>JAFJYI010000329.1:0-600000 GCA_019022655.1 Acacia acuminata
AAATTACAATTTAAAGATGAACACCAAGGCTTATAAGCTAGGTCTTGTTACGTGAAGCCCCATTGTTATCGGCCTTTACAATTTTGATGCATCAAACTTGCTCCTAGATAAGAAGGTGAATAGTCATTCCAACCCCGATCGGGTCAAAATGTTTAAACGGTGCGTTTCTACACCACTATCGAACATGTGACGGTTTGCCCTTATCAGTTAAGACCCAGGACAAACGCACCTCGAACGCGCAGTTACTTGCTTAAAATGAAAACCCTTACCCATATACCCGGTCTTTGATACCGGAAGAATAAAAAAGCGAATTTCGTGATACCTTAGACCTGACGATTCCGTAGAATTACCAACACAAATTGGCATTCACAAAAGTAAATTGGCTCGTTACGATGAATAAAAGACACAAAGGCAAGCTCAACTTAATAATAGAGTAAATGAAATCAATATTGATGACGAGTTTGTAAAAAGGAAAAAATACAAATAAAAGTAACCGGGTACAATATACCGGCACAAACAACGACTAGAGAGACCCCCAACACTCAATTAGGAAGGCGGCGTCTTCATCGTTGAACTCCTCCCTTCGAGCGCAGACCGCGGATGAAGCTTCTTCACCGACCGACCCCCTAGACGATTGGTAGGATCCTCTTCGCCGCCTTGGTCTTCATCCACAAAGGATATATAGACATTCCCAGCGATGAAGGTGGCTAGACTAGTACGCCATCCTTAATATAAGCACTGGTGATCACATATCGGTAACGTTTTTGTTACCTAAGCGTTCGAGGTGACTGTTTGCACAAGTGCCATTCCGAAGCAATCCGCGGGCCTCTTTCGGTGTTTCCACACACTCAACGTGGGCTTCCTTCTCAACCGCAAGTGGCAGCCTTTGTTGAATCGAGCTTAGCGACCAACTCTTTGCATTGGATCTACGGGAGGGCCTTCACGCGTCTATGCTTTTGGAGTGAGCTTGCCCTCGCACATAGCAAGGTCAAGCTCGCCTTCTCAGTATCCTTCGTTGTCGAAGCTCCTCTGTCGCTTTCCAATGGCGGCTTTAGACATGCGAGCTCATTCTCCACCCTCTTCTTCACCTCCACCGGCTTCGTCCTTCTAATTTCATCGGTCATATTTTGTGACCCCAACATATTTATTTTTCATATGAATAAACGCACGTGCCAACCCGACGAGACTTCAAGACATGATCTTGCCGTCATGAACCAATCGTCGATAGACATCGACGGGGATGGCATCCAAAAGCGACGTGGAGGGAGAAATATGACCAGATTTCCTCGACACCCCATTTCCTATGCAAGCCCACGGGGGATCTTGAGAGTTGGAGGCGGAGCAATAGGAATCATGGTGGGAGAAAGAGGTGCCAGTGTATCCGAGGGGGAAACCTCCTTCCCTTTCAACCCAACGTTGGCTGGGTGGGAAATATGGTCGTGGGAGGAGAGGAAGGAAATTCCTTGTTGGGCCGAGGCCTTTGTTTTCTTGGTCATTGCTGCTTTAAATTACGCTCCAATGTTTCCCTTTTCCGGACTCGAGAGCGGCACGTTTCCTTGTCTCTTTCTTACTCGGAGCACAGCATCCCGGTTCACATAAGATAGATATGGGAAACTCCTCCATAGCTTGAGCTACAAAACAAGCCGAAGTCGAGAAATCATGCGAATATAGCTCGGACAACAAGTATAAATACAAGCCTATGGCTAGCAACAAAAAGAAGTCATACATGTTATCGCCTCGGAAAGCTCGACATTAGCCCGGTTAATAAAAAAAAAAAAGGCCACGCTCTTATAGGCCCGTGCTTGTTAACATAAGACGACAAGCGGAGTCTACAAAGATAACCTCCTCGGTGGAGATCGTCAAACTCGACTTGATAGGAAGTGGAAGTCAATTTGTGATGGTCAATAGTCCAATACAAAGGGACACCTCCATTCCACGTCTTTGGACTCTCGGCCCTTTTAAGAAACCGGGGGCTATTCCCCGAGGTTTGGCTACCGCCTTGAAGAAGCTATTCTTGAAGTGCTTGAATGACTCGGAATAGGCGGTAAAAGTTTTTTATCGGAGCGCCCTAATGGGGAAGTCAACCCTTTCAATTTGGATGATTCCTTACCGAAGTGAGGGGTAAAAGGACAAAAGAAGTAAAAAAAAAAAAAAGGTTGCGGTATAGGGTATGGGTTGGAAAGGAGGCACAAGCGCTCGAAGGCTAGTAGATAAGTCCACCCATTAGGGTGAAGTTGGGAGGGCCAAATGGAGCGATTCAAAAGCAATTTGGAATTCGGTAAATGGGAACCGAATACCAAGCAGGATATATAGTCCTTTATAGAAGAGAAGAAGTTGGTGCGCCCTTCCGGGTAGAACATATTGGCTCATTATCATCGGGAAGACTCATGAGGCATCAAAGTCTGGTTCCTCACCCAATTTGCCTATGTCGTGGTAGTCAGTGATGAATGGGTCTTTAATACCTCATGCGTCACCCGGGCCCCCTTCCATTTCAATCCCCAACGTTGCCAAAGCAATGAATTGCAAATCAAATAATCGTGCCTCTTGTACATCTCGATTTGTAAACAAGAAAATTATATAATAATAATAAACTGAATTTTTTTTTTTTTTTTTTTTTACTTTTTAGTAAACTTCTATTACTATTATTTATTTCCTAAACTCAAAAGCTTTTATTTTAAATTGAAACCCACTAATAATGCATCTACATTGATATCCCCTTAAAATCTTAACAAAATCTCTTTAATTTAGCATTGATGACTTCCTAAATATATCAAAATATATATCAAATCTATTAAAAATAGGAAGTCATCGAGGAGGGAATAGATCATGAAAAGTGAATCATGATCCTAGTATGTACAATAGGTGTTGTTGAGGAAACATGATTTCTCAATTTACGATGTTTGAGGTTCTAGAAATTGAATTGTGAATTTGATGTTTGTTACTTTGGGAACATTTAAGGATAGTACCTGAATGTTATAAGTTATGAATCATGATAATTCTACCATGCATATTGGGTATGGTTGAGGTTTTAGAATTATGTTGATGAACCTAAAGATTAGGTGAGCATCGAGAAGGTTCTTTTGTAACTAAATTATGACCTAGGAATAATCCAATGTAACAATTGAGTGATTCTTTAGGAATATAATTCGATTTGAATAAATTGAGGTACTAGAATACGGTACCAATTGATTTGACTGAATGAAGATAGTGAACCGTGATTGAACAAGATTTGGTGAATGAAACTACAATAGAAATTGAGATAATTCATTAGAAGTTGTTGATTGATCTAGACTGACAAAAGAGCTATGCTAATAGGTGGTGTAAACCTTTAGAGTATGGGTTGGTGACCACGTATTCTTTAAAATTTCATCAATAACTGGTATTGGCAAGCCCATAAAAGCCAAGAATTTGACTCTGCGTTTTATTAGGTCATACGGAATCTTGAAGCGAATTGGGCTAGTTACTTATCTAATCATCATGTTTCAGTACCTGTCGAGTGGGTATAATGTGTTTCACATATCACATCTCGAGTGATTTCTATGTTTAGGTATGCCTATATATTGTGGTTATACTGATATTTATGGTTGTGATGATTTGTAACTAAATTTGTCTGATGCTGGAATTTTGTTTGTGTTGGCAATAATAATTGTTTGTTATGCCAGCGTGCCATTGTACTTTGGTGGTATTACTTTGACTTTGATGTTGTGGTATTGAAATCTTGTGTTATGAATTGTATTATTTAATGTCTTATTGAGAATTTTTGGGGCAACATTCATTATAGGCGGCGCTGGTATGATTTGCCCTTGTTAGGCCACATAGCAAATGGGTCTCATATATGAGTCCATAACATTTGTTACTTTTTTGGTTTCATGTTTTTCTTTTTCATACAATTTTTTGTACGTAGTTCTCAGAAAAATAATGTAAAGAGATGTATGTGTTCGTTTATTATAATTTGTTTTGATAAGTATTGAGCGTGTATTCATATCCTTGGAAGTGAATTCAAGTTTTTAGAAATTACCAAACCCAGTATATGCTTTTTCTCAAGACTTCAGGATGAGGAACAGACAATTTCCTTCTGAATCCATAACAGAAAATTATCAAAAATATAACATCTAAATTAAAAAACACAGAGGTTAAATCTAGATTAGTTTATCAATGGATATCCCACACGAATTCAAGCCCGACATGCATAGATTAGGTGGCATACTCGCAATGATATATGCACTAAACTAGTATTACCAGTAAAAAGGCCAAAAAGTAGATGTAGTATTCATTTTTTTACCAGCCACATGATCTTAAGGAAAATTTCATTTAAATACCAAATGAATTTGTAAAAACCCCGGAGAAGTACCTCAAATTCAAAAAGACTTAGAGGTGACAAGGACCTTTGGGGGTTTTGCAAATTAAAGCCAAATGACCATTTTGCCCTTAGGGTTAAATAATTAAAAAAAATTACCCTCGCGGTGGGCCGCCGTGGTGGCCCGTAATGACCACCACCACCGCAGCCGCCCGGTGATCGCCCCGCCACCGCGAGGGCCCACCACCTCCCACGGCGGCCACCACCACACCGACGGCTTTAGCGGTGAGCAACGCCGCACCAGCCCGCGGAGTGGTGGCCGCCGCGTAGGGCCCTTCGCGAGGGTATTTTCTTTTTCTTTTTAATTATTTAACCTAAGGGCAAAATGGTCATTTAGCGTAATTTGCAAAAACTAGAGGTCCCTTGTCACCACCTAAATATCTTTACAAATTTCAGTACTTGCGGGGGGTTTTGACAAATTCATTTAGTATTTAAATGGAATTTTCCCAAATATATAACATTAAATTGTTATCATTTAATTTAATAGGAGTTAGGCCAAATGCCAGTTGAAAAAATAAATAAATATTAGAAATAAAATGGATTAAACTCTTATATTTAAGATATTATTAACCTTAATTAGCTCCTTCAAAATCGATTGGATTGGTCAATTTGGCGCTTCATAAATACCTAAGTTTAACTGTTTCATCACCTGTAAGTCTTTAATCCTTCAAATACTATATTTATTAATAAAATACTCCCTCTTTATTAATTATATGACAACATTTTAGGAGTTAATCTTCGTCCCTAATTATAGGACAAAGTGATAATATTTTTTGTCAATTTCTTCTCAAATACCTATAGTGATACTTTTTCAATAATAATCAAACATAATAATAATTTAATGATGCACATATATTCTATAAAGTGAGTAATGTTTGAACTCATTAATGCCCCTACACCTCAATTCTATGGCAATTTTTGTCACATTTAATAATGATATCACTATTAAATTACACTTCCAACCTCCAAGAGTAGATCCGAAGTTGTTTGAGAAAGATCAATGGCCGGACTATGTGAAGTTCGGAGAAGTCGTGTGTGACATTAATTTTTGGCTAAATTATATGTCACTTCCGTGAACTTTGGACCATTCGATAGCTAACATTCATAACCTTTTGAAATTTTACAATAAACCCGTTAAACTCTTACATTTATAGCATACGACTAATGATATAATTAAATAACTTATCGGCACACAACTTAAAGTTTAGGGAGTTATTTACAAATCCATCAAAGTTTTTCAAGGGTTATATGCAGACACAAGTAAAATTTAAGGGGGTCTACAATTGATGGGTGGGGTTATATAGCCGCACAGACTTGAAAGCTCATAGAGGTTTACTATAAAGTTTTAAAGGTTAAAGGGGTTATTTGTATATGGTCGACAGTTAAAAAGAGTTTTGTGCAATTTGCTTCCTTTTTTAGTTATCAATAAATCCCCTTTCCAAAAACTCTGACTTGTTTGTTCTGTTTATTATTGGAAATAATGAAGTTAATGCTATCATGGAAATCAAGCATATTTATGTGATCTCCAAAATCAGTTGCTTAAGGCTGACCCATGTGTTCCATCTTACTATGCATGGGAGAGGGTCTAAACTGTAGCTCAGGCAGTAATATAAGGATCATTTCATTGTAAGTAGCCCTAATTACTGACCTTGTCATGATCTGTTATGTTTGAAGCACCAAGTAAAATATGTTGCATATGATTGGTTAGAGAGGACTTAAAATATAACGCTTGATTTCATGGTGTGAATAATAATGTGTTAGGGTTTAAATTCATAAAATGCTGAAAAAGCTTGTAGATAATAAAGCTTGCCGATTTATGCCTTGATAATTTTTCAAAAATAACCAAAGATTGCAATATAGGATGCAATCCCAGATTGTCTCTTGAAAAGCCTTTTATTAACTACCTAGTAACTAATTGCAATTAAATTAAAATGCTTTAAAACAAATATTTGGGATTTTCGAAATAAAAACCGATGGAAGTGAAAATTAATTTGAAAAGATAATGGAGATTGCCAACAGAAAATGCATATAATAACAGCGAGAGAAAATACATATAATAACAACAACTTTTCAAAACCTAGATTTTTTTCACTTCTCACTTCCAGGATGCTATTTACAACAACAAATACATGTAATAACAACCCGAGAAAATGCATATAATAACAACAACTTTTCAAAACTTGGATTTTTTGCCTATCACTTCCGAGAGGCTATTTACAACAACAAATGCATGTAACCATGAGAAAATGCATATAATAACAACAACTTTTCAAAACTTGGATTTTTTTCAAATAGCCTCACGGAAGTGAGAAGTGAAAAAATCCAGGTTTGAAAAGTTGTTATTATTTACATTTTATTTGTTATTATGCATTTGTTGTTGTAAATAGCCTGCAGAAAATTGAGAGATGAAAAAAAATCCAGTTTCAAAAAGTTGTTGTTAATATATATACATTTTGTTGTTATTACATGCATTTTGTTGTTGTAAATTACGGAAGTGAGAGATGAAAAAGGAGGAGGAGGAAAAGGAGAATGGGCAAAAAGGTCTTTTACTCATAGAAATAACTACGAGAAGTTCCTAGGGACTTCTATGTAATTTTGTCATTTGAAGGGACCTAAATGTAAATATCTTTGTTCCTTGGTACCTGTGTGTAATTCTCCCCTTTTAATTTTAATTAAAAGCAATATTTAATTTTCACCATCTATTTTTCGAGGCTGTCAAAACGTACGATCTCACTCTTTTATCTATTAGTTACAAGTAAAAACCCAAATGTGACGTTAGGGAGGAGTAGGTGAGTTGCCTTCTGAGCCTTCACACTTGTCTCGGCGTTGCCTTCTTTCTATCACAGCCACACACGCAAAAGGGAGAAGTAGGTGAGTTGCGGGAAGCCATAGACGAAGTAAAACAGGAAGGTGTAACTGCTTGTCTGACTTGAGGTTTGAAAAATCATCTTTGCCCAAATCGATATAAAACTCTCATATTTATTTTGTAAAAATGTAAATCATGTAGGGGGAAAAAAATCCTGGTTCCGGCTCAACAATGGATTCCAACTCAAAATTGGCTAAATTCCGGCTCAATCTAACCAAATAAAAAAAAAAAAAAGGCTTTCAGCGCAGTTTGAGCCGCCACCAAGTCCAGTGTAACATCCTAAATTTTGGATTCAGAAAATTAAAAGTATGATATAAGATAAATTATGGAAAATTGGTCTTAATTATTTTAAGGATTAATATTTGGAATTTAAGACATATTTTGCGAAAATTAAAGACAAATTGTTAGGGAATCATTTTTGGCCTAAATACTGCGGAGACAATATTTGATGGCTTAAAGAGATTATTTGAGGAAGAAAATCCTTAAATGAAATTAAGGATAATTTATTTTTATCACCTAACTCATGTTTGCAATGAAATTGAGAAATGACTATGTTGCAAACGAAAGCCTTGTAGGATATGGGATTATTTTGTGAGTGGCTCCTACAACTCTCCCATCTTTTTCTATACATGTAGAACACATCTCAACCCATTTTTATTTGTTTCATCCAGTGCATGACAACGTAACACTTCTCTTTCCTTCCAAAATGACGCCACTTATACACATAATAACTCCCTCCATTCATTAATTATCTTCGGCCCATATACCCAACTGAAACCCAGCTCCTTTTCCCTTTGATATTCAGCTATTCAACCAGAAAACATAGAGGAAAAGAGATAGGGAGGGATCCATATGTTTTATGCATTAACCGACACCTCACCCTCCCCTTTCCCAAACTCCGCCACATCACTTCCCTCATGCACCAATTAATTAATTCAGCCTCCCTCATTCATTAACCATTCGGCCAACACACTCCCTCATATTTTCTTTTGCTCATTTCGGTTACGCACACAAAAGAAACAGGCGAGAGAGGGAGAAACTGAGATGAACCGAAGAGGAATCGAGAGGTGAAGAAGAAAATGGAAAGGAGGGGATTTCTCATGCAAGCATAGATTTAGAGTGAGGTAAGGACTTAGACCTCTATTTGAACTCTTTCTTTTCTCATTTGCTGCATCCTGAATGAGAAATCATAGGTTGAAAATTCTGCTTGAAAAGGGGGAAATGAAGGAACCGATTGTATACCAATAAAGTTTTTAGGGAGGTTAATGTACTTGTTTTATGGAGTGCATGTTGGCGCTGATGAAGAAAGAGAGCTGACTGGACCTAAGCTCTGTTTTGCTAAATAAAGAGTTGAGGTTCTTTGTAAAACAAAATGATGAAAGAAGCATGTATATTTGCGTATGCCTAAGTGAATAAACAAGCATAATAGGATAGATTTTGAGGCTCTAAAATTATTCATGTATGCATGTGTTGGATGTGCTTTGATTCATGGTTTTTGAGACAAATGCTTGCTGTCTATAAGCATTTGGCAGTGGGTTCTTGGAAATTAAGGATAAGGAAAATGTAGTTCTTGCGTGCAATTGGTTACAAAGTTTAATAAGGTCGAAATGGAGTGTTTGTTATTTTAGAAAATGGAGGACGATTCTCTTATGTCTGCACTAAAGGAACTGAGGTGAATATATGTCATACCCTGCAAATTTAGGGGTGACCAAGACGAAATGTGGGTGAACTCACATTCCTTAAGCCTTACATTTATATATGAATATTAAATATTACTCACAATATCATTAACAACATCAAAACTAGTACAATAATCCTAAGCATGCTTAAACCATTTCAAGTTCATACACATTAGACACCTCATATAATCCAAATATTAAGTCTCTTTAGAAATTTTGGGCAAAGTCCCCCTATAAATTTGACTTCCCAAAATTCAACAATGACATTGAGGTTAGTCTAGGACTCTCGGGTTATTATCTCTGCATTTCACATAGAAAAAGAAGATTACCGAGTCTATGATACTATAGGGTAGATGATTTAAATCTTTTCATCTTAAAGTATGAAAAACTTTCTTGGTTAATTAGTCGACTACATGATGCGGCCAATTTTGTGGATGTAGGGATAATGATGCATGTAGCACCCATCTCTACTCTTATAGAAGTTTTTGCTCCATACAAAACATGAAGGGTGTTTTAATTTCTTCTCATTCATTCTTGACAAGGTCGGTCCCGAGCTTCTTGAAACTGAGTTCTCTATGCACTTCAACAACTTTTTAAAATTATTGACTTTTTTTTTTTTTTGGTTGCCTTTGGTACAAATTAGACAGGTTCTTTGTAATAGGTATACTTAGGAGTAATGATAACACTCTTTTAAGCATGTAGTATCTAGGGGAAATCTACTTCCCGCCATTTTTTTTTTTTTAATCAAGACACTATGTTGTATGTAAGATTTCACTTGGTCATGTTGCCTCACTCTATAGTACATGCTACAGTTTTGATAGACATAATGCTCTTAAGAAAGTCATTTTAAATCTTACTGTATATAAGTTCAATAAGAGGCTTGATTTCCGGTAGTCAAATCTTTGTATTGTTCATTGGATATTGTTGTAGTTAAAACGTTCAATTTGAACTTAGGAAATTGTATCTAGGTGACAATTGGATAAAGTAACTTAATTTAATTTTCAAAGTTATAAGTTTGCAATTTGTCTCCAATGAATATATATCTTTTGCTAGTCTTTTACTCGGGATGACTGTTCTATATATATATATTGGTTAAGAAATATAGTAATAGTTCATATCGACTTTAGAAACATTCAAAAAAGGTTAACATTTAATAATCTTTAAACAGAGTCATGTTGAAGCATGTTAAGCGAGAAGATACCATGTTCTTATATATTCCTACCATTGCAATCCCACCATTTTTCGTATCTTCATGTAATATATAAGCAAATTTATTCTTCACATTGGTGCATGTTTACAGGTTTGAGCATACCTATTGTCAAATGTATCAGCCAATGGAATCGAAATGTCAAATGAAAAAGTTATAAATGGGGTTACGAAGTGTTCTTAGTATAATCTACATATTTCTTTAGTTTCAAATGGTGGGTACTTAAGTGCATGTTTGAGAAGGTAATGCCACTGCTTTAGTACATTAATTTGGTTTCAAATCTAAACTATCATTATGTTCCTTCACTAGTGGGAGCAGGGAAGGGCGTAGTTTCTTCATTGACATACTGATCCCCCTATTATGTTCTCATATGAGGCACAGCATATGGTGCCCACTTACATATATTCCTTTCTCACATATGGCAGTCTGGCTTTTGTTCGAACGTTTTGCAAAAGTGGACTCTGATATTTTTCGTATCAATTTGGCAATTTTTACTTCTTCGTAGTAATGTTTTAGATCAACAATGGCTTTAAATTATTTTCATACGCTTATATGTCATGTACTTTCCTGCTCTTGAGTACTAGGTGGACTTGAAAATCTTTGAAGAGCTCATATGTCTTTGGTCTAAAGCTGCATCAAACAAGCTGGAATAGTTTCTACTCCAAACACTTATGACCCTTTTGCAAGCTTTGATCATGGGTTTCTTTTAGTTTGTATGGTTCATTTGTTTACAAATGTTACTCAACATATAAGAGTACAACTACCGATGTTGCGATACATGTTGTATTTTTGAATATTGCAACATCTTCTCTATGTTTGATTGTTAGATTTCAAATCCAATTCTATGATTTTATGTTCCTTTGTATTTTATTCGACTTCTTAATAGATTGGATGATGAGGTGAGGGTATGCATCCATTTCATCGAATTGTGCATCGTGGGATTTTGTGCTTTCGGTGATAACAATGGGCTTAGTTGCAATCATTTGTGATGAATATTTTGTGGGTATAGTTGACCTAAATGTCTTTTCAAGTAGGTTCAAGTTGAATTACCTTATTGGTGATCAATCTAAAATTGCTTAAATTATCTTTTTTTACAAGCATGCTTCTAAGCTTTTAGAGGAGTGTTGCTGAAATGAATATTTAAAAAGCTATTACAAATATATCAAAAGTTATAGTTAATCACATTTAGTATTAAACTTTTTATGCAATTTATATATACAATTAATTCATAGGAGGAAAAATTATAAATTTAACAAAAATCATAATATGTTGGAATAGGGTTCTCTTCAAGTTTTTATATTTACATCACCATTGAAATTGATTTGTTTGTGGGGTAGATAATGGAATGTGGTACTCAATTGAAATTTTCTCCAAATACTACAAGAAAGGTGAATAATGAGTATTGTAGTACTTAATGGCAATATTTTCTAAAGAATAAAATTAAAAGACGCAGATGTGCCGGATAGAGAGGTGCATGTTTATGGGTGTGAGATGTACTTAATGGCAACTATATATAGGAATGTTTATGTAACATTATGGCTAGCATTTTAATGTAATTTTTGTGGCTTTTGAGCTATAGCGAGAAGTTGCTAAACATATCGAGAATAGCGAGAAGTTGCTAGATATATAAGAATACAACTACTAATATAGTTGTGGTTCATATTGTGTTTTTGGTAATGATACAACTATTTTTATTGGTTAATTTGAAACTCAATTCTTTTCTTTATGTTTCTTTATGTTTTTTTTTTTTTTTTTTTTTTTTTTTACAAAAATTCTTAATAATTTAGAAGAGGGGAAGGTAAGGATTTACTTTTATGTTATGTAATTGATATATCCGGTAACGCTGCGAGGGGAGTTCGTGCTTGTTTTCATAACGGCAATAGGAGCTCTGCTCCATCACAACATATACACATACATATATTCCAAAATACAAGGGAAGCTAGGGATCTTGCCTATAGGCTACGTGGAGCACCTAAACAAGATTTATCAATATGTACAAAAGAGTTTGAAGGTTTACATTGAATTAGGAACTGTTCGAATGATGCTTCATTTCAGTCTTAGCAATTGACCATAGTGATCACCAAGGCGAACATGACCAGCTGCACTATCTGAGGGCAAAAATATTTCCGGTGAATAACGTCCCATTAAAATAAGTAAGTAAAATTTTCATAATAACGAAATGACAATTATATTCAATTTCCAAATACAAAATCATAAACGTAGATGCCATTATGTAAAAGATTATTAATAAGAAAATACTCATTGATGAAAAGTTACCAATTGGTACGAAAAACTCATTCTGAATGAGGACTTAAACAAAACGAGAAACAAGCATGGACACACGCGATCCACGAGGGTAAATAACCAAGCACGGCCGAAGCCACGAAAACAAGCGTGGACACACGGTCCACGGGGGTAAATAACCAATCAAGCGCGAAAGACGAGGCCACGAAACAAGCGTAGGTACAAGACCCCGAATAACAAGCATGAGAACAAATCCCACGAATATCAAGCGAGCTCGAGGTTAACCATGGTGCACCAAGGACTACGATCTTGCTATTAGTAACAGCGTTCGTGTTCGAGTCCTCTCAAAAACGTTTTCAAACATGCTTGGGGCTAATTTATCAAAATCAATAAAAAGTCCCTTTATGTCGAGATAACGACAGCTCGTTTCAAATACCTCATAATAAAATACCCCAGCATGAAGTTTCAATAACAATATCTCAAGCTTTCCTTCAATATGACAACGAAATCCTTTCAAATAAAAAATTGTAGCGTATGAACTTTCCAAAATGCAAGATCATTTCAATATGAAATTTATGAAAAATATCTCAAAGTCTCCTTACCATTTAAGTGCATAATCATGAATTATTGGAAAGAGATAAATAATAACGAATAAAGCCATCAATCTTTACTCATGTAATATAATAAGGAAATGAAACAAATGTGATAACTTTCTGTCACAAGGTCATAGATATAAATACGGTAATTCACATAAAAATACGACAACTAGTTGAATTATCGTTTATAAAAATTGTAATGGGACGCTATTCACTCACACCGCAATGTTTCCAAATATATAACCCACTCCGATATTCCAGCTCTGGAGCTATATTTACTCGTTAATTGCCCTGTACAATACAAGCACAAGCAACCAAGGAGAGAAGTGAAGACACAATCTGTCCCCACCCTCGGATAGCAACGTCGCAGAGCAGAGAAGGCAGTGAATCCACATCACAGTTTACAGCATTGAAAGTAATCACTAACAATACCAAGAACAGAGGGAGGAGACAGCCCAGCAGTCCTAAAAGTCTCTCTCCCTGTTCTGCCACCAAACGTCGACGGGAAAGAAGAAAAAGGGAGAAAGCAAGGTCCGATGATGTTGAGCAGAGGAAGAAAGAGAAGAATGGCTACTGATGATGATATACGTACAAGCGACAGCCATGGAGAATGGATGAGAATGACGGAGAAATGGCCATGGGTTTTCAAATTCTCCAAGTTTCTTGAAGGTTCCTCTGGGCTCCATTCGTAGACAAAGCAAAGAACAAGGATGAGGGAATACGGAAATATTGTGGGCCTTTATATCTTTTTTTTTTTTTTTTTTTTCATTATTTATTATTTTTATTAATTTAAAGAAGGGCTTAATGGTAGTCTCACAATACAAAAACAGAATAAGATTACCCTTATGGTAGAAGGGGAATTTGAATCCAAAACAAAAACATGAAAAGCAACACAATTTCTACTAGACTACCATTCACTGTTAAACATATTTAAAACCTATAATTAAATTATTGATTAAGAGAAAAATAACTATTATATTCTGATTTCAGTACTATAACCATTTTTTTAAAATATATTTTTACTCTCTTTTATTTTTATTCTTAACTAATGTGATCAATTAATTAATCATTGTTGATCTTAAAAATCCTCAAATTCCTTGGATCATTACATTACACACTCAATTAATCATTTAATTCTAATTTTCTTTTTCATATGTTTCTGGGATATTACAATATATATATGGGTTGGATAAATATTTTTTTTAAGTAAGCTATCAGCATTATTTTGAGTCTTTGGAAATCTAATTTCTGCAATCTGAACACTGATTTTTGAGTTTAGTAAAGACAGGGAAATTGACATCTTTTGACCATGAAATTTTATGAATATATAGTACGCTCCTTAAGGTTTAGAATAAGCTTTGAATCACCCAAAAGGAGGTCTAAAACTCCAGTTATGATTTTTAGAAGTTGAGCCAAAAATCTGGAAAGTTTCTGGTGTGTTTTTGGAGTCAGGGGATGACGTGGCATTTCGGATTGACTAAAAAAAATCATTAAAATGTCAAATTTTCCAGTTAAATAGTAGACTCATAGAGGTTTAATTTGATAGGTAATTCGTTGAAATCCGATAAGTATTGAAGGAGTTATGGTTTCTCAAATATTGGTCAGAAAATCTGAGAATTTCTGGACATTGTTTATGTTTTTGAATTTTGGGAATTTTTCTCAGCCATAAATCAAATTGGTGACTTTAATTTATGAAAATAGACTTATCAAGGTTTAAGTAAAAATTGGAATCACTCCATTTGGAGTTATATCGGTCGAGTTATGAATTTTCCAAATTCTCAGAAAAGAAGCCTGAATTTTTTATAAGTCTTTAAAAAGTCACATAAGTTGTTAATTGTGTTAAACCTTTAAAGTAAAGGTTTCTTTGGTTAAAATAAAAGGTTCAATGGCTGAGATGATAATTATCTATAGTGAATAGTATCTAATTAAATAAGTCCCAATAAGTATACATCCCTAGTCATAAGGATATTAAAAGACAATTATCTTTGGGGTGGGTCTAGAGAAGTTGAATTTATAATTATGTTTGGATTGGTTAATGACCCATCTTTGTATAAATGTTAATTATAGGACGAGAATCGCTTAGAGCACGAAGGATAAGCATAGTGATAAGAATCTGGTGGAAGGGGTTTTGTCGGTAAGACCAACAGGTAGTAACTATAATCTCACATTCTTTGCATTGCTATATATGTTTTTGTATACCATATTGTATGTCCCGCTTGTATGGGGCCAGCACCACTCGTGGCTCGATTGAGCGGAAGGGCCGACCATGGGGCCAACTTCCCGGTAGCTAGGCAGGGCCTAGTGCATTCATTATTTTTGGTATTGAATTGCCAAAATGAATTTCCTTGCGCCAATGTATTTGAAAATATTTGAATGAACACTTGTATTACAAGTTGCATATTGAATGTAATACTTGAATGTGAATTTGAATGCTTTATATGTTGTGTGGACTACTTTGTTTGGTTGATTTACATATATATTGCATATGCTAGAATTTGAGATTAACCTGTTACTCTGGGATTCATTCATTTGAATCTCAGAGCCTTCGATAAATTCAGGAAATGGGCAGACTAATAGGCAAGGAGGAAGAGGCAGGGCGTAGATATTGATTGGTCTTGAGAAAAAGGTGGAGTTGATGATGCAGATTGAAACATATAGTTTCACTTTGGTATATGAATAATTTTATTTCATTATGACTTAGATATTATTTTGAGATAGCTGTATGTGGCTGCGGGGATGTATATATTTAATTGGATAATATGTTTACGTGGAAGTAGATAATATATACATATATATGTTGTTAACGGTTGTTGCAGGGACGGACATGTATATAACAAGCCCAAATTATGATGAATGTTTTGATAGAGCTCTAGACTAAATGGAGAAATAAGGAAATACTCTGATTGAACCTTAAGTATGATGTAGTTTTAATGAAAGATTGAACCACTGTTAAAATGTTTCCAAATGTTTTAAATGTACTAGAAAAGCCAATTTGAACTTTAATATTATTTTGAACTCTCTAAATAAAAAGAGCTTTCTTTGCAAGAACCAAAACTAGCCAGTGGTTTAAATTTTTGTTAAATAGTACATCAGAATTCATAATAGGTGAAAACGCCACTCTATTCACGGGCTCGAGCGGTAGGGTGTTACATCCAGCCCCTGTCCCATCACGCCAACATTTGAATTAAAACATTTAAATGTGTATGAACCTTTGAAGGACTAGAATGAAACAGGTGAAATATGATGTGAAATATTTATGCGGCAAACAGTACAATTAAGCGTTGGAGATGAATGACGTGCCATTGTGATGTATTTGATGGCATTATAGCTGTGGGAGAAGGATCGTGAAGATTCCAGCACCCCTCAACTTTTGTCATATTTGATATGTTTGACTAATACACGGACTGTATTTTGATAATGATGCTAATGTCCACTTCAACAGCGATTCTGGAAAACTGAGCCTTTCTTTTGGTTCAATCGTCATTGCTTACCCAATAATCCTGCTGTTGTCATCTTCCCTATATATTCATTTCTTTTTTGCCCAAATACTTAGCTAGGTCTTCAGAGGGAGATTTCTCTCAGCAAGAAAAAATGGTGGGAGTGAAGAACAAGCAAGTGGTTCTAAAGGAGTATGTGTCTGGGCTCCCCAAGGAATTCAACTTTCAATTGGTTGAAGGTACAATCGAATTGAAGGTTCCAGAAGGTTCGAATCAGATTCTGCTCAAGAATCTCTACTTATCCTGTGATCCCTACCAGCGAATCATGATGAGCAAAACAGTTGATCCCAAATTTGGTGCTTATACTCTTGGCGCTGTAAGTCTTGTTCTCTGCAGTTCACTCTTTTACTGTTCTTAGTTTTACGTTGCTTTGTCAAGTGGGAATTGATTTTCATAAACTAGTTGATGAATTCTGGTGCTATATGTAATTTGTGCTTCAAATTCCACAAGTTGGTATATGTTCTGAATCTTCTTGAAAGTTTTGTTTTCTGCATAAAAGCTATTGGGATGATCGAGTAATCTTTGTAATAGTTTCTCTCTCTGTTTTTTATTTGTGGACTGATGTAGTAACTCTTGGTTGAATTAGAGAAATAAAAAAAGTCAAAATAGGTTATATATTACCTGTCTCTGTGTTCTGATACCATTGTCATTCTTCTAGTATTGGTATAGAATACATTAGTATAATCTTAGGTTTGACCAGATTTTATCTCATCATTTGTTTGCTTTTACAAATTATACTAAGCCCTGCCCTGTTGACAACTTGATGTATATTTAAGAAACTTCTCTCAATTTAAGTAATTGAGTTTCAGAGAAATCGTAAATTCTGTCGATGGTAATTGTAAGTCAAACAACAGGGACACCACATGTGATTTAACCAATCTTGAAGGTAGTTTAGTGTAACTTGCTTAGGTGCTACTACTTAAAGCCCAAGCGATTTATCAAGTTTAACAAAGGAACCTAACCATTCAGATTTTTTGGGTCAATTGTATTTGGTCGAGGGAGGTTAATTTATTGAGGTATCCAAAAGCTAACCAGACCGGAATGCAATACCAAAATAAAACAAAAAAGAGTATATAATTAAACGAGCAACTGATTAAAACTATATATACTTATTGAGGCTTCTTCGAAGAAAGGAATACTTGAAATCTCTTTGTTTAAGCTTCAACTAGCATCTCATCAAATAAGGTCGGGCTGAAGAATCAGATATTTTGAAGTGGTTAATGATTCTGGCGACCCTATAAAGCTTCTGGTCTCTGTTTAATCAAATTTAAATTAAAATCAGAATGCATGACAATGAAATTGCTTAGATGTAGAGTGTAAGTGTGCAGCTACTGACAGATGTGTTGAATGATTGCAGCCAATACATGGATATGGTGTGGCTAAAGTTGTTGAATCTGGACACCCTGACTATAAAAAAGGTGATTTTGTTTGGGGGGTTATGTTATATGGGAGGAGTACAGCTTAGTGCCCTCAACTCAAATACTTTTCAAAATTGAGAACACTGATGTCCCACTTTCCTATTATACTGGAATTCTTGGTATGTATATTGAAGCATTTCAATTTATTTCTCGATGTGTGCATCACTTGGAATCCTAACTTATGAAGTTTTCATGTGATAAATGGTTTCTTTGTCCCTTATTTCTTCTAGAAGGCACCAAATATGCTGTGCATATCACCTAGTTCTTTCTGGGCCTTCTTTAAAAGGACCCTCTAATATTAATTAATAAATAATGGAATTGTATTTTTTTTATTTATGCTTATTATGTTATCATGAATCCACTAGTTATTTCCCTTCCTCAATAACTAGCTTCTTTTGTTTCACCATAGGTATGCCAGGAATGACAGCATATGCTGGTTTCTATGAAATAGGATCTCCCAAGAAAGAAGATCGTGTTTTTATCTCAGCCGCATCTGGGGCAGTTGGTCAACTTGTTGGGCAATTCGCCAAACACCTAGGTTGTTATGTCGTCGGAAGCGCGGGAGTAAAGAGAAGGTATGTTTCTAATTGATTATTTTATATTCAGGAATTTGTTGAAACGAACATGATTCCCAATTTTTAACCCTCTGTATTCATAGAAGTAACCATACATGTAGTGTACTTAGAGAGGTATACAGAGCAAGAGATACAAAAGGTCGAAGTGCCTTATACTCAGTTGCCTTTAGGCTGAGGTGTCAGCTGCGCCCCAGCTTCCCATCCATTTCCCCCTTTCCCAGATTTTTTTCATATTTCTTTTGGTAATTAGATACTACATAAAAGAAGTGACATTTTGGTATCTCATGGCTAAAAAATGGTGCAGTTTTCAATTTTTTATGATTTTTCAAATATTTAATTTGGTAATGTTTTTTCATTAGTTATCCTATTATTACAAAAGCACTATTTTACCTGTTCATTCACTTTAATATTTGAGTAAAGTTCAACAATGAACAGCCTTGCCTTTCAATTTGATATTCCTTCTGGGTGAAAGTTGTGAAGCATCTAATGCATCACAGCCCAGAGTAGTTACTTGCTTCTCTTTTTCAAGAATAAAACCAAATTCTTTTGCAACTCCATCTGTTTTTTTTTTTTTTTCTTGATCGTCCTATCTCATGAATTTTCTCCCTTGTACAATTAGGTCGATCTATTGAAAAATAAATTAGGATTTGATGAAGCTTTTAACTATAAGGAAGAACCTGACTGGGATGCAGCCTTGAAAAGGTCAGTTTCTGATAACTTTATCTTAGACCTCGAAATTAAATTACTCCACCACTACACCCTCAAGCTTTTAACTTTTAAGTTGCAAAATTGCAATTTTTTGAATAGATCTGGTGCTTTTTATAAATTACAATACCCTTCTATATAGACAAGGGTATATTTGGGGTAAAAATACATTTCTTACTTATTTATTGTCTTTAACTAATTTTAACCGACTTTTTATCCACTTGATTTGGTTATTTGTAAGTTGTAACTTATAATAAGTAGTGGAAGGAGTAATAGATATGGATTTGCATATATCAGGTACTTCCCAGAAGGCATTGACCTTTACTTTGAGAACGTTGGGGTAAAACACTTGAGGCAGTTCTTTTGAATATGAGAATCCATGGCCGCATACCTGTGTGTGGAATGATCTCACAATATAATCTTGATCGACCTGAAGGCATAACAAATTTAGTACAAATCCTTTTTAGGAGAATCCGTATGCAGGGATTGAATGTTCAAGATCATTATCACCTCTATCCCAAATTCTTAGAGTTCATTCTACCTCTAATCAAACAAGGGAAAATGGTTTATGTGGAAGATGTAGTTGAAGGCTTTGAGAATGGCCCTGCGGCTTTGGTTGGCCTCTATACCGGTCGCAATATCGGAAAACAAGTCGTTGTTATTGCTCGTGAGTAATATCAGGGATGATATTCCTGTACCTGGAGTTGCCTTGTCAGTTCATTTTTTTTTTTTTGATTAAGAAAGGCAAGCCAAAGCTTGAGAAGGTTGCTAGACCATTTAGTCTAGCCTTTAATACAATCAAAATTAACTAGCGATTACAAGCCAACTGGTCGTTCAAGACCATATGGAGACAGCCTGTAGGGATCGTTGGAAGAAGAACTACATCAACAACGTTTGTTGCCTCGTGGTCTTGCTTGGCCATATAATCTGCACAAGCTATGTTGTCCCTTGGCGTATGGCGGATCTCCACATTCCAGTCTTGTAAAAGAAGGTCACGAATGTCGCCCACAACGTCTCTAAACGGGTGATCATTGTGGTAATCTCTCATAATACTATTAAGCGCGTCGAGAGAGTCGGAGTATAAGATGATGTCATGGAGACCCATCTCCCGGCCTATAATTAACCCAGTCATGATAGCATGCAGCTCCGCTTCAATAACAGAACGGGTTCCAAGGAACTTGTGGAATCCCATCAACCAATGTCCATGGGAGTCCCTAATTACTCCCCCGCATGCAGCTTGGTATTGATGGCGCACTGATCCGTCAACGTCCATGCGAACCACGTTGGCAGGAGGGGGTCCAAGACCTTTCTTCAAACCTGTCCAGCTAGAAAATTTGATGTGTTAAGGATTGGTTAGCTGTGTTTTCCATCAAAAAATAATTACACAAATGAAGCATCTCCCTGGTATTTGTGTTCTCTCCCTGGAACAGGAATTTGCATCTAGTAGCCCAAAGTATCCAGCATCCCAAGCTGAAGACTCTTGGCCAAGAGAAGTCCCAGAATCTTCCTTTGCCAAGGTTGTGGTTTGCATTCCAATTAAGCCAAGCCTGCAAGTTACCTGCAAAAAACTGAGAAAGATGGTTAGATTGTAAAATTTGTTCCCACAATTTTCTAGCTCTATCACAGTCCCTGATTACATGAAGCACGGTTTCCTCCCTATTGCAGGGAAAAGGGCATTGATTATCATTCGTAAGTCGTCTTCTGACTCTGAGGGAGTTCGTGACAAGTCTTTCATGGCCGACCTGCCACATGAAAAACTTGACTTTCTCAGGGATTTGCCATTTCCATAACCGCGTCCAAAAGTTGTCTGTACTCGCTCCTCCTCGATCGGATAGATAATTATAAGCAGATTTAATAGAGAAGCAGCCATCTCTTGCAGCTCTCCGAGTAAAACAATCAGGAAGACTATTAAGAAAAGG
Organism: Acacia acuminata; assembly: GCA_019022655.1. NCBI lineage: Eukaryota > Viridiplantae > Streptophyta > Magnoliopsida > Fabales > Fabaceae > Acacia > Acacia acuminata. Next base: position 21,064 of record JAFJYI010000329.1, read on the forward strand.
AGGGCGCATTCTGGAGAGAGTGTTTATAGTTGAGGGATACAGAATGCCCTGCCATCTCTCGAAGTCCCAACTTCCATTAGGCAACACATGCTCCTTAAATGTTTCTTCATTATTGATTAAGGAGGGGTCCGGAACAAAGGATATTAGAGGACGATCAATAGGAAGCCAAAGGTCGTGCCAGAACTTTGTTCCCGCACCGTTGTTAACCTTCTTCCCAACTCCCGCAATAAACTTATCCCAAACGCCAACGATCGCCTTCCAAGCCGGTGAAGAATTCCTCTTCCTAGAGACAGAGGGAACAGAATGGCTGCCACAGTTATATTTTGACCAGAGGCAATGAACCCACAGAGCGTTCTTGTTTGTCAGGAGATTCCAACAGAGTTTCATGATAAAGGCCTTGTTCTGACGACGAAGGTTTTTGAACCCAAGACCGCCCTCCTTTTTGGCTTGAGTGATTTTGTCCCAAGCAATAAGGTGCATTTTCGTGACCTCTTCCTCCTGGGACCAGAGAAATCTCCTTGAAATCTTATCTAACTCATTGATAGTGCAAATGGGGAGGAGAGTTGACTGCATGTAGTAGCTGGGCAACGATGATAACACATGTTTAATCAGGACCGATCAGCCGGCGATAGTCAGAAACTTGCTTTTCCACATCGAGAGCTTCTTCCTAGCCTTTTGAACAATAGGTTGATAAGTAGCTTTCGTAACTCTCTTATGAATAATAGGCACCCCCAGGTATTTCCCAAGATCTGACGCAATCCCTATCCCAAGCAACTGGCTGAGCTCAAGCGCTCTATTGAAATTAACGTTTCTGGAGCAAAACATACGGGATTTAGCAAGATTTATTCTGTGGCCAGAAACCTCACAAAAGCTCTGCATCACTTTTCGAACCTCGGCCATTTGACTGGGGGAAGCCTCAGTGAAAAGGATAAGGTCATCAGCAAAGAATAAGTGAGAAATGTGAGGGCCACCTCTTTTAAAGGAAAACGGTTTCCAATCGCCTAGCATCACATTCAGCCTTAATAAGATGACTCAACCGCTCCATGCAAAGGACAAATATGTACGGGCTCAACGGGTCACCTTGTCTGACTCCTCTTGAAGGGGTGAAACTAGGACTTTCATCCCCATTCCAGAGAATAGACATAGAATTAGTGGATGTTATATGCAAAGTATGTTATATGCAATACCAACTACACACACTAGCTATGTTTTCTCGTAAATAAAATCTTGATTTGCTCTTGGGTTAAGGTATTTTGGATATGCATCTAGTACTCTAAAATATTTTGTGGTGCAATTTTGCCTCTTTTATTTAAAAGCCGTTGTAAAAAACAGAAAAAAGGAAGGAAAAAAAAAACCGCTAATTCATCTGGAAAAGAGAAAGCTTCCATCAACAACAAAAGTCCTCTACCTTCTCCCTCCATCCATAGGCATGCCCCTTGCGGGTTGCAGAAACTGTTCTCCCCCATCAGCACACCAACATAGCTGCACCATGGTTAACTGTTTCTCTCTCATCTGTCTTGCCATCAACAGCTACACGCACTTGTGCATTGAAATGGTGGGGGAGGTGTGTTGTATTCTTTACTCTGTAATCGGAATTTCACTTTTGCACGGTTACACTTATCTTCCTCTGCTACTATTTCAAAGACTCGGCTAAAGCTACGACTTGAAACTATTAGAAGCGTTGTGTATTAACCCCTCATATCTTTAATATAAAACATATTTTGAGAGTTGATATTAATCTTAAATATAAGATACTACCTCCATTCCTAATTATACTGTTTGTAGTGCATAGGACCTAAGGGAGTATATTTTTTATGTTTGTCAATTTTTTCCTAATTTGACTTTATTAATGCTCCTTCAACAATAATCAAAGAGGAGAGGGAATGAGGGGACTAATGAATACTTTAATAGGTCAAAGTATACTGTTAGTCCCTTAAATTTATATGAAGTATACTTTTGATCCCTTAACTTTATAAAATATACATTTAATCCCATAATTTTACCACTGTTAGTGTTACTAACGAAAAATGCTGACACAACAAACTTAAGTAATGATTGAGTAGGTGACCAAGCATATTTAAGTTTTAATGTTCTAATATTCAAGTTTTAATTTTAATTCTAATTTTTAATATTACAAAATTAAAACCTAAATATGTTTTGTTAGCTACCCAATCATCACTTAAGCTTGTTACGTCAGCGTTTTTTGTTAGTAACATTAATGGTGTTAGAATTATAGGACAAAAAATATACTTTATAAAGTTAAGGGACCACAAATATACCTTGTTTAGAACTTAAGGGACTAAAAGTATACTTTGACCTATTTTAATGTAACTCATTTAACTTTATTAATCTCTTCAACAAAAGTCAACATACTCTTATATTAATGATCAAAGAGAGTGTAATTTAATGTTGCACAAAAATATTTTTAAGAAATCATGTCACTTATGTTGTACACTTGTACTTAAGTAATTCATTTAACTTTTTAATCTCTCCAAATTAAATAAAGTGAGTGTAGTTGCTAAAATCCGCAACTATACTAACAGCGTTAAAAACTGGCAGCCTATATACATGGATGTGGTATAGCTAAAGAAGTTGAATCAGGACATGCTGACTATAAGAAAGATGACTTTGTGGATATGCTAAAGGGAAGAGTACAGTTTGGTTCCCTCAACTCACATACTTTTCAAAATCCAGCACACCAATGCCCCACTTTCTTATTATACCAGAATTTTTGGTACGTATATATCTCACTCCAGTTCTTATTATATGTTTAGCTTGTCAAATTTTTTAGTCCAAAATATAAGGACATCCTGATTGTTATTAATGACTATCTTCCAATTTTACCTTTTATTGAATATGTGAGAGAATATGTACCAATAATATATTTTTTTTCAATACTCATTATCAAACAAGGGCAGATTTGGAAAAGTCAATGAATTTAAGATATTAAATGTCTAAAATTTTGTTTCTTAGTATGTAAGATTTGGTCAAACTGAACTTATAATAAGATCTAGAGAAATATTGCTTGCTCCTTGAGATAGTCTTTATGTCTTTTAGATAATTTGTTGAGCATGCATGTTTCAAAAAATTGTATCTATTTGTTCTTTTTAATTAGTTGCATGCATGACTTGTCCTCATTGTCATGCTTGTTTTGATTAGTGCTTCTTTTCTTCATTTGAACATACAAAAACCACCAAGTTTCCAAGAAAGAAAAGAAGAAAATATATGTATCAACAAACAACAACCAAGCCTTGATCCCACTGTACGTGGCTCTTCATTGATCCATGTTGATAGATTCAACAGAGTTTTATGTTGGTTGTCAAGGACCTAACACAATCCTCCTGCTTTATCCAGGCTTGGGACCAGCTATAAAACATAGGTGGAGTTAAAAGAAGAAAATATGTATGAATAGAATAAATCCTATGAATATATATCTTAATTACTTGAAATTTATAGGCCACTCTATTGTTAGATTTATAACATTATATTGGTCTAATTACACTTATATTTTGCTTCCTCAATTTCCTCGCCACTGGTGTGCCAGGAATAACTGCATATGCTAGTGAAATAGGGGTCCCAGGAAAGAAGATCATGTTTTTAGTCTCTGGTGCAACTGGTCAACTTCTTGGGCAATTTGCAGAACTCATTTATGTTGTTCTGTTGTGGGAAACGCTGGAAGTAAAGAGAAGGTATGTATGCATAGGTGCAATTATAACCAGGAGGTTTCTCTATTGTTTGTGTGCCCTTAAGTCTTATCTCATGCATTTTCTTCATTTTAATTACAATTAGGTGGATCTGTTGAAGAATAAATTGGGATTTGATAAAGCTTTTAACTACAACGAGGAGCCTGACCTGGATGCAACATTAAAAAGGTACTTAGTATCAAATAGTACCATCTTAGAAAAGATTTTGATTACGGTCACTACTACAAAAATTTGATATTACTACCCTCAAATACGTCCTAAATAAGAAATAGGTAGTAACAAATGAGGTCAATGACAATCTTGTAATTATATACAAGGAAAATGAGCCTTCAACGTCCCGAATAATTGTTTAGGACTTCTAAAATTAATTTTTGACGTTCTAAATTTTTTTAAGGACGCTTTAATTGCTTCCTGCCAAGAGAAATATGAGAATTTTTTCTTTGGCGCCATGGTATTTACTTTTTTTGGAAAAAAAATCATTTTTGGCGATCTGATAATGTTTCAAGACGCTCGAAATCTGCCAAAAAATTTGGCGCCTGAGGGAAATATGGGAGAATATTTTGTTTGCGCGCCATATATGTCATTTATGTAAATGGAGCTATATACCCAAGAGGGGGTGAATTGGGTATTTTAAAACCTTTTAGAAATATGCTGTTTTGAAGAAATGAAACCAGAGATAGACAGAGGAGGAAGGGAAGGAAAGCTTGCACAATAGAAATTATCCTGGTTCAGTCTTATCTTTGACCTACATCCAGTCCCAAGCCACACTTGGGATTTTCAATCCACTATACTCACAACCGATTACACACTCGTACTCAAGAGTAGTTCTCTCTCTAGAACTCACTCCCCCTTACAAGTTGTAATCAATACACCCAACCACCAAGTCCCCCGACTTGTGGTTATCTCAATCAATAAATGATTTGAGATAGAAACTCTCTCTAAGAGTAGATGATAATAAACACGAAGCTTATAATGTCAAAAGACGAATACAAGTGGCGAAAGGTAGTTGAGAAAATTGAATGCTTGTGCGTTTTCGGTTGTTGTGTTCGTTGGGAGGACTTGAATGCAGTCCTATTTATACTCAGAGATCAGTAGATGACCGTTGCAACTTCAATAGATCCGTTGGAGAAACTCTGCCAAGGTTAGGAAGTGAGTTTAGGCATCTTCTCTCTCTAATCTCGGCTTAATCCAGTGGGCAAGAAGACCGTGTTGATCTTACGCAAATATATCCGTTGGAAACACGGTTGCTTGATGTAGTAAACATTCTTTAATGCTTTGCAATCGTGTGCAGATCAAATACCCAAAGTAATGCAACTCTCATCCCAAAGTGCATTTAATGCTCGACCATTTTTTTTGCTTTTTGCTTTATCTCTCTAAAATCATTCTCTAAATCACCCGAAACTCACTAATAAAGTCATTAAGCATAGCTAAGAGTAGTAGAGAATGTTCCCGGAAAGTATTTTGTTCAAGCAAGATCACTTTGCAAAAACGTAGAAACCGGATTTCAAAATCAGCGTTGGAAACTCGAGTTTGTTCAAAGAAAAACTCGAGTTTGCAGCTGTGCACTTAAGTCTAAACTCGAGTTTCAAAAACTAAACTCGAGTTTTCAACTTCCGAGAGTAAAGTCGTGTCTCGAGCTTTTGAACTAAAGTTTAAATGAATCTCAAAACTCGAGTTTCCAAAACCAAACTCGAGTTTTGGAATGTTAGTGAAAATGGTATGTTGTAGTCCAAAACTCCAAGACTTGAGTTTCAAAATAAAACTTGAGTTTTCATAGACTCGGAAAAAGTGAGTTGTTCTCTGTTTGACCAAAACTCGAGTTTTGGAATCAAAACTCGAGTTTTCATATTATCATGAAAAACTATGAAAACTTGTAATGCTCTCGGGTTGGCCAAAACTCGAGTTTTAAAATCAAAACTCGAGTTTTCATTTTATCATGAAAACTTTGAAAACTTGTAGTGCTCTCGGGTTGGCCAAAACTCGAGTTTTAAAATCAAAACTCGAGTTTTCATTTTATCATGAAAACTTTGAAAGCTTGGTGACAAGGCGCGAGACTGAGTTTGAAAAACTTAAAAGACTTTGTTCTGTCAAAACTCGAGTTTGCCATGCTAAACTCGAGTTTTGCTCAGATCACTGAAATTGGCCATTTCTGTCAAGACCAAAACTCGAGTTTTGAAAAACAAAACTCGAGTTTTGTCATGTTAGTAAATTTTTCAATTTTCTAAGACAAAACTCTTAGCTGGTTTACAATTGTCACTCATCATCAAAACACATAGAGAACTAACATTCTCCCCCTTTTTGATGATGACAACACTTGTAAACTGAATTCCAAGAATTTGAAAAGAATCATTGGCTTTTGAAATTTGAGGAGGATAGTATTCAAAACTTGTGCAGATGAGAGATAGACAGCGAAAGCTATGATAGGATTGATAGTTTCATTCATAAAGCTAGAGTTGTACAATTCATTAAGAACCAAAGAACAACAGCTAGCGAATGACAAAAGTACCAAATTAAGTAAAATAAAACATCATGCAAAGACTAAATACTGTAAACTAAAGCTAATTCAGTCAAAAGACCCAAACTCCCAAACAACTATTAATCCACTTTCTCTCCCCCTTTGTCATCTTCAAATTGGGGAAAAGAAGGATGGAGAAGAACGAGTTCGGTGGTGGGAGAAGAAGGGGAAGGCAACACAACGTGGTTGGGGTAGTAGGAGAGGGAGAGGAATCGGGTAAGAGCTCGTAGTGGGAGTGGAGGGGAAGGTAAAATAATAGTAGCAGGGGTAGATGGGTTAGGTGGGTTGTAGGAAAAGTGAAGGAGGGGAAGATGGAGTCTCGGAGTTGGTGAGGATGTGAGGTGCCACCGTGGAGAGTCCAATCCCTAAGTGAGTCATGATCTGTCAAGCTTGTCATTGGAACCGCAGATCGAGACCCATTGAGAGGAGACTTTGGCATCCAAGTCATGTATCGATCGAGATAGCTCGAGTGCACACGCTTAAGTTCTTTGTTTAAACTCGATGGGCGGTCGGACAGACTTGAGATTTGAGATTTCAGTTGATCTTGAAAAGCAATGACTCCAAATTTAAGACGAGTGGACCGGGTTTTTACTCTCACTGGACGTTCTGAAGGAGAGGAAGTAAGATTAGGGCCTTCTTTGGGGTTGGAGGAAGGAGGCGACGCCATTTAGGGTTTTGATGGGAGCTGGTCGAAGGGATTGAAGGAATTGAGGGAGATGAAGAGAATGAGTCGAGAGAGAGAATAGTGAAACCTAGGGTGAAACTTGAGTTTTGAAGCAAGTAATGAGGAATAAGTGAAAATCAAGTATATATGTACCCCGACTAAAACTCGAGTTTTACATTCAAAACTCGAGTTTTGAAGAATGGCTTACCCGGACTTCAAAAGTGTAATGTGAACTTTTGAAATTCTTCGATCAAAACTTGAGTTTTACCTTCCAAACTCGAGTTTTCATTCCTCAAAACTTTAAGTTGCTCTCTGTCGATGGAAACTCGAGTTTCCAATTTACAAACTCGAGTTTTGAGCTCCTTCGAAATCAAGCTTCTTTCTCTCTCCCGATACTTCACCAAAACTCGAGTTTTGTGGATCAAAACTCGAGTTTTCTCCGCCTATCGCCGAAACTCGATTTTGTAAAATGTCCGCAAAAGACATTACTAGACACTCCGATGCTTAAGTCGGTAACATTCAATCATCAAAACTTAAACTAACATTGGGTGAAAGATAACTTACGACTCATTGGGATTTACCATTCCCAATTCTCTTCTTATGAAGTTGAATGGTTCCTTAGCTAATGGCTTTGTGAAGATATCGGCAAGTTGAAGATGTGTTGGGATGAACATGACTTTGACATCTCTTTTCCGAACGTGATCCCTTATAAAATGATGCCTCACATCAATATGCTTGGTCCGAGTGTGTTGAACTGGATTCTTGGCCAAGCTTATTGTGCTTGTGTTGTCACACAAAATTGGAATTTCCTTCAAGTGAACTCCCAAGTTGCAAGTTGTTGCTTCAACCATAGCACTTGAGCACAACAACTTGAGGCAGCCACATATTCAGCTTCGGTAGAGGACACGGCCACGAGATGTTTGCTTCTTGCTTTGAACCAAGAGACAAGTGAGTTGCCAAAGAATTCGCATTGGCCACTTGTGCTCTTTCTATCTGTCTTGTAGCCGGCATGATCCGAATCGAGTATGCCACCAAGTGTTCGGTTGACCTTTGGGAAACCACGGTCAAGAGTCTTTGTGTCCGAGAGATATCTGAATATCCTCTTTACTTGTTCGGCATGGGACTCTTTTGGAGCGGATTGGAACCTTGCACACATCCCAACACCGAATTGGATGTCGGGCGACTGTTTGTAAGATAGAGAAGTGATCCAATCATTCCTCTATACTTTGTGATGTTGAAATCTTTGCCCTCCTCATCGCATCTAGTGAAGCGGTTGAGCTCATAGGAGTGTCGCACCATTGCACTTTGGTCCATCCCAAATTTCTTGACAAATCATTCGGATATTTGGTTTGGGAAATAAATATCCCATCTTTTCTTTGCTTGATTTGCAGTCCAAGAAAGTAGTTGAGCTCTCCCATCATGGACATCTCAAATTCTCCCTGCATAGTCTTTGAAAACTCTTCACACAAAGCATCATTAGAAGCACCAAATATAATATCATCCACATATATTTGAACCATTAAAATTTCATTTAGCTTATTACTCTTTATGAAAAGAGTTGTGTCGCTTTTCCTCTAACAAAGCCTTGATCTAGAAGGAATTTGCTTAATCGCTCATACCAAGCTCTAGGAGCTTGTTTCAGGCCATATAGAGCCTTCTTGAGACGATACACATGATCTGGACAATGTTCATTTTCAAAACCAGGAGGTTGTTCTACATAAACTTCCTCTTGTATAAAACCATTCGAGAAAAGCACTTTTCACATCCATTTGATATAGTTTAAAACCTTTTACACATGCAAAGGCTAGAAGTACTCTTATGGCTTCCAATCTTGCCACTTTGGAGCATAAGTTTCTTCATAATCAATTCCTTCTTCTTGATTATAGCCTTTGGCAACCAATCTTGCCTTGTTACGGACAATGATTGCAGATTCATCACGTTTGTTCTTGAATACCCATTTGGTGCCAATGACCGGATGGTCTTTGGGCCTAGGTACCAAATCCCAAACTTGATTTCTATCAAATTGATGTAACTCCTCTTGCATTGCTAACACCCAATCATTATCCGAAAGGGCTTCATCAATCTTAGAGGGTTCTATATGAGATATAAAAGCGAGAAAAGGTTACTTCATTCAAAGTACTATTTCGGTTCTTACTCCTTGATTAATATCACCTATAACTTGGTCTAAAGGATGATTTCTAATAAATTTCCAAGCTCTAGGTTGAGTCTCGATCGGGATTTTCAATAGAGTTTTGGGGATCAGCCTCAAAAACATTTTCGTGGATTTTCAATAGAAGCAGGAGTAGTTTTCGAAAAGAATTGATTTTTGAAAACATTTTCTTCTTCATTGTCCAAGGCTTTATCAGATTTGGATTCACAGAAAACAACATGTATTGATTCTTCAACAATACGAGTGCGAGTATTAAAAACTCTATAAGCTCTACTCCTATTTGAATAACCAATGAAGATACCTATATCGCTTTGGAATCGAATTTACCAAGATTCTCTTTACCATTGTTGTGCACATAGCACTTGCATCCAAAGACATGTAGGTGGCTGAGATTTGGCTTTCTTTCCTTGTAGAGTTCATATGGGGTCTTGTTCAGCTTCTTCCTCAAATAGGCTCGGTTGGAGATGTAGCAAGCCGTACTCATCGCATCAGCCCAAAACACTTGAGAAGTGTTGTTCTCATTTAACATTGCCCTTGCCATCTCAGTGAGGACCCTATTCTTCCTCTCAACCACACCGTTTTGTTGAGGAGTCCTTGGAGCTGAGAAGTTGTGATCAATTCCCACATTGTCACGAGTAACTCGCCGAAGGCGTTGTTTTCAAATTCGCCACCATGATCGGTCCTTATACCTGAAATTGCAAAGCCTTTCTCGTTCGGACCTTTTTGGCAAAGGTAACAAACGATCAAACGTTTCATCTTTAGATGATAAAAATATTGTCCAAGCAAATCTAGAGTAATCATCAACTATGACCAAAGTGTAAAGGTTTCCACCAAGACTTTTTACTCTATTTGGTCCAACTAGATCCATATGAAGTAATTGAAGAGGTCTATTAGTTGAGATCTCATTTTTTGCTTTAAAAGAGGATTTGGTTTGTTTTCCTTTTTGACAAGCATCACAAACTATGTCATTTTTGAAATTCAATTTAGGAATACCAATGACCAAATCCTTTTTCAGCAACTTGTCAAGTTGAAACATATTAACATGAGCTAATCGTTTATGCCATAGCCAACTCTCATTCAAGTTACTAACAAAACAATTTTCGTAAAGCGAAGCATTGCTAGAGAGGTTAAGAGTATAACAATTTCCATCTCTAGGTGCTCTAAATAAGGCTTTAGTTTTCAAATCGTCAATGGGGACTAAATCCTTTCTAACAATCAAACATTCATTTGAATCAAAGATAACTAAGTTACCCTTGTCGGTGCTTTGGCTCACACTTAGGAGGTTGTGACACAATCCTTCCACTAGGTAGACATCTTTGATGAGAGGACCTTCATTGTTTCCTATCTCACCAATTCCAGCAATTTTTCCCGATTGGTCTCCTCCAAATGTGACTCTACCACCATCCTTTGATTTGATTGAGAGAAATTTTGATTCATCTCCGGTCATGTGTCTTGAGCACCCACTATCAATGTACCACTTGTTGGGTCTTGTTGCTCTAAGACAAACCTGCAATTTTCAAGGGATCAAGCCTTAGGTACCTATCTTTTCTTGGGTCCTTTGGAGTTAGTTTTGACCTTAGGAACATAAGTTCCTTTCGGTACCCATTGATAATTTCCCACTGGTTTAATTTTTCTTTCCTTTTTATGAAAGCAAGATGAAGTAGAATGACCCTTCTTATTACAGTAATTGCAATGTGCAAAGGGATTTGAAGAGTGAACTGATTTTGTAAAATAGTTCATGTATGTTTTTCGACCACTCTTCTTCTTGCCTTTCTTTCTATCAAAATCGTCCGTAACCAATGCCGATCTATCATTTATAAAACGTTCTTTGTTTCAAAATGACATTGAGCATTTCACTTCCTCTAGTGAATTTCTCAAGTGCCTTTGTAAGATATGAATTCTTTTTCTTGAGATCGGACAATCTTTACAAATAGTATTTTTGAAGAAGACAACTTTTCAACTTGAGATTCAAGAGTAAGATTTGTTTTTCGGTTTGAAATATTTTTCAGCAAGTTTTTCAAATTCAAATTGCACAGTCATATATTCATCAAACAGATCATCATAAGGAGGTTTGCAATCATATACCTCTTCAAGTTTAGCACGTTGCTCTTCTTCTTCAGCAACTAGGCATATATTGGCTTTCTCTTCCTCATCCTCATCATCTTCATCAGATGAGCTATCACCCCAGATGCTGGAGACATAAGCTTTCTTCTTGTATTTGCTGAACTTCTTCTTTTCTTTATCTTTGTCGTTCGGTGAGGGCATTCGGACTTGATGTGGCCGGGCTTCGACATTCGTAGCAGATGATTGGCTTCTTTGCCTCATAACTGGAGCTACCCTTGTGAAACTTCTTAAAGCCTTGGTCCTTCTTGTAGAACTTCTTGAATCTTAGGACCTGACATGCCAATTTCTTCATCTTCGTCTTCATTCTCATTTTTTCCCGTCGAGTCTCTAACTTCTCTTGCAACCTTGAGGGCAATTCCTTTGTTCTTGCCATGAACTTCATCAAGTCCCTTCTTGAACTTGAGTTTAGCCTCATATTCGAGAGAGACTTCCGAATAGAGCGGCCTGCGACGTCATTGACTCTCCTCGAGCCTCTTCAATAGCTTTGTGACCTTTGCTTCCCATTCCTTGTTAAGGATATTCAAGATCTTCCTTACTTGGACTGGTTGGTCATATTCTTTTCCCAAGGCAGCAAGTTGATTGATGAGATGGGTGAACCTTAGCTGGAACTCACCAATGGATTCACCATGCTTCATTCGTAGAAGGTCATATTCGGTCATGAGAGTATTGACTCTGTTTTGCTTTACTCCAGCTGTTCCTTCATGAGCTATCTCCAGAGCATCCCACATTTGTTTTGCAGAAGATAGATTGCAAATACGAAAGTACTCTTGTTGGCTAAGAGCACTTTGAAGAAGTAGGACAGCCTTTCTTTGTTGAGTGTGACACTTCTTGTCATTCTCATCATATTCTTCTTCAAGCTTAGGAACTCTAACTCCATCTTCAACGGTTGATGGCTCATAATTTCCTCTTTCAAATACTCTCCACAGCCCATACTACGTAGCATTCACAAAGACTTTGAATTTTGCTTTCCGAAGGAGTAATGCTCTCCATTGAAACCGGGTTTGTTGATAGAAGCTCCATCGGGTAAGATACCTTCCATAATGATCCTTCTCGAGTTGTTAAGCTCTTAAGAGAAGACCTTGCTCGATACCAAATGTAAATGGAGCTATATACCCAAGAGGGGGTGAATTGGGTATTTTAAAACCTTTTAGAAATATGCTCTGTTTTGAAGAAATGAAACCGAGAGATAGACAGAGGAGGAAGGGAAGGAAAGCTTGCACAATAGAAATTATCTGGTTCAGTCTTATCTTTGACCTACATCCGGTCCCAAGCCACACTTGGGATTTTCAATCCACTATACTCACAAACCGATTACACACTCGTACTCAAGAGTAGTTCTCTCTCTAGAACTCACTCCCCTTTACAAGTTGTAATCAATACACCCAACCACCAAGTCCCCTGACTTGTGGTTATCTCAATCAATAAATGATTTACAGATAGAAACTTGTTTGACCAAAACTCGAGTTTTGGAATCAAAACTCGAGTTTTCATATTATCATGAAAAACTATGAAAACTTGTAATGCTCTCGGGTTGGCCAAAACTCGAGTTTTAAAATCAAAACTCGAGTTTTCATTTTATCATGAAAACTTTGAAAACTTGTAGTGCTCTCGGGTTGGCCAAAACTCGAGTTTTAAAATCAAAACTCGAGTTTTCATTTTATCATGAAAACTTTGAAAGCTTGGTGACAAGGCGCGAGACCGAGTTTGAAAAACTTAAAAGACTTTGTTGTCAAAACTCGAGTTTGCCATGCTAAACTCGAGTTTTGCTCGATCCTTGAAATTGGCCATTTCTGTCAAGACCAAAACTCGAGTTTTGAAAAACAAAACTCGAGTTTTGTCATGTTAGTAAATTTTTCAATTTTCTAAGACAAAACTCTTATTGGTTTACAATTGTCACTCATCATCAAAACACATAGAGAACTAACAATTTAATGGGAAAATTGATGACCAAATACAATTTCAGGTCGCCCATTTTTAAAAATAGGCTACCTGAAAATTATTTCAAGTCGCCTATATATGTGCCAATTATTAAAAAAAACAAAAAATTGCCACAAACCAGAGACGGAGCATTGAAGGGACATGGGTTTTTTTTTTTTAAAACAAAATTGTTAAAAATTGTCAAAAATAGGCACATGAACAACAATCAGTCACCAATTTTCCAAAACAGGCGACCTGATAAAATTTCAAGTCGCCTATTTGGTTTTTTTTTTTTATTTTATTCAAAAATAGGCAACCTGAAAAATAATCAGGTCGCCTATTTTCAAAAATAGGCGACACGAAGCCCATTCAGGTCGCCTAAAATCTTCACATAACCCTTATTTTGCCAACCTACGAACGTTTGCCCTTTTATTTTTGAAGTTCCCCCTCTGCTTCCCTCGTTGCTATCAAAAACCTTGTTCATATCTACGTTATTTCCCTCATCTTCCCTCATCGCCGGCGAACCCTATCAACTTAGTCGCGACAGTCCGTCGTCTCCTCCGTCTTCTCTCTTCTCGGCGTCCGTCGGCTGTCGACCTCTGTTTCCGCCGCGTCCAGCCCACCTTCTCCGATGATCTCTACGGTACGCCCTTAATTTCTTTTCTTTTCTTTTTTTATTTTGCTACTGTTGAACATCTAAAACAGGGGATAAGAGTGTTACATGTATGATAGTCAAACCAATGCTGTTGCTGGAAGAGAAGTATTGGTGTTGTTCGAGTAGCCGGAAAGAATATTTGCCACCATTTTTCAATTGGACTGTGAGAAATATATATATTTAAACTAATTGGTCGCATTTGTGACTTTTAAACTTTGATAGCTTTGTTGAATGAGCAAAGCTTTTTGTGCAGTTCTTTCATTGTTTCAAATTGGTTGATGGATATGGTACAATATTGTTCTCCATTATATTTGATTTATCAGCTATTGAAGGACAAAAGTTACCAATTAAAAGGGCATGTTATTTACAATAATTTTGGAAACTGTCTCAGTCTCTCTTTTCCTTTATCCATGAGTAAAGGGTTTCCGATTTAGTATAAATTTGAGGAGGGAGACGGAGAGAGCTATCATTGTGTACATTGCTCGCAAGTGATTAAGCCTTCACATTCCTCACATCTAAGTTTTAAACTTTTAACCGCAACTTTCGTATTTTCATTGAATGGTTTTTGATTGGATGATTTTTCATAGATGCATCCCCGCTCACACCTTATTTAACTATTTTCGGGTGGCGAATAACTATACCAAACTGGTTTCATCGGTTATCCTCGTACAAAACCGATAGCTTTTCTTCAAGGACTCGATTTACATGTGGGTAACTTTTTGCCTCTGTCCAAGCATGTATAACTACTATAGTTATAGATCCAAGTTAGCGTAGGGATGCATTTAATGGTGAATATCTTTTTGTATAAATTTTTGCCTCCTATCCAAGCATGTATAACTTTTTGTATGATGTTGATACATGTTGATGTGTGTTGTGAACTATATATGTTCTGCTAACGTGTGCTATATGTGGGAATATCTTTAATTTTTATTGTAAATATTTTTTTTTTCTGATTTTATAAATTTTATCAGCTTATTAGCCTTTATTCTCTTGTCTTTTTCCCTTCTTGTATATATTTGGATGTATCTTATTTTTTAGTATTTTTTTTTATGTTAAGTTGGAGTTTCTTTTCTTTTTTTGTGTATATTATTTTGTTTTTTAATGCATTTAAAACTTTCCTTAAATAAAAAAATTCGGGCGCGCCGAACCCCGACTCTCCCCACTAATTGTGCGGACACAAACATGAAATCCGGCTCGCCATTTGGTTTGATAGCACAATTAAGGAACCTTTTTTTGTGGTTTAGGTGGTATTAGTTTCATAATCAAGAAAATGTGAATAATTTGTTGCTTTAATATTGTGGCCATGGGAGTTCTTTGATAACTATGTTTCGGACTTTGACAAACACGATACATGACATATGGGACTTGAATAGTGGCTCGAGTTTTAGAAGTAAGAAATATGCATCTTAAGAATTACATTTCTTGAAAGTTAGGTCATTAGCCACTAGTTTCTATAGAAATAAAGAAGGGCCTCATGTCATGTTTAAACTGTTAGATGAAATTCGTTGATCTTCGTTATGTTAAGTCTACTTCATGATAAACTACATGCCACAACTGGAGAGTGTTAGCATGCTCGTTAGTTGATGAAATTATTGGATTTAATAGTTGATATTGTTTGAATTGCTTTAGTTAGTAAGTTTTGTTGAATTAAGCTGAAATTGGTTGTTATTGAAATTTTGGGATGCCTTACTTTTAAGGGGAAACTCTGCCGAAATTTTCTTAAAAGAAAACATGTTGTTCTTGAAATTGCTATGAAATTGATTGTTGTTGGAAATGTCGTAGGTGGTATTAAAATGGGTCATAGTTGGATGAATGCGTTGAGAACTAGTG
Organism: Acacia acuminata; assembly: GCA_019022655.1. Taxonomy (NCBI): domain Eukaryota; kingdom Viridiplantae; phylum Streptophyta; class Magnoliopsida; order Fabales; family Fabaceae; genus Acacia; species Acacia acuminata. Next base: position 36,643 of record JAFJYI010000329.1, read on the forward strand.
AAGAATATGAAAATAGGGTGGAAGAGTTTATTGAATTTGCTAGAAGGAATGTGGCTACAAAAAATGGGATGTACTATTGTCCATGTGTTAATTGTTTAAATGGAATTAAACTTAATCATATTTCCTTATTACTTAGCCCAATTAAACTTAACTCAGAGTTAGCACAACAGAGCACAGGATCTGCTGTGCTAACTCTGAGTTAAGTTTCAACTTATACTATCTCTCGGTTGAAAACTCCAAATGACACAAAATATTATATCACAGTCATCCTCAGGATGTCTACTTTCACCATGAACAATTTCAGAGCAATCAAATTACATTTACTATTTCAAAACTACCGATTAAGCTTCGCTGCCCAAATACCGAAAGAATCGACAGATTTTCGTATAAGAAGATTTAGGGTTTTCAGAGTTCCAAACGAAGTGATCCAACTTAACCCTACACAAATATTCCTTCTGGACTCATTGGAGACCTTAAAAATATGAAAAACCTACTGCAACTCCACGAAACACCACAGGGCAAAGAAGAAGATAACTTAGTTGCCGGTTTAGGGACTTACCTCCGGATGTCGGTTGCGTATGGACTCCTTCACCTCTTGGACCTAAAGCTTCAGCTGATCACTCACCTGCCCTCCTTGAGCTCGTGGCTGGTGTGGAGAAATGGAGGGGGGAGTGTCCTATTTATAGGCCCCAAGTTCCAGATTTTGCCCTTAGGTAGTCTTAGTTGTGGGTTTTAGGGTTAGGGGCAAAATGGTCATTTTGCCTCGTTCATCTTCCAAAGCAAGGGGACCACGAAATCAGATCTTCTAGAAGCCTTCTAGGGTCTTCCATTGGCAGAAAATGGCGCATTCCAAGGCTAGAAATAGAGTTCCAGTTTTGCCCCTAGGTGGTCTTAGTTGTAGGTTTAAGGTGTAGGGGCAAAATGGTCATTTTGCGCCGTTCTTCTTCCAAGGCAGTGGGGTCCACGAAATTTGAACCAAGATGTGCCATAATTTCCCTTTTCAAGTCATAATTACATGTCACTTTAATGTCCCATCAAGTTTAAATTGTGTGGTCCAGATTAAACCGGGTTATTTTATTCATTCTCTCTCTTCATTATGACTTTGATGCGACAATCTCTCTCTTCATAATTACATAGCAAGATATTTTCTCTCTCTTCTGGGCCCATTGGAATTTGCCCCTTACCGGTGTCCTGGGCCTGGGCCCGACTCCGGAAAGTCCTATCCGACCCCGCTCAGCTCCCGGTTGCCGGTCCCACCTTACCTCGTAATGTGTACCCTTCAACCGGACTTGTGTGGGCCCGGATCATCAGTCCTTTCTCCCTGACCACGAGGGGTTCAAATTTTGTGTCTGGGAGGGTAAGAAACCCGTATTCTCATACTTCAGATCCACCTCGTAACGCGTGCTACTCGGTAATCCAACTTCTGGCCCCGAAATGCCACGTATCCGACGTAGCACTACCACCACTGACTTTCTCTCCTGTCATGGGTCCAGACACATGTTCCCTCTCTTTCTCTATGTTTAATACGCATAGCCTGGGTCCACAAGGCCTGTGGTCACTTCTTTACTATACCGGTTTATATCTTCGGGTTTCTTCGTGCACAAGTTACCTTGTCGTTGATCAGGGTTTCACCCTGTTTTGACTTAGTACCTTCGCTACTTACTCTTAACCATTGATTTTCATCTTAGGGCCTTTGAAATACTTCTATGCCATACGTTGAGAAATAAATACTCCAAAATTAACTCAAGGCTTTATATTACTAAGCAAGCTTACATGCATTACAAAAGTAGGGGTGTTACACCCCAGACTCTTTGGGTTTTTCACTATCACTTTTACACGATTACTGATGAGCACAATTTATGCCATGTTTTCCTTATATTTCATGACTGAATTGTGTGGTAAATATAAGCTTAACTGCAAACAATCCAAGCAAAAAGGCATATATTCATGATATAGGGAACTGAAGGATAGAAACCATTTACATCCTAAACATGTGCTAAGAAAGGAGCAATTTACATGGTTTTTAAGAAAGAACGAATAGCAAAGCTGATACTATGCTACATCATTCTGACAGCAACTCGAAATGCAATAAAAGGTATCACGAAAGCTATAGCAAAGTAAAGGACGCAATGTTATGCGGCATATTTTCTGACCTTTTTATCTAGATAATTTCAGGAATAAAGAAGGTCGAGAACGACAGGTAGATTGTTGACGTAATAAAATAGAAGATGCGGAGGATCAAAACTGAAAGATTTGAAGAATCCCACAGGATCAGCAGAATCAATCTACTAAGGACGGAAGATGCGATGGACCTCGACAGATTTGGAAAACCCAGCTCGCTGGAACTTGCGTCATAAGAAAGGCTAATTATAAAAGGAAACAGGAAGACAACCCTAGGAGGAGAGTCGCACAGAGCCCAAAACGAGATTACACATTCGGCAGACTCAAAAGAAGAGTGAGAGATTTCACAAGGCACAAGAATTCCAGGATAACCCTGCATCCTTCCTTGCAGTACGACGAAGAGAAGAAGACGTGGAGTGGTGATGTGACAGGGCTTCTTCCACGTCGTCGAAACTTCGTCAAGATTTCTATTTTCTCCTTTATTTTAGTATTTAGATCATGGGTCATTCTGTTACTATCTATTTTGTGTTTTCCTCGTCAGTCATGAACTGATTTTCCTATGGCTGAACGAGGATGAATCCTTAAGTGTTAAATGAACCCAGTTGCAAGTTCTTAATTTAATATATTCGGTTTGCTTATCAGTGAATTAATTACTAGTCGATTAGCGGAAGCTAAGGGCTAGATTTGTGGCTTCAGCTTACTGGCAAGGAATCGAGGTTAGAACTCTGAGAAACAGTGTTTGCTAGGCAGCCGGTGCAAGGTTTGACCTATAACTGTAGGCTTCAGGAATGGGTCTATCTCTCATAACCATGACACCCTGTGTGTAATGCAGATCTAACTAGAAAGTTGCCATAGGAATATGGAAGAAGTATAGTTAGTATCATATGTATCGGACGCAAAAGCTTCGATAGATTATAGTCGTGGGTTAACCGAATAGCATTGTAGTTAGTAGCTATCTTTGTAGCATTGCGGACGCATGGCAAAAGCATGGATGCTATAGCAATGGGTAGAGCAACTGGGGGATTGATTAAAGGTGATTCCGAGTTCAGCCTAACTTCTACTGATGTCTTCTTAAAACTTCGATACTCTGTTTATTTCTGTTATTAGCATAAATACAAAAACCTCTCAAACCAATCATATTTACTTTCTGTTTGCGCAACTATCATAGCAATCGAGCGTCACTTCTTGGTATCTCAGTCTCTGTGGGATGATACTCTACTTACACTTTATTACTTGTTCGACTGGTTCACTTGCCATTAAGGAAATCGACCAACAATTACACACTCTGTAAATTGAGTAATCCTCTCTCTAGGATTCACTCCCCCTTACAAGTTGTAATCGATACACCCACTCTAAAGGTCCCTCTACCTTGAGTTTCTTACAGAAATAATAATCAGATAATAACTCTCTTACAAAGTATATACGAAATCATTGAAGTACAAAAATATCTAAAGGTATTACACAGTAATGAATGAAACAGTAATTGTAATAAATTCGTTTGAGCGTAAGTATTTTGGTAGTTGATTCAAATTGAATAATTTTCCTTATATTTGGTGGTCGCAATTAATGGTTGTTGAGAATCTTCAATGAATCCATTGTGAGTAATAAATATAGCCATTAGACTATTGAAGTTCGTCTGTTACTCATAACTTCAATTCTGCAAAATAATCATCATTATTCTGCCGTTTATTATTCTTTTTGTTCTGCTTGTTGTGTTGAAGCATTTAATATGGAAAGAGAACATGAAGTTGGTGTTTGGTTTTCTGCGACTGCATTAAATGCTTCTGACATAATTAATGCTTTTGAGATTTTTGAAGTTAATCACCCGTATAATCATCTTTAACTCGTTAACAAACTGATTAAATATTGTTAAGAACAATAATGAGTGATGATAAGAAGTAATGAAATCACAATTAATGATTTTAACTTTACGAATATAGTGATTTATAGAAATAGAAAAGACAACTCAAGTTATTCAATAACTAACTCGTGTTGGTTCGTTTAGTGCTCGAGTGAAATAATTAAAACATAAGTTTATAATAGAGAAAATCATTTCGCAAGGGATGACTCGAGGCTAACAAACATTGACTGGAGTTATTCACTCGAGTCAGGTCTTTTACACTCAAGTCTAAAGATATGTTTCACAAATAGTGACTTCACGATGGATTTGGAAATGAGTATAATAAGCAAAGGATAACTCGAGGCTAAAATACTGACTTGAGTTGGTCACTCGAGGCTAGTCTTTCTTGTAAATGGAGCAAATCACCAAGAGGGGGTGAATTGGGGATTTTAAAATTTTCTTTTTAAAACACCAAACACAAACAGTAAAACAGGGGCGAACAGAGGAAGGGTAGAGAAGAATGACACAGCTAGATTTATACTGGTTCGACCTTAACTCTTAACCTACGTCCAGTCCCCAGATACTCTGGGATTTTCACTAACTCAAAATCAGTTACACACTCTGCACTCGAAAGTTATCCTCTCACTAGGATACACTCTCCCTTACAAGTTGTAAAATGATAATCCTAATCTCCAAGTCCCATGACTTGAGATTCTTACAATAAATGATCTTCAATAATGAAACTCTTTTAAAGAGTAGATGAAATAATCACTGAAGTACAAATGTATGAAAAGATACTTTACAAGAGGTAGAAAACCAGTAAGAGTAGTTGAAACTTGAATGCTTTTCGTTTTCTTGTATTTTGGTTGTTGAAGAGACTTGAATGCTTGAGCTTATATATGTAGGAAGCATTAAATGACCATTGGATTGATTGATGTAACCATTGGAGACATTAATCTAGATGTTAGGTGCAACTTAGTCACTTCTCTCTCTAGTCTTAAGTTAATCCAGGTGGTTAGATGTTTTGGTTGACTTCCCTTGAGATAAATCTATTGGAGAAGAATGTTTCCATAGAGAGAAGGACGACATTTAATCCTTTGCAAAATTCAGGGAATGATTTGCCAAAAGGATGCAAGGTTTTCTGGACTTTGCAATAAATGCGTTGACGTCACCTTTTGCTTTATCCTAAATCTTCATTCTAATACACTTTAAATCATCTAAAACTCACTAAAAAACTGATTAAACATAGTTAAGAATAGTAATAAGTGATGATAAGAAGTATTAAGATCAAACATGAAGATTTCGCAAATCCGAGCAATTTGATTTTCAAACAGAGCGACACAAACTCGAGTTTGTTCGAGCAACTGGAGTTTGCAACTTTTCTTCAAAACCTAAACTCGAGTTTAGTTCTTTCAGAGAAGAACATCGCAATTTGAACTTTGAATAGCATTTTGATATAGGAGCAAACTCGAGTTAATAAGTGACAAACTCGAGTTTGAGACTTTTGAAATGAAAAATAAGATTAAGTCCACAAAGCTCAAAACTCGGAGTTTTTCAAAGTAAACTCTAGCTTTCTTAAGATAAAAAATAGTGAGAAACTCTCGACTTGACACAAACAGGAGTTTAAGAAAACAAACTCGAGTTTTCTTAAAATGTAAAATCTTTCAAAACTCTCAAGTCCGAAAGTGGAGCTATATACCCAAGGGGGTGAATTGGGTATTTTAAAAACTTTTTGAAACGTTTTTAGATAACAAAAATAGAGATGAAAAGAGTAGAGAGAAGAATGCGAGAGAATTTATCATGGTTCGGTCTTAAAACTGACCTACAGTTTCGGGTTTTTCACTATCACAAAGATTAACTATAAAAAGTTCTCTCTCTAAACTCACTCCCCCTTACAAGTTGTAATCAATGAACTCCCAAACACAATCTTGTGATTTATGGTTTTCAAAATGATTTTCATATTGCTAAATGGACCGTGATTAAAGAAGGATTGAATGAATTTGTACATTAGGGTGCAAGTTTCGGGTTGCATTTAATCTTTTGCTTTTGGAGATTTATGCATTGAGATCAAACACGAAGGTATAGCAAAATCGGTCTTTTTTTTTAAATGCACTATTCTAAAATTTGTTTGGATTTCAATTCATTTGTTTTATAAAAATGCGAGGTTTTACACATGATTGACCCAAAACACAAACCTGGGAGGTTTCTATGGAAACCTCGAGGTTTTCAATTGAAAAATATTAAAAAGTTTTCATACTTTGGATTGTATTCAAATAATATTTCAAAATTGGAAGTTAAGTCTTTATGTTCTTAAAGTAAAAAATGCTTCAAGTCTATCCAATAGAGTTTTCCCTATCATTCATATATTGATCTTTCATATTCAATGTGCTAAAATCTTGTGCTTGAACTCCATACTCTCGGAAGATTCGAGGTTTCTTAATAAACCTAGTTAGTTTTCTTAAGTTAGAATACAAAATCGATACTTCCTCATAAGGCCAAAACAAGTTGTTTTCCAACACCAAATCATTCTTGTTAAAGTTTTAAGTCTATCTAGTTTTTTCATTCATATATTGATCTTTCAAGAATTCAATTTGACCAAATATGAAAGTCTATTTTCATACAAGAATTCAATTTGTGAAAGTCTCATACTCAATGCATAAATTCTTAGTTAGCCATGTTATTCCAAGCATTATAAATGTTTAATAATTTATTGAATGTTAATACATTAACCATTATAGTGGAATAATTCACTAGGATAATATCCCGAAACTCTAGTCATTTGGACTAATGAGTATATGCTTCATCAGCCATGAATCCTAGTACTCATTTTGTTACTCAAATACATCAACATTTATCTTCATCCATTTTTGAGTAACTACAGCCATGTATTCAAATTCTTGCCTTGAATGTTCATATATTTCAAGACACAATTCTAAAAGGCAAGATTATCTCTTGGTTAATAGCAAAGTCGTTGTGCCAATATATTTCTATCCTACTTGGCCTTTTTGGCTAATTCATTTCCCTTATGACTTTTGCTTTTGGGAAAATTCTTCAACATGTTAACTTCAATGTTCGACATGTTCTTCAAAATTGCAACATTCTAATACATTCTTACACACAAAGACTTCCACCATATTTGGAGTGAGCATCAATTTTAAACATGTTTCAAAAATGAATATTTCAATTTCATAATGCATTATCATGGTTTGAAAGAACATTCAAGATTTGAAACAATTTGCATGTTTCATTATCATTTTTGAAAATTTAATCTTATCCATGGATTACATGAGATTCATATCAATGACTTACTTTTCTACATAAAGTGTATTTACAAATTGTCATTGAGAAATATCATTCTTGGTATCATTCATTTGTTACCCTTAATGATTCATTGGATTGAATTTATGTAATTAGGTATAATTATATTTTGGTCTTTAATTTGATTGGCTTATTATACTATTTGCTCAAATATCATAAGAATTAATTGTACACAAGAGCATAAGAATTGTTATGTCTAATTTTGTGAGAACCCAAACAAAAGTTGGGTACGAAAGAACATGAACTTATATTTTTACAGGAATTCTTAGACAACTTGAGTTTTTGTGGTAAAAACTTGATTGGTAGCTCGCCATGACACCATGACAAAGTCAAGAAGAACTCACACTAGAAATGCACAAGAAGCAAACTTGAGTTTTTGCCAAGCAATATTATGCACTCTTGTTTAATCTATGCATAATGCTCACAACGTCATTTCACACACTCCTTATTTTCTTCCTCCCCACCTTTTCTCTCATTTTCTCTTAACCATCAATGATTTCTAGAGAGGTTAATTGCTAAGAAAGCTTATCAAAGGGTTAAGCTGCAAAAATACCCATGTGGTTTACCCTCAAAACCGTCCAACACCAAGTGTTTTTTTTTTTTTTTTTTTTTTAATTGTAAAAGTAACTACGTGGTTAAGAAAATGGTGCAAAAATCCCACCTGCTATTAATGAGGAAGATGTTGACCGTTAAATTGAAATGTTTGACTGACAGTGCTGATGTGTGCGCTGAAGTGGAGTTTGTAGAAGCCGCTGACTGGGAAAGAGGGTGCACATGAAGATAGTAATTCTCCCTCCGAATTTTCTTGCTCTCTCAAGATCTTTTCTAGTTCAACCACACTAGTTCCTCATTTTGGAGTCATTGAATGTTTCTACTATTTCTTCATCCCTAAACTCCAAACCCCATAAGAACCGTCACCACCTTGCTGTTACTCTCACAGCCACAACTACTACTACTAAACATGACTACAACAACCGTTTGTATATATATATATCTGAATATGTTTGTCTGGTTTGTTTGAATAAACAATTCTAGTACTGTTCAAATCCCAGGCAGCTCAAAAACACATACCTATTTGAAGATATCATACAATAGTTAATATAGCAAAAAAAACATTAGTGATCAGAAGGAGGAGTGATTATAAGATATGTTGATGGGATTTTTTGAGAGTGAGATGAAGATATGAATGAAGAAGAGAAATCAGTGAAAATCTTTGAGCACAAGGCCTGCATATAACTGGGTTTTAGATTCGAGTCATCACGCAAAGTTGGAAGTCCGATTAAATACCCAAATTTTTCTTTATGAGTACTCTTGTAGCTACCTTTGTGATGCGTCTATGTTTATTGATTTTCATGTTTGCATATACTAAAACTCATTTACAAAGAAAGCTATACGTTGGTTTGTTGATTATCATGGTTACGTTCGCTTGAGTGAAGTGACAAAAATGGTGGGATTGTTTTTTCTTTCTTTTTTGCCATTTACCCAGATTGCTTATAAACTCTCAAGGTACACTACACAGCACTGTGCACATCTTTCTTTAGTTTTCCACTCTGCAATTTGGATGAGTAGGTGGTCAAAGATGATGTGTTGTCGAGTAGTACCTTTGTTCCAGCGGGTTCATCCATGACCTACTCCATTTATTCAATTAGAAGGATGAAATCCGTTTGGGGAGAGGACTTCCTGGAATTTAAGCCGAAGAAGTGGTTGTCGGCCGACGGTAAGAAAATCGAGGTAAACGACTCGTATAAGTTTGTCGCATTTAATAGTGGCCCGAGAATCTGTTTGGGGAAAGACTTGGCGTGCCTACAAATGTAGTTGATCGCGGCATCTGTGTTGTTCCACCACTACCTCTCGATGGCGCCGATACACCACATTGAACAGAAGATGTCGCTGAGGTTGTTCAGTGCACACATCAGCCCCGTTAGCTCAAACATTTCAATTTAATGGTCAACATCTTCCTTGTTAACAACAGATGGGATTTTTGCACCATTTTCTTAACCACGTAGTCACTTTTGCACCTAAAAAAAGCACTTGATGTTGGACGTTCTTGAGGGAAAACCACATGGGTATTTTTGAACCTTTACCCCTTATCAAATATAGTAAATATTTTTTTAAAAATCTTTGATTTTTTTTTGTTCTTATAATTCTCTAATACTAGTTATTTTTTTAAGGGTTAAAGGCCTAATTTGCCATGGAAGTTTTGCTAAGGGAGCGCCCAACACCCGAAAGTATTTTGGGTATCATTTTTGCCCCGGAAGTTTACAAACATAGCAATTTTGCCCCTCAGTTGATCGTGACCATTGGATTGGTATCATTTTTGCCTCGGAAGTTTAGGCAAATTTGCTCCTAAACAAAACTTCCGGGGCAAATTTGCTCCTAAAGAAAACTTCTGGGGTATATTTGCTCCATTTTGTAAACTTTCGGAGCAAAAATGATACCCAAAATACTTCCAGGTGCTGGGTGCTCCCTTAGCAAAACTTTCGTGGCAAATTAGGTATTTAACACTTTTTTTTTTATTTCAGAACGTTAGGAACATTCCCTCAACATTTATTTCATAGTCAAATATCATCTAGTGAACAACATTATACCTTTATATTATCTACACATTCTCAGTATTATACCTATATAATATCCATAATCAAATACCATATACCAGTATTAGTAATTTGAAATATTAAATTTTATTATATAAATTGTCACTTAAATAATAAAATAATCAAAACACAACTCAAATTATGGATTCTTTAAATGTAATATATTTGTAGTGGCTTTATAACTGCTACAAATTTTGGTAAATTTTTTTGGTGCAATTCTTAAAATTTCAACTAAAATTTGTAGCGGTTGTAACCGCCAAAAAATTTATTTCAAATTTTTGGTGCCATTCTTAAAATTTCATCCAATAGTGTGCCAATTTTAAAGCCACTACAAACTTTTGCCAACAATTTTTAAAATTTGGTGCCGCCAATTTTGAAAAATTCATGGATGTAGTTAGTAGCAGTTTAGAAACCGGTACAACATTGTCCAATTTCAACTTGTAGCGATTTCTTAACCGCTACACAATGTTAACACAATATGGCATCTCAATGTCATCCTATAGTGGTGATATGGAACCGCTACAATATGAGTAGCAATTTAGTTACATGAGTATCGGTTTTTATAAACTGCTACAAAATAGCTTGCGATGATGTATTTTGTAGTGGTTTTTTTAACCGCTGCTAATGTCGTTTGTAGCAGTTAAAACCGCTACAAATGCGCAATTTTAACCGCTACAAAAGATCTTTTTTTGTAGTGAACTTTGTTCCCACTAGTTATTGATAAGTCATGGATCAAGTTGTCATACAATTCTCCAGCACATTTGGCCGGACAAAACAATTTCTTGGATTTCACATACTCTCATGCAAGTTGTAATTGTAGGATCTGAAAGTGGAGCTAAATCACCAAGAGGGGGTGAATTGGGGATTTTAAAATCTTTTCCGAAGTGCTCTGTTTTGAACAATAAAAACAGAGGTGAACAGAGAGTATAGAGAAGAGCAAGACACAAGAATTTATATTGGTTCGGTCCAACATCTTGACCTACGTCCAGTTCCCAGACTCTCTGGGATTTTTCACTATCACAATTGATTACACACTCTGTACTCAAAAGTAATTCTCTCACTAGAACTTACTCCCCCTTACAAGTTGCAATCAATGAACTCAATCTCCAAGTCCCCTGACTTGAGATTCTTACAATGAATAATTTACAATAAATGAACTCTCTCTAAGAGTGAATAAATATGAACATTGAAGTGCAAGATGTATCAACAGATACTTTTCTCAAGAAAACTTAAAGAGTAGTTGATAGCCTTGATGATTTTCATTTTCTAGCAGATTGGTTATTGAAAAGAATTGAATACAGCTCTATGTATACTAAGAGAGCATTAAATGACTGTTGTAATCTTCAATATAACCATTGCCTTCATTAGATAAGGATTAGGTTAAGCTTTGGTCTTCTTCTCTCTCTACTCTTCACTTAATCCAGTTGCACAGAAGTTCAGAGTTGACTCCTTGAATATTAATCCGTTGGAATAGCAGCTACTGGATGTGGAAAGTAGACATTAATCCTTTGCAAGCGTGTGCAGAAGGATTACCCAAAAGTATGCAAGTTTTCTGCACTTTGCATTTAATGTGCTGACATCACTTTTTGTTTTAGTTCAAATCTTCAATTAATATCCTTTAAAAACATCTGAAACTCACTAACAAAGTGGTTAAACATAGATAGGAATATTAATGAATGATAATGAGAAGTATTAATATCAAACAAAAAAGTTTCACAGATTCGTCAGATTCGAATTTCAAACTCTGCGTCGAAAACTCAAGTTTTGTTTATCAAAACTCGAGTTTTTGACTATTGACACGTTCAATCGATTTTAGTCCAAAACATCAAAACTTGAGTTTTTATCCAAAAGCGGCGGTTTTCAAAACATTAAAAGCTGCAATGCTCTCGGGTTGGGCAAAACTCGAGTTTCCATTTAAGTATGAATACCTGAGAATTTTATGCTAAGTCAAAACAAGAGTTTCCAAACAAAACTGGCGGTTTTCAAAATATCGAAAAACTGCAATGCTCTCGAGTTGGCCAAAACTCGAGTTTTCATTTAAGTATGAAAAACTTAGAGAAAATTGTGCCAAGCCAAAACTGGAGGTTTTCATGAAAAGCGGCGGTTTTAAATGGGTAAAACATGAATGTTCTCTGCCGGGACAAAACTCGAGTTTTCAATCAAAACTCGAGTTTTCATTTACTCATGAAAACTTTGAGAGAAACTGCGCTAAATCTTGAAGGCTCTCGGCCAAGTCAAAACTCGAGTTTTCACAAATCTTAGTAAAACTTGGAAAACTCATGGCAAACTGAAAACTGACGATTTTGTACCAAAACTGGAGTTTTCACAATCTTAAAATATTGGAGACTCTTTGTATGACCGAAACTCGAGTTTCCAATGAAAACTCAAGTTTTCTCTTTTCCAAAAAATATTGAGAAGTCTCGTATGGTGTGGCGGAGTTTTTTCAAAAACCGGCGGTTTTGCTTAGTTCAGGATTTTCTCATTAAGATCAAAACTCGATTTTTGGAACCAAAACTCGAGTTTTCCTTTGACAGTAAGTTTTTCAACTTACGAAAAGAAATCTTCCCATTTTGTTTACAATTGTCAGTTATCATCAAAATACATAGAGAACTAACAGGATCATGTGCCCATGTTATAGATGGAAGTTTAAAAAGTGGCGTACACGAGAAGTTCTTAAGGAACATTTGCTTGTAAAGCATTTTCTGGAAGACTATATGTTCTGGAGAGTTCATGGTAAGAAACCCGGTATAAGATATGATGAACTAGAAGAACTAGAGAAACCTTGCGTTCAGGAATATTGATTTTGAATGGTATGATCTATAACATCCTAATTTTTAATTTAGGATTTAGGTATGATTATGAAATAAGTATATATGATAAATGTGTTTATTATGAAATGTGGGCTTAAAATAATCATGAGAATAATTATTGGAAAGTTAGGCTTATTTTTCCCTTAATTAATTTATTTTTGGGAAAATAATTATCGATGTTTAATAGCTAAAATTAGAAAGAAAAGGAGAACATGGAAATTGCCATATTATGGGATGATTTGTTTTTTTATGGGTCCCACAACACTCACCTTCCATAATCCCATGAAAAAAAAAAAAAAAAAAAAAAAAATCATCACGTGACCATACTTCTTCTTTTCTCCATTAATTCATCAGGGGCAAAATTATTTGGACATATAAGTCATGGGCCCCTTCTGCACAACATTGCAATTTAATATTAAATTGTTAAATGGATGCTCCTTTCATTAATTCTTCATTAGCCCATAAACAACCCAACCCATTATTCCATTTGTCTTATTCTTCTCTTGAGCCCAAACCATGACGAGATAGGCGAGAGAGGGGATTCATACTTTTCTAATTAAGCGGAACACGTTAGGCGAGAGAAACATATCAGCAGCAGATCAGTGAAAATCAGTTCATGCTACAACTTCTCTCGTCAGCGTATATCTGACTTTCAGCTACTACCTGAACACGCAAGAATGGTGGAGGCAGCAGCACCATGCTTCTTGAGCCAGGCACCGCTAACCATTGGACATTCTTCCTTTGACCAGCATCTCTATTCTCATACTGGTCCCATAATCTAATATTTATTACTAGCTTCTCAACCCTTTTCCATTCATGTAGTGGCAGCAAGAAAACCAGAACGAGAGTGAGTTCCAAAACTAAAAGAGACAAAGAAAGAGAGAACGAGTACGAGAGAGAGGGAGGTTGCTGTAATTTTTTACTCTGCATAATGTTGTCGTATCAGGGGTGGTGGTTTCACTGGACCTTCATCTTAAAAACTAGCAACTGGAGGTAATCACCGAGCCTAGCTTTTCTCTTAGTTTTCTACGCATTTCCAACATGAGTTTTTGAGTATGAAATCGTTGAGAGAGTAGCTATAGTTCCATGTGAGTTTTCTGCAATAAGAAAAAGGAATAGGGGCTGGTACGCATGCGAATAAGAAGGATAAGAAACTTGTGATATAGTTTGCTACATATAGGAAACAAAAGAATGAGAACGTGGCTGGGTTTGAGTGTGTGCGTAGGTATATATATATGTTTTTGCACAAGGGGTGGTTTTGTTGTCATATAAATTTTATATATATATATATATATATATATGGGGGACCAAACAAAAACGTGGCTTAGCTTTTGGGAATGATGATAGGAAAACTTGCACTGTGCTTAATTGATTCAAAGTTGGAGTGGGTGTGTGTTTAATGCCGTGGGACCCAGGAGGGAGAAAAATTTAGATTGTTGTGTGTGTATAACTTAGAAAACATTTAATCACTGGGATGAATGAAAGGAAATATTGTGTCTTGCATACTTAATATTTTTTAACGCAAGTCATTGATAAAGGTAGTCACATGAAAGTGGGTCCTATCATTTTCATTGGGAATATTGTAGTAAGCTTGTCCAGGATCTTATATTCTTATTATAGGAATTCTTTAAGCCACTAGACATGGAAATAATAAGGGAAAAATTCATTTACATATGTACAGATTTTATACATCACATTAAAGCTCGTTTACTTGGTGTTCACATATATGTATATATAGTGAAGTGTATTTTCTTAGTGCTAGTGTTTTATTAAACTCAATACTTCTATTTTTTTTTTATAAACATATATGATGAAACACAATGCTTTAGGAAAAAAAATCATGAGAAACATTATATGCATTAAGGCATATTTTATATGGAGATTGGTATTTATAAACTCTTGATTTAAAGTGTTAGGATAGCCCCTGTGAGTTTTAAATAATTATAGAAAAATAATGATAAATAATAAAATAAATAAATAGTAATATTATTATTAAAAAGAGGAATAAATAATAGAAAAATGGAGTTATTAATTAAGAATAAATCGAAAAGAGAATTAATAGTTACAACGGTTTCTCGATTTTTTAGTCCCGTCATAATGTGCTCATTTCAAGCATTCCAAATATTTTATTATTAAAAATTGTATTTTTAATTTATAGGAAATTATAAGTTATAATTGTGATAATGTAGAGCTTTCTTGTGATCGATGATTGTGCGGGTTGTGTTTCTCGAGCTAAGGTTAAGTTTGGAATTGAGGTAACAAGGGTTAATTTATTTTATATGCTTGTTTTGGATTGTAAGGTGTTTTCTAAATTTTACTTTCTTATATTCTATTTGTATGTGTTTTGAAAATTTACGTGTATGTTTGATTATGAAATTATTTCAATGAAGCAATGTATTTTTCCAATTTGTGTATTTAAATGAATATTTGTAATGGGGTTGTTGTTGTGATGGTTATAATGTTTGTTGTGAGATGATGTATGTGGAATAATAATTTAATAAATTGTTGTTTAAAATTTTAGTATTATATTATTTCTTGTTGTGGTGTATGTTGGGTTGTGTGGAAGAGATTGAGGGTGAAATTGTGCCCATCGGCTCTCTCAAATTCCTGGCCCGGATTTGAGTTGAGTGTTTTGGGCGGACACCTCCCTGTTACGGTATTTTTGTGGTGGCACGGGAGGGGACAGTATCCTTGAAGTGATAGCTAACCTTGGCCGGGTTACTAACACTGATGGGCTGATCCACGTCCACGAGGAAATAAGGAGGACCGGGGAGGGATGAGTGGGGATGGTTAATTGTTATAGTTATTATGTATTAATTGTTTTATGTGTGGTTATTTAATTATTGAAAATTATTATTATTATTATTATATTATTAACAAACTGCTTCTCTCACTTGCAATCCTTTTCTGTATATTTAATAAATTAATTTCGGTTACGGGGACTTTATGTCTCACCCCGTCATTATTAAATTTTTTTCAGACGAGACCTCTAACCCTATTAGAGGACAAGGAAAGCAGCCAGAGGCATAGACGTCGTGGAACTTGTAGGCCTCTTTTTGGTACTATGGTTGTATTTGTTAGTTCTCTATATGTTTTGATGATAACGACAATTGTAAACAAAATGGGAAGTTTTCTTGTGGTAAGTTGAAAAACTTCTTGTCAAAGGAAAACTTGAGCTTTGGTTTGAGTTTTGATCTACCGAGAAAATCCCGAAATAAGCAAAATCGCTGGTTTTTAGAGAAAACTCCGAGTTTTCACCATACAAAGACTTCTCAATATTTTCTGGAAAAGACAAAACTCCAGTTTTCATTGGAAACTCGAGTTTTGGTCATACAGAGAGTCTCCAACATTTTAAGATTGTGAAAACTCCAGTTTTAGTACAAAACCGCCAGTTTTCAGTTTGCCATGAGTTTTCCAAGTTTTACTAAGATTTGTGAAAACTTGAGTTTTGACTTGGCCGAGAGCCTTCAAGTTTTACGCAGTTTTGAAATCGCCAGTTTTTGGGAAAACCTTTAGTTTTGACTTAGCACAGTTTTTCTCAAAGTTTTTATGATTAAATGAAAACTCGAGTTTTGTCCTGGCAGAGAGCATTCATGTTTTACCTAGATTTGAAACCACCAATTTTCATGAAAACCTCCAGTTTTGACTTGGCACAGTTTTCTCTAAGTTTTCATGCTTAAATGAAAACTCGAGTTTTGGTTTTGGAAACTCAAGTTTTGGCCAACCCGAGATCATTGCAGTTTTTCAATGTTTTGAAAAGTGCAAGTTTTGAAAGAAAACTAAAGTTTTGATGTTTTGGACTAAAAACGATGTTTCATGATAAAAGTCCAAAACTCAAGTTTTGATAAACACAACTCGAGTTTTCATCGCAGAATTTGAATTTCGAATTAGATGAATTTGTGAAACCTTCTTGTTTGATCTTAATACTTCCTATTATCATTCTTTAATATTCCTAGCTATGTTTAACCACTTTGTTAGTGCGTTTCAGATGTTTTAAAGGATATTAAATGAAGGTTAAAAGCTAAAGCAAAAAGTGATATGAGCACATTAAATGCAAAACCCAGAAAGTTGCATACTTTTGGGTAATCCTTCTGCACACGCTTACAAAGGATTAAAGATTGCTTTCCACATCCAGTAGCTGCTACTCCAACAGATTAATTTTCAAGAAGTCAACTTTGAACTTCTGCACAACTGGATTAAGTGAAGATTAGAGAGAGAAGAAGACCAAAACTTAACCTAATCCTTGTCTAATGAAGGCAACGGTTATATTGAAGATTACAACGGTCATTCAATGCTCTCTTGGTATAAATAGAGCTGCATTCAATTTTCTCACCAACACATCTGCTGAAAACGAATTGCATTCAAGTTTCACTACTACTCTTTCAGTTTTCACTTGTAAAGTATCTTTTGATACATAGAGCTTCAGTGTTTATTCTTATCCACTCTTAGAGAGAGTTTCTTGATTGTAAATCATTTATTGTAAAGAATCGCAAGTCAAGGGACTTGGTGATTGGGTTCATTGATTGCAACTTGTAAGGGGGAGTAAGTTCTAGTGAGAGAATTACTATTGAATACAGAGTGTGTAATCAATTGTGATAGTGAAAATCTAGAGAGTCTGGGGACTGGACGTAGGTCAAGAGATTGGACCGAACCAATATAAATCCTTGTATCTTGCTCTTCTTCTCTACTTTTTGTCCATTTCTGTTTTCATTGTTCAAAACAGAGCACTTAGAAAAACTTTTTAAAATCCCCAATTAAGTCATCCCCTCTTGGTGATTTAGGTCCTTTTTCAGTATTGATTTATATATTGCCATCATAGGGCCTCATATTTTTAAAATACTACATTAACTATTTTGGATGACTGTTGATTTTCCGAAAGACCTTATTTTATACATTATCATATCATCATGGATCCACAACTATATCTTTGTGATAATTGTTTTGTGTAGACCCTTTATTGTGGGTTAGTGTTGTAAAACTCATGTGCTATAAAATCTCATGTTCGATAATTGTGCCCAGAGTTATGAATTCCTGTAGTGGGTTTGTGGGTAAAATTTGTGCCTTGGACTCCGAGTTTGTGGGCGGAAATTTGTGTCCTGGACTCTTGGTTTGTGGGCGAGCATTGTGCCCTGAACCCGATATGTCTATTATCAGTAGAAAAAGTTTTCTTTGTTATCACTTGTTAAAAAGGGTTTTCTATAATTACTTGTTAATCAAATTTTAAGAAAACATCATGGGTAATTGTTATTTGTGAGAAAGGGTCTTTTCATGATCCATACAAAAGGTGTGTAGTATAACCCTATATTCCCCAAGAAAATAAAATTACACCTTATATAAAATAATACTTTATGAGCATTTTTGCCCCTAACCCACTTATATGTGGCACAACATGTAATTAAATAATAATGTTTTGAATGTTATAAAAGTGTATTTTCTTTACATAAAAAGTTAGCAAACAATAAAAAAATAATTAAATAACTTGGTGTCTCCTAATAGGAAGAGAGACAGTAATTTCTAAGAATCGTATCTGTAGGCATTTCACCTTACTTGTTTGTCTTAGGAATGAAAAATTGTCACATATGATTGCCGATAGTATGGAGATGGGTGGATGGTCTCCTTTGAAGATGGGAAGAAGGAGTGTTGTTATATCACACCTACTTTTTGCAGATGATCTATTGCATTTTTGTGCAGCTAATATATGGATCAAGCATGTAAGGTGCTCAAGATCCTTGAAGATTTTGGTGAAGTTTCAGGGAAGAAAATTAATTCCCAAAAAACAAGTATTTTCTTCTCTAAAAATATGGATAGAAGAATAAAGAATGACATATGAAATGTAACAGGTTTTAGGAGTATGGAGGATTTGGGATGATATTTGGGGCTTATATCAGAAGGGGAAGAAGTACAAAAGAGAAGTACCAGTTTCTAATTGATAAGATGCAGGAGAAACTAAGTGGATGGAAGAAACAAACATTGTCTTTAGCTTACATTAGTGCAGTCATTTTTTAATCAAATGGCAATATTTCATATACAGCATTCTCACATTCCGGTAAGAGTAAGGAAACAGTCAGAGAAAATCCAGAGGGATTTCATTTGGAATAAGGAAGATGGGAGGAGAGGAATACATGCAATAAGTTGGGAGGCTTTATGTACCTCAAGGAGGAAAGGAGGGTATGATCTAAAAGATATGGGGCTAATGAATGATGCTTTGTTGGGAAGAGTAGGTTGGAATGTTATTGCCAAACCTGATTCTCTGTGTTCACAAGTTCTAAGAGGTAAATACGATACGACAATGAATTTAGAAGAGGATAGTGTTGCAAGAAGTTCTGATTCTGAAGTTTGGAAGAACCTTGTTCATCTTTGGCCAAAACTACAAAAGATTGTGAAGTGGGATATACGTACGTAATGGGGAAAGTGTGAAATTCTGGAAGGATTCACTAGTACAAAAAAGCCTTTTAAGACCGGACAAAAGACACATCGTAAGACCGGATCTGGAACCGGTCTCGTTCCAGGCGGTATTAAAAATATGGTAAACGACCGGTCTTAAAAAAAATCATTTCTAGACCGAACTTTTGAAATATCCGGTCTTAAAAGTGTTTCAGAATAATAATTAAAAAAAAAAACCCCAAATGAAACAGTCCCAAATCACCGAGATCGGCAACATTTTGAATGTCCTTACATCATCGCCGATGAAGAACCAAGAGAAGATTGGAAGCAACAACAACAAGAAAAACAAAAAGGATTATTACAAAGTCTAGAAATAAGAAAAAAGAACAAGAAAACGAGAAATCATTCACTATCGAAATCGAATTTAAATCAATATAAAATCGAGGTGAAATTGAAGTCCAGATCTACAAAAAAATCATAAGCTTAAAGCAACTAAATCGAAAGCGGGATCCTCTTGTCGATGCTAGCAAAACTTCAAGCAACCAAAATCAAAGTCCAGATCGAGCAAGAGCGTCAAGGTAGGAATAAACAGACTTACGCAAGAAGAGATTTGGGTTTGATTTTAAGCCGAGTCTGTGCGAAGAAGGCGTGAGAGGAGCCATAGATTGAAGAGGAAGGAGCCGCCGTCGTCCAGAATCCTCGAAGTAGTACGCTTTCACTATTGCTGAGGATTGGAGTTGACGCCATCGTAAAACCCTCGAAGCATCTCACCACCAACGTTGCTAAGGATTTGATTGTGTGGCTCTTGGAATGACTTACGAAGATTGCGAGTAGGTTGGAGGAAGATGATGACATTCTTCCGAGGATTTAACTCGTGAGGTTTTTGGGACACTCGTTGAATCTATAACTAAGTAAAAGTAATATCACCAAGAAGATAAAGCAGACTCTCGGACTTAACAGGTATAGCAAATTTAGCTCTTTGTTTTTTTTTAAACACTTTTAAGACCGATTTTTTGAAAAAAAAAAAAAAAGGTCTTAAAAGTATACTTTTAAGACCTATTTTTTGAAACAATCGGTCTTAAAAGTATTCTATATATTTACGAAATTGCCACCGGTCATATAACACTTTTAAAACCGATTTTTTGAAACAAACGGTCTTAAAAGTGTTCTATATATTTACGAAATTCCCATCGATCATTTTTTTCACTTTTTTTGTTTTTTTTTTTTTACACTTTTAAGACCTATTTTTTGGAACAACCGGTCTTAAAAGTGTTATATATATTTACAAAATTGCCACCGGTCATATATATATATTTTTTAACACTTTTAAAACCAGTTGTTTGAAACAACCAGTCTTAAAAGTATACTTTTAAGACCAGATCCTTTACAAACCAGTCTTAAAAGTGTTCTATATATTTACGAAATTGCCACCAGTTATACTTTTAAGACTGGATCCTTTATAATCCGGTATTAAAAGTGTTCTATATATTTACAAAATTGCCACCGGTCATACTTTTAACACCGGATCCTTTATAATCCGGTCCAAAAAGTTCCTTATATTTACGAAACTGCCACCGGTCATACTTTTTAGACTAAATCCTCTATAATCCGGTCTAAATGAGGCGATCTTAAAGCCCTTTTTTGCACTAGTGATTGCAGGGTTGATGGTGATAGAAAGTTAGCGGAATTTAGCTCTGATCTGTTCAATTAAATGAGGTTGAGCTAGAAGGTACGGTGAGAGATATGGTTACATTGAATGGTGAAAGGGATTTTCAGTAGTTAGAAGGAATATCATCGGAGGAGGAAAGAACGTATATTCTTGCTGTACCACCTCCGAAGGTTGAGCATGGTGAGGAAAAAAAGTGGGGCTCAAATTTAAAAGATAAATACGTTGTTGCTGAAATGTATCAAATGATGAAAAACGAGCAAGGTGAAGAAGAATTAGTTTGGAGGAGAATATGGGAGTGGGAAGGTCCTAGGGGAATTCAAATATTTTTGTGGATCGCAGCACATGGCCGCCTATTGACTGCTGAAAGGAGAAGAAGAATGTTTGGAGGTGATTCAGCATGTCATCAATGTGCTGGGGTGAATGAAAATACGTAAGCATGTTTTAAGAGACTGTAGAGTGGCGAGGGAGTTATGGGGGCAGTAGGGATAACACTTAACTGTTGAATGTGATTCTATGTCTGTTGTAAATATGTTAGAAAATGCTAGGCGTGGATCTGTAATATTGCCTAGTATATTCTGAAACTTGTAAAGACTGAATTGGATAGACTTGTCCAGGGGTTAGGGATAAAGCATGTTTATAGGGAAGACAATTTTTGTGCTGATTACCTTGCAAAGTTTAGTGTAGACATGGAGGAGGTTGTTAGATTTTGTTAGGAACGACCTGAGAAAGTAAGAGAATTCTTGTATAATGACTGTGTGGTAGTTGGTGTCCCACGGTTGATTCTGGAATAATCGAGATGGGCTGATTGCCGAGTAGCTTTCACCAAAAACAAGAGAAAAGTATAAATTAGTCTCTAGAAAACTTGAACCAATTCGAAAAAACTCGCTGCATGATATGTAAAGTAGCGCAATTGGTGCAGCGGGAACATCGACCCCAAGATAGCCACCTGAAGAAAACTTGAGTACAAGGTTGGACCGGAATCAGTTTTCCTACCTAT
Organism: Acacia acuminata; assembly: GCA_019022655.1. NCBI lineage: Eukaryota > Viridiplantae > Streptophyta > Magnoliopsida > Fabales > Fabaceae > Acacia > Acacia acuminata. Next base: position 58,376 of record JAFJYI010000329.1, read on the forward strand.
TTTTGGACTATTCGGATGAGATCTGGACAATTTAAATTTAATTTTTTTTTTTTTTACTTTTTATTTTTTCAAAAAAATTGTTTTAATTAGTAGAGAATCTAAAATAATGATAATCTTTCAACTAATTTTTTTTTTTAAAAAATGATTTTTTAATTTAAAATTCACCAAATAAAAAATATTAAATCTGTACCGTTTAGATGAGACAAATCTCCCTACCTACTTAAAGGATAGGCAAGGAAACTAGTTCTAAAACTGTCATAGGTAGTAGATATGTTTTGAAACAGTCAGGGAAAAAGAGGTCGATCCGAGACATGTTTTTTAAATTTTAATTATAACTTTTCCTTTTTGAAGAAATTATTTTTCTGAAAGAAATCATATTTATTTTGGCAATTGGTTAGTTCAGACGTGCATATATTGATGCGAAAACGAATGTAAAAATAGTTATTCAGGTTAAAATTGAAATTGCAAAATATATATATATATTAGATAAATTTATTTAAGTTAGATTTTTTTTTCCTCACTTCTATAATTTGATGGCCAAAACACGCAAAGGATATTTTAAAACGAAATCTATTTTCATAAAAAAAATATTTTTCAGAATTTCAATACAAATCATGAATTTTAAAAGTAGATATCTTCTTATTGTTTTTTTAAAGGGTTAAGGTGCATTTTTGTCAACAAACTATTATAAGAAGAGCATCTAGCACAAATATTTATTAAGGGTATCTTAAATATCAAAAAACAATTAAAATAGGTTAAAAATCACAATAGCCGTTAGTTTTTTTTGCACGGACGTTTAACTTATGGGATATGATGATGTGGCAAGATTGTGTGTCAGAAAAAATTGACTGGCTCATTGAAACGATGGAAGATTGCTACTGTTGCCATAGCTTCCTTCTTGAGGAACGGCGGTGGGCCAACCTCGTGCAACCCTTCCATCGGCTTTGGAAAGGAGACCGGCGACAAATAAGATGACCTATTAACTCCAGCACCGCCATCAACCTCATCCACCGCTCCACCCGGTTCTTCGAGCTTGACGTGAACCGGTTTAAGCTCCTCATCCGTCACTTGTGAGCTCTTCCTTCCCGAATCCTCACTGAAAACGCTATCGTTTGGTTCACCTTCAACATCGCAGCATCCACCGGAACTCGAACGACCGGTGTCGTCATCGAACACCAATACTTGCTCTTGTTTTACACGTCCTACTGTTGCCATAGCTTCCTTCAACATAACTGTAGAAATGGATTCTGACCTTCCACCGCCACTAATGCCTCCGGATCCACCGTGAGTAAGTACCATTTTGCCAGGGCGTTACCGCTTGAAAGTGCCAATGTTGGAGGTGTAGAGAGAGAGTGTGAGAGAAAGAAATGGCTGTGCAGTTTTGGCAGAAAGAGAAGATGATAAGTTATTTTAGATGCTAGAACAAAACACGGACTTGAACCCAAAACAAACATAATAACAGAGCATTGGCGTTTATAAGAGCAAAACACTTAGAGTTAACTCTCCCCTCATTGAAATCATAGACAATAACCCCATTTTTTTCCCTACTGTTACTATTCAAGAAACTTTCTCAACTAATCAGTAATATTTCATGCGAATAGCGTAAATGCCATACGATAAAACTACTACTTTCACTAGAACACCAAAGTTTATGATTATCACTATCGAGGAAAGTGAAGTGTGTTAGAAATTCAAACTCAATTCTCTCTCTTCCCACCGCCAAGCTAGAAGTACGTGGAACACACCAGAATAAGTCTAAGTTGTCATACGATGGAAGCATGAGCAAAGCAGTTTGTAATCTCCCTTATCATTACCGACAGACTAGAAGAATAGAGAATCAAGAAGTAGCTACGAGAAAGCAAAGGATAATAAAATAATACAAAGCAAATTGTAGAATAGTCAAAGAAGATGGCTATGAATAAATAAAGCAACATGAAGAAAGTAGAAGTGAAAGAACAGGAAGCTACATGGAAGCATGTGTTGTTGAAAAGTCAAGCTACTGAAGAAAGAGACTAGAAACGACGTGGAAGAATGAAGAAGCAACAGGAAGTCACGAAGAAGCACATAGGCGGCACAACAAACAATACTTTAATATAACTAGGCGATATAGTAAGTCTATAAATATAAACGTTAGAATGGTAATCAGATATCCATCCGAAAGAAAAGAGATATGTGTATCCGAAAAGAATAGAATTAGAAGAATAGAGAGAAATAGTGATGGTTATGTAATTGTTAAGAATATAGTATTTTTGAAAACGCATAATCACGAACCAGTCATCCCACAATGGTTAAAGTTATTCAATTATTTATGTTTTGCCACATGCGAGTGGTGGATATCTTATGGGTAATAGTAAACTATTGCTCTGTTATGTTTATGGGAAACAGGGGCAAGCAGAGTGCTCTCTTATAGAGTTTGACCATGATGTGTTTGCTTCTAGTTAAATCCACTTCCTTACAACTCAATTTTAGGTGTTTAAACCCACAAATAAAACAGAGTGCATGAAGCAGCTGGTGATCTTTTCAGCATTTTCAAGTTTTAAGCGAACTGAAAAGCAGATTTTACCATGTTCTGGGCATGAATGTCTCCCGGAAGTATGATCTTATGGAATCGTCTATGTTCAGCATTGGTAGAAAAAACCAACGGCCGGACAAAGCTACGCTGCGACGCGTCCATCGGGGACTCATCGGAAATGTAAGTGGCTTCGCGTAGGGTGCACTTCAAGTAACAGTGTCTTTAGTTCCCTCCCTCACTCGGACTTCGTTCTCCCCTGTCAAGTGTCAAACTGTCAATCGAGTTTCTAGCTTCAAATAAATAAACGTCGTCAACGGTGTTGTGTTTTTTAACCCTTTTTAATTGTTTGTTTGTATTTTAGGTACTCTAAATAAATATTTATGCCAGACATTCTTTCTATAATAGTTTGTTGGTAAAATCGCACCTTCACCCTTTTTTAAAAGATCTCTTCTGATTGTTGATCCCGCCTGTATTTTTTTTATTAGAGAGAGAGAGAGAGAGAAAACTATAATAGTACAAAAGTGGTTAGCTATCAAAATCAAATGTCAACCGTTTAAATTTATTTTTATTTCATAATATAATAATTCAAAGGTGAAAATGATGGGAAAATCTAACAAAAAAAACTTAAGAAAATGACAAAATTGTGTTTCGAATGATGTTTGTTGGTATCTAATTTGTTCTTTTAGAAATTAAAAGAAAATGACACAAATACTATCAAAGATATTTTTTTATATAAAAAAGGAGCCCCCACCCCTACCCCACCTAGGTGACATACCTCTACGATAATGGAAATTAAGGGTGTGCATGGTAACGCTCTCAAAATGAGTTTTTCTTTAATTTCTATTCCCAAGAATAAAAATGGATGGAAATTGTGATTTCCGGTAGTCTCTCACACTTCATAGTGCTGCCGGTGACGGATCAAGGTCTCTCTGGTGGTTCGAAGGTTTTCCGGCAAGCTTTGAAGGTCTCTCTGGTGGTTTGAAGGTTTTCGGCGAGCTTTGAAGATCTCTCACTGGTCTTGATTTGGGACCTGCGTTTCTGCTCGATTTGAGATCTTGTGCTTCCGGCGAATCTGGACTTGCGAAGTTGGATTTCAATATTCTGTTGCTTGTTTCGATCGCCGGAACTCGCCATTGTTGAGTTTCTTGAATTTCTCCTTCTACTGGGAATTCTAGTCGTGGATCGTAACTAAAACCCCGGTTTATTCGTTCTTCAATCACCGATTTCGCCATTTCGTTCTTGAAAATATTGTCTTTTGCAATTTTAGGATGAAAATCGATTTCTCCATATCCTTCGGGTTCTTATTCTTCCTTCATCATATATGCTCTAGTTTTTTTTTTTTTTTTTCTATATTTACGGGTTGATGATTTTGTTGATTTGGGTTCAATTTTGAAGTTGGATTTCAAAATCTTTATTGATTATTTTGTTGATTTGGTGAGCGATGGTGGTTGTTGATTTGAAGTTGGATTTCCGACTATTTGGTGAGCGATTGTGTGAAATTGAAGTTGGAGTTGGATTTCAAAATCTTTGAAGTTGGATTTCAAAATCTTTGAAGTTGGATTTCAATTTTTCGATAGCACGGGTTGGTGATATAACTCTTCAATTTTTCTATATTTCGGGTTGGAGAAGAAGATGCGAGTGAGAGGCAGATGTGATCGAGAGAGGACTGAGGGGCAGGGGTAATTTGGTATTTTCAGACTATAGTTAACGTCTGTTAAATGGATTTAACTCTGATGGGATTTTTGCTCCAACTTTGAAAACTCATGTGCATTTTTGATCATCTAAAAAACACATGGTGCTGGGCGCTCATGGAAGAAAAACACATAAGTATTTTTACTCCTTTACCCCTTTTTTTCAAAAGATTCACATATTCTCTCCAATACAAAGTTAAATTTCCCCCCAAAAGTTTCGCAGCTTCCCGCCGTTTAACTTAATTGCCAAAAAGAAAAAGATTCACATTTGCCTTTTTGTTGGTTCGATAGGCTGTCTGAACTGCTTCAAACCCTACTTCAAATCGGTGCCTTCTTCTATCAATTTTCTGTGCCTTCTTCTATCACTTTTCTTCTCCGCTTCTTCGAGCTCGTTTGCTGTCGCGTCTTCTGCCCTCGTTTGCCGTGAATCACTTGCTTAAAGCTCCATTCTGTGTACAGCCGAAAACAGGTTTGTAACTCCAAGTCTGGTGTTTCTGTTTATTTCTTTTCCCTCGTTTGTGAAGTTACCAGAGAGGTGGAAGGCAGAGGCCAAAAAGCAACTTCTCTTCAATTTTGTCTGAAGCATAACTTCCTATATGTTCATGATTATAATTTATTATCCCATTATCTCATGCAAAGATGGATGCCGTATCATGTTGGCCTGTGTTGTTTAGTGTAATGATAGCATTTGCAATGCATTTGTGTGTTCTATTTACAACAAATTTTCTTTCTTTCTCCTATTCTTTTTCTGCACCATTTTTGCTTACAAGTTTATTATGTTCTTCACGCTTTCCAAAGAGATCTCTGCTAATGCGGATAATTTTCCATTAGGTCTGGACCAGGTGAGCCCACTGTTTTTGAATATACTTTGCTAACTGTTTTCTGTCTTTACTAGCTGGTCTCTGTTATGTTTTCTGATTGGTTAAAATACACATTAATTTCAGGTAGAAAAATTTAACGTTATCTTCTAAGTTCTTGGTGTGTGTATGTATACATATATCCTTGTTGCAAATTTTCATATCTTCATTTTCCACGTTGATTGATTCCTTTTCTGAAAGCCCTGAAAATTTAAACAGCAATAATCAATTCTCTCACATTTACTAAAAAAATTATTCTGACAAACAAAGTTAACACTATCAGTTAATATATGGCTTATGAAACAATCGTAACTTCAAGTATAATTAGGAGTGTTCCCACACATTTGATTCACAGAGAGAGAGAGAGAGAGAGAGAGACTTTATTCACCATCATAGTCTATTAAAATGGACCAATGAATGCCTATGGTTTTAACAGGACCAGAGATTGATTGTGCGTATATGTGACTCAGAGAGAGAGAGAGAGAGAGAGAGAGTCAGATTTGTTCACCATAGTTTATCACAATTGACCAATGAACGCATGGGGTTATGTTAGGAGGATCAGAGATTTCAGAGAGAGAGGTCATTCACCATCATAGTCTATTACAAATTGACCAATGAATGCCTATGATTTTAGCAGGATCGGAGATTGTGTGTGTGTGTGTGAGAGAGAGAGAGATGGGGGGGGGGGGTATCATAGTTAAATTCAGTGTTCAAAGGAGAGGCACTGATAAACACCTATTAGCATAATTAACTACTGCTAATGATGTGTTCAAGAATTTATCATAAGAGAATCTATCATTCTAAGCATATAGTTTATCTTTTTATGTCAAGATCTTTAGATCTTTATGTTGAAGTTTCAGTGACATGCTATACAGCTATACAAAGATTCAACCATGGGAGCATGCGGAAACTAAATTCATGGGCAATTCCAAAGAACTATATGAATTGTTTCCTTTTAGTTTCTGAACTCAATCCTAATCCTCAGGGGCACACAAAAAAACATGAAAATTTTATAATGCGAAGTGCGGCTTTTGAAGGAATAAGAACAAATTCCTATACATTCCCCCTTCCACAGCGTTCCTCCAAATTAATTTATCATCCTTCTTAGATTCACATAAGACTGCATAATATCGCAATTATTGTGCAGATGATAGCATTTTTTGGTTATTGCCCAAGAATTTTAAAAGCACTAGTCTGGGAACAAGTATGGGATCATTTCATGACTTAGGAGGTACCCTATGCCTTTGCATATATGTTCCATCTTTTCTCTTTCTTCTATGTAGTGATTGCTTGAAGTATTCAACACACCTGAACCACAGTAGTTCCTGATTACTGGATGCTGCATTAGGATAATGTTACTGGTTAGCCAGAGCTAATAATCCTAATATATGTTCATGTATGTCTAGTGCAGCAGATCCACTACAATCAGACTGTCTGCCTGAGCTTCTAATGGTCAACTACTTTTAGATGCTTCGAACTAAATAAATGGTTCTGCATTCTTGAATGAGCTTATTGATAACATTACGAATGTTATGTTTTCAAACAATTGTTAATATCTTGCAGCTATTTATGTTTTTACCACATTTTTAATCTCTTGTATGCTGAACTTTTCTGGTGGCTTTATGATTAATGAATGAGGTTTCTATTGGCCAAATAATATTATTCACATGAAAAAGAAAGGACTGTGCAGTTGTTAGAAAATAATTCTGATATTCACCAGTTTTGGAAGGTAAAGCTTGTATATTTTGCACTCCGTTGCTCAAATTGTCTGTATTCTTATCTAGTAATAGTCTATTTTCTTCTTCTCTTTGACGATGCAAACTACTGGGGACAGCTGAGTTTCAATAATGGAAACATTGTAGACACAAGACATTTGAAGCTGTCTTTGTGAAATAGTGAAAAATGGAGACTTATTTTAGAAAGGTTTCTCTTCTGCTCTACCTAGACCCATTCGCCAAACATGGTCGGGCATTCCACAACAATTTCTATGCGTGCCATGAAATTTATATTGAATAGTTGATTAGGCATGGGTCATACTTAAGGTCACTCAGGTTTTATCTGTGAATGGCATTACTTTTTTAAAAATTAAAAATTTTAACCAAGGGCCTAAGACTTCAACTACTAACCTGCTTTGACAGAGGAAGCACATTTCATTAGGTAGCCAATCATCATACTGTTGGCTTGTAATTTTGAAGATGCATGTTATTTCAGTCATAATTTTGGATAACAGTGTATCAAGCGCCTCTGTAGTAATGGAAATAACTGTCTTCTTTTATTCTTTTAATCACCACGTATAAGCACCGCCACTCATGCCTGTCTATTGCTTTTAGAACAGAACGGTTAAGTTCTTCTCCCAGAAATATCCATGAAAAGAGGTATCGTCCTATTTTATCGAAAACAGAATGTTAGAAATTGGAGCATTGATTGTATGTGAGATAGAACTAGGGAAAACGATATCTTCTGAGCATGAACTTTGGTGGACATTTAGTACACAAATTAAGCTTTGAAATAAGTCCAAGAACACATTAATTGGATGTGTAGATTGGTAGTTATGAACCTAAACTCTTTTTTTGTTTGTTAAATGACATAAGAAATTGGAGCCCTTTTGAGTGCCTGTTATTGATATTAATGGCCGGTTATTTTGCAAATAGTGGAACCTTAGGTTTTAACTCTTATTAATGGATACCTGCTGCCTTCAAATATTCAGTAGACAAGGATATTTCCTCAGACTAATTGATTATAGTGCTAATTGGATTCATCCTGAGACTACAACATAGTTATTGGCAAAATGGGCCGCCGATGAGAAATGACAGAAGAAATCTTTGCAAAATAAGTTAAATAGGTTTTGAATGGATGGACCCTCATATAATGGGGGATCCATTCCAATAAGTCGTATCGGAGAAACGTTGTAAGTATATATTGTTTTCTATTTCAGTATTCAATATTTTGTACTTTGAAGTAATTAATTAATGGTCCTCATTTGCATTTGTAGGAAGCTTTTGGGGACATACCTCCAAAAATAGTTGACTGGGTTATCTTTGAGCAGAGCCAATTCCCAGGAGTTTACAGCTAGTGGGAAGTGCTGGATAACGCCAAGTCATTGAAATTAGCGGTGAGACATTTGTTATACTTATTATTTGTTTCAACAAGTAACATGTTTATTTCATTTTTTTTGCCACATTGGTGATGTGTTTTTGAGTTTGTAGGAAAACTGGGAGAAGCTTTCATAGGAGGGGGCCATGCAGATTGCGACAAACCCCGCATCCTCCGCCTCTCAGTCCGATAATGAGAGCCTTTTCATTCAGGTTGCAAGAGGATTTGACAAGAAAGGTGGAGTGTTCGGGTTGGGTGCCTCTGCTAGTCGAGTGAAGGCTAGCAAGCGTTCATCTAGCCATGTTGGAGGTGTCTCTTCATGTAGACGTAATACTTTTGATATTAGTTGTTTTACATTTTCATTCTCTAGTCCATTTAAATGAAGTACAAAAAACAAACTTACTTCCTAATATTGTATTTGCAGATAAGCTTAAAAGGATGAAGGTGTTAGAACAGCAGTTCACTACTACCACACAGCAGTTGGAGACTATGACACAACTAGTGAATCAACAAGCGGAGATCATTAATGAGCAAGCAGAGACGATGAAGCAGCAAGTGGAGATCATTAATGAGCATGTGGAGACGATGAAGCAGCAAGCGGAGATCATTAATGAGCAAGCGGAGACGATGAAACAGCAAGCGGAGATCAGTAATAAGCAAGCGGAGATGATGAAGCAGCAAACAGAGATGATGAAGCAGATGTTGGAACAACTCCAGTCCCAATTGAAGTACAAGCAGGAAAACAAGAAGGATAAGGAGTCGGATCCTGGTGATGATGATGAGCATGACCATCTTTGCTATTATATAGACATTTTTTTTTTGATTTTTGTGCTTTAGTCCATTTTGTCGGTAACATTGTTGTTTATATTTCATCTTCTTTATGTATAATTTTTTTAGGATTGCAACTTTATATATTTCTTCATATATACTTTTTTTTTTAATACATTATTCGGTGTTGTTTATTTCGTAATATTTTTTTTTTCCTTTATTTGAGTTGTTGTTGAGGAAGAGCCATACTAATTATAATATAATTTTTCATAATTCCTCAATTTTTGATGAAATTATTTCCATAAAATTGTCACATTATTTGCGGTGAAATATTATTTACTGTTGCAATTTGTGACAGATTTATCATAATAATTACAATTTCTTTTTTCTAATTCTTGAATTTGTGAGATTTTTTCCAATATTCCGTCGCAAATTGGCAAAACATATTTTTTTTTCTGTCGCAAATTCTGTTTGCAACAAATTTTCTTGTTCTAGTGATGGATTTTGTCATATATTTATATATTTATTGTTGTGAACTCTCTAATTTTATTGTATTTAAAGTATATTTTGAAGATATTTGGAGAGTTATCTAAGCAATTTTAGAATATTTTTGTAATAATATATTATTATAAGATCCAATCAAATTGGTGCATTATTTCGAAATTTTAGCATAGATATCTTAGTTTTTTAACATTAAATGAAAGTAATTAAATTTAAGAGATAAAATATATAATAATTTACTGTTCCTGAAAAGGGATAATTAATCTATAGGCCATGTCCTTATAATTTCAACACATTTTCAATCAGATTCATACAGTTTTTTTTTTTTTAATCAAGTCCTTATTCTTTTATTTATTTTTAATCAGGTCATCATTGTTTTTTTTATGACGTCTTTATAGTTTCATATGATTTTTTAATTAGGTACTTTATTATTTATTAAGAAAATTCTAATAATAGTCTTACTAATATTTTATAAATAATATTTTGTAGTGATAATTTTATTTTAACATTCTTTTTCATGAACTATTTTGATATTCTTCGTAATTTTTTATTTAAACATATATTTATCTAATTTATTTTTAGGGAGAATCCCATTTAAATCCATCAGAAATATCAAAATCAAAATGTAGGCCTTTACTTTTAAAAAATTCTTAATCAGGCCAATATGCCTCATTAAGAATTTCTGAATATTAAAAGACTAGAATACCGCTTTATAAGTATACAATCATCTCTTGTTCATGTTTCAATTAATTCTCATATCATCGTTTCTGGTTTAAAATTGAAAGCATAACCTTGAGATAATAATAGCATATGATGATTTGCATCTGCATTAACCATAGCAAATCTTCATCCCAGCATAGAGATTACGGAAATTTTAAACTTTGCATCAATTCAATTATGAATTTTTAGTTCTTTTTATTTTATTTTATTTATCTAATGAAAATATTGACTAAATCTTGAAGACTAAAATTGAAGAAGAATTGATTATCCCTACCTTATTTGAGAAATCATAACATCAAGGGAAAATTATAATGAAGGACCTATAGGAAAAAATATTTATTGAAAAGGACCATACAAATAATAAAATGCTAAACTACCCCTAAGAACATCTTCTTCATTCCCTTACACACTCTATTTTTAAAACTGATACAAAATTTTAAATTTCACTAAATTAAATAAATTTTTCTCAAGTTTCATTTTTCACAACTTGCGTAGATATTTTGGGGGAAAAAATCACATATTCTTCAATTTTTTCAAAAGTATGATTTGTTAAAATAATAAATTTTTAAATAAAAATATAATTATATGATTTTAATAAAACACAAAGTCTTTTATAATTTAGTATATATATTAGACTAAAAAATTTTATATGATTTATTTTTTTTAGAAGAAATTTATGTGGGTTAAAAAATTCATTTAATGTTAATAAAATTACAAAATCTATTATGTCCTTAAAAAATTGAAATGAATTTAGTTTTTATTCTCATAAAAAAGTATTTAATTGATATCAATGTTGATACTTGATAATATAAATTTGGCAACTTGATAATATATTTGTTAATTAGATAATCTATTGATTATATGGATATAGAACTTGTTGAAAAATAAAAATAAAGGAAAAAAATGAGTTTGAACCGTAGTTAATTAAAAATATATTGATTTTACATTAGCTTGAAATGGTGAATATATATATATATATATATATTTTAAAAGATACGATGATACTATATGTGAATGGAGGGCAGTTTTAATTTCAATTTTAGTTATTTTTTAATTATGAATACAAGAAATAATGTAGAAGGTTTGATTAAAGAAAATTTAGTAATTTTAAATTTATATTATGATGTTTGGTCCTTCTAAATAATTATAATTTTTATGATCCTTCTCAATAAATATTTTTTCCTTCAAGTCCTTCATTATAATTTTCCCTAACATCAATCTTGATTTCTTTTGGTCTTTTGAGAAATCGTAACATTAGTCTTTATTTCTTTTGGTCTATAGATGATACTCGTAATTTGTAAAGAAGCAGGGGTAGAGTCGAAATGTAATAAGGGGCAAAAATTACATAATAAAACCAGATTTTTATGAAAGTACATTTAAGCCCCACAAATTTCAATATTTTTACTTTAGTCCCTTCACAAAAGTTTAAATGGGGGACTAAAGTAAAAATTGTAATATACTAAATTTTGGACACTGAGAATTGAGAATAAGTCTAAAGTAGGCAGACGACTAAGCCCGGTTTGGGAAGAGTCGTAAGGATGTCGAGAGATAGGAAGTTTTTAAGGACTAAGTAACTCGGCTATATGAGTCAGTGAACCTAGTATCTATAAGTCGTGGAATTAAAGTGCTAATGGAAAATGGGCAGAGTATTCCTATACGGTGTTAATTAGTTGGAAAAAATGTCATTTAACTATGTCCTAAGGTATGGGGCAATTAGCTAAGCAAAAATGTGATAAAATAAGTGTGCACATGACATTTCCTAGTCAGGTGAGGATTTCTTGCGTTTTTTTGAAGAGATAGGGATGAAAAGTAAGCTGTAATAATTACTTAGGGACACTTGTCACTATGGGATTAAAAAGCAAAAAGTAAGTAATGATTACAGGGGAAAAATAGTCAAATTCTTACCCCTTAAGCATTAATTTCGTCCAACCAGGAGAGAGAAAGAAAATAAGATGATTTTATCTGTATTCAGGCCCAAACACAAAATGCGGGTCCCATAGGCGATTGACCGGTAGAAAGGGGACCGATAGGGACCAGTTAAGGGCTTCTTTTGGACTGAATGAGACAAGTGTGGGGCCACACAGGAAGACAAGGAGAAGCCACATATGTATGTCCATTCAGGGGGAAAATATCTAAAAAGTTGAAGAAAATACAAAAGGAAGCACCTTGTTAACCAGCGGGACCCAGCATGGATTGGTGGAAGGAGATTGGACTTGATAAAGTGGAAAAGGAAGAGGAAAAGCATGAGGGCAGGTTTGGTGGCGTCACCTAGCCCTTATAATTATTAAAAATTTACTTGGAAAAAAGAAAAGAAAAATCAGTCCAAAAGTCAAGGTGTGGGTCCCACTTTCTAGATAAAAAAGGATAAATTGGGAAAAATAAAATAAAAATCAAGGGATCTGATTTGTGGGCCCAAGAGAGCGCCACCTAGCCCTAGGAATCATCTAGAGAGCTTGGGGAAAAAGAAAAGAATAATAAAGAAGTTCCGGGCTAAAATTGGTAATTTTCATAAATTCCGGGCCAAAGTAGGTAATTTTCTCCATTTGAAAGATAAAAATCTGAATGAAAGGAGAGGGATGCGCCACATGTCCAAGGTCCTCCTTGAGTGACGGTTCAATGGACACAGGATTGTGATTCTGGTAAATCCGGGGCTTGCCTTGGTAAGGCGGCTCAACGGTACGAAGATGTGTTTGGTTATGTTTCTGTTTGCATATGCGGTATATTTGGCATATTAATTGTGTTTACATGGTTGCATGCATACACCTTACACATTTAGTGCATGAGTTTTGATGGTTACTCTGGGGGCCATTATTAGACTCCATAAGCTTTTGTAGACGCAAGGGGATGTGCTTGATCTAGAAAGACCTTTTTGGAAAGGTAGGGCGTACCGGTGCAGTTGAAGAATAGGGAATGCCCTATTATATTTTTGTATTTATATCTTGGGATGTCTGTATATTTTAGTATTTATTTCTAGATGATTGTACCCTTAACCCTTTGGGGACTTTTACTTTTGTTTAATGTACTTTTACTTGTACAGTAAGTAGTCCAAACCAGTAATATGCTCTATCTATTGTGCGAACTCTGATGTATAATTAAAGGGATCCCTCTAACCCGCCACCAAAAAGGGCGAGGCCGGTAGGGGTGTAACAAAAATATTGAAATTTTTTAGAAATTTGAAATATAATTTCTTAAAAATATGGGTTTTATTCTATAATTTTAAGGGGCCACTTAGCCCCTGGATCCACATCTGTAAAGAAAGGAAAATCACAATTAAATCCTTTTAAAACCATAAAAACAAAAATAGGCCTATACCTATTTTCAATTTCCTTTAACTACATAGGGATATTTTAGTTTGTTAATAATATTTAAAAATCCCTAATGAGGCCTCTTGGTCTGGTTAAAAAATTATTAACTGTGTAGACATGAACTTGGATTTTGGGATTTCAGCTGGATTTAAATGTGATTCTCCCTTTTTTTTTTTTTTTATAATGTAATTTTTATAATTATTAAATTTGAATTATAATAATAATTTTTTTATCAAAAAATAATTGAATTATAATTAACTAATTAAGAATTATTATTAATTATATAATTATTAATTTAAATTTTTTATTAGTAATTTATATTTGAATATTATTAATTTATTAAATCTTCAATTAAATTAATAAATTAAAATTAAAAAACCTATAAGGACATGATTAAAAATATAGTAAAAGAATAAGGACCAAGAAAAAACTAGATGGACTTGATTAAAAACATGTGAAAGTATAGGGACTTGATAAAAAGGAAAAAAAAAAAAAAAAAACAGAGACCTAACTAAAAATTGGTTGAAAATATAAGAACTTGTAGATTAATTTTCCCATCTGAACATTTTAAGAAAATAATATAATTTTTTTCAGTCTTCTTTTATGTTGGGAAAATCCTATTAAAATATGGTTGAATTAATCAAATTCTAATTTTAGTCACTCAACTTAATAAATTATAAGTTATGTTATATGACACAATCAATTATTTAGAAACTGTGTCGAATTACATTCATATTAAAAAAGAAAAAAAAATTGAAGATACAACCATATTATTTGCGTACTATATAGAAGCCCTAACACGAGAATTTTATGGGAAATGTTTTTCTATCTACTGTTCAAATTATTCTCTCTGTGCAACAAATAGGATTAGTAGAAGTCCAATGGGCAAACTAAATACATAAATAGCCATGGAGTTGAGGCAAAAAAAAAAAAAAAAAAAAACTCGTAATAAATACCCATGGAGATAGGCTGCACCCTTTGTTCTATACTTTCTTAGCTGATAGATCCTTCTCTGCGTTTTTTTCACAAGTATCCTTCTCTACGTTTAAAAAGCAAACCCAAGTCAATGAGGATTGATATAGTTGGCTAAGGTGTTGGTTTTCACCTTAAAAAGAAGGAGGTTCGCTATCCGCTGGTCAATTTAAGGATCTTGTTGGTGGGCTATTTATAAGTATTTTTGTACGCACTCTCTCGGCCGGGGGATGTGCCCTGATCCCTAGTGGGATACCCCCATGTTCTGTTATAGAACACAGATGTCCAGCCCTTGATCTTGGATGGATAGGCTCTGCCTGAATATCTATGGAGGAGATAACCAGGAGAACGTGGGATCACCGTACACGACAAAGGGGTAGTGTGTGTGCACAATGAGACTGTATGTAAATAGTCTAGGTTAGAATGTGTGCACCTTGTTACCTGTCCTCTGTATTTATAGAGGTGTCTGGTGCAATATATCGGGGCCCGCCATTAATGGGTGCGCCATTAATGGGGCGAGTATCCGGGATACGCCATTAATGGGGCGTGCCATTAATGGGGCGAGTATCTCGGAATGCCGTTGCGATATGGGGTGATCCTCCTAGCCGAGATTTCCGGATCTCCCGCTATGATGAGCGGATTATGCCTCCTGGCTCCGCTTGGGCCGTGCTATGGACTTGGGGCTTTTGGGCCGGTCTGCAATAGTTGCCCCCAAGCTCGGCTGTTCAGGCTTCTGGGCGGCTGAGGTGTGTAATTCCCACGGCCCCGGTTTGTGTCCGGGGCCTATGCGTCAGCCAAATCGGCTTTTGACGCCGTGGCTTATCCCTATTATGACAGTCTGGGTGGTGCCCTGGGTCATGCCTGACCGGGGCGTAGCGAACGGCCTTGGACTTACGTAGTTAGCCCCCTGTTTGTGGGTAAGTCGTTTGGTCTTCTTTCCGTAGGCGCCATCATTGCTGCTTTACACCTGGCTTGCCCTGATTGGAAAGAGTCTGCAGCCGTTGCGCCCCTCTAAGTGCCGATTTACGTGCACATTTAATGCCCCTACGTCATTCTGTGCATTCCCCATCGTGTCTGGGTTCAAAGACCGAATTGCCCTCGGCGTTTCCTATCCTTTTCACTTATATTAAGTATTTGTTTCGTGTTTGCCTCTTTCATTTTTTCCCGCTACAACTTCGTTGTGAACTTGCTCTGGGTTTATAGGATCGTCTCCTCTGCCAAAACTCCACTGTTCTCCATTTCCATCGTTCGAGTCTCCCTCTTCTTACTCACACAGGTATTTTCCGTTCTTTTCTTTACTCTTTTACGGCGTACTTCGTACCGATTATATATCCTTTGGTCTCTTATCTACGTTTCCCACTCCTTTTTCTTTCTGGTTTTTTGAGTATCCATCTGAGACCATTTTCTGGGTTTTGCCTGCTTTTGACACATACACGTCTGTGCTTGCCTCTCTTTCGACATAAGGCCTTTAGTTCTTAGGTTCTAGTTCCTTTCAGATGGATAGAAATAGGCATTTTCCTAAACCCAGATCAATGCTGACCCCTAAGGAAGAGGAGTTTCTTCGTACTCGCTACCCGCGAGCTTCTTATTGGGTTCTCGGGAACCGAGCTTCTTAGGAAGCGGAGAGGTCAGCCCCTTTACTCCGAGGCGGGTTCGGTTATTCGGGACGAATCGGGCCCCAAACCACTGCTAGAGTTACGTCGCCTTCTCCCATCGAGCTTCTCGCACGCAACGTTCCTATCTTATCGCCGTACGGGCCGGGGTTGGCTCCTTTGCCGGCTCCATGTCTCCGGCCTTATTGGCCCAACCGCTCAACTTTTTTGAGGGTCCACCCTCTGCGAGCTCGGACCCTTATCCCGATGATTATCTCGGCCCCTGCTGGGACTACTTGGCCGAGGGTTCATTCCAAATTGCGCACGGTGAAGACTCCAGAGCTTCCTCGGTTCTTGGTTCTTGCCGGCATCGGCAACCTTCGGGCCCCTCTTTTGGCGTACCCTTTCGTCTGAGTCCGCCATCTGTTTTGCCTTCTAACATTCTTTTACCAGGTATTTCCAACTCGCTAATTTCATTTTATGTTGCATATAGGTTAATGGCTCAAATCTCTCGCCCTCCAAGAAAAGGACCGAGGCCGAGGAATCGAACTCTTCTAGTCCACCCGAGGCTCTGTGTCGTAGGTATCCCTGGGTGTCCCATGAGGTCTTGAAGACCCGGTCCTTGATGTCAGATACGGATATTGCCCGTTTGGGTCTACCCGCCATAGAGGGGTGCGTCATACGCCGCCCGGAGGCTGATGAGCCTGTTTATGCGGAACGGGAAATAGGCAGTCCCAATTTCTTTTACTTTTACCGGGATTATCTTACTCGGGTCGGTGTTTGCTTCCCTTTCACCCATTTCCAGATGCTGGCCCTGATGCACCTGAGACTTGCCCCGTCTCAACTCCATCCGAACGGGTGGGCTTATCTTGTTGCGTTTGAGCAACTGTGTCTCTCCTACCTGGTTCTGATTCCCTGCTCGACCAATCTTTTCTTCTATTACTTCGGCCCCTTTACCCCTGGCTCTCCCAAAGAAAGTGACAAGCTAAAAGGGTTGGTATCTCTCCGCGTTAATCCCGACCGGAAGCTCATGAAGCCCTTCTCCGATTCATTTAAGCGGTTCAAGAATGTGTTCTTCAAGGTTATCGCCGTGTACGGTAAGCCAACCTGGTTTTTGAAGGGGGGTTGAGGCCGCGACGTGGAGTGGCGTTTCCTCTATATTGGATGGAGAGTCACCATAAAGCTAGTCCCTCATCCTTCCAAATTTCGAAAGAGGAGCTCCTGCCAGAGATGGCCCCTCATATCCCTAGGTTGGACGCCTACGTGGAGAAGTATGGCGTCCAGAGTGCAGCCTTTTCATTTCCGGGGAGGGATCTAGGCCAATCCCCTCTACTTGTAGGAGTCCCTCCTTTGCCATGTTATTTGTCATATTTGTATATTGTTGGAGTAATTTGTGTTTATTCCTGACTTCCCTTTACCTGTCCTTTTCAGCTCAAGACATGAAGGCCCTTCCAGGTTACTTGAAGAAAGTGAATCCGGCCGCGGCATCACCGAGTGGTCGGGCTCGGAAACGGGCCGTCCCTGTCAAAAAGGCTGCGCCCGAGGCTAATGCCTCTGTTGTGACAAAGAAGGCTAAGTCTCAGGCGGCGAAGAGTCGGCTCCATCGATCCCCTCCAGACCTTCTCAGGAACTTGTTTTCGATACTTCGAAGGGGAAACAGGTCGCTGTCTCTGCGGGTGAAACTGTATCTACGGTTATCGCGACTACTCCTTCGGCATCGGTTCTCCCGGCACCTTTGCCAACTCCGCCTCCTCCACCTCCTTCAACCGGGCCCTCACGTCCTTCTTCCGTGCTTCCTCGCAGCTTCATATGGGACAAGGGGGTGACCAATGAACTGGACGTCGCGTTCCTCCCCCCCGGGAATTTATGGAGAGCCGGGCCTTGTCCCCGCCTAGCATTGAGGAGGTGTATGCAGCGCAACGATATTTATGCAAATCTGTTGGGTTGCTGCAAGCTTATGTTCTCGTGAGGGAGAAGTATGCTTTGGTGGATGCAGAGAATAAGCGCCTGAGGGCGTCTTAGGAAGAGGTGGCGGCCCAGCGAAAAGCTCTGGAGGAGGCCGTGTCATTGAAAAAGGCCTTGGCCGCATCTGAGGCCAGGCTGCACATTTTGGAGGAGGAGCGGGATGCCGCCCGGATCGAGCAGGATGCTACTAAGGCCGCGGTCGTGAAGACGGAGAAAGATCTTCTACAGGCGCGGGAAGGGGCGGAGAAGTCAGCCTCCGAGTGTGCCCGGGCCCAGAAAGCGCTGGGCGAGAGTATTGAAGTGGTGAAAGCCCTTCAGAAGCAACACGATATGCTGTCCTCTAAGCTTACAACAGCCGAGGAGGCCCTCGCCGTAGCGCAGCAGGCGCGCTTGGAGTCCGATGAGCTCTTAAAGCAGACTGCCTCAGATTGGTTTGAAAATGGCCTGGAGCAGATCCAGTTCTTGAATCCGATGACGAAGCTTAACTTGGACGGCTATGATTTTCGCGCCTTTGTTGAGGATGGAGTCTTAGTTCCGTATCAATCTCCTTCCACCAATGCGTCCCGATCCGAAGAAGTGGGAGGAGAGTCGGATGCGGAGAGCGAGGCAACCAAGGGCTCTCAGCGAGGCCCGTCTAGTTAAGTTTGACTTCGGTCTTTGGTGGGCATCGTGCCCCTTTATTTTGAAGATTTCCGGCCTTTGTGCCGTTCTGTAAATATTTGTATGACTATGGATGAATTATTTATTCGCCCTTCTTCCATTTTTTAAATTCCATATTTGAAATTCCTTGACTGTAGTAGATACGAGTCGTTTACTCGACCAACACTAATGTGTGGGAGGATGGGGCAGGGTTGTATGTTTTAACCTCTTGGGGTGTTAACTTAACCGCACTACCTCGTTCCGGCTTGACTAGTCGGAAAAGTTGATAGGAACTGAATTAAGGGCGAGGCCGTCACATGTCAACCGAAGTGTCTATTACCTCAAATCTGACATTTTGACTTGATCGTGGTCGAATGATGACCTGCTTTCTTAAATCGAGCGAGCGTTGACGCGTCAATTTCGTGAAGGCCACGTATGGCATTTTCGCCGAGCTCTTACCAATGCACGTCGGAGTACAACAGCCGGTGTCATACATCTAGATGTTTTTATGTTAATGACCGGGTGTAAGTACCTCGGTGTCGAGTTTTGGACCGGGCTTAATGGCCTCGGTTTCATGCTTAAGCAAGTAATTGTGCACATTGACGCATTTCCTTGATGGATTCCTTCATTAAATAAAGCAGCTCAAAAGAGCGTACAAATGGTCATGAATTATTCAGATGCAAAATAAAGAACAATTGGAGGAAGCATAAGGGAAAGTAAGAAATAACCGAACAGTAGCCTTGGTGTCTACGGGGCCGAGCCTTGACCTAGCTGTAATAGATCTTTAGCTTATCGGCGTTCCATGTCCTCTTAACCGGCTTCCTTGCCAGGGTTTCGAGAACATATGCCCCAGCATCGAGTTTTTCTTTAACCCGATAAGGTCCTTCCCAATTTGCTACCAGTTTTTCGTCTCGGGAATTCTTGTTTCCGATGTCGGCCCGCCGGAGTACCAGGTTACCTCGGTTAAAGGATCGTGGTCGAACCTTCCGATTATATTTTGCCGCGAGTAGCTGCTTGGCGGCAAGTTCCCGGCAATGGGCTGTGATTCGGATCTCATCAATTAGGTCCAGGTCTGTCTTTAGGGTGTCGTCATTTGACACTGGTCCTTCCGTCCGGCTCTGATCTTTCTCCATGATGGCTGCCCGATTTCGACCGGGATCATTGCTTCACATCCATAGGTCAGCCGGAATGGGGTTTCCTTGGTCGAGGACTGCACGCTCGTCCTGTAGCCCCATAGAACGCTGTGGAGCTGTTCGGTTCAGCTAGAGTCAGTCTTTAACATGCGTTTCTTTAATCCGTCAAGAATGATCTTATTAGCTGACTTGGCCTGGCCGTTAGATTGCGGATGTTCGACGGAGGAGAAGTGTTGCCGGATGTCCAAGTTGGACATTAAGGCCTAGAATCTATGGTCCGTGAACTCGGGTTCCATTATCGCTGACGACTTCAGCGGGTATCCCGAATCGAGCAAAGATGTTATGACCAACGAATCTCATAATTCGAGACGAGGTGATCGTAGTCAATGCCTCCGCTTCAATCCATTTGGTCAAATAGTCTACGGCGACAATGAGCCATTTGAGCTGTCCAGGTGCCGGCTTGAACGGTCCGAGGATGTCCATTCCCCATTTATAGAAGGGCCAAGGGGCCGGCATCCCTTTTAACTCCGTCGGTGGTGGCCATAAGATCCCGGCGTGTTTCTAGCAGCTGTCGCACCGCTTGGCGGCTTCCATGGCGTCATGCTTCATGGTGGGCCAATAATAGCCGGCGTGTAATGCCTTCCTTGCCAGAGCCTTGCCCCCCATGTGTTGGCCGTTGCATCCCTCATGTATCTTGGTCAATACATACCTTGCTTCGGACTCACCTAGGCATCGCATCATCGGGCAGTGCATGCCTTTTCTGTATAGCTGATCATCGACCATAGTGTAGATGGCGGCTTCTCTCATTAGCTTCTTTGCGGTAGTGGAATCTGTTGGGATGATTCCCCTTTCTAGGTAATCTTCAATTGGCTTTCTCCAATCCGTGGCGGATGAGATAGTCATGATGCAGTGGGCTCGGCCAAATTCTGTTGGATCACAGTTCTATGACTCCCCGGACCTTTTGTACTTGCTAGTTTGGAGAGGATATCGGCCCGGGTATTCTCTTCTCTCGGGATATGAGAGACAACCACCTCTTCGAACTCCTTCATTACTTCTTTTGCTCTGTTCAAGTACTTAGCCAACAGGGGGCCTTTTGCTTGATAGCTGCCATCAATCTGTTCGGCGACGAGTTGTGAGTCGGTGAACACCTTAACTCACCGCGCTCCGCTCTCTTTTGCTTGAGACAGTCCGGCTAAGAGGGCCTCGTATTCGGCCTGGTTATTGGAGGTCGGGAATTCCAACTGGAGGGAATGCTCCTTCGCGACCCCCTCAGGGCTTTCAACAATGACTCCTGCTCCACTGCCTTTTGGGTTGGAAGATCCGTCTACAAATACCTTCCAAAATTCCTCGCTAGCCATAATCGGAGTCAATTCCCTGATGAAATCGGCCAATGTTTGTGATTTGATCGCATGCCGGGCCTCAAAAGTGATGTCGAACTCGGACAGTTCAATTGCCTGACTTGTCATTCGCCCCGTGTCGGGTTTGTGCAAAATCTCCGGATTGGCCGGACCGGGTCCGACTACTATCCGATGTCCACGGAAGTATGGCCGAAGCCGTCTCGCCATTGTTAGTATTGTGAACGCCATCTTTTCCGGCACGGTATCTCGAGCTCGGCGTTTTGTAACGCTTTGCTCACAAAGTAGATGGGTGTTCTGTCCGGCCTCGGTTTCTCTTACCAAGGCGGCGTTTACCGCCTCATCTCCACATGACATGTGTACAAGAACAAGGTCTCCCCTTCCTCCGGCTTTGTTAGTACCAGAGGGGTTGCTAAACATCGCTTAATTTCTTCAAAGGCTGTTTCACAATCCGAATTCCATCCTCCATGAGTCTCTTTCTTCAGTAATTTAAAGAAAGGTAATGCCTTCTCGGCAGATCTGGGTAAGAATCTTGTCAGGGCCGCCAAGCGACCTGTTAATTGTTGAACTTCCTTCTTAGAGTTCGGGACTTGCATGTCTAGCACGACCTTGCATTTGTCCGGGTTAGCCTCAATCCCTTGATTGGTCAGCATAAAACCTAGGAATTTCCCGGCGGGCACTCCAAAGGCACATTTGGCCGGGTTCAACCTGATTTGGTATTGTCTTAATTTTTCGAACGTCTGCTCTAAGTCCTGGATATGCTCCTCTGGTTGTTTTGACTTCACGATCATGTCGTCTATATAGACCTCCACATTTCGTCCGATTTGGTCCTCAAAGACGCGGTTCATCATTCGTTGGTACGTAGCTCCGGCATTCTTCAATCCAAATGGCATGACGTTGTAGCAATAGTTAGCCTTGTCGGTCATGAAGGCGGTCTTCTCTTGATCCTCCGGGTGCATGGCAATCTAATTGTAGCCGGAGTAAGCATCCATAAAGGAAAGCAACGGGGTACCGGCCGAGTTATCAATGAGTTGATCAATGTTGGGCATAGGGTAGGAGTCTTTTGGACACGCTTTATTCAGATTGGTGTAGTCAGTGCACACCCTCCATTTGCCGGTCAGTTTTAAGACCATGACCACATTCGAGAGCCTAGTTGTGTATTGTATCTCTCTGATGAATCCAGCAGTGAAGAGCTCTTCAATGTGACTTTCAAGGGCTTTCTGCCTGTCGTCTGAGATATTCCTCCTCTTCTGGGACACTGGCTTCGACCCTGGCCATATGGTGAGTTTGTGGCAGCAAAAGTGTGGGTCGATCCGGGTATTTCGGGCGACGTCTGTGCGAAGACGTCCCGATTTTGTCTTAAGAACTTGATCGGTCGTGCTTTTATATCGTGTCCATGTCTCTACCGACTTTAGTTGTCTTGGAGGGATCCGTCCCGAGGATTAATTCCTCCGGCTCCCCCTTCCGGCTCGGGCGTGGGTTTTGGTTCACGGAGGTCCAACTCTACCATATTAACCGACTGCTGGGGCTGCCCCTCATTCCTGACATTGGTCATAACCTCGTTGGTTCGGAGCCGCGGCGGGGATGATGGTCCTTCCTCCTCGACTCGGAGAGTCTCGAAGTAACATTGCCGTGACACTTTTCGGTCTCCGGACACTTCAACCACCTCGATTCTTATCATTGATCATTTTCAATTTCGGTGCTTAGTGGAGGCTAGCATGTCCCAATTGTGTATAGTGGGTCGGCCCAATATAATATTATAGGGAGAGTGGAAGTCGGCCACTACGAACCTTACACGTTCGACTTGAAAGCTTCCTTGGTTCCAGCGTTAATCCGAGGTCAATATATCCTTTTGGGAAGGAACGCTCTCCATTAAACCCGATTAGGGTGGATTTGCACGGTTTTAGGTCTTCAACATCGAGGTGCATCCTCTGGTATGCGTCCCAGCTTATGATGTCGGCCGAACTCCCTGCATCCACGAAGATCCATTTGACCCGGTAATTAACTATGATTCCGGTGATGACCAATCCATCTTGGTGGCCGGGAATAACCTCTTTGAGCTCCTCGTCCGTGAAGACTAATGGGGGTGGTTTCGGTTTCGATGAGCTGCCTTTAAACTTTGGTACATCTTTTATCGTCAGCACCTCCCGCAGGTATTTCTTGCGCTGGCTTATAGTATCTCCACCTCCTCCGAAACCGCCGCTGATCCCATTGCATTGGAGATCAGTCTCTGGGAAACCGTCGACAAGGCCGGTTTTCCGTTTCTTCTCAAGTTCCCGAGCATCCGTAGCCGGACTCCTGCTTCGGCGGCTTCTATTCCGCCTGCTTGTTTTGCCTTGAGTTTTGATGACGTATTGGCGAAGTTTCCCTTCTCTCACAAACTTTTCAATAGCATCCCGAGTTCATAACATTCGTCGGTGGTATGACCGGAGCGGTTGTGGAAAGTGCAAAATTTTCCCGATCTGTAGTGGACCGGTTTCTGATAGGCCTAGGCTTGGCCACCCTTTTCATCTCGGTCTGGGCTACCTCCTTCCACAGCTGCGAACGCGGAACATCCAAGGGGGTGTAGTTGCCGTATTTCGCCTTATTATCAGTCCATTCTTGTCGGGGTCGGCTCTCTCTGCCGCGTCTGTGGGGTTCCGGCTTGTGCTTGTCCGTCGATCCCTTCTCTCGGGCGATGAATTCTGGCCTTCTTAGGTTCATCTCGCATTGGCAATTTCCATTTGCTCGACATCTAGATACTTCTTTGCTTCGGTATAGAATTCAGTCAATGAATATACTCGATTCTTGCACGGATGTCCGGCGTGCGTTGGGTCCCACCGTTGACGAGGCAATGTACATGGAACTCTTCGATAATGAGCGTACCTGCATTGCCGTGTCTCTGAACCGATCTAGGTACTTCTGTAACGTCTCGCCTTTCTTTTGTTTTACCTTACTCAATGTGAATTGAGATTTCGGTTGTTTCTTGCTGGTAGCAAAGTGCAATTCAAACTTACGCCCGAGGTTTTCAAAGTTTCGAATGGAATTATTGGGTAATGAACTCAACCATTTGTGGGCCGGTTCGGTTAACGTGGCCGAGAAGAGCCTTAAGATGACCGAGACCTTCTATTGACGACCACATCAACTTTTCAAATATCTCCAGGTGGTGACGTGGATCCCGGGTCCCATCGTACTTGGGAAGATCGGCTAGGTCAAAATTCTTCGGTTAGGGGGCCGTTGCCGTTGCACGGGAGAATGGGTTCCCACCTGAGCCAGCCAAGTACTTCATCTTATACTGCCGCGGGGACCCTCGTGTCCGAGGTGTCATGATTGCCTCGGTCATTGTCTCGGTCTTCGTGAATATCATGGTTACGGTCTTTATAACCGTCATGGCGGTCTTCTCGGCCTCGGTCTTCCGCATCCGGATCCACAATTGTCTCTCCTTGTTCCTTCGGGGGTCGGCTGGCGTTCTCGATCCTTTCTTGCTTCCCCTCATTCTGTCGCGGGCCCGCCGATTCGACTCTGGGCTGGTACTCAGACTACTGCTGTCCAGGCGTACAACCTCATTTCCCTTACGAGAGCTTCTCTGGGTTCCACGTTGAAACATGCTTTCAAGCTTTTCCTCAATCATTAATTCCAGAGCATAAAAATCCTCTTGCCGTTGGAGGTGATCTAGTTTTTCCTTGTTTTCGAACCTCGAAGCATCGACTCCCGGGTTCTCCTTAAAATGTGAACGTCGTTGTCTAGTACCTGAGCGTCTGGAGCCGGGGCCGTCTGGGCTCGGACTCTTGGCGGCCCCTCATGCGAAGGTTCGTCGTTGGAAGGAGATGTGCTCTCCGTGTCAGTAACATGACCCTCCAGAGTCTTTTCTTGTGGGGGTTGATCATGAGTCTGTAGTTGACTCGGTCCGGCTTGAGGTTGATTTGGTGGTATAGTGCTTTCATCGTTCGGCCGGTCCGATCGCTGGCCTTGCCTGTGGCTTCTGGTGTTGGCCATTAGTGGTCACGGGGATAGAAATTTATGGTCCCCACATTCGGCGCCAATGTTACGTTATAGAACACGGATGTCTGACCCAAGGGCCGGTATATTGATCTTGGATGGATAGGCTCGCACGAATATCTATGGAGGAGATAACCGAGGAGAGCGTGGGATCACCGTACACGACAAAGGGGTGGTGTGTGTGCACAGTGAGACTGTATGTAAATAGTCTAGGTTAGAATGTGTGCACCTTGTTACCTGTCCTCTGTATTTATAGAGGTGTTTGGTGCGATATATCGGGGCCCGCCATTAATGGGTGCGCCATTAATGGGTGTGCCATTAATGGGGCGAGTATCCGGGATACGCCATTAATGGGGCGAGTATGTCGGAATGCCGTTGCGATATGGGGTGATCCTCCTAACCGAGATTTCTGGATCTCCCGCTATGATGAGCGGATTATGCCTCCTGGCTCCGCTTGGGCCGTGCTATGGACTTGGGGCTTTTGGGCCGGTCCGTACACCCCACCTAAACTTTATTATATTAAAAAAGAAAAAGAAAAAGCAAGCCCAGAGGGAATCCATAACGATTTTGTTGGTGGTTCATAATACTCCAATGCATTATCAAAAAAAAAAAAAAAAAAAAACTCCAATTAAATCTTATCAGACGTCTCCGATAAATCATAGTTACGATTAAAACAATTTAAATTTATCATTTTTTTTGTGCGGTAATTTTAAATTCATCATGGTTATCCCCATTGGAGTATTACATATGTCCCTCATAAATTTCCCGGCCTTCTATATAGTGTGCAAATAGTATATAGAATTTGATTAATTTAACCGTTTTTAAATGGGATTTTCTGTTTTCTTTTGTCATTTTTTAATTTTATTTTTCTTCTCTCTGTTAGCGGATACGGTGCCGTTTTGAAAAGTTCGGAGGAGGTCGAGCCTAAAGACCACATCGTGGAAAAGAGGTGGCGGTGGCTGTTCGGCGTGCATCACCCGTCTTCTTCATCGATTGGAACCAGAGGAAGAGAGAACACCGTTTCGGAGAACGCTGTGGGACCTTCAAAATCTTCATCTTCTTCGTTGAGCTGGACCAGAGGTGATGGACTAGAGAAGAGAGGATGAGAGACGCTGGAACTGTGGTTTGACGGCGGTGAACGTCTGTGAGTGAACCGGAGCAGCGGGAGGGGGGGCAGAATTGTTTATCTTCTTAAATCGTCTTCTTTGAGAGTGAACCAGAAGAAACAGAGGAGTGACACCATTGATGATTCTGTTCTTGGTTTCATTTACTTAACAAATTTTTGTTCAGTTCATATCGTACTCTTCCATTGTGTTATCGAATTTGAATTTTGATGATGCTGAGATGATGTTGTTCAAAGTCTTGTGTAGCTGAATTTTTCATTCAACTTAGATAGTGATTTAGGATTATTCCCATTAATTAGTTTTTCTTTTTGCTTTTACTGATTATTGTTTAGTGATCGGCCACTTATTAAGCAAAACATGTTTTAGGATTTCTGATTGAACTTAGAGAAAATAATCTTAAATTTGACTATGTGATTAACTCTTGTGGAATTAGATTTAAATATAATTTAAGTTTTGGATATAGATAGAAACCTAGAAGTTTCGTAAAATCAACTTAGAATATTGTCGATCTAAATTACACATTGTTTTATAAATTGATCGACATACATTTATAGACATTAAACTTCTAGATTAATTGATTAGGTTAAACTTAATTAATTTAGTGGGGACAAAATCTAAGAAGTGAATAAAGGATTAGTGACTCTAGATTATCTTTTTTAACATTTAAATTCATTCCTTGTGAAAAGTCTTTGTTTATATAAGATTTTGATTTGCCACCTTGGTTCTATTTAGAAGTCGTTTTTAACTAAATCACACATACTAATGAAAGGTAGTTAACTCAATTATAATTGAGTAAATTTTTAACTTTGTCCTCATTTATGAATGAGTATTTTTAACTCTTTATTCTTTCTCTATTTTCATTGGTACAATTAATATGGTTAAAACTGTCACAATCTCATTTACTATCATGGAACTGAACTTATAAATATGACCAAACTTTTTGGTAAAAAAGAATTTATAAATAAGACCAGAGTGATAATTTATCTTTACTCATATTGAGAAGCCTAACAAGTGTAGTGTGGTTTATAAATCAAGGGGCACTCCATCCTGATAGGCTAGTCTTTTGGGATGGGCTCTATTTTTGGGCTTGTGATAATCACATTGATGGTCAAACTCGAGTATTGAGCTTCCAGAGAGCTAAAGTTTTCCAAGTTAAATCAATACCGCAGTTTGCATAGCCAAACTCGAGTATTGAATAGTCAATACTGCAGTTTGCATAGTCAAACTCGAGTATTGGACTTCCAGAGAGCAAAAAGATTTTTCACGTTAAGTCAATACTGCAGTTTGCGTAGACAAACTCGAGTATTGGACTTACAGAGCAAAAGGATTTTTCAAGCTAAGTCAATACTTTAGCGGTTGCGTAGTAAAACTCGAGTATTGGACTTACGAGAGAGCAAACGGATTTTTCAAGTTAAACCAATATCGCAGTTTGCGTAGACAAACTCGAGTATAGGTTTTGTCTTTCAAACACAAGACACGATGGTTTGCCTCTGTAAGGTGCAAACTCGAGTATCCAATTGGATACTGCAGTATGGACACTTGTGAACAGTGCCATACTCGAGTTAGCATGAACATACCGCAGTATGCAACGTAAAAATTGATTTTTGAATTATACGAATTCGTAAATCACTCTTGTTTGTTCCAATTGATTTCATGAATCATTCACTTATGTTCCCAGATAAGTTTAACAAGTTTATTGAGTGAATTTCGGTTAGCACGAGATGAAGATTAATGAAGATCAAGGCAAAAAGCAAAAAGGTGCTCGGTGCATTTAATGCACCTCGCAAATCTACCTACTTTCGCTAATTCATCCGAGCATGCCTTTCGAACGTTAAAGAATGCTTACTACAACAAGCAAACTCTTCTCCAACGGCAAATCCTCGAGTTCCACATCGATCATATTAGCACCGGTTTAGTTGGAGTTTAGAGAGAGAAGATGACCGGACTTAATGCTAATCACCTACAACGGTTGGATTCATCATTCAACGGTCATTTAATGTTCTCTACCTATAAATAGAGTTCATTAACTTCTTCTCAAGCTGATACAACTACTGAGAGCGAAAATTTACTAAGTGTCATTTATTGTGTTCAGCTTTCATTGCATCGTATCAATCGATACTTGCACTTCGGTGTTCATTTTATCTCGCTCTCGTGAGAGAGTTCTATTTGTACATCATTCATTGATTGAGATAACCACAAGTCGGGGGACTTGGTGGTTGGGTGTATTGATTGCAACTTGTAAGGGGGAGTGAGTTCTAGAGAGAGAACTACTCTTGAGTACGAGTTTGTAATCGTTGTGAGTATAGTGGATTGAAAATCCCAAGTGTGGCTTCGGGGGGATTTGGATGTAGGTCAAGGATAAGACCGAACCAGGATAATTTCTCTTGTGCAAGCTTTCCTTCCCTTCCTCCTCTGCTATCATCTGTTTTTACCTGGTCAAAACAGAGCACTTTCAGAAAAGTTTTTAAAATACCCAATTCACCCCCCCTCTTGGGTATATAGCTCCATTTACATTAATTCCATCCTTAGTCTTCCCTGGTATGTGAAAAAGCTTACTGACAAGGCTATTGTAAACATTTTTCTCCACATATATTGCATCAAGATTGTATCTCACATCAAGACTACGCCAATAAGAAAGATCAAAGAAAATTGATCTCTTCTTCCATATGTTTTTCTGACTTGCAAGCCTTTGCTTCTTACCCAAGATGACATTGATATGTTCAATACGACTATAAACTTCCTCTCAGGCTAATGCCTTTGGAGCCATTCTATGTTGCGGTAAGCTGTTAAAACGCTTTCTTAACCTATGATATGGGTGGAACCGGTTAAGAAACCTCCTAAGACCGAGGTAAACCGTTTTTTTTGTGCTTTAGTTGATGGAAGTATGTGTCTGCTTCACATATGGGACATGCTTTATGCCCCTTCACACTGTACCCTGACAAATTTTGGTACATAGGAAAGTCGTTTATCATGGTAAAAATCACTGTGCGCAGCTTAAAGGACTTCTTCTTATATGCATAAACCACATCTATGACTTCCTCCCACAACTTCCTCAAGTCCTCAACCAACGGCGCTAAGTACACATTGATATCGTTCCCTTGCTGTTTTGGTCCAAAAATCATCATAAAAAGCATCACATACTTGCGTTACATACATAATCAGGGAGGTAAGTTGTACATTACAAGGAGAACTAACCAAGCACTATAAATGCTACAAAGAATTCCATACGGATTGAAGCCATCTGTACAAAGCCCAAGACGAAGGTTTCTTGGTTCGCTGCCAAATTGAGGGAAAATTTCGTCTATTTTTTTCTATTGTGGAGAGTCAGCCTGGTGCTGAAGATATTTTCCATCAGAAATTCTCTCATCAGAATGTCATCTCAACTTTTTCGCCGTTGATACACTAGTAAATAGACGCTTAAACCGTGGTATTATTGGAAGATACCACAATGCTTTTAAAAGTTTCCTTTTTGTTGTCTGATCTCCAACACTACCATCTTTCTTGACTTTGTATTGTGAAGTTTTACACTTCGGACACTTACTAAGGCCTTCATACTCATTTCTGTACAATATGCATTCATTAGGGCAATAGTGTATCTTTTTATACTTTATACTCATTGTAGACAAGATTTTCTTAACCTCATACATACGATTTGGAAGTACATTATCATCTGGAAACATATCACACAACAATTCAAGCAGTAATGTGAATCTACTCTCGGTCCACCCACAAGTTGCCTATAAGTTGACCAAATGTAAGGGTTCTAGTCAACCGTGTATACTTAGTACACCCAGGGAACGAAGGTGTCTCTGCATCACTTCGCACATTATCATATACATGCGATTGTGCAAAAGATTCTACCTCAATATTATGAATCATTTTCTCCATTCCATCATCATCTACCTCAACTTCATTTTCGCGGGACGCACGGGTAGTTACTTCCTCACCATGCCATATCCACATTGTGTATCGAAGGTTTATTCCATCACAAAGTAGGTGATCCCTTATATCAACAATATCTCGTCGACTCTCATTTAAACAATTCACACAAGGACAAAAATAGATCCCATTTTTTGTAGCTACATTCTTTCTAGGAAATTCAAAAAACTCTTCCACCCCATTCTCATTTCTTTACTAGTTTTCAAAGCATTCATCCAACTATGATCCATTTTATTACCACCTAAGACATTTCCAACAACACTCAAGTTTAGAACAATTTTAATGAACGACATGCTTTTTTTCTCAATTTTAAAAAAACAATTCGGCAGCATTTCCCCTTAAAAGTAATACATCCCAAAATTTCAAGAACAAACAATTTCAGCTTCATTCAAACAAAACTTACTAACTAAGGCAATTCAGAACAATATTAGTTATTAAATCCAACACCTTCATCAATACAAAATATAGCTAAGTAGTCTAAGTCATAAACTATAAATTATGGACTTCTAGGTATCAACATTCATATTACAAGGTTTAACTAAATCAATGCATGTCAACAAAAAAACAACAATATTTAACTATAATTATCTCAACCTTTTAAATTCCGATGCTTAAGCTTTATTTTCTCTACACAACCCTAACAACAACAACAACAACGAAGAGAATATTAGAATTATTCCAACTAACATATACTTCAATGGTAATGGTAAACCATGAAGCCATCACTTTTTTAATCAAGTTCATATCATGTAATTCAGGTGGCTAATAAAAAAGGAAAGACAAAAAAAAGGGCGTAGTGACAAATTCACTACATGCTAACGATGCAAACACTTCAGACCAGAGACATGAGTTGAAGAGACCTAATAACTGAATTTTAACATGTTATTATTGAGCCATTAGTGGAATTTTATGTCCTCTGGTTTATGTTCTTTAACAATATGATTATCTAACTTTCTTTCCATATACATAGCATAATACTCTAACATTTTATTAGCTCGTACCCCTATTCCTTTGTGGAGGTAAACCTATTAAACCTCCTTACATCTTAATTAAGCCATAAATATTACACACCAAAGGTGGGAAAGGGAGGACGTACGAGATAAATGGATCAACAAGTGTGGGCTCAGCCCCAAGAAACCATCAATAGCACCTGCTTATGCCAGAACTGTGTACAAGTCGTATTTGGAAAATTAAGACGTTTCAAAAATAAGGTTTCAACGTTCTATAGCTTAAAGAGAAATGTATTATTACTTGTAGGAACGGATATATCTTGACGCTGTCAAGTATAAGGAGTTAAGGAGCATAAAGAAAATTAGCGAGAAAAAAACACAAGAATCAGATGATGCATGAACCAATTACTAACCATTAAAATGAAGATTGAATTACAGGGACTAGGCTTCTAGAGAAGCAAAATATCGAACCGAGCTTTTGAAGATTTATTTACAGGAACTTCCATAAACAAGCTTAATTACAAAAGTCGAAACCAATAACATGTTGCTTTTCATGTATTTCCATTGGAACCTAAAAAGGCACAGAACCTTGCAAATTTCTATCCAGATTCACGATTATGCCAGAGATAGAGCTCTTAGTCGATTCATTTTGAAGAAATTCCTCAATCGCACAACAAACTCACATAATAACATCGATTCTCATGTCTTTTCTACAACAATGCAATTCCACTAGTTTATTTATTTCCCTTGCTTCTCCCAGCAACTAAACAAATCTTAAGAAGAACGGAGGTTTAATAGGTTTACCTCATTGGGTTCGACGAAAAGCGAAGACGGTGGGAGAGGGAGGGTGTATGGAGGTCTGATGGAGTGAGAGAGGAGGGAAGATGTAGGACAGGGAGGGACAAATATTGACAGTGGGAGATGGAGTGATTATTGAGGACCAACGGACTGCGAGAGGAGGGACGATGGGAACAGGGAGGGAGGAACGAGCATAGCGATGGTGGATTTTGCTCGACGTTGAAGTTTGAGAAATGCCAGGGAATTGTGTTTTTAGGACGCGTTTGGCGTCCTAAAATCCATTTTTAGAAGCCAAATGTTCAACTTAGGCGTCTAAAAACCATTTTTAGGACGCCAAAAACATTCCTCTGGTGCCAAAAAATTGCCAAAATCCACTAAATTCTGGTGTCGCCTGATAACTTGGAGGCCTTAAATTCATTTTAGGACAGCAAAAGTCTACTTTCTGCATCCTAAAACAAAAAAAGACACCCAATATGTCAAAGCTCAAGTAAATAATTACGAAATGCCACCGCCACTTTCTGTGGTTATTGTTATGGTAGAGGTTGAAGGCCACCAGCAAGGTTTGCTCCAGCTACTCTATCCCTATCATACCTTGCCTGTGTTCTCTTATTTCGGTTATCATTTGTTGTTGTGTCGGCCCAAAATTTATTGTAAAGGGTCAGGGTGAGGTCTTCATTCCCTCATTATTCTGATTTACCATTCGTTCTCTTCTGAATCTAGCCAGTTTGGTTCTATAAAGAAGATTTTAAAGTTGTTAATAATTCTTGCAATCTTGTTCTTGCATTTACAGGTAAATGGCATGCACTATTGAAACAAAATCATTAATCATGACATTAACATTTTAATTTACATTTATTTTCTTGCAAGTCATAGTATTACATTCATAATTATTTTCCACTATTCAGTATGCTTGCGTACACTTTACAAACAGCTGTGGTTACATGTCTACTCAGAACGTCCTTTTAATGAATGCACACAGCTCTGTAGCAAGGCCCTTATTTCTTGCTTATCCATAATCATGTAATCTAATTCTTTATTGGATTCCATATTATATTCAATTGTTTGAAAGGTAATACTAGAGGATTTGAAGTATTCTAGTTCATCTCTCTCAGCCTTATGCCATAAATTGGCGGTATATTGTTCTTCGACCATCCCTAGCAATTGTTCATAGAAGAGAACTTGTCGTCCAACCATAGCAATACATTAGGTTCTGAAGCTCCTAATAACTTTAGACAACCTTGTTTGTGGCCTCAATGGAAATCACTGTCTCATCACTTCGATTATCCGATATCTGGTTACAACTCTCAAGCTTTGCTTGATCCTGTTATGGTGCACCTAACTTATTTGAACCTTATAATCCTCTTCTTCACCATCAGGCACAAGGTTAAGTCTAGTTAATCTTGGGTCTCTGTGAGCTCTCACCCTGAAAGGCAATTTGGACCTGAACTTGAGCCTTCAACTGAGTTAATGTGTCTGGACTTGAGGCTAAAAACTAGAATATTCAAAGTCACTACGACTAGTTGACCAAATACTCATTATTCATAAACATTTTGATGCTACCAAAATTTAATTAAGCACCGCAAGTGTACGGGTCATGAAAATAGTGAGTGGTAAATCAAGGTCATCCCACAGAGACTCAGTCCAACTAGTGATTAGGTGTTAAATTTCCTTTTTTCATTTAAGTTGAACAAATCAGAAGTGTTTTCCAATAAGAATAAAAAGAATTTTAATAAAAACAAGAACTTTCAGAGAAAGAGCGAATTCAAATATCAAGGAGGACAACCTAGAGATATTAATCCCTTGTTTGTTTCTTAGATTTTATTCCCACTAAATTAATTCTCACTTAACTTAATCAGCTAATCTAAAGTATTAACGTGTATAAATGCCTGTCGGTCCATTTATATACCTATCTCAATTAATTATACAATGTCTCATATAATTAATTAAGATGCAATTCAAATTGGGCTCACTCTAATTTGATTATACAGAGCTTCTAGGTATATGTTTATCCTAGACGCAAATTAGATTAAAATCTAATTCCACATTATTTAATCCAAGGTCAATTTAAGATTTCCTTCGTCAAGTTTAATCCTAAATCCCCAAAACATGTTTAATGGTAGCCAATCACTAAACAATGAATAATCAAAACAAGATTAAATAAACTGAATTAATATTAAGTAAAAAACTAATTAGTGGGAATAATTACTAAAACCCAAACAAGTTCATAATGCTCTAAGTTGAAAATGAAAGTTAGCCACACATGGCTCTAAACATCATCCCGAGCAAGACCAATAAATTCAGAGTTAAAACCCATAAAAGGAATCAAAGGCAAATGAGTAAAGCTAAGACAAACAGCCCCACTATTGCTCTTCTTTTTCCAATTCCAGACCGAGCTCAATATGCAGCGAAGAAGATGGAGAAGAATGAAGATGCTTCCCCCAGCGCTATGCTCTGTTCCAGCGAAAATCCCCCAATTATGCCGCCTCTCAATCTCCAACTCGTAGCTACCCCTCTCTCCGTTTTTTTCCTTTTTCCTCCAATATATCCAGCCGCCTCCTCGTTCAGCGACAATGATCATTTAATGTCCGCCTCTCTCCCCCTTTTGCATTCGTAGCTTTTTGTCTTAATTAGGTCTTCTTTCCATTTTGAATTGGTGGGCCCAATTCCATTTAATCTCCGGATGCAAAAGCCCAAGCTTTGTCTAAAGCATTGAGTGCATAAGAAAATAATGCTCCCCTAGTCCTCACGCAAATGTCATCATCTAAATAAAAATATATGATTATTATTAAATAAACTTAAAAACTTATCTTCCAAGTTGAAATCCCTAAATGATGCACTCAAATTGATATTTCTAAAAATCTCAAGAAAATCTCTTTAATTTAGCATTGAAGACTTCCCAAATACATTAAAATATATCTCAAACGTATTAAAAATGGGAAGTTTTCACACCCCCACACTTGCATCAAATCTTGTCCTCAAGATTTTAAATTCTAAAACAATCAAATTCAAAAAACCCATGGAAGCAAGATTTTTTTAAGCAAGCACTATAAAATTGAAATCAATTGAAATATTCAAGAATCAAATTTTTCTCGAAATCTGTTCCACCTTCTAAAAATGCAAGGAGCAATGAAATTAATTTGGCCAGGATAAATCACAATAGAATGTCCCTCATAAGTCAAGTGTTTACACTCATTTATCAAGATATTCAAGGGCTTGTGTTTCACTCAATTCCACCTATTGCAATTTATCTACCATAAGCTTGTTTATCATCTCAATCTCTACTATATATTATCCAATTGCACACTCAAATCGAAAGGACTTTCTTAAGGTTTTAATGATCAAGGTAAGATAATGGAATGAAAGTGATCAAATGGTATGGGAGAATACTTTAATTAGTGCAAAGTAATTTAATGAAATTCATGATGAAGAATGAAGGAATACCCACCGAGAGAAAACAAACTCACTAACATTATATACAAACAACCTTTATTCTTTTGACCTCAACAATCTTTTTCTTTCTTTCTTAAATCTCTATTTTTTTTTTTTTTTTTGCTTTTTTTTTTCTTCTTTTTCATAAATTCCTTTGTTTCTGTGTTTCTTTCTTTCATATTTTTCTTTCTTTCTTTCTTCTTCCTTTTTTTTTCTATATACACATACTCTTATAGTGTTGACTTTCTAACTCCTTCACTCTTTTAAATTGCTTCACTTAGCACTTACTAAAGTAAGAAAAAAAATGAATGGGAAGAAAGAGATATAAAAAAAATTGCGTATCTAGAACAAAGGGCTATTTATTCTATGCAAATTTCTTTTCTATTTTTTTCAAAGAAATAAAGGCTCAAATGGGGTAAACAAAAGATTTTCACGTGATAAGGATGGGCATTTGGCCGGACTAGCTATGAAATGAATGCCTAAATCATCTTTGTGCATGCAAAGGGATTTTAGATTTCAAAAGAGATTAAAGACAAGTTCTAGAGATGAAATCACAATAGGTGTACCCCCTCTTAGATAGATGAAAATCAAGGCTCAAATTCCTCACAGGTTCTTTGACATCCTAAAGTAAAGTACCTAAACCAAATCTTCACCTCTTTACTAACATTCAAAGAACATAGAATCAATTCCTAATCAAACCAATTGTGATAATGCTCACGAATAAAATTCAAACTTCCATAAGATTTTTTTAAAGAAGATCTGAGGACAAGGAAAGTCATGTAAAATCTAGGATACCCTCACCCCCACACTTAAATGTCACATTGTCCTCAATGTGAATAAGTAACAAAAAGTAATCAAAGTGAAGAACAACCATCTATAAGTGTAAGGGTAACACCAATTTCGAGATTTCAAATTTTCAACAATTAAACGGCTCAAGTGCTAACAATCACTCAATAATCATCACAAACGGTCATCACATGCACATCCAACTAAGACCAAGACTCATTCCGAGCAATATATCATCAACAATCAAATAGAACAAATCAAAGAAAAGTAGAAGGAAACTCCCCTATTTGCCCTTGACTTGCACTCTCAATCCTTGCTACCAAAGTGGAACACCTCATCTGGAGCTTTCAACAGTCCTACAAAATCAAACAAAGCATCAACTCAAACCTTCGGTTTCCTCCCAAGAAGCGCTTGGTTTATAGTCCTCAGCCTGACTATACCAATAATCTAAGTAGGTGATGACAAGCGATGAACCATTTTTTGTCGGTTTACTTCACCACCATGGTAGTGCTTCAATCTTTGCCCATTCACTTTAAAGCAATCTCTTGTTCTCTCATATTTCACTTCAATTGCACCTTTTGATGACACCAAAACCACTCTGAATGGACCAGACCACCTTGATTTAAGCTTCCCAGGAAATAATTGAAGTCTTGATTTGAAGAGTAGCATCAACTGCCCTGGCTCAAAAGAGCGCTTCAAGATGTGACTATCATACCATTTCTTTGTTCTTTCTTTATATAGTCGTGCACTATCATATGCTTGAAGTCTGAATTCTTCCAACTCATTCAGTTGAGACAACCTTTTAGCTCCCGCTTGATGATGGTCCATATTTAGCTTCTTGATTGCCCACCATGCTTTATATTCCAATTCAAGTGGTAAATGACACGCTTTTCTGAAAACCAAACGGTATTGTAACATGCCAATTGGAGTACGAAAAGCTATTTTATAAGCCCATAAAGCATCATCAAGCTTGTCAGACCAATCTTTTCTAGTTGGACCCACAGTCTTCTCAAGAATCCTCTTAATTTCCCTGTTAGTCAACTCACACAAACCATTAGTTTGTGGATGGTATGCAAGTGACATCCGGTGGTACACTTTATATTTTTCCAAGAGAGCCTTGAAATTCTTGTTGTTGAAGTGAGTCCCTTCATCAGTAATGATTGCTCTGGGGGTGCCAAATCTTGTCAAGATATACTTCTTCAAGAATCGAACAACTGTATTGGCATCATTAGCTTGGCAAGCCATAGCTTCAGCCCATTTACTCACATATTCCACAGCAACAAGAATGTACTTGTTTCCTCTTGAAGATGGGAAGGGACCCATGAAATCCATCCCCCAAACATCGAACAACTCCAACTCAAGGATTCCAGATTGAGGCCTCTAATGTCTCTTAGAAATATTACCTGTTCTTTGACATCTATCACACTTGGTAACAAATTGGTGAGCATCTTTAAACAAAGCAGACCAATAAAAACCATATTCAAGAACCTTTGATGCAGTTCTTTGCCCCCAATAATGTCCCCCATATGCGGATGCATGACATGCATTCAAAATTTCCTCTTGTTCTACCTCGGGCACACATTTTCTAATAATCAAATCAGCACATCTCTTAAAAAGAAATGGTTCTTCCCAAATATAGTAGGCAACATCATGCAAAAACTTCTTTCGTTGATAGAAATTCAAATCAGGAGGTAATACTTCACACACAAGATAGTTCACAATATCAGCATACCATGGCAAACCACAACAACTTACAACAAACAATTGCTCATCAGGAAAACATTCATTCACCAACAAATTATTCACATGATCAGAAGGGTTCACAATTCTAGACAAATGATCAGCAACTTGATTTTTAATTCCTTTCCTATCAACTATATGCACATCAAATTCTTCTAGCAACAAGACCCATCTAATCGGTCTAGGTTTAGACTCTTTCTTCCCCAACAAATATTTAATGGCAAAGCATGATCGGTGTGAACTATAACCTTAGCACCCATCAAGTATACCCTAAACTTTTCAAAAGCAAATACTATAGCAAGCATTTCTTTTTTAGTAGAGTAATTTACACGAGCCGCTATTAGGGTCCCGCTTGCATAGTAGATAGGATGGAAGATCTTCACACGCCTCTGTCCCAATACAGCTCCAATAGCATAGCCACTCGCCATGGTGGTGAAGTAAACCGACAAAAAAGGTAGTGACCAATCAGGAGCTACAATGATAGGAGCTGAAGTCAATCTTCTCTTCAGTTCTTCAAAAGCCTTCATACCCTCCTCATTAAACTGAAAAGGAGTGTCTTTCTCCAAGAATCGTGAAAGGGGCTTTGAAATCTTGGAAAAATCTTTAATGAATCGATGATAGAAACCAGCATGGCCCAAGAAGCTTCTTACAGCTTTGACATTAGAAGGAGGAGGAAGCTATTCAATCACAGAAATCTTGGCTTTGTCAACCTCTAAACCATTCTTAGAAACTTTATGACCCAAACCTATGCCTTCAGTCACCATGAAAGGACACTTCTCCCAGTTGAGCACTAAGTTTGTCTCCTCACATCGCTTCAACAACTTTTCCAGATTGATCAAGCACTCTTCAAATGATTCTCCAAATACCGAGAAATCATCCATGAATACTTCCATTATCTCTTCTATCATATCAGAGACTATACTCATCATACATCTCTGAAAAGTGGCAGGAGCATTGCATAAAACAATGGACATTCTTCTAAAGGCAAAAGTGCCATAAGGACAGGTAAATGTTGCCTTCTCTTGATCTTCGGGAGAAACCACAATTTGATTATACCCTGAATACCCATCCAAGAAACAAAAGAATTCTTCACCAGCCAATCGGTCTAACATTTGGTCAATAAAAGGAAGTGGGAAATGATCTTGTAAATGGAGCTATATACCCAAGAGGGGGTGAATTGGGTATTTTAAAAATTTTTCGAAAGTGCTGTTTTGACCAAGTAAAAACAGATGATAGCGAGAAGGAGGAAGGGAAGGAAAGCTTGCACAAGAGAAATTATCCTGGTTCGGTCTTATCCTTGACCTACATCCAAGTCCCAAGCCACACTTGGGATTTTCAATCCACTATACTCACAAACCGATTACAAACTCGTACTCAAGAGTAGTTCTCTCTCTAGAACTCACTCCCCCTTACAAGTTGCAATCAATACACCCAACCACCAAGTCCCCCGACTTGTGGTTATCTCAATCAATGAATGATTTACAAATAGAACTCTCTCATGAGCGAGATAAAATGAACATCGAAGTGCAAGTATCGATTGATACAAGTACGGTGAAAGCTGAACACAATAAATGACACTTAGTAAATTTTCGCTCTCGTAGTTGTATCGGCTTGAGAAGAAGTTAATGAACTCTATTTATAGGTAGAGAACATTAAATGACCGTTGAATGATGAATCCAACCGTTGTAGGTGATTAGCATTAAGTGCGGTCATCTTCTCTCTCTAAACTCCAACTAAACCAGTGCTAATATGATCGATGTGGAACTCGAGGATTTGCACTGTTGGAGAAGAGTTTGCTTGTTGTAGTAAGCATTCTTTAACGTTCGAAGGCATGCTCGGATGAATTAGCCGAAAGTAGGTAGATTTGCGAGAGGTGCATTAAATGCACCGAGCACCTTTTGCTTTTTGCCTTGATCTTCATTAATCTTCATCGTGCTAACGAAATTCACTCAATAAACTTGTTAAACTTATCGGGAACATAAGTGAATGATTCATGAAATCAATTGGAACAAACAAGAGTGATTTACGAATTCGTATAATTCAAAAATCAATTTTTACGTTGCATGCGGTGTGTTCATGCTAACTCGAGTATGGCCTTGTTCACAAGTGTCCATACTGCAGTATCCAATTGGATACTCGAGTTTGCACCTTATAGAGGCAAACCATCGTGTCTTGTGTTTGAAAGACAAAACCTATACTCGAGTTTGTCTACGCAAACTGCAGTATTGGTTTAACTTGAAAAATCTGTTTGCTCTCGTAAGTCCAATACTCGAGTTTGACTACGCAAACTGCAAAGTATTGACTTAGCTTGAAAAATCCTTTTGCTCTCTGTAAGTCCAATACTCGAGTTTGTCTACGCAAACTGCGCAGTATTGACTTAACGTGAAAAATCATTTAGCTCTCGGTAGTTCAATACTCGAGTTTGACTATGCAACTGCGGTATTGACTATTCAATACTCGAGTTTGGCTATGCAAACTGCGGTATTGATTTAACTTGGAAAACTTTAGCTCTTCGGAAGCTCAATACTCGAGTTTGACTATGCAAACTGCAAGCAGTATTGAGTGAGTTTGAAAAATCCTTTAGTTCTTAAGAAGTTCGATACTCGAGTTTGCCCATGCAAACTACGTGATTGATCGTTCAATACTCGAGTTTGGCTATGCAAAGCAAGATCGACTTATTTGGAAACTTGGTTGCTTTTCTCGGATGGCCTTTACTCGAGTTTGCAAACCTATACTGCGGTTTGCAACTATCAGAATGTTTTAAACTAACTTTGCAAACTTCAAAAACATGTTTTACATTTGTTGTTAATCATCAAAACATATTGAGAACTAACAGATCTTTCCTTGTAGCATCATTAAACTTTCTGTAATCCATGCAAATACGCCAACCAGTAACTATGCGCGTGGGTATAATCTCATCTTGCTCATTAGTAATCACTGTCATACCCCGTTTTTTAGGAACACATTGACCGGGTTGACCTATGAGCTATCGAAATGGGGTAAATGATCCCAAACATCTAACCATTTGATAATTTCCTTCTTGACCACTTCTTTCATCATAGGATTTAATCTTCTCTGATTCTGGATAGATTTCTTGTGATCATCTTCCAAGAGTGTCTGTGTATTACAATGGATGGGCTTATACCTTTTATGTCTGCAATTGTCCAACCTAAGACACCTTTATGGCTCTTGAGAACTTTCAACAACTGTTCTTTTTTATCTTCAGATAAGGAAGAAGAGATGATAATAGGTAGGGTCTCGAGTCACCCAAGTATGCATATTCAAGATGTGATGGTAAGGGTTTAAGCTCTAGAATTGGTGCTTGCTCAATAGAAGGCTTCAAAGAAGTAGTTTGTCTTGATTCCATCTCTAACAACTCAAACTGCTGTCATGATTTCCTGTAATAAGGAGAGGCTTCAGGTAACTTTTTACATTCAACTATATGCTCTTCTTCAATTTCATCAGTCCCAAGTAAAACAGATGCTAACGGTTCTTTTATAGAAAATGACTTTAAAGTCTCTTGAATCATCTCATCAAACATGTCAACCCTAAAGCAATCTGTAACATCCCTAGGATACTTCAATGCCTTGTTCATGTTGAATATAACTTCTTCATCATTCACCCTCAATTTGATCTCTCCCTTTTCAACATCAATCAATGTTCAAGCTGTAGCAAGGAAAGGTCTTCCCACAATGAGCGGTAGATCTCTATCTTCATCACGAGTCTAAGACAATAAAGTCGGCGGGGAAAATAAACTTGTCAACTTTAACTAAAACATCTTCAATGATACCCTTTGGAAAAGCTAAACTTCGATCGGCTAGTTAAAGTGTCACAGAAGTCGGTTGAGCTTCACCCAGTTGCAATTTTCTGAACACAGATAGTGGCATCAAGTTGACACTTGATCCTAGATCACATAATGCTCTTCCCTGAAACTTTTCTCCAATTATGCAAGGTATAGAAAAACTGCCTGGATCTTTCTGTTTAAGGGGTAGCTTGTTGAGAAGAATAGCACTACACTCTTCAGTTAAGGCTACGGTTTCATAGTCACCGAACCTTCTCTTCTTACTCAACATCTCCTTTAGAAACTTCACGTATTGAGGCATCTACTCTAACGCTTCAAGGATAGGGATGTTAATGTGTAGTTGCTTGAAAATTCCCAAAAACTTCTTATATTGCTCCTCTAAAGCTTTCTTCTGGAATCTCTGAGGCAATGGTAAAGGCGGTACCCATTTGAGATTCTCCTGGTTTGCCTTCTTTTTCACTTCACCCTCTTTAGACTCAATCTCTACTTTTTCTTCATGGAATTTTCCATCCACCTTTTGTATAACCTCTTCATCATCCTCTATAGTGACTGTAAGATTTGTTTGATCATTAGAAGCTGAAGGTTTCTTCGGTTGTGGAATCTCAGGTAATTCTTTTCCACTTCTCAATGTAAGAGCTTTGCATTCCTCTTTCCCATCTCTACGAGGATTAGGCATGGTATTACTTGGTAATTCTCTCTGTTGTAAAACATTCACAGCATTTGCAATTTGTCCCACTTGTACCTCAAGATTCTTGATAGAGGATTTTACTCCTGCAATAGATGAGTCTACTCTTGCATTAATAGAAGCTTGCTCTTGAGCATTCTTTAATTGAAAACTTGTGAGCTGAGATATCACTGCCTCTAGATCAGATTTAGGTTCTTGGGTAGGAATAATTTCCTTTTCAAATTGATAGACCCCAGGAGGTTGCACTTGTTTTGTAGTAGAGGTTGATGCTACATTAAGAGT
Source organism: Acacia acuminata (assembly GCA_019022655.1). Taxonomy (NCBI): domain Eukaryota; kingdom Viridiplantae; phylum Streptophyta; class Magnoliopsida; order Fabales; family Fabaceae; genus Acacia; species Acacia acuminata. Next base: position 100,992 of record JAFJYI010000329.1, read on the forward strand.
TGCACCATATTTCCAAGAGAGGTTGGGATTTTTACGCCACCCAGAATTGTATGTATTAGTATGGATTGTTCTGGTTATTGCCTCGATAGTTTCCTGCATAGTTGACTGGCTCCAACTGTTGAGATATGAGGCATTGTCCATTATCATGGCCATTTCCACAATAATCACAAGAAGCATGAATAGCATTGACTCCCATCTGTCTACCATTAGATTGGTTTACTTGAGCTTCTAAGTGATCAAACCTCTTGTTGATTGTATTCAACATTGCCATCAACTGTGAAGAAGGTTCCTCAATAACTTTATCAACTGATTTCACTGGCCTTCTTTCATTGTTGTTCTGTATAAAGTCAGTTGATAAGTCATCCAAGCATTTCCAGACATGATTCATCGGTTGCTTTGTAATTCCCCCATTAGTGACAGCATTTAATTCTGATTTAGATTTAGAAGTCAACCGAGTACTGAAGATTTGAAGTAAGACCCACTTCTCTAGATTGTGACCAAGACTCTGCCTAACAAGCAACTTGAACCTCTCCCAGGCTTCATACAGATGTTCCCCAAATTGTTGACAGAAATTAGTAAGAGCCGCTCTTGCATCCACCATCTTGTTATGTGGGAAAAATCGTGATCTGAAATGTTCTTCCAATGTCTCCCAAGAGGTTATACTTCCCTCTTTTAAATTGTTGAGCCATTCTTTGGCTTTCCCTTGTAGAGAGTAAGGAAAAAGCCGAAGACGGATCACATCATTAGGAACGCCATTCTGCTTGAATGAGTTGCAAACATCAAGGAATTGTATCAGATGACGATTTGGATCCTCTAAATCGTTTCCTGAATACTGACCCTGCAGTTCAAGCATCTTAAGCATAGTCTGCTTGATTTCAAAATTGTTGGCCTGAAACTCAGTCACTCTGATTCCTGACTGATAGCCTCGAGATTGTCTTCCCATAAAATCATTAATGCACAAACTGTCATTTTCATCCTCAGTCATCTGGTCAGTTTCAGTCTGTATTACTTCCTCCTCTTCGTTCTGAGGTGTTGTAGCTTCCAAAAGCTCTTGGATATTCCTTGTTTTTTGTGGTGTTTTAGTAGCTTTGGCTTGACAGGTCATATATCAATGTACCTGCAAAACCAAACAAATCTCAAAGTATCAAACTAACACCACAAGCTAAAAAGGTAAAAAAAATAAACAAATAAAAAAAAATACTCAAACTAAAACTACTAAAGGATTTCTAATACTAACCACCAATTGCCTTGAGTCCCCGGCAACGGCGCCAAAAACTTGATGCTACCAAAATTTAATTAAGCACCGCAAGTGTACGGGTCATGAAAATAGTGAGTGGTAAATCAAGGTCATCCCACAGAGACTCAGTCCAATTAGTGAATAGGTGTTAAATTTCCTTTTTTTCATTTAAGTTGAGCAAATCGAAGTGTTTTCCAATAAGAATAAAAAGAATTTTAATAAAAACAAGAACTTTCAGAGAAAGAGCGAATTCAAATATCAAGGAGGACAACCTAGAGATATTAATCCCTTGTTTGTTTCTTAGATTTTATTCCCACTAAATTAATTCTCACTTAACTTAATCAGCTAATCTAAAGTATTAATGTGTATAAATGCCTGTCGGTCCATTTATATACCTATCTCAATTAATTATACAATGTCTCATATAATTAATTAAGATGCAATTATTGGGCTCACTCTAATTTGATTATGCAGAGCTTCTAGGTATATGTCTATCATAGACGTAAATTAGATTAAAATATAATTCCACATTATTTAATCCAAGGTCAATTTAAGATTTCCTTCGTCAAGTTTAATCCTAAATCCCCAAAATATGTTTAATGGTAGCCAATCACTAAACAATGAATAATCAAAACAAGATTAAATAAACTGAATTAATATTAAGTAAAAAACTATTTAGTGGGAATAATTACTAAAACCCAAACAAGTTCATAATACTCTAAGTTAAAAATGAAAGTTAGCCACACATGGCTCTAAACATCATCCCAGCAAGACCAATAAATTCAGAGTTAAAAGCCATAAAAGGAATCAAAGGCAAATGAGTAAAGCTAAGACAAACAGCCCCCACTATTGCTCCTCTGCTTTCCAATTCCAGACTGAGCTTAGTGTGCAGCGAAGAAGATGAAGAAGGATGAAGATGCTTCCCCCGGTGCTATGCTCTGTTCCAGCAAAAATCCCCCAATTATGCCGCCTCTCAATCTCCAACTCGTAGCTACCCCTCTCTCCGTTTTTTTTCCTTTTTCCTCCAATATATCCAGCCGCCTCCTCGTTCCAGCGACAATGATCATTTAATGTCCGCCTCTCTCTCCCTTTTGCATTCGTAGCTTTTTTGTCTTAATTAGGTCTTCTTTCCATTTTGAATTGGTGGGCCCAATTCCATTTAATCTCCAGATGCAAAAGCCCAAACTGTCCAAAGCATTGAGTGTATAAGAAAATAATGCTCCCCTGGTCCTCACGCAAATGTCATCATCTAAATAAAAATATATGATTATTATTAAATAAACTTAAAAACTTATCTTCTAAGTTGAAATCCCTAAATGATGCACTCAAATTGATATTTCTAAAAATCTCAAGAAAATCTCTTTAATTTAGCATTGTTGACTTCCCAAATACATTAAAATATATCTCAAACGTATTAAAAATGGGAAGTCATCACATTTATATATTAGATCAAGGGCAAAATAGAATTTCTATCAACTGAATTAAAGCCAGGGCTAAATTATTTTCTCATTTGTGCAGAGCATTCTAAGCAACAACTAAATTTTTTCTCAAGCACCAAAAGTTCTAACACCTATTGTTGGAATAAGATTTTCTGAAAAACTTAAAAATAATTCTGGAACTCTGACCCAACAGATAAAAATTCAGTTGATAATAATTCTTCTAGAAATAAGATTTTTATGCATGTTTGGCATAGCGGTGACAGAAGTGACTTATTTGCAATTTGACTTTTGCAAATATAAGACAGGAAAAAAGTTAGATTGTAAATGTGATTTGTTTTTCGAATGACGGTGGGAGAAATAGTTTTTCCCCCAAAATGGGCTCTATGTTTGGATGATTATTTGAAAAGTCAATTGAGATGGATAATGACTAAAAATGACATGAATCTTATTGAATACTACACACACACACACACATATATATATTAATTTTATATATTGTGATAATTGAAGATAAAAATTAAAATTAGATAAAAAATGTTAAATTATTATTAAAAAAATTTAAAAAACACAAAAGTGCTTAATTAAATATATTTAATGGATAAAATCATATATAAATTAGAATACGTACAAATGTATATTTGATAGTATATTGCATATTGGATCACCTATTCTTAACATTTTTCTTTAGAAGCTAAAGATGAAAAAATTGGCTTATATCAGAAGGCACTTTTTTACCATACGCTCATCACAAATAAAAGTCATGTCAAGCAAATGCTTTTCTCCCGTTGGGCTTTTTTTCATAGCCAGTGGGCTTTTGGACCACCCCCTAAACTGCCATGCCAAACAGACCCGATACTCTGCTTGTGTGAGATAATAGTATAGCCCTAGCTCTACTTCAGGTGGTAGAAATTCTATTTGGCTTTTGATCTATGTAAATGTATTAGAATAATGAGTGGCTAGTCAAATAGTCGCAATAGCTCTGCGCAATCTGGTATCAGCCATGGGTCCAAACACAACTTAGCTGAAGGCTCAAATTCAAGAGCTAGATTGCCTTTGGTGAGAGCTTGCAAGGACCCAAGATTAGCTATATATAGCCTTGTGCCTGATAGTGAGGAAGAAGATTGTCAAGGTTCAAATAACTTGAATGCATTATACCAAGATCAAGCGAGCTTGAGAGTAGTGACCAAATATCAAATAACCGAAGTAATAAGACTGTAATTTCCATTAATGCCACATCCAGGGTTCTCCCGAGTTATTAGGAGATTCATAGCTGAATGTAGTGCTATGGATGGATGACCATGTCCCTTCTATGAAAAACTGCTAGTTATGGAAGAAGAACTAATATATTGCTAGTTTATGGCATAAGGATGAAAGATATGAAAAATTTGAATGGGTCCAAACGATATGCAAGCAGGAAGTTAGGGTCTTGCAATAGAGAATTGTGTGCGTTGATGAAAATGATGTTCTGATGATAAGACCTTTTAGGCAAAAATGGCAAAAGCTTAGGAAATTGACTGAATTAAAATGAATTAAACAAACTGATCTTTTATTGATCCTTCATTAAACAAATCATTCTCCTTAAATAGGAGTAGCAACTGACACTACTAACACCACTAACTCTAACTTAGGATTCCACTAAGACCACGTAGCAATACATGGCTAGGAACTAGGATAATACTAATTGAACATGAAGCAAAATAAAGAATAACAATAACGTGCTAAAATGGAAATAACATGAGCTGCAACCACGTTCTCCAGGTGGTATCCCACGTTGCAAAATAGGAAAAGGTGTAATACCCTATTGACCTCGCCCTCTCGAGTGGCGGGTAGTGTGATACCTTTAATGAATACTGATATTTATCAGAGTATTTAAACGCAGTCCATATGCAGTAGTGTGACAAAATAGAAATAGTACAATATATTGACAAATTTAACAATTTGATTACATACAGGAAATTCCCATAGGGTCTATACACATTATAGACAATAAAATTATTACATTGTTTTCCTTCGGTTCTTTGATGTTTCCTCTACTGGTTCATCTTCAAATAGTCCTTCTATTTGAAGTCTTGTGCAACACTTCTCTTTAGTGCTCACCTGCCTATTGGTTAGTAGTGGAGGGTGAGATTTTGGGAATCTCAGTAGCAGACAATACCAAACAATGCATGCAAGAAAATGCTAGAGCATGAAATGCTTGCCTTGCTTAGGTTCATGCTAACATAATGACATTTCTGCATGCTCAATGCTCCAAGTATCACACTCATGGCCATAGCATAATCAGAAATAGAGCTTCAATCATTCAAATATGTTTTTAAAAAAAAAGCAAGCATAACAATCATACACAGTAAAACACAAGCAATATATCAAGTACATGCAAGTAGGCTAAGTCCACTACCTTAAGGACTAATGTCCTTCCTCGGTTTCCTCTTCTTCCAACCATCGGGGTTGCTTGAAGCTCCTTCTTCCTCTTCTCCTTCTCGCCTTATTTCGTTTTCCTTCTCTATCTCCTCTCTTTCCCATGCTTTGGCCAAGAATGGCCTAAAGACAAATAAGAGGGAAAGGGGGTATATATAGAATACGAGTGTGGTCCAGAACAGGCCGTGTGTCTGGCCCAGAACGTGCCATGTGTCTAGTCTAGAACACGCCGCTTGTCTTGCCCAGATTACGTCGTGTGTTTGGTCTAGAACACACCGCTTGCACTAGTGCAAAAAAGTGCTATAAGACCACCTCGTTTAGATTGGAGAATTGACGCCCTGGTCTTAAAAGTATGACCGGTGAGAGTTTTGTAAATATAAATAACTTCTTGGACTTGATCCTTTATTCATAGGGATTAAATATATTATTCAAACCGGCGAAAAAAAAACAACTTGTCTTAAAAATGTTAATTAAAAAAATTGAAATATCAATTACTTTTTAGGGAAATCTCATACAACTAGACTTATATTTTATGCGGTCCAAAATATAAGGAAAAATTTAAATATAAAAGTCTAAAACTTTTAAGACCGGATATATATAAAAGCCGATCTTAAAAGTTATACTTTTAAGACTGGACACAAATTGTGGCCGTACAAATATTGAAAGAAATTAAAAAAAATTAATTAATTTTAAGACCAAAGTTTAATAAGGACCGGTCTTAAAGTTTTACTTTTAAGACCAGCTTTTTAATACTTTCGAGTCTTAAAATTAAATCTTTAAGACTGGACTTAAATTGTGGCCGATACAAAATATTGAAAAAAAAGTAAACAAAAAATTAATTACTTTTAAAACCGGAGTTTAAAAAGGGCCGATCTTAAAGGTTAACTTTTAAGACTGTCTTTTTAATACATCCAGTCTTAAAACTAAAGCGCCAATTTTTCTTCTTTGCATGAAACCTTACGTTACGTTGCTCTCTCTGAAGTCTGAAACCCTGTTCTTGTTGCCAAACCTCTCTTCCTCGCCCACTACCACCATCTTCTGTTACTCTCTCATTTTCTCAGGCATTCCTCTTTCGCACTACCTCTCTCAACCTCTCTTCCTTTCTTGAAAATGAACAAAGAAAATGATTCTAGTCCTGTTCGTGGAACGCTAGTTACTGTTGTGAGTCAGAATGAACCCTGTTTATCTCACAGTGAGCCTTGTAACCGCCTTGCACGCTGTGGTAGAAGAGGCTGTTGGTCGATTTCCTCGATGGCAAGTGAACCAGTCGAACAAGTAATAAATAGTAAGTAGAGTATCGTCCCACAGAGACTGGATACCAAATGAGGACACCGAATTGCAGAACAATTGTGTTTGAAAAGAGAATAAAATTGATTTGATTGGGAGTTTTTATGGCTATACTAATAAACAAGAAAGTAAATAGAGTGTCGTAGTTGTAAGAAGATATCAATAGGAAAATAGGCTGAGCTCAGAATCATTCTTAAGCATATCAATCCCCCAGTTTCTTCACACATTGCTATAGCATCTATACTGCACAGCTTCTGCAATGCTACAGCATAGACACTAATAACAATGCTATTCAATTAACCCACCACTATAGTCCATCGAAGCTTCCGCGTCCGATACATGTAATACTAACTTTACTCCTTCCATATGCCTATGGTAATTTTCTAGTTAGATCAACATTACAAAGCAAAGTGTCATGGTTATGAGCGGTAGACCCATTCCTAAAGCTTACAATAATAGGTCAAGCCTTGCACCAACCTGCCTAGCAATCACTGTTTCTCAAAGGTCTAACCCCGACTCCTTTCCAGTAAGCCGAGGCCACTAATCTAGCCCTTAGCTTCTGCTAATCGACAAGGTAATTAATTCACTGATAAGCAAACTGAATTTATTGAATTAAGATCTAGCAACTGGGTTCATTCCAAACTTAAGAAATCATCCTCGCTCAACCATAGGAAATTTAGTTCATGACTGACGAGGGAAAAGCAAAACAGATAACAACAGAATGACCCATGATCAAAAGATTAAAATGAAAGAAAACAGAAAGCTTGATGAAGTTCTGACGGCGTGGAAGAAGCCCTGTCACGTCACCACTCCACGTCTTCTTTTCTCCGTCTTACTGCAAGGAAGGATGCTGGGTTCTCCTGGAGTTTCTTTTGCCTTGTGAATTCTCTCTATCTTCTTTCGAGTCTGGCCGTATCAATAGGTTTCGACTCTCAACGACTCGATCCCCTAGGGTTGGCTTGCTGTTCCCTTATATAACCAGGCTTTCTTGCGGCGTAAGTTCTAGGAGCTAGGACTTTCCTAATCTGTCAAGATCAATTCGTATCTCTCTTTCCAATCTTAGTAGATTTATTCTACTAATCCTGCGGGATTCTTCAAATCTTTTAGTTTCGATCCTTCGCATCTTCTATTCCGTTACATCAGCAATCTACCTGTCATTCTCGACCTTCATTATATTTCCTGAAATAATCTTGACAAAAGATCAGGACATATGCCGCATAGCATTGCGTCCTTTACTTTGCTATAGCTTCAGATATGCCTTGTATTGCACTTCGATAAGTTGTCCTGATGCTATAGCATAGTATCAGCTTTGCTATACGTTCTTCTCATAAAACCTCGTGACTTGTTCTTTTCTTAGCACATGTTTAGGATGTAAATGGTTTTTATCATTCATTTCCCTATATAATGAATTAATGCCTTTTTGCTTAGATTGATTGCAATTAAGCTTGTATTTGCCATACAATTCAGTCATAAAATACAGGGAAAACATGGCATAATTAGTGCTCATCAGAGGCACACGAATGAAAGAGCTATCCCTAGCTTGGACTTCTGGGTCAAAGTTCGAGATTCACTTTGATGAAAATTTGGCTCCTTTCAGTCCTAATAAAAACAAGGGTTAAGGTGCAAAAATACACATATACTTTAGTCAGAGGAGCGCCCAGTAGCAAGTTCTTTTTTGAGGTGAAAAAGTGACTATTGGTTATGAAATAGGAGAAAAGTCATAGCAACCGTTAAAGGGGAGGATGTTGACTATTAAGTTTGAAGGTTTGACTTAAATGGATGATGTGTAGGCTGACTAGGATTGTGTTAGAGACATGGAACTTAAATGGCTGAGTAATTGATGATTGGGAAAAATATAATTTATTTATCGGAAAAAATATAATTTGTTTATCTACCAAAAGTATAATTTATTTATAAACCAAAAATACAAGCAATAAATTTAAACTTGTGAAAAAGATTACAGAGATGGAACACAGCTCATCCAAATGTGATTATACAATTGGCTATACTAGATGATAGTACAAGATTTGATCTAAATCTGATCTAATAATAAAAATTTAATCCCACCAAAAACAGAAAATGAATCGGAGAAAACAAATAAAAAATTAAATCATCAAAATACTCGTTTCTTCGTCTTCTTCATGTTCAAGTTTCTCGATCCCATATTGTCTTCGTCATTCATAGTAAAATACCGTCATCATGACATATGTTCATACACCACCTACCCATATATACATATTATTCCCATTTTGGCCATACCGCTCAACGACGACAGAATCTCCGATGACGAAATGTGACCCTCCATCAGACCAGACCCGACCTTCGTTTGTAGGCTGCACCATCATCGAATTTGATCATTCCACATCCAGATCTATTTTTATGGCCGGATCCAATGCTAAAATTGCAATCACGATGAGATGAGAGCGAGAGTCTCTAGAGCTTCAAATCGAAAGCTAAGACCTTCATAAATCGGTAAAGACGTCTTTGGGTGAAGGAGAGGACGTGAGTGACTGATCAAATGACACTGGAGTGGAGCTTCACCTTCTTCTGCTTACTCTTCACCTCACGTGAACCCTAGGTTTTTTTCTCCAGTTCTTCTTTTCCCCAATGTTATCTGACAAGTTGATTCTATTTTCCCCAAAGAGCAACTCATCTACTGTATTATGTTTGATTTTGGTTTATAAATAAATTATATTTTTCCAAATAAATAAATTATATTTTCCTAGTCATCAATTACTTAGACATTTAAGTTCCACTTGTCTCTAACACAGTCCTAGTTAGCCTACACGTCATCAATTTAAGTCAAACCTTCCAACTTAACAGCCAACATCCTCTCCTTTAACGGTTATTGTGACTTTTGCTCCTATTTTGTAACCATATAGTCACTTTTACACCTCAAAAAAACACTTGCTACGAGCGCTCCTCTGACCAAAGTACATGTGTATTTTTGCACTTAACCCTAAAAACAAATATATAAGTTTTGTTGTCACACTAGCACGCAACAAGCCTAGCATATTGACAGATGAGTGGAAAAATGTCGACCAGGCCATAGTAAAGGATCAAATTTGGGATACTATTGCCTTACATACATTGTTCCTGACAGTTAGAAGTTGAAAGACTCAACATTGTTGTATTGTGCTAATTGCTGGAGGAAGTTTAAGACCTATCTAGCTAACAACTATATTTTTTGTCAAGGTTCTAGTTGGTGAGTCTTGCCCTAATCCTTGTGACAAGTACACATTTCTTGACAAACAAACTTGGCAAAAATTTGTTCAAATGCGGAGTACTCCTAAAGCTTTGGTGAGTTTATATTTAATTTTTTTTTACCCTTTTCTGTTTGCTTATTAACCTGTACGGATGTGTGAATGTCAATGTGTTCATCTAATCCTGTTAGTTAGATTGTTTGGTGTGTGAATAGAAGTATACATTTTCATCCTTTGTTTTGCATCAGAGGAGCATGTCTTAGTTCTTATGTGAATGTGATTGTAGATGGAGTAATACAGTAAAAGTTAGACATTGTTGTTAGTTAGTTAGTACGTTAACTATGTAATAGTTTCGGTGCAAGCTGTTATTGGGCCTTAAGAGTCAAGCCTCTAACTATATATAAGAGGTTAGACTAATATGTGTAGGAACCAGTTATGATGAATGAATGAATTGACTTAGTTGGCAGCAGTTCTGCAACTCCCTTTCCTTTGTTTCTCCCAATTTCTTCTACAATTCTACATCTTCCTTAGCAAAGTCTTGAAACTTGATGAAGTGAATTTGACTAGTGTTTAAAGTTCATATCAAGTAGAGTTTCTCTAATTTCTATTAATGAGATGATATGGAATTCATAATTAATAGTTGTTTTCAATTCTGATTCACAGAAAAGAAGGGAACAAGCACAAGCTATCGGGAGAAAGAATGATTGCCCACAGATAATGTCTCGTGGCGTATATGAAAAGGCCCAAAATGGAAGCCAAGCAAAAGAGATTGGAAGATGAAGCTGAATCCAATCCTTCTACGATATGTGATCCGCCATCTCCAATACGTCACGAGGAGTTATGGTTGTATATTCGCCAAAAGCCAAGCGACGCTTACACGAGTGAACAAACTCATCTAGTTGCTGAAAGAATTGTAAATATCGTTGTTATTATTATTTAATTACTAAACATGTTTCATTATTAAACTTCTCGTTATCTATATCTTACAGGAAGATCTTAAAAAGAAAGAAGCAGAGGGTTCTTTTGTGTTGAACGAGAGGAATGATATTCTGACCGTTACGACTCGAAAACCGAATCACGTGGGGCGTGTAAGGGGGATTGGAGGATGGGTAGGCATGAAGCAATACTTTGGTAAATCCAAACACCATAAACAAAGTATGATATTTTGACTATTGCGACTGGAAAACCGGATCACGCGGGGCGTGTAAGGGGATTGGAGGACGGGTAGGCTTGAAGCAATATTTTGGTAAATCCAAACGCCATAAACAAAGTATGGTTACCCGAGAAGAGATGGAACATACGCTGGCCAAAGCGACTGAGGAAGCAGAGGGCAAAGCAGCGGAGCGAGAAGCTTCAATAACTGCAAATTTTCAAGCCCAGCTAGACAAGATGAAGGAGGAAATGATGATGCTTGTGGGCTCTCATGGAGAGACCACTATTCACTTGCCACAATCATCTGCACCTATACAACATAGCACTAAAGGGAGTTGCATTGTTGGACAGTCAGAGGAACCGTGTGACCTTTATGTAGAGAATCCTGATAGGCGATTAGTTGCACATGGGACTGTCCAAAACTTGGGACCAACTGTACACCACAAACAAATGGCTGATGATGAAGTTAGAGTGTCAATTAAAAAGGTGATCATTGCTAATGCACATGTCCCTCTCCCAATTGATCAGCTGAAGGTGGTGAGTGATGTCAAGGGAACCTTCATCTCGTGGCCATTGAAGCTTGTACATGTTTGCACTCCTTATGAAGCTTCATCCCCTCCTTAATCTCTAGCCCATGAAGTTGTTGACACAGTTAAGTTGACTACCAATGACAAAATTGTCGTTATGGCATTCAATGGATCTTTTGGATTTAGATCGTGGCCTATCAATGAAGAAGTAGGCCTCCCTAATAAGCAACTGGTTTTCGTTGACCAAGATGATTTAATGTCCCTACTGTCTCCTGGAAAGGAGCTTACTAATGCAATTGTATTAATGTTTATAAAGTAAGTATCTTCTTCCATGAGTACATAATTTAAATGCATCGTTTAGACACACATACATATATACTAATTTCCTGATGTCATTATTGTAGGTTCATGTATCATGAATTGGAACAACAAGGCAGGAGCAATGATTTTGGATTCTTGTGCCTGACTATGCAAGTACAATCAACTTAGCTCATAGACAAGAGTACATGTCAAAGAAGGTGCGTGAAGTGATAAAAAAGTTGTAATTGTTTACATACATCCATAGGTACATATCACAATTCTTGGCTGCAATTCACTTAATTTTGCTACATATCACTGAGTACTTGTCTGTTGTGAATTTTCAGCCATCATTGGTAGTTGGTCCTCATGTGCATGGAGGAGAATATAGTGGTCTTCTTATGCTCCCTTCATAGCACTCTAGGGCCAACATTGAAGTAGACTGTAAACAAGTAAGCATGTCATTTTGATTGTCTTTTCTGAAATCTTAGTTATGAATTTTCAGTGACTATTATTGATTAATTTGTGATTTTTATGATAGCGCCATAAGGACCTTCCAAATCAAGGTAAACAAAAAGCATGGGTATCAGGCCAGAGATCCGAGATGGATCTGTCTAAAGGTTAGTACATATTTGGACACTGGCACATTGCCTTGTGAACTTGGTCAGTAAGCTATATATGCTCTTATATATATTTCTTGTTCTTTTCAGACCTATCGGCAACCAGAGGCGTCCAACTTATGTGGCCATTACATCTTGAAACACATGTATGATATTATAATGCAAGGAAGGACTAAATTCACTATAAAGGTAAATGTATTTGATGTTACATATTATGGCTAAATTCAGTTTTTGGCTTAATGTTACATAAGATATACGCACGCAAGTTAATTTAGTTTCTGTCTTTGATGTTACAGACGTTTGCTTGTGCTGATCCCTTTTTTGATGATGATATTGAGCACATACGCAAAGTGTTTTGTGAATATCTGTATGACCTCTTAAAGTCATAATAATAATGTCTTGAATTCATTTGTAAATATATGCTATAGCAATAATCATCTTCTGTAAATGAACAATTGTAAAATTTGTTTAATATTCAATAATAAATTTGTTTATATTTTCCAATAATTTCCTTGTGTCCATTTTTTGTTCTTTGAATGTATTGGATCTTTGGATAAAGTTATTTAGTGATAATACCTTGAGGATAGGATGTTGATATTTTTTAAAGTTCCAGTCCTAAAAGTCTTCGTGACTTCTAGGATTTGGATAGTTTTTAAAGATCCGGTGTTAAAAGTCTTCGTTTAATTTCAAAAATATGGCTAGACTTTTAAGACCAGAGTTTTCTTAAAGGTTCGATCCTAAAAGTCTTCGTTTAATTTTGAAAAATATGGAGATACTTTTAGAAACGGAGTTTTTAAACCTCCTATCTTAAAAATCTGTTTTTTAAAACCATGTTGTTATAAAATCTGGTCTTAAAATCTTCGTTTAAATATAAGAAATGGTGACACGCTTTTCAAACAATGCACTAAGGTTCAAGACAACTGAGGTTCTACTCAAGGTAGGACCCTTGTTATCGTCGTTTTTACCTCTTCCAGGTTTTGATGATTATTATCGGTCTCTTGTTTCTTTGTCTTTTTTTCTTTTTGTCGAAAAAGAAGAAAGACAATGAAAAGGACACTAAAAATGATCAAAAGCTGGGCGAGGTAAAACTGACGACAACGACGGTCCAACCTTGAGAAGAATTATCACTGTATTTGTTCGAACAAGGTAAACGATGTTTTGTTTGTTCTTAATGTTGTATTCTGCGGATTTTCAATGTAAACTATGACATACGTGGACATTATTTTGTTTGTTTCCTTACTACTGTATATGGACCACTTGAGAAATGAAGATGAATAATGAAGATGGGAACATAATTTAAAATATTTTATTCATTATATTTTTTACGCTGCTCGATAAAGGGCAACACTACTGTAGACATTAAAAAAACAAAAAAAAAACATAAAACATCTAATCCTCCATATCATTGTCGGAGGGGGAAGAATCAGGGAGGGTAGGTCGGAGGAGTCCTTTCAAAGGATGGTACTCCACGTCATTGGCGTGGAGTACCATGTTGAGCATGATGTTTACGATATGAACAAGCCCAAGCAATTTTCCCAAATGCCAGCAAGTGCTCCATCATCTGCTTGGTAGAAGGATTTGGAGGCAGCGGAGGATGGCGTTGGGGTTAAGGAGGAGGAGGAGGAAAAGGAGGACCTGGTGGAGCAGACATTATGGTAGAGGCTAGGATGTGGAGGTTGTAGAAGTGGAGAAGAATGTGAATAAACTAAAGTAAAAGGGGCTTAAATAGAGAACCCCATCTTAAAGAATTTGAAATGACACAAACTTTAACAAGTGGAGTGGCCTCAGAATATGAGGAGACGCATAGTTGGGAAGTTTACTTGGAAGTCGAGAGACTCTGAATCATTCATTGAACATAGAGTGTAAGGATATGACTCTATCTAAAGAATATGAAATGACGGAAATGGCTAAACTCTGGCGGAACTTGAAGCTTTTGAAGCTCATTCATTGTTCATATGCTCTAGTAATGAAAGAAAGTAGGTTGCTTTTCTTTTGATCTTCTTAGCAGCCTCTGTTCCCTAAATAATGGTAATAAACTAGCTTTGGAACTAGGGAGGGCATTGAAAGTGGAGCTTAATCACCAAGAGGGGGTGAATTGGGGATTTTAAAAACTTTTCTGAAGGTCTTTGTTTTGAACAAAAGAACAGAGATGAACAGAGCAGAGAGGAGAAGAGTAACACACAGAGATTTATACTGGTTTGGTCCAATCTCTTGACCTAGGTCCAGTCCCCAGACTTTTTGGGATTTCCACTATCTCAACTGTTTACACACTCTATACTCAAGAGTAATTCTCTCACTAGAACTTACTCCCCTTACAAGTTGTAATCAATAAACCTAATCATCAAGTCCCGGACTTGTGATTCTTTACAATAAATGATTTACGAGATAAAAACTCTCTCTAAGAGTGGATAATGATAAACACTGAAGCTTTGAGTAATAAAAGACACAATACAAGTGAAAACAGAAAGGTAGTTGAAGAACTTTGAATGCTATGCGTTTTCAACAAGTGTGTTAGTTGAGAAGACTTGAATGCTGCTCTATTTATAGTAAGAGAGCATTAAATGACCGTTGTAATCTTGATTATAACCGTTGCCTTCATTAGACAAGGATTAGCTGAAGCTTTGGTCTTATTCTCTCTCTAATCTTCACTTAATCCAGCTGTGCAGAAGTTCAGAGTTGACTCTTTGCAAATTGATCCGTTGGAGTAGCAGCTACTAGATGTGGAAATCATTCTTTAATTCTTTGTAAGCGTGTGCAGATGGATTACCCAAAAGTATGCAACTTTCTGGGTTTGCATTTAATGTGTTGACATCATTTTTTGCTTTTGCTTTAGACCTTCAATAAACGTTCTCTAATTCATCTAAAACTCACCAATAAAGTGGTTAAACATATCTAGGAACATTAGAGATTAAAGTATTAAGATCAAACAAGAAGGTATTGTAAATTCGTCAGATTTGAAATTCTGAAGACGCGTTGAAACCTCGAGGTTTGTTCTTCAAACCTCGAGTTTTGGACTGTAGCATGTAAAAGAGATTTAAGTCCAAAACATCAAACCCGGAGGTTTCTACCCAACACCGGAGGTTTTCAAAACTACAAAATGCGTCAGACTCTCTGTCTGACCAAACCTCGAGGTTTTATCAGAAACCTCGAGGTTTCATTTGAAAATGAAACCTTTGAAAAAATTGTGCCAAGGCAAACCTTGAGGTTTTCTGGGAAACCTGAAGGTTTTCTAAATAAGAGGAAAGGCGTGTCCTCTCTGGTTGCCAAAACCTCGAGGTTTCTCACAAAAACTCGAGGTTTCACTCAAATGTGGAAACTCTGAGTTTTTGCTCCAGAACAGAAACCTGGAGGTTTGAAGGTAAAAATGGAGGTTTTGAAAACTTGGAAAAACACAAATTCTCTCTGCCTGGACAAACCTCGAGGTTTGTCCCCAAACCTCGAGTTTTTGCCTTAAAACGGGTTTTGAGAAATTTGCACTGAGAACTCAAACTCCGGAGGTTTTCCACAAAACTAGAGGTTTTGAAAAGCGCCAAAACTTGGGTTTTTCTAGCGAGGTCAAAACCTCGAGGTTTCTTGCCAAACCTCGAGGTTTCACAAAACTTGTGAAACCTTGAATTCTCATGTTAAAAAACAGAACATT
The DNA here is from genome assembly GCA_019022655.1 of Acacia acuminata. Lineage (NCBI taxonomy): Eukaryota > Viridiplantae > Streptophyta > Magnoliopsida > Fabales > Fabaceae > Acacia > Acacia acuminata. The sequence goes on from JAFJYI010000329.1 coordinate 116,809, forward strand.
GAGGTTTTAGACAGAACCTGAAGGTTTTAGACAGAACCTGGAGGTTTTTAAATGTTCAAAGCTTAGGAGACTCTCTGTAAGTCAAAACCTCGAGGTTTCTCCACAAACCTTCGATTTTTTCATTTTCCGAAAAAAGGTTGAGAAGTCTCGTATGATGAAACCTTGAGGTTTCTCCGGAAACCTCGAGTTTTGCTCAGTCCAGAAACCTTGAGTTCTTCTTTGTAAGGCCAAACCTCGAGGTTTCTGTGCAAACCTCGAGTTTTGCTCTAACAGTGAGTTTTACAACATCTGAAGCAAAACTTCATGCTTTGTTTACAATTATTGGAGATCATCAAAACCCTTAGAGAACTAACAAGCATGTGCAAGTGTATCATAAAATCGATAGAGGATAACAAAAATTATTTAAATAAAAAATAAATAATAGACTTTTAGGACCAGATACTTTATAAGAAACCAGTCTTAAAACTTATTTGATTGAAAAAATTAATTATAGACCTTTAAGATTGGATACTTTATAAGAAAACAGTCTTAAAAGTTATTTAATTTTTAAAAAAATAATAGACTTTTAGGAGCGGATACATTATAAGAAACCGGTCTTAAAACTTATTTAATTGAAAAAGTTAATTATAGACTTTTAAGACTGGATACTTTATAAGAAATCTGTCTTAAAAATTGATTTTTTAAACTGGACTTTTGTTTTACGGTCTTAAAAGTTATAACTTTTAAGACCGGATGTATTCATAAGTCTGGTTTTAAGGATCGGTATTTTTAAACTGGTGTTTCATAAATTATGATTTTTTAAGACCGGTGTATTTATTCATTCGGTCTTATAAGTTAGACTTTTCAAACCGGACTTTTATTTGACCGGTCTTAAAAGTCATATTTTTTAGACCGATCTTTTTATTTGTTCGGTCTTAAAAGTTTGGTTTTAAGACCCAACAAAAACGATATCAGATCTATATAGTTTGATTTTTAAGACCTAATATTTTTAATGTTCGGTCTAAAAGAAGTTCTTTAAGACCGATTCGCGTCCGGTCTAAAATGTTACAGACTTCTAAGACCACCTAGAATGAGATCGGTCGTAGATCCGATCTTACGATACCTCTTTCGTCCGGTCTTAAAAGTGTCGTTAGTACCGTGTTGTCTTGCCCAGAAAGCATCGCTTGCTTGCCTAGAACGTGCCGCTTGTCTGGTCCAGAATGCGCCACTTGTCTTCTTTCCACTAGGCCAACACAAAAGTAGCTTTATGCCTTGTCATGATGATAGGACATGTGTCATGCTCTTATTAAACCAACACAAAAGTATATCTTTTATACTTTATTAAAAGACACGTGTCACATTCTTAGTGAACCAATAGAAAAGAAGTGTAATCATGGATCATAATGACTTACTTTATTAAAGTTGCTTCGCCAGTGTTTGCTCGGGATCCTGCTCGGGTTTTACTCGGGATTGCAACATGAATACAGAGACTCGACAAATGATGCCATATATTGATATTTTCTAAAAAACGCAGGGCATACCCAACTGCCCTGAAAATACCGTATACTTACTTATACCTGCATATTTTCGCTCAACTAATTATCCTATACCTCAGGACATAGTTGCGTGGTTTTCCAACCGGATTTACACCGTATAAATCTTCTATGCCCCTTTTTGTCTCTTGGGTGAATATGTGGTCTTGTTCGGGAATGTCATGCCTACTGAATCGGGCTTAGTAGTTTGTCTAATTTAGGCTTATTCTCAATTCTCAGGGCCCAAAATTCAGGATGTTACATTTCTCCCCCCGTTCAATAAATTTCATCCTCAAAATTTGAACGTCTATACCTCGCGAAACATTCTAGGTACTTCACCTATTTGTTTCCTATGCATGCTTACTTAAGCACACAACATTCTTATCCATCCTGTACCCAAGTGTAGTATTCAACCATACAGGACTCACTGGTCCATTTTCTGAGCGCTTGGTTACTCAAGCCTTATTGCCTATATTAATTTGCCTTTTGGCTTATTACATTATATTCTTAGGGCTTATTCTCTTACCCTCTTACTACAGTGTTGGATATCCTAGCCTTACCATTTAGGAAATCACCTTTATCCTATAGGCATCTCAATTACCACCTGGTACAATTAGAACATTTTGCCGGCCTCAAGACATACTCTGGACACACTGGTCTTCAAGTTACTAGGGTAAAATACAAACATAGTGCTAAGTACATAGGTCTTACAGCCCAGGGACACCGTCCTGTGCAACCTTGCATACCAGGTCTTACAGCCTTGAGCCTCTGCTTTTTTATCCTATGTCTGAGCTTTCTTAACTTAAGCTCTCAGACCACTTTTCTATTATTTAGCACTGTAGCTGGAAATTCCTATATGACCTTCTTGGTTTAGATTTCTAGACCATACTAACAATTTCTGTTTCGGTATCAATACAATCACCAACTGCATTGCCTTTCATTTCAACTATGCTGTCTCTTTTTTTTCACCCATTGAAAATTTCTGTGGTTGCAGTACGTTTTACAATCCGCACTATATGAACAGTAATAGTGCTATCACATTTTCAAACTTAATTGCTTCCAGCTCAAATTTCCGTGAAAACAATTCACTGCCGGACTATTTTCAAAAAACATTTACTACCGGCACATATTAATGAGCGGGATTATTCATTTCACACATTTAACATTCAAAAGCTCTCGTCACTACTTCAACCTTTCGGTACAACAACATATCCCAATTCTTTCATACACAAACCACCAAAGTGGCAATGCACTTGTCAGCCAATGTGGGAGAGTTTTCGTCCCCCCATAAAAGATCCAGTGTCCGCACTGACACATCTAATAATGAACCACCCACCGGAATCCCATACCGGGACAAAGGACCATTGTCCACTGAGCCTTGCTCCAAACGCCTGCGTGGGTGCCATCTACATAAGGCAAAACACGCGCCCCTGCAAGGCAAAACTACACAGATTGGGTACATACACTGCTGGTGCAAGTATCAGCTTCCCAAAAACTAATCCCTTCAAAAGAGCTTTTAACAATGGCCAACGATTTCAAAACATTTTAAGACACCTGGCAAGATCTAGCAAACTGAGTATGTCTACAACAGTTTCTGATCTCTTCTAGTTCTGTACTGCCTTGCACCACATATTTTAAAATTCAATTTCAAACCTCTGGTTCTACCAAACCCCATCTATAAGACAACATCTTTTCAAACAAATGACCACTACCCTGGTCTCAAATTCTGTTGAAATCATTTCTTTTTTAAAACTCAATTTCAAATATTTTCACAAACTTAGCAGGTGTATTGGCAAATTTGACATTTTAGTTTTCAAACATAACTAGGAACCAAACAACTGTTCTTAGAAGGTCATTTTGTCTAACAACTCTCAGGCTCTAGCTATCATTCAGTTCCATCGAGGAACTAATACTCAATCATACACACTCAAGGAATGTTATATATTCAAGATCATTCCCTATGCTAACTCAGCAGCTAAAAACCTCAAAATACCTCATATGATATAGTTACTATCCTCAAACATATCTCCATTAACATGCTGACGGCATAGCATCAATCAATATTGTCAGGATTTCTACTCTCTTGTATTGAAAACTAAGGCAATCTCAATCACGCCTTTATCTAAGCACTATTTCAGCTTAGTTCGGATTCAAGCCTATCCATATTCATTATATCATTCTCATGGTATCCCTAAGGATCATCATGTCATATACGTTAGGGTACTTAGGCCTTAAATCAATGGATTTCACATTCCTATGGCACTTCCCAGGAGGTTACCCATCCCGAGAATTTCTCTCGCCTAAGCATGCTTAACTTCAAAGCGGGTATCAGATCTGGGGTATTAATACCAATACAAGTCCACATATTACTGGGTACCAGTAACTCAGATATTTACTAGTACTTATACGACATATCTGCCCCCCAAAAATACTAGTACTAGCTCTCCATACAACTCCCTTTTTAATTACTGTAACACTGGGTGGGGATTCTATTAAGTCCCTGATTTCCATATCAGGAGCCCTTGGGTTAGCAACAAAGTCCATATTCTGTGCTACCTTTTCTACCTCAAGGTCTTATCTTACCGGAGCCTAACCCTCTTCCTTCGGGTATATATCCTTTCTGCTCCGTTTCCTGTGACTATGTAATCAAATATCAATATACTATTCCATTGCCACTAGAACTTCCTGCTCTGATACCAAAAATGTAATACCCTACTAGCCTCGCCCTCTCGGGTGGCGGGTAGTGTGATACCTTTAATGAATACAGATATTTATCAAAGTATTTAAACACAGTCCATACGCAGTAGTGTGACAAAACAGAAATAGTACAATATACTGACAAATTTAACAATTTGATTACATACAGGAAATTCCCATAGGGTCTATATACATTACAGACAATAAAATTATTACACTGTTTTCCGTCGGTTCTTTGATGTTTCCTCTACTGGTTCACCTTCAAATAGTCCTTCCCTTTGAAGTCTTGTGCAGCACTTCTCTCTATTGCTCACGTGCCTATTGGTTGGTAGTGGAGGGTGAGATTCTGGGGAATCTTAGTAGTAGACAATGCCAAACAATGCATGCAAGAAAATGCTAGTGTATGAAATGCTTGCCTTGCTTAGGCTCATGCCAACATAATCACATTTCTGCATGCTCAATGCTCCAAGTATTATACTCATGGCCATAGCATAATCAGAAACAACGCTTCAATCATTCAAATATGTTAAACATAAACAAGAAAGCATAGCAATCATACACAGTAACATACAAGCAATATATCAAGTACATGCAAGTAAGGTAAGTCCAATACCTTAAGGACTAATGTCTTCCCTCGGTTTCCTCTTCTTCCAACCATCGAGGTTGCTTGAAGCTCCTTCTTCCTCTTCTCCTTCTCTCTTTATTTCGTTTTCCCTCTCTCTCTCCCCCTTCCTTTTCCATGCTTTGGCCAAAAATGGCCTAAAGATAAATAAGAGGGAAATTGGGTAGATATAGAATACGAGTGTGGTCCAAAATGCATTGTGTGTCTGGCACAAAATGTGCTGTGTGTCTGGCCCAGAATGCGCCATGTGTATGGTACAGAACGCACTGCTTGTCTTGCCCATATTGCGCCGTGTGTTTGGTCCAAAACGTACCGCTTGTGTTGCCTAAAAGCGCCGGTTGTCTTGCCTAAAACACGCCGCTTGTCTTCTTTCCACTGGACCAACACAAAAGTAGTTTTATGCCTTGTCATGATGATAGGACACATGTCATGCTCTTATTAGACTAACATAAAAGTATATCTTTTATACTTTATTGAAAGACATGTGTCCCATTCTTATTGAACCAACACAAAAGAAGTGTTATCATGGATCATAATGACTTACTTTATTAAAGTTGCTTCACTGGTGTTTGCTCGGGATCTTGTTTGGGTTTTACTTGGGATTGCAACATGAATACCGAGACCCGACAAACGATGCCATATATCGATATTTTCCAAAAAACGTAGGGCATACCCGACTGCCCTGAAAATGTTGTATACTTACTTATACCTGCATATTTTCACTCAACTAATTGTCTTATATCTCAGGACATAGTTGGGTGGTATCTTTTCCAACCGGATTTACACCGTATAAATCTTACGTGCCCCTTTTTGTCTCTTGGCCGAATATATGGCCTTGTTCGGGAATATCACGCCTCCTGAACCGGGCTTAGTAGTATGTCTAATTTATGCTTATTCTCAATTCTCAGGGCCCAAAATTCGGGATGTTACAAGATGTATCCCACGTTCTCCATGTTATTGTAGTTGTATCATTTTTCCACCCGTTAGGAAAATGAACCATGTCCTCAAGGTTCAGGATATCGTCATCATTGTTGGGCATTAAATAGGGTAATGGCCCAGGTGATTCAAGGGGTTAGACTGGTGGTTTGGATTTTCTGGAGATGGATCACGATTGTGAGTGGTGGTGGTTACATCGCTCAAAAGGAGGAGGGTGCTGGGGTTTTACATCTGTGAGTATGGCTAAAGGGCTCATCGTAATTAAAGCAAAGTCCCAATTCTTATTGTCTTTGCATCTCATCGGCTCTGAGTCACTGTGTGCTCTGGGTGTTGCAGTAACTAGTTGGGGGCTGGTTATGTGAGGTAGGAGGTGTACGGGAAGGTGGGGCTAGTAATAAAAGTGGTTGGGAGGGTGGCGGTGGCAAGGGAAGGGCGAGCCGGGGTTGTGGGGGGTACGGCTATGGGGTTGGGGCGGGTGAAGGAGGTACATCAGCCAGTTTTTCTTCCTGAAGCTTAACTAATCCTTGGGCCTCAATAATTGTTATGGGGCGGAGGCTTGAACCTCTCAGCGTATGTAAGGGTGGAGGCTAGAGATGAAATTGTGCAGGAGGAAGGGTGCCAGAAGATTATTAGTTCAGTTGGCTAAGGCCTCATATTCGGTCACCTATGTTGATACGATGGAGGTTTAGGTGAGTTTGGCAAGTGCACCCATATGGCTGGTGTATAGGGAGTCCCCAAATCTGTTTTCCAAGCTTTATGTAAAATCATCCCAGCTATAGAATGGAGTATATTGAAGGTCCATTGGTACCAAGCGAGAGCAGGGCCATCGATATGAAAGGATGCTATCTGGAGGCGTTGGGGGGAGGGGGTGGGGTTTGGTGGAAGTTGAAGAACTGTGTGGCCTTGAAAATCCAACATTATGCGTCATTTCCATCAAAGCGTGGGAAATCAAGCTTGAAAGGGCGTGGTTGGGGTGGTGGCGCAATGGTTTGTTGGGTGGTGGGGGGGCGAGGGACTCGGTTAAAACGCTCGGTTAGTGTAGTGATATTGGTGGTGAGAATCTATAGTTGGTTAGAGATCAGGGTGGTTTGGTCGGATAGGTAGTCCATTCGAGTGTTGGCTTGAGTTGATATTTCTCTCAGGCGAGCCTCTAACTGATCAATGGTCTTAGTTAAGAGTTCTTCAAACTTCTTGAAATGAGTGCCTTCGGCCTATGGGTGGATGCGGAGTTTTCACTCTCAACAAGAGCACCAAATGATAGGACCTTTTAGGAAAAAAGGGCCAAAGCTTAGGAAATTGACTGAATTAAACTGAATTAAACAAACTGATCTTTTCTTGATCCTTCATTAAACAAATCATTCTCCCTAAATAGGAGTAGCAATTGACACCACTAACACCACTAACACTAACTTAGGATTCCACTAAAACCACGTAGCAATACATGGCTAGAAACTAGGATAATACTAACTGAACATGAAGCAAGATAAAGAATAACAATAACGTGCTAAAATGGAAATAACATGAGCTGCAACCACGTTCTCCGGGTGGTATTCCACTTGCAAAATAGGAAGAGGTATCCCACGTTCTCCATGTTACTGTGGTTGTATCATCTGAGTATATGACATGTAATTGCAGCTGTCTGTAAAGTGTATGTATGTAAATATGTTGAATAATGTTAAATAATCATGAATGTAATGCTATGACTTGTTGATGAAATTAATGTAAAGAATTTAGATTTGCTTCAATAGTGCATGTAGAGTGCCTGTAAATGCATGAACAGGATTGCAAGAATCATTTACAACTTTAAATTCTTGCGTATAGAACCAAGATGGCTAAACTCAGAGGAGAACAAACAAGAAAACATGGAAGTATTGGATTGCAAAGTTATGATGCAAGCACCAACCCCCATCTTTTTGGAGGGAAGTTTGACGTACAAGAAACAGATGATTGGATCATGAGACTAGAGAACAATTTTCGAGTGATGGAGTGTTCTTTAGAATGAGGGGCATAGATGGCAATTTATAAGCTAGAGAAAGGCACTGAGCCACTAATACACGGTGGAAGAACATGTAAATGCAACTGCGCAAGCTCAGAACAATCCGGTTACATCGGAGTTGTTTTTTCAAGAGAAGTTTAATGATAATTTTTTTCTTAATCAGTTAGAGATGAGAAAGAAGCTGAGTTTCTAATGCTTAGACAAGCTTAATGAGACTTCTCTATATGAAAGAAATTTAAGTATAATTTAACACGAGCCATTTAATACAACTTATTAGTAGAATAAAATTACTTGGTTCTAAATATAGAACATAGTTTACATGCACTATAAACTATGCCTTATATTTAAGACTGGAGGTAGTACTATTTTTCAATATGAATTTCCATATTTCTTGTACAAATTTTTGATAATTCATATGATGGTCCACACATCCAAATGGGATCGTACTATACTTCTTTTAATGTTATGGAAGTCTGCTTCAATGGATTAATAGACAACATGACTTCCATCTTCCCAATTATTACGGTTTATTTAATCTAAAAGAAAATATCATGTTGGTTCAACTCACATTGTTCATATTATGTACTTTAACTTGTAAAATTTATATATTACTATGTTCTAATATTCCAAATAGCATGGTTTCAACTTTATATTTAAACTGAATTGTATTCGTTTCACTCAACTCCTTGGGCCATAACAATAAATATTTGTCGAGGCAAATCTATTGGTAAACCTAATTTAATTAAATTCCAAAATCTGCCCTCTGAACCCAAATTGACCGAGAGCCCTTCCCAAATCTTTTGACTTGGGTTTTGCTTCTTCGTCAATTATTTAAATTGCTTTTCTTAATTTCATATTCTTGCACCTTTTATATGTTCAAAACTTTAGCAAATTCTTGTGTTCCTTTACTGTCCAGAGCAGGGCAATATATATGTCACAATTAATTGATCAAATTTCAAGCAACCCATAACAAAATTCTAAAGATTATGTTGGCGCCAATATGGGCCTCGGCCCCAGACTTAAATATTTATCTTATGAGTTTAATAGCATTTATGATTTATTATTTAGTATTTAATTTTTTAACATTTTAGTAAGATATGATATGATTTGATTAGATAGAATTTATTACATTTTTTATTTTTTTATTGGTAAGAAGTTTTCAACAACTTAGTCTTCAATTACAGCTATTTTCAGAATGATAAACTCAGGCTCGCACAATATTTTAATTTTATTTTTTCTGATAAAACTGAAATTTAGTTAACACGTACATCTATCCGTGTATCTCATACACGAGAATCAAGAGTACATGTTACAACATTTATGGTATCCAAATAATTAATATATATGCTCAATCTCCATATAGCACAAGCTATATCAAAAGGACAAACATCCTTTAATGCAATAAATTCTCAACAATTTGTGCATACCCAAATTAAGCTGCAAAGTCATTTCAAAAACTGTGTTAAAATCATACAGAATATTCACAATGGTTCTCAAAAACCAAATTTCAAAAATATTTTTCTATATTATATATAAGCACTATTCATTTATGTTTTCAACACCCAAAATCACATTTTTTTCACACATGCTTTCATATTAAATTTTGAAGACAAATTATAAGGCATATGCTATCTGCATTAGAAATTCAATCGTAACAGTAGTCATGCATATTTACATCATTATAAATATATACTCACAAATCATGAAAATTAAAGCAAATTTATCTATACACTAGATAAATGATCAAATTTTCATGCTATCATCATAAACTTGTTTCAAGCCACAAAGACAATTTCATAATTCATAAAATTCGTTCTTGGTAGCAAATAACATAGCTTCTACTAAACTTAACATTGATCAAATAATAACACTTGTGCAACTTTAAAATGGAGCATATTTTATAAGGTACCCCACATGTTAGACACCCCATACCTTGAAATATTTCAATTATATTTCAGAGCTTTACAATAATAATTCTAATTAAATTAGAATCTCACTACAGATCCCCTTTCATTCTAATAAAATTAGAATATTCCTCACATATTGTCACTCTGATATCCAAAGTTTATTTCTTCAAACTGTCAAACACCACGCATGCATTGTACAGAAAATGGTTCGCCCATATAATAAACAACCTCCATATTCGGTACCCAAAAAAAATTTATGGGTTTTGCTCGAAACCCACCAAAGTTTTCAAATTCACCTACACAATATTCAATAGCTAAGGGGCGACCCTGGTGAACTCTTTAGAAATTACCGTTGACTATATTAAAACTTACTTAATATATTCATTAACCATATCCAATAAAACTTCCAACGTAAACAATTAAATTTTCCAACTGAACATTCATAATGAACCAAAAGCAATAAAATCCCCAATATTCAATTTAGGAACGGTAGGAAATGTTTTTTCTTACCCAAAAAAAAAAAAAAGTACAAACTCTGTTTTTTCCCCAACAAAACATACGCTCAGTAAAACTGACACGCACGGAATATAATTCCAAATCCCAAGTTGCAGCTTTTGTAAAACATCAAAGCCTCATGCCTTATTTAAAATTTAATACACAAATCTCAAATAAATCAGTTTCAAACCACTGACCCTTAAACGATTTTAAACATACTGAATTCCCTATTAGTAACATATTATTTTTTCTTTAAAACCCAAGAATATTCTTTCTCCTTCTTCGATGATCCATACCAAACTGGTATATAAAACTATGATATAACAAATCATTCACACATATTAGATCGGTAAGACCACCACTATAGAAATTTCACAATTCATGTAATTTGTATGTATCTATTAAAGCCCTTAAAATAAGTAACACATACCTTGTATTCTCATCAAGATCCACTTCACCCAAACTGTGAAGGAAAGCAAAACTCTAATCTTTTCACAAAAGTATCCTGCACTCTTAGCTTGTAGTTGCTTCCTTTTCTTAAAGAGAAATCTGGTTAATAATTACCTCAAGATCAACTAACTACCATAGATCCATAATCGAGTGGATGATATAAATAATTTAAGAGATTACCTATCCTATGAGGAAGTAATTCAATAGCCAATAACTCACAAAATACATGCCTTTTTTTTTTATTAATGTATGTTCATATCAAGAATCATGGTCATCATCAAATGAAGAGTGTAAGAAATTACCTTCAGTTTGTTGGTTAAAATTGTTGTGTGACATTCAAGCAACACATTCGCTCATAAGGTTGAAAAACAAAAATTTATCACGTGAGAATTAATATGTCAATCATTATATTGCTCATGAGAACCCGTAACTCTTTACGGTACTTATGAGTTATATTGGTGACTATTTATGGTCCTCATGAGTTATATTGTAACTCTTTATGGTGCTCAAGAGTTATACCATAACTCTTTACGATGCTGATTGAAAATTAAGATGTGAATTTGAAATTCACAATACTCATGAGTTATACCATAACTCTTTACGGTACTCATGAGTTATAACTCATAATTCTTTACGGTAATCATGAGAACCTGTAACTCTTTACGGTGCTCATGAGAACCGGTAACTAAATGATAGAAAATTAGGATGTGAAGAATTATAAATCTTTGTTAATCATTGCGGAACCCGTAACTCTTTACGGTCCTCATGAGTAATACCTAGGATCTACTCGTTAAAACATGTATTGGGTTTAGGATTACCTTTGATCAGTTGAAGACGTAAAAGTATATGATATCTTCTAACGTTGATACACACGATTGCCTCTTGATTGCAACGAGAACTCTTTCTCTTTAAATGCTCATTCTCCTTGGATGCTTGCTAGGCTATGGCAAGGTGGAGGCTTCAAGTCTTTGGGTTTCTTTTCTAAAGACGACGATGGTGTCTTGATGTTAGGTGAGGCGCAAGAATGGAGGATGGGATGAACAAGATTGGGGAACTTACCTTTCTAGAATTGACTCCTTTCTTCTTCTTGGAAAAATGCACGCACGGTTGGTTTTTGCGGCACCTTTGATTAGCGCAAGATTCATTCACTTAATTAGGGTTAAACCCTAATTCAAGTGCACGTCCAAGAAGAAAGGCCCAACTTTGTCCAATATTTATTGGATCTTTATCTAATCTTTATTGGATCTTGCTTTAGATAATTCAAAATTATCCTTTATCACCTAACCTCTCATGGCCCAAGACCCTATTAGGCCTTCTAATACATTTGGGCCTATTAGTGAAGAAACTAATTTCTCACTAAAAATCCAAGTGTGGCGCCATACTTGATTGGGTTTGGAGTCTCACTCTAACTCAATTATACTTATAATCTTGACAAAGCCTAATAACAATTATTGGCCCAAAGCTGTTAAAATAAGATATCAAGAACAATATGTGTGTGACTCATTAGGCCCAATTAGTCACTGTCACTGACATAGATAATTTTGGACCAATTAAACTCCTTTAATGGGTCCAATTTATCTAATGACCACATAAGACATTAGCAATGCTTTGCGGCCTAGAGCTAATCAAGTTGATCAAGTGATCTGCCTTTCTAATCTACTCCTCACATCATCAAGAACAATGGTAGAGTATCATCTCTCTTGGCTAACTAAATGTAGCTTTTCATGAAACTATGAATATTCTTCCATTGACTCTAAGACGGATCATGACTCTTAATGATCACTTACTATGCATAGATTCTCAAGGCAACTAGAAGTCATCCAAGCCTTACCAGTCTTATGAATGACTAATCCCTTGTAAGGGATTGTGAGTCCTTTCAGCATGTCCATCTATACTCATGTATTCGAGTTATACCCAAGAGTACACTGTTCTCCCTATTTTCAGGCGGATAGAGTTGTATGGTTAAATAATTAATCTTGGACATAGTGTTTGATGACATCCTCAAGTCTAGGATGATTTGCACTACCAAATGATGAGAGGCATTACAAATCCAATGATAATCTGCATAATGAATCCTTGTGGAGTCTCTCAGTGGGTTAGTTCAGTGCTATATGTTCTCTAACAGATCCGCCCACAAAAGCAGCTAAGACATCAGTTGGGATCCATACACGCAAGCGGAAGGATTCTCATCCATTAAAACTTACGAATCCCATAGGAGGATCCACTACCAAAAAAAAAAAAAAAAAAACTATTTTTTGCGGTGGAAAAATTCCCTCACAAAACGAGACATTTTCCGTCGCAAAATTGATTTGCGGCGAAACAAAAATCACCCTCGCAAACCAATTTCCTGTCGCAAAAATGCCTCTTTTGCTCGCAAATTCAGAAATTTGCAAGGGAACAATTTTCCCTCGCAAATCTTGGAATTTGCAAGGGAAAATCCTTTCCCTCGCAAAATTTTCAAATTTTGCAAGGGAAATGATTTTCCCTTGTAAAATCCAGGATTTCCTCGCAAATTCAATTTATTTTTTTAGAAAAATATTAAAAAAATACACAAAAAATATATAAAAAATTAGAAAATAAAAAGACTTGTATATCATAAAAATAAATTGTAACAATCATAAGAGTTTACATAGGAAAAACAAAATATTACAATTGCCCCAGTACAAGGGAAGAAATTGAAAACAAAAAGATCCTAGAGCCCCTAATAAATATCTGCTCTGTTAAGGTGGGAAGAAATTATCTCGTGATGAGATGCAGAATGATTAGGAAAAAAATCTCATGATTTTCCATAGCAATTTCAAGGTAATTCTTATAATAAAATAAGCAATGGCTATTGGTAAAAAAGAATGAGAAAAAACACCAGTGAGTCAAATGGTCTGGTTCATTTGGCCACTATGGTGCCCTATTAGTTTATGCTTCATTGCTCCGTCTTGACCAGTCATTCTCTCAGTGCGGCGCTTCCCGAACAAGGCAAGAGGTTGCTCTACGGGAACAGATTCGCTCCCATCAGCAACATTGCTCCTAACAGAGGCTGAATTCAATTCAAAAACTTCTGGCTTAATTTTTCTAGGCTTCATCAAATTTCTTTCTCTTTCTGAAACCTTTATATCTTTTGATTGGCGAGATTCAACTTTGTTTCTTGCAAGTCCCATGAACTTAAGTTATTATTTCTCTTGGGAAACCAAAGTAAGATGAAATAGATCTCCAACTGCTAACCCATGGTATAACAAAATGTTCTACCTAAAATACGTTGCAGAAATAACCCCCACATGACTATTCAAGACCAAATGCAGGTGGACAGTAAAAACAGAAAATTCGAAGTAGATGCAAATACTCAACAATCTGTGCCTCACATGAGAAAGCTCACAACTTCCTATCTAGAACAATAATAATAACAATTTCCTTTTATACATTGACTTCTCAATAGCCTTCAAAATACAAAGTTGCACACTGAAAATTAAATTACTAATCCACTCACTACCATGAAATATCAGGACCTACAAGGATGAAAACTATCAAGCTACAACATATTATCACTAGTGCAAAAAAGGGCTTAAGACCACCTCATTTAGACCGAAGATTCGACGCACCGGTCTTAAAGGAATGACCGGTGACAGTTCCGTAAATATAAGTAACTTTTTGGACCGGATCATATTTTCATCGGTCTTAAATATATTATTCATACCGGACAAACAAACAACCGGTCTTAAAAATGTTATTAAAAAAATTCAAATTTCAATTACTTTACAGAGAAATTTCATACAGCTGTACTTATATTTTGTGTGGTCCAACATAATAAGGAAAAATTTAAATATAAAAGTCTAAAAGTTTTAAGACTGCACATATGTAATAGGAGGTCTTACAAGTTATGTTTTTAAGACCGGACATATAATACTGCCGGTCAAGAAAAATTAATTAATTTTAAGACCGGACGTTTATAAGGACAGGTCTTAAAGGTTAACTTTTAAGACCGTCTTGTAATTTGTCCGTTCGTAAAGTTAAATATTTTAAGTTCAGACTTAAATTGTGGCGGCCAGTACCTCGATATTGAAGTAAATTAAACAAATAATTAATTACTTTTAAGACCAGACTTAAATATGAATGGTCTTGATTTTAATATTAATACCGGACGTTAGTTTTTGTTCGGTCTTAAAAATGAAGCGCCAACAAAACATTTCTTCACGCAAAATCTTTTGTTACTCTCACTGAAGAACCTCTGTTCCCATTACGAAACCCTTCCTATTGCATTACCTCTCTTCCTCACCCACGTACAATAGCCTCTGTCAGTCTCTCATTTGCTCAGGCATTCCTCTCTTCCTGTCTCGAAAATGAACGATGAAAACGATTCTATTCGTGTTCCGGGAACGCCAGTTACTGGTGTTACTGGTGTGAGTCACAACGAACCCTCTTCATCTCACAATGAGCCTCGTAACCGCCCTGCACGCCGTGGTAAAAGAGGCACACGAATGATGGATGTAACCCTAAGTCGGACTTCTGGGTCAAGGCTTGAGATTCAGTTTGATGAAAAGTTGGAACCTTTCGATCCTAATAAAAGCAAATATACTAGTTTTGTCGGCTATCTAGCATGCATCAAGGTTAGCATCTTGAAAGATAAGTGGAAAAATGTGGACTCTGGCGCAGTAAAGGATCCTATTTGGGACACTATCCGGCTTACATACACTGTCCCTGACTCTTAAAAGTTGAAAGACAAGACATTGTCTTATTGTGCTGATCGGTGAAGGAAGTTTATGACCTTTCTAGCTAACAAGTATATTTTTGCTGAGGTTCAGCCTGACGAAAATCCTTGGGACAAGTACACATTTATTGATGAACAAACTTAGCAACAATTTGTTCAGTTGCGGACCACTCCTGAAGCTCTAGTGAGTTTATATTTAGTTTTGTTTACCCTTTTGTTTGCTTATTAACCTGTGCGGATACGTGAATGTTATTGTGTTCATCTAATCGTGTTAGT
Source organism: Acacia acuminata (assembly GCA_019022655.1). NCBI lineage: Eukaryota > Viridiplantae > Streptophyta > Magnoliopsida > Fabales > Fabaceae > Acacia > Acacia acuminata. The sequence goes on from JAFJYI010000329.1 coordinate 132,395, forward strand.
TAAATGGTTTGGTGTGTGAATATAAGTATACATTTCCTGCCTTTGTCTATGCAAGTCTGATATGTATACCCTAAAAAGGTAAAATACTAAGAAGGTAATTGTGTAATGGTTTGTCTTACAAAGGAGGAAATGAATAGTCTTAAAAGGGGGAAACTTTATATACCCAATTGTTACTATCTAATGGGGACTACCGATCCCTTTCGGATGCCTTAAAAAGGATCAAGTTTGTATTATTTTGTAAGTATAATTCTCTTTTGTTTCTTAACCAATCTATCTACAGTACAATACATAGCTCCAATTTATGTTCAAACTCCCTACGGTTGGAGGTATGTGATTTTTTTTTCCTGAATTCGGTATGCAGTCGATGCTAATTTTTCTTGCTATAGTTTCTTTTGTTTTTTTAAACTAAGAGAAATAGTCTATCAAAATCCCTATGGTTGAATAGAATCAAGACGCTACTCTGCCTTTTCCTATTGATAATTAGCATAATTAAATAGTTGTTTTAAATTTCGATAATTAGAAGTTCTCTAATTTATGTTAGTGACATGGTTTGGAATTCAAAATTAATAGTTGTTTTCAATTCGATTCACGTAAAAGAAGGGAACAAGCATAGGAGATAGGGAGAAAGAATGATTGCCAACATAGGGCTTCTCACAAATGCGGATATGAAAAGGTCGAACAAGAATTGATGGAGGCCAAGCGAAAGAGATTGGAAGATGAAGCTGAATCCAATCCTTCTGCGATAGTTGATCAGCCATCTCCAATACGTCCGCGAGGAGTTGTGGTTGCATATTCGGCAAAAGCCAAACGACGCTTACACGAGTGAACAAACTCGTTTAGTTGCTGAAAGAATTGTAAGTATCGTTATTGTTATTTTTTAGTTACTAAGCAAGTTTCATTACTAAGCTTCTCGTTATCCGTATCTTACAGAAGATCTTAAAAAGAAAGAAGCAGAGGGATCTTTTGTGTCGGACGGGAGGAATGATGTTCTGACCGTTGCGACCGGAAAACCGGATCACCCGGGGCGTGTAAGGGGGATTAGTGGACGGGTAGGCATAAAGCAATTCTTTGGTAAGTCCAAACACCATAAACAAAGTATGGTTACCCGGGAGGAGATGGACCAGACGCTAGCCAAATTAAGTGAGGAAGCAGCGGCTAAAGAAGCAATGTGGCACTCCCAGATGAGCCAGATGAAGGAGGAATTGAATCAGATGAGGCTGCTTTTGAGCTCTCGTCCAGAGACCAGTGTTCCTTTCACACATTCACCTGCACCTATGCGACAGAGCACTAAAGGGAGCTGCATTGTTGGACAGTCAAAGCAACACTGTGACCTGTCTGTGGATGATCGTGATAGCCATAGACGATTAGTTGCAAAAGGGACTATCCACAACTTGGGATCAACTGTACACCACCAACAAATGGCTGATGATGAAGTCAGAGTGTCAGTTGAAAAGGTGATCAGTGATGCACCTTTCCTTCTCCCAACTGATCAGCTGAAGCTTGTGAGTCATGTCAAGGGAACCTTCATCTCTTGGCCAGTGAAGCTTGCACATGTCTCTACTCCTCCTGAAGCTTCAACCCCTCCTCCTCGAGTTCCATCCCCTCGTCAAGCTCCATCCCCTCCTCAAGCTCTTTCCCCTCGCCAAGCTCCATCCCTCGTCAAGCTCTATCCCCTGCTGCTAATACTGCTAAGTTGACTGCCAAGGAAAAAATAATGAAGTAGTAGGCCTCCGTCAACCTCAACTGGTTTACATTGACACCGTTGATGTAACATCGCTACTGCTTCCTCGACAGGAGCTTACCGATGCAATTATTCAAATGTGGATGAAATTAGTATCTTCTTCTATGAGTACATAATTTAAATGCATCGTTTAGACACACATACATATATACTAATTCCCTGATCGATGTCATTATTGTAGGTTCATGCATCAAGTATTGGATTAACAGGGCAAAATCAATGATTTTTTATTCTTGTGCCCAGTCTATGCAAGTACAACATCCAAGGAGGAGAGACAGGAGTACATATCAATGAGGTTGTGTGAAGTGAGAAGAAAGGTGTACATGTTTCCATACTTCCACAGGTACATATCACAATTCTTGTCTGTAATTCACTTAATTCTGCTACATATATCACTGAGTACTTTAATGCTGTGAATTTTCAGCCACCACTGGTAGTTGGTCCTCATATGCATGGAGGAGCATAAAGTTATCTTCTTATGCTCCACCCACAGCGATCCAAGGGTCTACGTTGATGCAGACCATCAACGAGTAAGCATGTCATTTTGATTCTCTTGTCTGAAATCTCTGCTGTGAATTTTTAGTGAACCTTTATTGATAAATTTGTGATTTTTATGGTAGTGCCATGAGGACATTCCAAATCTCGATAAACAAAAAGCGTGCCGCTCAGGTAGCTAATCCTACATGGCACAAACCAAAGGTTGGTACAAATTTGGACACTGCCACACTACCTTGTGAACTTGGTTAGTAAGCTATATATGCTCTTATATATATTTCTTGTTCTTTTTAGATCCTTCGGCAACCAACGGAGTCCAACTTATGTGGCCAAGACGTCATGAAACATATATATGATATTATCACGGAAGGAAGGACTAAATTAACCGTAAAGGTAAATGTATTTGATGTTACGAGGTTTGGTGAATTCGGTTTCTAGCTTAATGTTACATATGAAATATGCACGCAAGTTAATTCAGTTTGTCTTTGATGTTACGAGGTTTTCCTATCCCGATCCCTTTCCCGATGATGAATTGGAGCACATACGCAATTTGTTTTGTGAATATCTCGTATGACTCGATTAACAATCGGGACAATAATTAATGTCCTAAATTCATTTGTAAATATATGTTGTAGCAACAATAATTTTCTGTAAATTTGTTTATTTTTTCAAACAATTCATTCATTTGTAAATATACATACACAATGTGTAATTCAATAATAAATTTGTTTATCTTTTCGAAGAATTCAATTCATTCTAGCTATTTAGTGCTTGAAATTTGAGGTACAGGATGTTGTGAATGAGCAATAAGACTTTTAGGACCCATATTTTTTAAAGTCTGGTCTTAAAAGTTTATTATAGTCCGGTCCTAAAAGTCTCTAAAGACTAGAGATTTTTAGGGCCGCATATTTTTTAGAGGTCCGGTCCTAAAAGTAATTTATTTTTATGTCCGCTCCTAAAAGTCCGACTTCGTGTATTTTCAGCTCAACATTTAGGACTGTGTATTTTTTAAATCTCCGGTCTTAATAGTCTTCCTATATATAGTGATAATTGTCTCTTTTCAGACAAACCATTAGGGTTCAAGACAACCGAGGTTCTGGCGTTCTGCTCAAGCTAGGTCCTTCGTTGTCGTCGTTTTTACCTCTCCTGATGTTGAGCAACATTATCGGTGTCCCTTTTCTTTTGTCTTTTTTCTTTTTGTCGAAAAAAGAAGGAAGATAATGAAAAGGACACTTTGTTTCAAATCAGGGCGAGGTAAAACCGACGACAACGACGGTCCAACCTTGAGAAGAATTGTCACTGTGTTTGTTTTTATTCGAATAAGGTAAACGATTTGTTTTGTTTTGTATGGTTTGATCTTAAAAGTATTGTGCAAGTTTTTAATGTTGGTCACACACGAGGACAATGTTTTGTTTGTTTCCTTTTTCTTGGAAAAAGAAAGAATCTAATGAGAAGGACAAGGAGATCGAAATAGGAAAGGAAAAAATTTATTATATTTTTCACGAGGCAACAGCAGTACAGGAAAAACAAAAAACAAAACATAAAAATATTTACTCCTCCCCATCGTTGTCGGAGGGGAGGGAGTCATCGGAGAGGTCGGAGACGTCGTTGTCTAAAGGATGGTACTCAATGTCCTAGGCGTCGAGTACCACAGTCAGCTTGTTGTTGACGGTGTGAAAGACCTGAAACAACTGGCCCAAGCATCAGTCTATATGATCGATGCAAGCCAGAAGGTGCTGCAGCATCTGGTAGCGGGTCGGGTTCGGAGGTAGCGGCGGAGGGTATGGAGGTGGAAGAGGATTAATCGGAAAAGGAGGACCGGGGGTGGTTGAGGACCTTGTGGTGGTGGTGGAGCAGCCATTACTGTGGAGGAAAAAGAAGCAATGGAGAAGAATGTTATGTGAAGGAAGTAAAGTAACATCGAGTTTAAATAGAGAACCCTTCCTGAACAATGTGAAACGCCGGAAACTTGAATGAGGAGACGCATAGTTCATCACAATACGAGGAGACACCTAGTTGGGAACTTTATCTGGCAGCCGAACAAACTCTAAATCATTCATTTGAACTGATACTCTGATTTAATACCGGATATTGTAAAAGATCCGTTCTTAAAACCAATTTTTTAAGACAAAATTCTTACTGTAAAAAAAATGAATTGTAAAAAATAAATGATTTTTAGGACCGGATGAAAGATATAAGATTGGTCTTAAAAGTAATTGAATTGATTAAAAAAATAAATAATGGACTTTTAGGACCGGATATTGTATAAAAGGTCGGTCTTGAAATCAGTTGAATTGAAAAAATTGAAAAATAGAAATTTCCACTCTTAAAGTAGATTCTAATTAACCGGTTGCGTCTCTCCTACTCTTTGCCTTTATTAACATCTCGACCTTTTTAACTTCTCTCGATCTCTCTCCTTATTAACTCCTCATAACCTCGATCTCTCGTCCTTATTAACTTACTACCTTGTAACTCCACATTTTAGACCGCATATTTATAAAATCTGCTTCCTCTCTGCCTTTATTAACTCCTCATTCCCCAACTGCTCAACAGCACAAACCATGGTTAGATACAAGAGAACCACTCGTAGGGGTAGACTTACTGGTGATGATCGTGCCTTCCGTAGATCGTTATACGGTGCGCCTCCTCCAAGACCATGGTTAGATATAGAATTTGCTAAACAAAATGCCCATGATGATAGTGGGAAGTTTTATTGCCCTTGTGTAAAATGTTTGAATGAGAGGCAACTAAGTCCTCAAGTTGTACACACACATTTAAGTTGTGAAGGATTTTGTAAGACTTATACAGTATGGGTATGGCATGGTGAAAAAATACCAAGTGGGTCTCAACATGGGGAAGTGGCCTTTGATGATAATGACACAGATATGGATGATCGCATAGAGGACATTATTCGTGATGTAGGAGAAGAGGGTTTTCATCAATCACATGCATATGGTAATATGTGCAGTGATGCAGAGACCCCGCTATACCATAGGTGTAAAAAATACCAATTGTTGAACGCTGTATTGAAATTGGTAAGCTTGAAGGCACGTCATGGATGGAGCAACAAGAGTTTTTCTGAAATGCTTGAGGCTTTTAAGGACATGCTTCCGGATGATAATATGTTGCCGCATCGATACTATGATGCTAAGAAAATACTTTGTCCACTGGGGATCGAGTACAAAAAGAACCATGCATGCCCGAATGATTGCGTGTTGTATAGAAAAGAGTTTGAAGAGAAGTAGAATTGTTTGATATGTGAACCCCAAGGTACAAGTTAGATAAGGGGCCTGCAAAAGTGTTGTGGTATCTTCCAATCATTCCAAGGTTCAAGCGGTTGTTTGCGAATGATATTGATGCAAAAAAATTGCGGTGGCATGCAGATGAGAGGATTTCTGATGGAAAGCTTCGTCATCCGGCCGATTCTTCTCAATGAAAGAAAATCGATCAATTATTTTCGAACTTCGGCGAAGAACCTAGGAACCTTAGGCTTGCCCTTAGCACGGATGGTATGAATCCATATGGAAGCCTTAGCAGCATACATAGTTCATGGCATGTACTCCTGATTATTTACAACTTATCTCCTATATTATGCATGAAATGAAAGTACATCATGTTGTCTATGTTGATTTGCGGACCAAAACAACCCAGAAATGACATTGATGTTTACCTTGAGCCCTTGATTGAAGACTTGAACGAGTTGTGGGAAGAAGGTGTCGACGTTTATGACTCTTTCAAGAAGGAGGTGTTTAAAATGCGAGCCATGATATTTTGTACTATCAACGACTTCCCAGCATATGGGAACTTGTCAGGGTATAATGTAAAAGGCCATAAAGCATGTACGGTTTGTGAAGAAGACACATGCTACCATCAACTTCAACATGGAAGAAAGATGATTTATCTTGGACATAGGAGATTTCTTAGACGGGGCCACCCATATCATCGATTAAAGAAAGCCTTTTTTTGGTGGCCAAGAGGATGAAGATCTTTGGGTGGCATTAACCGGGAGCAAGTTTATGAAAATGTGAAAAATATCAATGTTATCTTCGGTAAGACCGCAAAGAGTAGAAAAGAAACAAATATATGGAAAAAGAGATTTGTATTCTTCGATCTTCCTTATTGGTGCAATCTTGATGTGAGACACTGTATTGATGTCATGACTCATGCATGTGGAGAAAAACGTATGTGATAGTATTGTTGGCTTGCTTCTCAACATACAAGGTAGTTCCAAGGATGGTGTGAAGGCAAGATTGGATCTCGATAGCAATGGGAATACGCGAAGAGTTACATCCAAGGCCATATGGTAACAACTTATTGTCCCCCTGACTTCTCATATTTTGTCTAAGTATGAGAAACGAAGTTTTTGTGAGTGTTTACATGGCACAAAACTTCCTCCGGGTATTCTTCAAATTTTAAGAGGCTTGTATCGATGAAGGACTTGAAATTAGTAGGCCAAAAGTCTCATGATTGTCATGTCTTGATGCAACAACTACTCCCAATAGCTATTCGAGGCATCACCGAATATGATCTTCAAGTTATTTTGACTAGACTTTGTTTCTTCTTCAATGCGGTTTGTAGTAAAGTTTTCGAGATTGAAAAGTTGGATGAATTGGAGAATGAATGATATCTTATCTTGCGCCACCTTGAGAAGCTTTTTGTTCCCACATTTTTTGACATCATGGTTCATCTAATTGTTCATCTAGTGAGGGAAATAAAGTTGTGCGGCTCTATCCATTTACGGTGGATGTACCCAATTGAAAGATCTATGAATTCTAAAAGGATACATGAAGAACGCATACCGGCTAGAAGCATCAATTGTTCAGAAATATGTTTCTGAAGAAGCCATGGAATTTTGTCAAAATTATTTGGCCAAAGTAAGACATATTGGGCTTCCAAAACGCCAACATGCTGAAGGGGGTAGACTAGGGGCTTCAATAAAGAGTGTGGATCCTGATGAATTGTCACAAGTACACTTATACATCTTAAATAATGTTGATGAAGTTCAAGCCAGCATAGCTGCACATAAAGAAGTTGTAAGGAAAGAAAATCATCGAATGACTGAACAAAGGTTGATTAGGGAGCATAACGGAACTTTTGCACACTAGTTCAAACAAAAGGTCAAGGGAGAGGAATGTGTTTCTGATACAATCAAATGGTTAGCATGTGGTCCTGAGGTTGATGTCATAAGTTGGAATTCTTATGTGATCAATGGTTTTACATTTTACACGAAGTCCCTAGATGATATGAGCACGGTCTAGAACAGTGATGTTATGTTAGAGGCTGGATATATGCACTTCTCTAGTTCGAAAGACAAGAGGCCTTTATTGGCAGTCATTCCATATTATGGGGTTATTGAAGAGATTTGGGAGGTGGACTATGTGAAAATTAGATTTCCCATTTTCAAATGCAAATGGGTTAATGTCAATAATGGTGTTCAGATCGATCGGCTGGGATTTACATTAGTCGATGTCAATGGTAGAAGTTTTGGAGATGAACCTTTTATTATGGCAAACCAGGTGAAACAAGTGTTCTATATCACGGATCCAGAAAATAAAATGTGGTCTGTATCTCTCCAAGGAAAAGGGTCATTGATATTGATGAGAAAAGTCATTCAAATTATGGTCTTCCTGAGAGTACTCCTTGTTCAAGGGGTTTACCGGACATGAACGAAGAAGATGAAGCGGATAATGAACCCGGCATAAGAAATGATCATCAAGAAGGGATATGGGATGATATCACTTTATAAAAGAGTCAATTCATAAGGTAATATTCATATGCAGAATTCTTTGAAAACTTTAAGGTTTTACCTATATTATATTCCTTCTATGTTCATAAACAATGTTGTAAATGGAGCTATATACCCAAGAGGGGGGTGAATTGGGTATTTTAAAAACTTTTAGAAATATGCCCTGTTTTTAAGTAATGAGACCAGAGATAGACAGAGGAGGAAGGGAAGGAAAGCTTGCACAATAGAAATTATCCTGGTTCAGTCTTATCTTTGACCTACATCCAAAGTCCCAAGCCACACTTGGGATTTTCAATCCACTATACTCACAAACCGATTACACACTCGTACTCAAGAGTAGTTCTCTCTCTAGAACTCACTCCCCCTTACAAGTTGTAATCAATACACCCAACCACCAAGTCCCCGACTTGTGGTTATCTCAATCAATAAATGATTTACTGAGATATAACTCTCTTATGAGCAGATAAAATGAACACGAAGTGCAAGTATCGATTGATACAATACAAGTGAAAGCTGAACACAATAAATGACACTTAGTAAATTTTCGCTCTCGTAGGTGTATCGGCTTGAGAAGAAGTTAATGAACTCTATTTATAGGTAGAGAACATTAAATGACCGTTGAATGATGAATCCAACCGTTGTAGGTGATTAGCATTAAGTCCGGTCATCTTTCTCTCTAAGCTCCAACTAATCCAGATCCGATATGGTCTCGATGTGGAACTCGAGGATTTGCCCGTTGGAGAAGAATTTGCTTGATGAAGAAAGTGTTTTTGAACGTTGAGAGTTCGTGCTCGAGATGGATTAACCAAAAGGATGTTAATTTTGCGAGGTGCAATAAATGCTCGACCACTTTATGCTTTTTCCTTGATCTTCATTAATTTTCATCTCGTGCTAAATGAAATCCACTAAATAAACTTGTTAAACATATCGGCATCATAAGTGAATGATTCATGAAAGCAATTGGAACAAACAAGAGTAATTTGTTGAAATGTCGATTTGAATTTTCGAAACAACGACACGAACTCGAGTTCAGTTCATGTAGGCTCGAGTTCGAAGCTTTGAAGTGTAAGGGCGTTTAAGTTCAACAATTGCTAAACTGGAGGTTTGCAAAATAGAACCTGAGGTTCTTGAGACATGAAAGCTTTCTTTGCTCTCGGGTTGTTTGGAACTCGAGTTTGCACATAGTGAACTCGAGTTCATTCCATCCAGAGAGGAAATCGATATTTTGGCTTTTGAGAAACTTCAAGCAAAAATTACAAACTCGAGTCCATTAGTGGGTAGGCTCGAGTTTGGCACTGTTTAGCAAAATTACAGCTTCTTGTATACAAGCTCAAACCTGAGGTTCATAGCGTGAACTCTAGAGTTCTTCTTAATTTGAAAAACACATTGCCCTTTGTAGGAGGTGAACTCGAGTTTACAATGATAGGCTCGAGTTCGATTATCTTTGAAAAACTTAAATGCTCTTGGTCTGAAATAAACCTGAGGTTTAAGTACACAGGCTCGAGTTTGTTTGTCTTGAAAAAACACTGAGTGCTCTCGGCTTGAAATGAACCTGAGGTTTAAATGCATAGGCTCGAGTTTGTTTTGTTGAAAGCTTTTAAAAGATCTCAACCGAGGCAAACAGGCTCGAGTTCGTTTTGAGGTTTGATAGAGGCAAACGAGGCTCGAGTTCGTTTGGCTAAAGTACTTTTAGGAGTTATTCAAATTTGAAAAACTTTGCTTCCAATGAAACAGTGAAGAGTACCCAAAGCTCTTAGTACTTAAAAAAAAATCTTCCCGCCAAAGGTAAACCTGAGGTTCAAGTTAATAGGCTCGAGTTTAAAAAGAGTTTAAAACTTACAATGTTATTGGCCCAACCTAAACCTGAGGTTCACAATTGTGAACTCGAGTTCTCGCGAGACAAACCCGAGGTTTGGTGTGAGGTTTGAAGTGTTATATCCCAAGTTTGGTCTTTGTTCCAAAGCGAACCTCCGGTTTGTAAAAACAGCTCGAGTTTGTCAAAGGCGAGTGTTTTATATTGAAACTAACAAATTCCAACTACACTTAATCTTGTTTACAATTGTCAGTTATCATCAAAACCCTTAGAGAACTAACATTCTCCCCCTTTTTGATGATGACAACACTTGTAAACTAGAGTAGTAAAGAGGATTTGAAATGTTACTTTAAATGCAGTCAAGATAGCTTTATCAGAGGTTTAAATGCAGTCAGTCAAGATAACATTTCCAGAACCAGACGTACAATAGAGAGTATAATGCCATGTTAAAAGAGTTTCAAAAACAACTAGACAATCAAAAGCAAATAGACAAGACAAGAGATATAAACTAATAATAAGGACGAAAAAAGAAAAAGTTTCATTGCTCTTCTCCCCCTTTGGCATCATCAACCAAGGATGTGGTGGGATCGTTTGAAGGCTCGGGTTCAGGATTGGAAGAGGAGACTGGAACATGAGGTTCAGGAACAGGTCTAGAGGAGGTAGCCATAGACTGATTTTGTAAGATTTGGTCCATTTTGCCACTGAGATCCATCATGGTGACCAAGAGGGTAGAGATGCTGGTGGAATGATCAGCTAGCTGAGTCTTTAGACCTTCTTGCTCAATTCTAAAACCCTCCCGCATGTGTATCAACCAGATTGCTATGGCCGTGATTGACCTCGATACCAACTTCCCAATTTCGCTCGACTCGCTCAAGAAGATCGAGATTGCCTTTTCCACAATTTCCGGACTTTGACACTGAAATCAGAGGGCATGGAAGGTGGTGGAGCACTCTGAGCTTCCTGTGCACGAGAATAAGTGGCTCTTGATCGTGCAACTCTTGATCTGGGCGGAGCCCTGGACTGATCTGATCCTTCTTCAGGATTGATCCCCATCAAGTTTAGGATGTGTCTGCCAAATTCTTGAGGCTTGACTGGAACTTCATTTGCAGCCAAGTGCCAAATCCTCTCATGGAACAGAATCACAGAGACGAGACTAGGAAAGGGGATTTGAGATGTCTCGTCTCGGATTGGAATGCAAATTTGGACATCTCATGAAAGAGCCAATGACCAATATTGTGGGGTTGCTTGTCCAAGATGGAGGCAAAGATAGGGAAATCTTTCTTTGCAAAATGAGTGAAATTGCCTCCCTTTTGTAAGAGATTCCGAGTGTAAATGTACCAGAGTGCACGGTTGCGAGGGGGCATTGAGGCAGGTGTGAAATCCAGAATGTTAAGTTTGTCGGGAACAGGCACATTTGGTCGAAGCAGTCTATGAATTGCCTGTGGAGTGTATCTGTAGTCTGTGGGAGAAGGGGGATTTGAAATTTGTAAAATGGAGTTCAAATAGGAAGGGGAAATAGTGATTTTCTGGCCTCTAACTTTGGTGGTAATCCTTTCCTCTTTGAGGATCCCTTCTTCATCAAGTAGATTGTCAGATTGCATATGGAAGTAGAAAATTTTCACCAATTTGGGGTTATATGGGATTTGTATTGAGAGTAGGGTAGCGAATTGATGGAGCCAGGGAGAAAGATCTAAGTTGCAATCCTCTTTCAATTTGGCCAGATCAACATAAACAATGGGACAGAAGGATCGCTCACCATATTTTTCTCTAAATTTGGTTCCTTCTTCAGCAGACAAACGATAGGGTTCCTCACAGAATCCTCTAGGTATGCGAGAATGATTGTAAATTTCGACAATTGCAGGAGTGTCTGGAGATACCTGAGGACCCGATTGTTCTTGCGCCTTTGGTTGTTGAGAGCTAGCTTGACCAGTGGAAGGGACAGAGTGTGGTTTTGGCTTCCTTTGGGGTTGCAATTTTGCTCTGAAAGACTCGGTGGGTTCAGTGACTTTCCTTTTCCCTTTTCCTGGAACTGGGTCAGGATCATGACGTCTTTTGGTTCGTTCTTCACGGATTGAAACCCCTTTAGGTCTGGGCAACTCGTCATCTGAAATTTCACCTTGGACTCCTCTTATAGATTTGTCAATGCCATAGCGAAGGCGCTTCGAGCGAGTCTTCAACCTCCTTGAAGGTTCTCGTTGAGGTAGAGGGGAGGTTTGAGTGTTTCTTTGGTTGGAATCTTGAGTATTTGCAGAGGTAGTGGTTTTGGATGCCATTTTCACAGGAACAGGTCGAAGAAGATGGGAGGATTTTGGGAGATTTAGGGTTTAGATCAGGGGAAGAGAGAAATGAAGAGACATTCCAAGTTTTCAAAATATAAATTGTGCGACAAGCTCGAGCCTGAAAGAAATAGGCTCGAGTTCACACGAACTTGCACTAACCTGGACTTTAAGAGTGTATATGAGAACTCTTAAAACTCATTGATGAACTCGAGTTCAAAACTTACAGGCTCGAGTTCGTTCCAATCTCAGATCTTGGTTGCTCTCTGTATCCTGCGAGCTCGAGTTGGCTAGTTCTGGGCTCGAGTCTGAATATGTTGTTGAAGTCAGTATCCTTTCTTGACCCACATGAACTCGAGGTTGCTCACTTATGGGCTCGAGTTCGTGGATAGTTGGATCCTCATTTCTTTTCTGTCTTTCTCGAGCTCGAGTCCGTATATGATAGGCTCGAGTTTGCTCTCTTCTTCAGCAATTTTTCAGAAATGATCATGCTGCATAAAACAAGTCTTGATACTCCGATGCTTAAGTTAGTAACATTCAATCATCAAAACTTAAACTAACATTAGGTGAAAGATAACTCACAACTCATTGGGATTTACCATTCCCAATTCTCTTCTTATGAAATTGAATGGTTCCTTAGCTAATGGCTTTGTGAAGATATCAGCAAGTTGAAGATGTGTTGGGATGAACATGACTTTGACATCTCTTTTCTGAACGTGATCCCTTATAAAATGATGCCTCACATCAATATGCTTGGTCCGAGTGTGTTGAACTAGATTCTTGGCCAAGCTTATTGTGCTAGTGTTGTCACACAATATTGGGATCTCCTTCAAATGAACTCCCAAGTCGGCAAGTTGTTGTTTCAACCATAGCACTTGAGCACAAGAACTTGAAGCGACCACATATTCGGCTTTCGAGGACACGGCCACGATGTTTGCTTCTTCGAACCAAGAGACAAGTGAGTTGCCAAAGAATTCGCATTGGCCACTTGTGCTCTTTCTATCGTCTTGTAGCCGGCATGATCCGAATCCGAGTATGCCACCAAGTGTTCCGGTTGACCTTTGGGAAACCACAGTCCAAGAGTCTTTGTGTCCGAGAGATATCTGAATATCCTCTTTACTTGTTCAGCATGGGACTCTTTTGGAGCGGATTGGAACCTTGCACACATCCCAACACCGAATTGGATGTCCGGCGACTCGTTGTAAGATAGAGAAGTGATCCAATCATTCCTCTATACTTTGTGATGTTGAAATCTTTGCCCTCCTCATCAAGCATCTAGTGAAGCGGTTGAGCTCATAGGAGTGTCGCACCATTGCCTTTGGTCCATCCCAAATTTCTTCAAAGCAAATCATTCAGATATTTGGTTTGGGAAATAAATATCCCATCTTTTCTTTGCTTGATTTGCAGTCCAAGAAAGTAGTTGAGCTCTCCCATCATGGACATCTCAAATTCTCCCCGCATAGTCTTTGAAAACTCTTCACACAAAGCATCATTAGAAGCACCAAATATAATATCATCCACATATATTTGAACCATTAAAATTTCATTTAGCTTATTACTCTTTATGAAAAGAGTTGTGTCTCGCTTTTCCTCTAACAAAGCCTTGATCTAGAAGGAATTTGCTTAATCGCTCATACCAAGCTCTAGGAGCTTGTTTCGTGCCATATAGAGCCTTCTTGAGACGATACACATGATCGGACAATGTTCATTTTCAAAACCAGGAGGTTGTTCTACATAAACTTCCTCTTGTATAAAACCATTCAGAAAAGCACTTTTCACATCCATTTGATATAGTTTAAAACCTTTTACACATGCAAAGGCTAGAAGTACTCTTATGGCTTCCAATCTTGCCATGGAGCATAAGTTTCTTCATAATCAATTCCTTCTTCTTGATTATAGCCTTTGGCAACCAATCTTGCCTTGTTGCGGACAATGATTGCGAGACTCATCACGTTTGTTCTTGAATACCCATTTGGTGCCAATGACCGGATGATCTTTGGGCCTAGGTACCAAGTCCCAAACATGATTTGTCAAATTGATGTAACTCCTCTTGCATTGCTATCACCCAATCATTATCCGAAAGGGCTTCATCAATCTTAGAGGGTTCTATATGAGATATAAATGCAGAAAAAGTTACTTCATTCAAAGTACTATTTACGGTTCTTACTCCTCGATTAATATCACCTATAACTTGGTCTAAAGGATGATTTCTAATAAATTTCCAAGCTCTAGGTTGAGTCGATCTGGATTTTCAATAGAGTTTTGGGGATCAGCCTCAAAAACATTTTCAGGATTTTCAATAGAAGCAGGAGTAGTTTTCGAAAAGAATTGATTTTTGAAAACATTTTCTTCTTCATTGTCCAAGGCTTTATCAGATTTGGATTCACAGAAAACAACATGTATTGATTCTTCAACAATACGAGTGCGAGTATTAAAAACTCTATAAGCTCTACTCCTATTTGAATAACCAATGAAGATACCTATATCGCTTTGGAATCGAATTTACCAAGATTCTCTTTACCATTGTTGTGCACATAGCACTTGCATCCAAAGACATGTAGGTGGCTGAGATTTGGCTTCCTTTCCTTGTAGAGTTCATATGGGGTCTTGTTCAGCTTCTTCCTCAAATAGGCTCGGTTGGAGATGTAGCAAGCCGTACTCATCGCATCAGCCCAAAACACTTGAGAAGTGTTGTTTTCATTTAACATTGCCCTTGCCATCTCAGTGAGGACTCTATTCTTCCTCTCAACCACACCGTTTTGTTGAGGAGTCCTTGAGCCGAGAAGTTGTGATCAATCCCCACATTGTCACGTAACTCCCGCGAAGGCGTTGTTTTCAAATTCGCCACCATGATCGGTCCTTATACCCGAAATTGCAAAGCCTTTCTCGTTCTGGACCTTTTTGGCAAAGGTAACAAACTGATCAAATGTTTCATCTTTAGATGACAAAAATATCGTCCAAGCAAATCTAGAGTAATCATCAACTATAACCAAGGTGTAAAGATTTCCGCCAAGACTTTTTACTCTATTTGGTCCAACTAGATCCATATGAAGTAATTGAAGAGGTCTACTAGTTGAAATCTCATTTTTTGCTTTAAAAGAAGATTTGGTTTGTTTTCCTTTTTGACAAGCATCACAGACTATGTCATTTTTGAAATTCAATTTAGGAATACCAATGACCAAATCCTTTTTCAAAGCAACTTGTCAAGTTGAAACATATTAACATGAGCTAATCGCTTATGCCATAGCCAACTCTCATTCAAGTTACTAACAAAACAATTTTCAGAAAGCTGAAGCATTGCTAGAGAGGTTAAGAGTATAACAATTTCCATCTCTAGGTGCTCTAAATAAGGCTTTAGTTTTCAAATCGTCAATGGGGACTAAATCCTTTCTAACAATCAAACATTCATTTGAATCAAAGATAACTAAGTTACCCTTGTCGGTGCTTTGGCTCACACTTAGGAGGTTGTGACACAATCCTTCTACTAGGTAGACATCTTTGATGAGAGGACCTTCATTGTTTCCTATCTCACCAATTCCAGCAATTTTTCCCGATTGGTCTCCTCCAAATGTGACTCTACCACCATCCTTTGGTTTGATTGAAAGAAATTTGGATTCATCTCCAGTCATGTGTCTTGAGCACCCACTATCAATGTACCACTTGTTGGGTCTTGATGCTCTAAGACAAACCTGCAATTTTCAAGGGATCAAGCCTTAGGTACCCATCTTTTCTTGGGTCCTTTGGAGTTAGTTTTGACCTTAGGAACATAAGTTCCTTTCGGTACCCATTGATAATTTCCTCTTTGGTTTAATTTTTCTTTCCTTTTTATGAAAGCAAGATGAAGTAGAATGACCCTTCTTATTACGTAATTGCAATGTGCAAAGGGATTTGAAGAGTGAACTGATTTTGTAAAATAGTTCATGTATGTTTTACGACCACTCTTCTTCTTGCCTTTCTTCTTATCAAAGTCGGTTTGTAACCAATGCCGATCTATCATTTATAAAATGTTGTTGTTTCAAAATGACATTGAGCATTTCACTTCCTCTAGTGAATTTCTCAAGTGCCTTGGTAAGATATGAATTCTTTTTCTTGAGATCGGGACAATCTTTACAAATAGTATTTTCGAAGAAGACAACATTTCAACTTGAGATTCAAGAGTAAGATTTCGGTTTTTCGGTTTGAAATATTTTTCAGCAAGTTTTTCAAATTCAAATTGCTGATCATATATTCATCAAACAGATCATCATAAGGAGGTTTGCAATCATATACCTCTTCAAGTTTAGCGCGTTGCTCTTCTTCTTCAGCAACTAGACATATATTTGCTTTTTCTTCCTCATCCTCATCATCTTCATCAGATGAGCTGTCACCCCAAATGCCGGAGACATAAGCTTTCTTCTTGTATTTGCTGAACTTCTTCTTTTCTTTGTCTTTGTTGTTTAGCTGTGGGCATTCAGACTTGATATGACCAGGCTTTTGACATTCGTAGCAAATGACCGGCTTCTTTGCCTCATAGCCGGAGCTACCCTTGTGAAATTTCTTGAAGCCTTGGTCCTTCTTGTAGAATTTCTTGAATCTACGAACCATCATGCCTATTTCCTCATCTTCGTCTACATTTTCATTTTCTTCATCTGAATCTTTAACTTCTCTTGTAGACTTGAGGGCAATTCCCTTGTTTTTGCCATGAGCTTCATCAAGTCCCTTCTTGAATTTGAGTTTAGCCTCATACTCAGAGAGACTGCCGAATAGAGCAGCTACTGACGTCATTGACTCTCCTCGAGCCTCTTCAATAGCTGTGACCTTTGCTTCCCATTCCTTGTTAAGGATATTCAAGATCTTCCTTACTTGACCGGTTGGTCATATTCTTTTCCCAAGGCAGCAAGTTGATTGATGAGATGAGTGAACCTCACTGGAACTCACCAATGGATTCGCCATGCTTCATTCGCGAGAAGATCATACTCGGTCATAAGAGTATTGACTGTTTTGCTTTACTCCACTGTTCCTTCATGAGCTATCTCCGAGCATCCCACATGGCCTTAGCAGATGATAAGGTGCAAATACGAAAGTATTCTTGTTGACTCGGTGCACTTTGGAGAAGTAGAACCGCCTTCTTTGTTGAGGGTGACGTTTTTCCGTCGTTCTCATCATATTCCTCTTCTAGCTTGGGAACTCGACTCCATCTTCCACGGTTGATGGCTCATAATCTCCTCTTTCAAATACTCTCCAAAGACCATACTCAGTTGCCATAACAAACACTTTGAATTTGGCCTTCCGAAGGAGTAGTGCTCTCCATTGAAACCCGGGTGGTCTGTTGATAGATGCTCCATCAGGTAAGATACCTTCCATAATGATCCTTCTCGAGTTGTTAAGCTCTTAAGAGAAGACCTTGCTCTGATACCAAATGTAAATGGAGCTATATACCCAAGAGGGGGGGTGAATTGGGTATTTTAAAAACTTTTAGAAATATGCCCTGTTTTTAAGTAATGAGACCAGAGATATACAGAGGAGGAAGGGAAGGAAAGCTTGCACAACAGAAATTATCCTGGTTCAGTCTTATCTTTGACCTACATCCAGTCCCCAAGCCACACTTGGGATTTTCAATCCACTATACTCACAAACTGATTACACACTCGTACTCAAGAGTAGTTCTCTCTCTAGAACTCACTCCCCCTTACAAGTTGTAATCAATACACCCAACCACCAAGTCCCCCGACTTGTGGTTATCTCAATCAATAAATGATTTACGAGATATAACTCTCTTACAGAGCAGATAAAATGAACACTTTGAAGTGCAAGTATCGATTGATACAATACAAGTGAAAGTTGAACACAATAAATGACACTTAGTAAATTTTCGCTCTCGGTAGGTGTATCGGCTTGAGAAGAAGTTAATGAACTCTATTTATAGGTAGAGAACATTAAATGACCGTTGAATGATGAATCCAACCGTTGTAGGTGATTAGCATTAAGTCCGGTCATCTTCTCTCTCTAAGCTCCAACTAATCCAGATCGATATGGTCGATGTGGAACTCGAGGATTTGCCCGTTGGAGAAGAATTTGCTTGATGAAGAAAGTGTTTTTGAACGTTGAGAGTTCGTGCTCAGATGGATTAACCAAAAGGATGTTAATTTATCGAGGTGCAATAAATGCTCGACCACTTTATGCTTTTTCCCTTGATCTTCATTAATTTTCATACGTGCTAACTCGAAATCCACTAAATAAACTTGTTAAACATATCTGGCATCATAAGTGAATGATTCATGAAAGCAATTGGAACAAACAAGAGTAATTTGTTGAAATGTCTGATTTGAATTTCTGAAACAACGACACGAACTCGAGTTCAGTTCATGTAGGCTCGAGTTCGAAGCTTTGAAGTGTAAGGGCGTTTAAGTTCAACAATTGCTAAACTGGAGGTTTGCAAAATAGAACCTGAGGTTCTTGAGACATGAAAGCTTTCTTTGCTCTCGGGTTGTTTGGAACTCGAGTTTGCACATAGTGAACTCGAGTTCATTCCATCCAGAGAGGAAATCGATATTTTGGCTTTTGAGAAACTTCAAGCAAAAATTACAAACTCGAGTCCATTAGTGGGTAGGCTCGAGTTTGGCACTGTTTAGCAAAATTACAGCTTCTTGTATACAAGCTCAAACCTGAGGTTCTTAGCGTGAACTCTAGAGTTCTTTTTAATTTGAAAAACACATTGCCCTTTGTAGGAGGTGAACTCGAGTTTACAATGATAGGCTCGAGTTCGATTATCTTTGAAAAACTTAAATGCTCTTGGTCCGGAAATAAACCGAGGTTTAAGTACACAGCTCGAGTTTGTTTGTCTTGAAAAACACCGAGTGCTCTCGGCTTGAAATGAACCCGAGGTTTAAATGCATAGGCTCGAGTTTGTTTTGTTGAAAGCTTTTAAAAAATCTCACTCGAGGCAAACCCGAGGTTTGAGTTCGTTTTGTTGAAAGCTTTTAAAAGATCTCGGCTCGAGGCAAACCCGAGGTTTGATAGAGACAGCTCGAGTTCGTTTGGCTAAAGTACTTTTAGGAGTTATTCAAATTTGAAAAACTTTGCTTCCAATGAAACAAGTGAAGAGTACCCAAAGCTCTTAGTACTTAAAAAAAAAAATCTTCCGCCAAAGGTAAACCCGAGGTTCAAGTTAATAGGCTCGAGTTTAAAAGAGTTTAAAACTTACAATGTTATTGGCCCAACCTAAACCCGAGGTTCACAATTGTGAACTCGAGTTCTCTGAGACAAACCCGAGGTTTGGTGTGAGGTTTGAAGTGTTATATCCCAAGTTTGGTCTTTGTTCCAAAGCGAACCTCCGTTTGTAAAAAAGCTCGAGTTTGTCAAAGGCGAGTGTTTTATATTGAAACTAACAAATTTCAACTACACTTAATCTTGTTTACAATTGTCAGTTATCATCAAAACCCTTAGAGAACTAACAAATGTCACTGACTATGAAGTTGGTTCTTGTTTTATTTTTGTGGCAGGATCCGATCCAAAGGGGCATGTTATAAAAGAGGATGTTATTACGTTGTTGGTGGGAATCAGATGAAGGCATGGTGAATATTATTTTGGGCATTATGTTGTATTTGTAAGTAAGTCATCTTATTGTATTAATTAATTTAGGTGTTGTAGTCATAGTATAATCATTAATTAAAGGGCACATAACTCGTGGTGAATAATATTTGTATTCTTTTTCCCAATTCAATTTATTCATAATTGTTCATAGCTTGTAGCTTAAAGTATCGACTTTTATGTGCTGGATTGGGTGGTGGATTTGTGTGTAATATAATCAGGAAGAACAGAACAGGGAAAAATTCGAGAAAATTTAGACCGGAAATAAATACGCCGGTCTTAAATGTTCAACTCTTAAGACCGGATGTATTTATATGTCTGGTCTTAAAAGTCTGCACATTTCATATTAAGCCCTGTCTTAAAAGTTGGTCTTTTAAGACCGGTATGTTTATACATCCGGTCTAAAAAGTTCAATTTTTAAGACCGGATTTATTTATCATCCAGTCTTGAAATTAAGTCTTTTAAGACTGCGTATAATTAGTTGTCGGTCTTAGAAGCCGCTATTTTTTAGACCGTGTTTAGTTTGTCCGGTCTTAAAATTATGATCTTTTAAGAGCGGCCTAGTTTTTAGTCAGTCTTAAAAGTTGAGTTTTAGGGCCGAACAAAAAATATTTCAGGTTTATTTAGTACGAATTTTAAGACCTAATTTTTTAAATGTCCAGTCTAAAAGAGTTTCTTTAAGACCGGTTCGAGTTTGGTCTTAAATGTTAGACTTTTAATACCGGCTAGAACAAGACCGGTCGCTGGTCCGGTCTTACAATGCCTCTTTTGTCCGGTCTTAAAAGCCTTTTTTGCACTAGTGTATAACATTCTTGTTCGCATTTTGACACAAATAAATGTGACAAACTGTTTTTCATTTTAAATAGAAAATAAATAAAATATTCTAAAGAATAACCACTGCCTGTGGATGAAGCATGTATCAATAAAAAAAAAAAAACACAATGACCTCTCAATCAAGATATATATCTAGAACAGCAAATATTACACAAAAAAATCGACGATCTTCACAACCTTTTAGGTTAGTATAGGTAACCTAACCTTATATTATCACAGTGGCAGTGCACCCAAAGCTGGCAAATATCACAACAAACCATTGGTGTTGATTCTAAATCTCTATAGACCTACAAATAACCCAAATAAATCAGTCTACTTTCTTATTTCTTTACAGACCCTATACTTGTTATTGTGTCTATAACTATCCCAGTTTGCATCAAAGTCAAAATCAATCCTTAATAGATATCAAAACAACAAACAAACAAGCCTTAATCCCACCATGTAGGGTCAGCTACATGAATCAAACGACGCCATTGACCTTGGTCAAAAACTAAATCAAAAGGAAGCCGAAAAACTAAAACTAGAAATATTTAGTTGTACATGCACAAATAACCCTTATACACTAATAAAATAATCTCAACCCTATTTATGTTTCCCATCGATCTTCTAAATTTGAAAGAGTTTTTTAATGTCAATTTGGTTTCGAATATCATCGTTAATTACGAGTCCTTGGTATCCATGAGTTAAAAAGGATACTTTTTTCTATTTATTTACCCTTTTGTTTATTTTATCCTATTTAACCTACTAATGTATAAATTTTATAGGAAGTCAATTATGCGGCTTAAGTCGCAAATAGCATAAACTACTTCAACAGATATATTCATCAGTTTCCTAAGTATTATACACTAAAAAGTAGCTTGTGTGTATACACAAAGGTTGACAAAGGTAATGGCCTATCTCAAATGGTAAATTAGTCATGACAAAAGAATTAAATCATAAGAACGAATGTTTGAAATGCCATAAGGGAAGTTTAAAACAAAGGCATATTGATACCTCACACTTAGACCATTTCCAGGAACATTGGATCCACGCTATGGCACCTTGTATGTTTTGAGCACAAATAAGGCCCAGAGAACTAACATTCGCATCATTTATAAGCATAAATTAAATGATATGAAATAAATATTGAGATCATTGGTGATAAGTGATGCAGACTCTACCTTGTGAGGAGGATGTAGACAATAACAATGCAAGCATGATGAGCACAAATAGTACCATGATTTCCCTATATTTACTGACTAAAGTGAATGTTAAATACAAGCTTAACTACAGATAATCTAAGCAAAAAGGCATACATTCATGATATAGGGACTAAAGAGTAGGAATCATTTGCATGTGCTAAGAATGGAACAATTTACCTTGTTTTTAAGACAAATCGTATAGCAGAGCGGATATGATGCTATAGCATTCTAACAGCAATTCAAAGTGCAATACAAGGCATCCCAAATGCTATAGCAAAGTAGAGGACGCAATGCTATGCGGCATATTTTCTGACTTTTTACCTAAATGATTTCAGGAATAAAATAAAGGGCGATATTGAATAGAAGATGCGGAGGATCGAACTAAAAGATTTGAAGAATCCTGACGTAATCAACGCAATCTACTCAAATCAAGAGATATGATAGATCCCGGCGGATTAGGAAAGGCCTAGCTTGCTATAACTTATGCCTCAAGAAACGCCTGATTATAAAAGGAAACAGCAGAGCCAACCCTAAGAGAGTTGGAGAGCCCTAGAACAAGATTCTAACTTTCGGCAGACTCAAGAGAAGAGTGAGAGATTTCACAAGAGCACGAGACTTCCAGGACAACCCAGCATCCTTCCTTGCAGTACGACGGAACGAAGAAGACGTGGAGTGGTGACGTGACAGGCCTCGACCGCATCGTCGGAAATTCCATCAAGCTTTCTGTTTTCCTTTCTTTTTATCTTTGTTTTCTCGATCATAGGTCATTCTGTTAGTGTCTGTTTTGTGTGTCCCTCGTCAGTCATGAACTAAACTTTATATGGCTGGACGAGGATGAGTCTTTAAGTGTTGAATGAACCCAGTTGCAAGTTCTTAATTCAATAAATTTGGTTTGTGTATCGGTGTTTTAATTACTAGTCGGTTAACGAAAGTTAAGGGCTAGATTTGTGGCCTCGCCCATCGGGCAAGGAGTTGGGGTTAGACTCTCCGAGAAACAGTGTTTGCTAGGCAGCCCGTGCACGGCTTGACCTATTATTGTAGGCTTAGGAATGGGTCTACCTCTCATAACCATAACACCCTGAGTGTAAAGCAGGTCTGACTAGAAAGTTGTCATAGGAATATGGAAGGAGTATGGTTAGTGTCATATGTATCGGACGCGGAAGTTTCGGTAGATAATAGAGGTGGGTTAACCAAATAGCTTTGTAATTGGTAGCTATGCTACAGCAATTGAGAAAACTATACAGTATAGATGCTATAGCATTGGGTAGAGCAACTGGGGGATTGATGCACTTAAGGATGATTCGAGTCCAGCCTAACCTCTTCGATATCTTCTCTTGTTTAAAGTTATTTTGTTTACATTTGCTAGTAGCATAATTGCAAAATCCCTCAACCTATTATATTTAATTTCTGCTTTCACAACTGTCATAGCATTTGCGCGTCACTCCTCGGTATCTCAGTCTCTGTGGGACGATACTCTACTTACACTTTATTACTTGTTCGACTGGTTCACTTGCCATCAAGGAAATCAACCAACAAAGCACCATCACACCTTTTACAAAACATGAACTTACTTGGATCTCCTATCCTTCTACAAGCCTGGTAGAAATAGAGAAATTATAAAACTAACATTAAAAAAAAGTGCATGCACTGGCTGCTTAACTTCTAAGAATCACCAATATTCAATTAATCGTATAAGAGTTGCAACCACTCAAAATGAAGAAGGCGATGTAATTGATATAATTCTCTATGAAACTTCAAAGCGGGAACATGAGAGTAGCCATAAACCCTTTAAACTAGCACAATAACAGGATGTGGCAAAAAGAGGGAACTCCAACTCCACCAGCCCACTACAACGAGTCCTAACTAAACTTGTTGTTTGATCATGTTTTTCCCTTATGGAATCACTACATTGCTGAGTATAAAATAATTCATGGCTAAATCTCAAGTCCATAATCAAATTAATGTTTAGTACTTGCGATTGTACAAGTAATTGTAAATTGTCAATAACTATTAAAAAATAATCCATAACAAACTTATCCAAAGATGCATTAGTATGTACGCCACCAAGCCAATATAAAATATAACTCACACTATAAAGAAAAATAGATCTCCTGATTCGAATATATTGAAGGAGAAAATGCATACCTCTAGTTTTTGTTTATAATAAACATTAAAATTTTACCTCCCCTCTCATAGTTAAATAAAAAACTGAAAAACCTGAGCTGCAAACTCAGGCTGTTTAGAATGCACAAATTATTTCATCAATCTAACAACAAGAACAAGAAGCCTTATCGCACTAGGTGGGGCAACATAGGTTAAATCTAACAAGGATTAAATATTCAACTTGATGTCAATGGAGGTCAAACATGATTTCATTCCATCCAAGGTAATATGAAAATATTACATCAAAACATTAACAAATCTAGATTGAGAGGCAAAACATCAATATGAAAGCAATCAATCATTTTTCCCCTACAAATATGAAAACAAACAAGTCTCTGATTCAAAATAACATGGGGGAAAAAAAAGACAAGCTCATCAGTATTGCACATCACGAGTTACCTCACACATTTGGCAAGCACGACAAGTCCATGAACTCCAATGAAATAAATCTACAATAAAGACCCAGAGAATGAGAATCTACAGTGGATACTAGGTAAATGGTAATAAATGGACAGACAGAAATATAAACAAAATGTCTCTTGTAACAAAGAACAGAAATTTCAAGGTTCGCCATTTCCTATCAGTAGCAACATGGACACACAAATAATAAGGAGCCTTGCAGGTCGTGCAATGAGCAAATGCAAATCCTTCCTGCAAGAATTTATATTCAAACAGCAAAATTGTGAACCAATTGAAAACCACAAATCCCTACAGCAACTCCAACAGCAGCGAACAGTGGGTACACCTAAAAGCTCAAATGTTGGGTAATCCAAGTGATAAAAACTTAAGAAACGCTTAAATCGAAAAGAGAGAAAGGAAATGGAGAAGCACCTTGGGCCCGAGCTAGCGATTTGCCATCTATAGCAGCGTTGAAGGAAGATTGAGGGTCAAACAAAATTTGCTTCGAAGGAAATGGGCAAAAGAGGAGGGGCGCAAGGATGAACAGAGAACTAATAGCAGCGAACGGACTCGCGGTGGCTTGACGGAGACGAACCGGCGGATTTGAGGCGGATGAGGGAGAGAGACGCGGACCTAAGGGCTGAAAATGGCGGACGTGAGTGAGAGAATAAATCGCAAATTTACTAGGTAAATTTTCAAGGGAAACTAGTTTCCCTCGCAAAGTTACTTAAATTTGTGTGGGAAAAAAATTTCCCTTGCAAAATAGAGCAAATATTTTGCGAGGGGAAAAAAATTCCCTCACAAAATTCCTTCATTTTGCGAGGGAATTTTTTTTCCCTCGCAAAATTGCTCTATTTTGTGAGGGAATTTTTTTCCCTCGCAAAATTCCTTTTTTTGCGAGGGAATTTTTTTTCCATCGCAAATTCTGTATTTTCTAGTAGTGATTTATCAACGGCATTTAAATCAAGTTAGAAAGAATCGTACCTATGTGAACTAATAAGTGTCTCATTCAATTCAATCTCGTGTGTGTCCTACTCGATCAACAGGAGACGACTCTGCGAATCCACTCCCTCTACTGGTATCCACACGAACAGCCTCCAACACTGAAGCAAACATATTAGAGCTTTCAGTATTTTTTCGTCTCTTCTTTTCTCTCTAGGGTTTCTCACGGCTTTTCCAATACGTTTGCAAAATGTCCTGTAGGTTTTTCAAAACCCAATAGGCATATTATATTCAAAATTAATCCTTATTAATCTTGAAATTTGAGTTTGGATTAAAATAATATATTGATTAAATCTATCCAATAGATCTAATCTAAGCTATTTATTTAATCCGAATTAAAAGCCTTATGATTTAATTTATCTTTATAAATTAAATCTGAAATATGATATCTATCTATTTAATTAAATCTAAGATACTATATCTCAATTCAAATTAAATCAGATATATGATATCTTTATTCAAAAATTAAATCGAGATACAATATCTCTATTTGTTTTAGATATTTAATTTATCAAATAAATTAAATACAAAAACAAATATTATATAATAATATTATAATCTCTATTAATAATATCATTATTATTTAATTTATAATTTATAATATAATATAATATATATATTATATCCAACCTAGATTAAACACGGTATTCATTAAATCTTAGATATATCTAAAATTCAACGAATTTGGACACTATGGCTCGTGTTGGGCTATTTTTGTGTGCGACCCTACAAGCCCACATAAGATTGGCAGCGGGCCAATACTGTACCAGCCCACAAGTCGCAAGCGGCCTCTAGCAAGACATTGCGACTACCCAATTCATATGGGGATCGATGATACGATACAATTTATTGTACAACCATGTCACGTCCCTTTTGTCACGCGATAATTTGGTCAAGGATGAGGCATAGATAATGTCAACTTCCTGTTCTTGACCATTACTTTCTCGATTCTTGAGCGGTTTAATAATTGAAAGGGAAACTTATTTCCATCGTAGTATGGTCATACATTTCTCAGATTCACTCATCGAGGGGCCCAGTATTATCTCTCTACAAATGTGAGGGGCAAATTCCATCTTGACCATTCACATTCCTTTGCATGAAAACCACTGATCCCAATCCAAGCCTTTATCATCACCCGGTCAAAGGTGACTTTTGACTAGGTCAAAGATCAGCGACTCATCATTTAGGAATCCATGATGATCTCAGGTCAAAAGGCATTGTGACGCAATTATACATGAGAAAAGCTTATGACTTAATCCATGCAGCTTTCTCATAATGGGTTGGTCCAACACCTTGTACTCTTACAAGTGCCTATGACTTTGATTCGTATCTCATACCTTATCAAAGTCATACTGGTCTTACTTCATCTTCGCTCCCACCTAGATGATCGACCAAGGACATTTAGGAAAATCTATAAGATATATCCAAGGATACAGTTATCTATAAACATGCAAATAAAACGATAACTAAATGGAGAATACTTTAAATGACATTAATGTTTAAAGTCCAATGACTTTCCCCTAGGGCATAATTTCCAATAACATCACCATGCCTGCATTCCATCAAGTCCATACCTTGTATGTCTATACAAGTAGATGATGTTGTACTAGTCTTATTGAGATCACCAATGCCCTTTCTTGGTGATTCAAGACTAGGAACAGGTTTCATACGATAAACATGTATTGTCATCGAGTCCTCATGATAATAATCCCTATCGTAGATTCTTGAGTGAACACTTGTTATATTCCTAGGGCCTTTATTTTTAAATGCATAGTAATCGTAAAATATAATATAGACGAGACACAAATACAATAAAGATAAAGTGTGGTCAAATATGTAAATAATGAAATACCCAAATAGTAAAAGGTGTTTATATAATAAAAACATATTGTCTCTAGGACACCTATATACTAACACAGCCAATGCTAGTTCATCTTGCATGAGTAATGCTAGATTAAGAACAAGTATATACAATGGAATTTTAAATATGCTGCCTACATGGATAATTTCCGCAACATTGGATTATCTTAAAATATCAAGTAATATCTCCTAAGACTATTGGTGTCAGCACTGTACACTATACACATTATTGGCAGCAACATATGTAGAAACACAATAAAAGTATATTTCGAGTCACGCCTAAGAGCACTATCCTTAGGAAATATTTTGCAACCCCCTAGTAAATTAGAAAGTGGCACTCGCCAAGATAAAGCGAACACTTCTTGCAGAAAGCAAGGTAATAGAACAATAGAAAGATGACAATATAACTCAGAAGAAAAAAGAGGAGGGAGCTCAATATCACTCAACCTTGGTCATTTGACCTTAGAGTATACTAATCTTAGATTGTGCATTTCCTTTTATAGGTAGGAAACATGAGACCATTGAGTAGCAATTATAGCCATTAAAGACGGTTTAATGACAATTAAAATGACAGTTACAAAATAAGTGTTAATGATGATTTAATATAAATAAAACTTTTAAATGTCATTAAAACTGATCAATTAAAACTCCAACGGTCATCTAAAACGGTCAGTTTGATGACTCCTTTTATTAGCATTTTTTCTAACTCAAGCTCATATTTAATTGCATACTAGGGCATTACCAATCTTGAGTTATATGAAACTTCTCTCTTTGACACTTACACACAATATTTACAACAACAATGACCATTTTGTCCTTCAGCTAATTTTATTTACAGTTTCGTCCTTTATTAATGTACTACCTTCGCTACTTAATATAAGATCCACCTTACAATGTGTGTTGACAAGTGTTCTCTCTGAGTTCAAAGCCTATGCATGTTAGAGACGTGGAGAGCAAGTATTTTAGCAGACAAGAAGTGTCAAATATATATAAAGGGAGCATTTATTAGTTTTCATTGATAAACCTATAATGTCTATTTGTGTTGAACAATAGTATCATGTTAATTTGTTAGTTTTTTTTTATATTGTAATTAAAATTGGATATTTTCTTGTACTAACTTTATTTTTTTAGGAATGCCATGGAATTGTTTCTAATTTCATAAATAGAGTTAATGTGTAAAGTTGTTTGAAAGTTTTTGCGCAGAGCAAGTTGCCCTAGAAGTTTATTTTAGATTCAATGTCACTCTAGAACTTTTAAAACATTGTAATGTTGCCCCACTTCATTAAAAAACTAATGTTGACTATAAAAATTGACATTAATTGTTAACATTTTTAATGGTAATGAATAACATTGTTCCATTTTAACACTTAAGAGACAATCTTGAACCCCAAGAGAAATTTTTCGAGAAACATTGCTCTTGAGTGAAATTTTTCAATGTCAATTTGCATCTTAACCCTTTATAGATACAGTTACATTGAAAACCTTTTTTATATAATGATAAAAATATAGGGGCAATTTTTTTTTTTTTTTTTTTTTAATTGGAGGTGATTTAAGATCTCACCTCTTTTTGGGTCTCGATTTTGAGTCCCGGAGGAAACACTTGAGGTGGGAGGGGCAGCCACAAACCTCGAACCGAATACTAGATGATAATAATAATAACAATTTCACCTCTAATCCAAAATTGCTACTTTTTCTTTTACAAAAATAGAAACTATTTATGTCCCCAGTATTGGTGTAAAAAGCTGACAAACAAGCTTGAAAAGTCTTTTGATGTAGAAGTGAGATTTAGATGATTATTGAGTGTTGGATATATCTAAGAATAATAATTTTAAAAAAATGAAGAAAGGGTATTTTGATCTTTTACTTTTAAAACATAATTTCGTTTTTTTCCTAGCTTCTTTACCAAAATTTCAGAATTTGTTTTGGGGTAGTTTGAAGTTAAATGTAATACCCTAAAATTTCTATTTATCATAAATACTAATTTTGATAAATAATACATAATAGATAAAGGAGAATATGTTGTCTCAAAATTTTGTAGATTATTAATTAAATTTTAGGCAATTTTTCTTTGGAATTAAATAAACCAAAGATTAAATTTAAGACCACATTTAAGGATCATAACATACAAAATAATTATCATATTAAACTATGGTTCTTAAATAATCAAAAATAGCAAGATAATGTTATGAAAATACTTAAACAAATTAAAGGAAATTAACAACAATTAATGGGTAATTATATTCACACTAACTAAAATGATTGTTTAAATGTTTATAATTAATCAAATGGCAAATTAAAAGGCATCAATTAGGGATGTATTAAATTAATTAAAAATCAAGGACCAATAGGAATTCAAGATTAGCATGAAATGAATTAATAGTGATCATAATTAACCTAAGAACCAATTTCACTTTGGCAATTACACCTAATGACATCTAAAACACTACACTAAGGAGGCTAATTAGGATTAAATTAGCATCCCCTAAAGTCAATTATGAGGGACGAATTGCACATGGAGGTGAGAGGGAAAGATTAAGCAATAATATAGATAGAAGCACATGTGATATAAGATAAAAATCCTCAATAGTAAGTAGGATTTTTCTAACACAAAAAGAAAGGCCAAGTTTAAAACTTATAAAGCTAAATCCGAACGTTCTAATTAATTACATAATTAAACTTAATCCTTGTAAAATTGATAGAACCAATAGGGAGCTCGAATCCTTGTTTGTGAGACACATAAGAAACACAAAATCAAAGCCAAAATAAAGAGGGGGAAGGGCACGGTTTGCTTGAGGAAGGAGAAGGATTTTTATTATATTTAACCTAGATATTGTTCAAACAAACACATGGGATAAATGGGAGGGGACAACTTGGAAGAGGATAGGATAAGGAATTTATGAATGGAAGAGGATGAGGTACTTGAGATAGGGTTTTAAATGGGGTGGAATAGGATAAGGAGAGAGAAGTAAGGGGGGATGGATTTGAAGATGGGAAGGAGTGATGAAAATAGAAAACTTGTTGAAGAAGTTGAAATGAAGAGCAAATGGAGTTCTTGTGAATTACCATTGTTGCCATTGAAACTTTCCTATAAATAGCCATGAGCTCCTCCTCAATTCTTCTCAAAGCATCTGATTTTAGAGTTAGAGAGTGAGTAGAGTAATGTTCTTGGAGCAAGGAGGAAGGAGTAAGAGCTTCAAAGGTAAGTTCTTAAGTTCTTGAAGTTTTAGTCTTTAAATCCATAGTTAAATTGTGCTTTGATCTTGAATCATCCAAAGTAGTTTTTTTTCATGTTTTTATGGTTAAAATTGAGTTTATTTCAAAAATTTGATGGGAAATATGGTGGAGCAAAATTCTTGGAAGTTGAAGATCAAAGTAGCGAAATTCTGGAAAAATTTACGGTTGGAAGTTTTTCAGAGTCAATTACATAGAGGCTATGATTTTATGTAGAAGATGAAGTTATAAAATTATGAAATTTTTCATGGTTAAATTAAACATCTAGGCTTTCCAAATATACTCATAGTGTATCATTTTGAGTTTTTTACAAGGAGATAGAAATTCCTAAAGTTTGGCTACGTTTTCTGGAAAAATTCTGTGCAAGGGTTGCAAAACGTTAAACTGGGAATGATTCTTGATGCTCTAGGTTCTTGGAATATTTTTTTTGAAAATAGACATGTCAAGGGTCATGAGAAATTTTACAGAACCTTGTTTCGATTTTTCTAGAATTAATTATGATTTTTCAAAGTTGCAGCAAAATCTGCCCAGAAAATTCAGTATTGCGTTTTTAGAGAAAATGTAAGGGCAAAATTGTAAAAATAAATCCACCAAGGGTAGAAATGTCAAGAAAGGTGAAAATATCCTTTTTGATATTATTTTGGGAAATATGATATTAATTATAATATCATAGTAAAAGAAATAATCTGACGATAATGTATAGGATATTCGGGAAGTTCGGAGTCGGATTCAAAGGTCGGGTGTTTCGGTAACGACACGGTGAAAGGTACGTTCGTGTACTAGTAACTTTAACTCTGATGTGTCTTGTATGCTTATATGTGATAGGGTGATTCATAGGGTCATGGATAGGACTATGTCTTGGGTCATGTACCGTGGTTAAGACTCGATCTTAGGTCACTGTTTATATACATTCAGCTGTATGCGGGTTATAGTCTTGATAACATCGTAATAATGTTTTCCTAGCGCTGAGGACACGAGGAGCTGTCGTGGCACTGGTTAGTGCAAACGTGGATGACATTACATGTGCTGTGTGCTATGTATTGTTGTGTTGTTAACATTACATTTATTGTGTGCTTATATATTGTTGTAACCTTACATGTGTTGTGTGCTATGTATGGTTGATGTTGAAATGTAATGAATATTTGTCATATATACTGTTTATACTTTTCACATGAGGTTAACTGTTACCTGGGGTCCGATGGGTACTAGACCTCAGACTTGACTAAAGGTTCAGGGAAGGAACCGAAGGACGGAGCCGAAAAGAGGCATTGATGGACGGAGTCGTGAAGAGGCACCGATCTAGATGAAAGACAGAAAAAGTTTAACAGAGACTAGTTTTGGCATGAATCTAATAAAGTTATCTTAAACCGTTTGGTGTCTAGAAAGGGTTTGTCTATGTGATTTGAAAGATGGGGAGACTTCTACTAGACACCAGCATGGCCAATACGTTTGATAACTTGAGTTGGAGTCATTGTTACAAGTCTAGTTAAAGCTTGGTTTAAGGTTGTATAGTTACTATTCAATAGTTGTAATTATACACAAGTCTTGTATTATTGTATTACATAAATATTCCTTCGGGATTTTTAATATACCAGCTCATGCCTGGGTATTTTATATCAGTTACTCATTGTCCAAATGTAAGCACATGCTCTCCATTCCGCATTATTCTGAGTGGTAGCACCTCAAACTCTATTGATTTTTCTAAAACTAAGTGTCAACCGACACTATTTGAAGTATAAAATTTGGGGTGTTACATTAAATTGCTACCATAATCCTCAACTATTTGTTTTTTTACGTTTCAATTAATTTATATTTTATGATGGACTCGATGCATTTTCATTTTTTTAATGTCTCACTTATTTTTAAAGCCGAATCATTATTTATAATAGTAGTGGCTGAGGTTTAATTTGACCTAACCCACAGTTTAATTTCTTACATATTTTCCCTTTTTTTTTTTTTTAAGGATTTCAAAACCTTCTTTACAAAGTAAACTAGACGAACGTATCAAGTCATTACAAACAAAATTAACTATAGGTTCTTCAATTACATCATATGTTCAAACTAAAAGCGAGCGTATGATATCACCTTTGATGCTAAACATTTCCAGTAATTCCACATATTCTTAATTTTTGTGGCATTTTTATGCCAATAGGATGGTGAAAGGTTTGTATTATTCATAAAGTGTCAACATAACGTAATGACCTTACAATTTCACAAGACTATGTCCTCTGTAACCACTGGACCATGCACTCTATCTTTAGCTTTCATTGCCTGCAAAGAAAAGGGTGAATTTAGAGGGTACGTAAGAAAGTAATTGACCATATGGCCAAGAAATGAAAAATGATGAAACATATATAATCAAGATCAAAAGTTCACCTCTTGATCCCAATCAGTCCGAATAGTTATTATTAATAAGGATAACACTTGAACGAAGAGAGCCATTATGATCCCCAACCAAAGTCCCTACACCATGTTTAAGTTGAAGCAAAATATAAAACAAGGAAATCAGGCTACTGCATTCTTCACTAGCAAAAAAAATACTAATAATAATAATAAGAAACAAAAATTAGGGGGAATTTGCAACCTCTGAAATAGCAACAAACTTGTGACGAATTTAATATTAAGGTATTAAAAACTGGAATGATCGAGGAAGTAGTTCACAAGTAAGTGATTCACATGAATAAATTGAATATTCATGTAAAAAATCACAAATAATACAACAAAATGAAGTTATTAAAATAAAAAATATGACATACTGCTATTTTTTTTACTCATAATGACAATGTTTTAGACTCAATAAGATGGGGAATAAATATAAATTTTAATAACTCGGTGGACCCATCCAAAACTTAATCAAATTGTCCAAAAGACTAGTTTAGGAGTTCACTAGTCTAACTGGCTGAACTGGGTTGAGTTTTAATACCATGCTTAATATAAGATAGGTCTGTCAAAAAATTTGTGCATATCAAATATTTTATTTTCTTGTAGTGTACTTAATTTGATAAAATGATCAAAGTTAATAACATGGTACGAAAGAAGGGACTACTTCACCTTGCCACCAATGTGCAAGTAAAAAGCAAGAAATATAGCTGATGGAATCCCAACTAGGTAATATGACCCAAGATTGACAAAAGCTCCAATTTTCTGCCAACCACATCCTCTCGCCGTGCCTATAAACAATGCACATAAAAATTAAACTTCATCAAATTTTAGACTAATTCTAACTAATTAAGCACATTAAAGAATTGAGGAAGAAGAAGAACCTGAAAGAACACATTGGAGTCCATCTAGAAAGTTGGAAACTGCCAGAATTGGCATCATGGTTGCTACATACTTAATTACTACCACTTCATTACTATAAGCATTTCCCCAAATATTGCGTATTAGTATCAGCACTGTTCCAACTAAGATGCTCTCAATAATGGCCATTACCATCACAACACGCACTGCTAATTTAGCGGTAAGTGGATGACCAGCTCCTAGTTCATTTGAGACACGAGTGCTGCAGATAATAACATAAAATCTTTAACACTTGTGTGTTACTTTGCCCAATAATTTCCAAAACATCATAAGCATGTACTATCGACCATGTACTACCTCCGGTCCTTAATATAATACTATTATATAGTTTGTAGTACTCACCTTACAGCTCCACTGAGACCAAAGGGAATCATCCATACAGTTGATGCCGTGTTAAGGCTGTTGATTCAAACAATAATAATGTCAAGTATGCATAAGAATGCTGATCAAGTACCCGAATTCGAGATGAAACATACCAGATAGAGAGTACTGATGTTTCCAACTTTGGATTTGGAAGCAAACCAGACAAGAGAACCATCATTTCAAATGACCACATTTCCAAGCTGTACATGATGCAATGTGTTAATGAAGATAAGAGTAGGTTAGACAAAGCGTATCTAATATATATAGAAATATTATCAAAATATTTCCGCTATCCTATCATATAAGATTGCTGACAATAATATTATAACTAGAGAATATCTTAACTGAAATACGGGTATTAGATTATTCCGTTGCTAATACAATGTTAATCAAACAAAACTATACTGAATTAATGATTGACAGTACTAAATCATAATAAAAATGAAATTACCAAACCATAACAGCTGAAGGAATGGCAAGTCTCAAAAAAGTGGGGATGTTATGGAAAGCCTCCTTTGAAAAGCCAGACCAAGCTTTAGCACAAGAAGGAGAAAAATTCACATACAATGCTAGGATCAAAACATTAACCCAATAAGATATAGCAATTGCCAAGGCAGCTCCTCTAGTCCCGAGTCCAGATTTGAATACCAAAATGTAACATACAACAATATGAAGTAAAGTGGTAACTCCAGAACTGAACATCATTGGGAACACAATGCTTTGTGTTTGTAAGAATTTATTTAGGCATTGTAGAAGAGCATAAGCAAAAAGGCATGGAATCAAGAATTGAGCATATTGTCCTGCTTCTGCAGATATTTCAGGATCTTGTCCTAAGGCAATTAGAATGGACTTTGTGTTGGCCCAAATAAGGGCAAGTGGGATGCTAACAATCATAAGAACTAGCATGGCTCTTTGCATGTGTATCCCCAACATGTGTTGTTGCTTTGCTCCATATGATTGGCCACATAAGGTATCCAATGCACATGCCATTCCTTGCTATTTGAAGCACAAAACAAAAACAACTTAGAAACAAATTAAAGATATGAAGCCTTATATTTAGAACCAAAACAAACTCATCTAATAGCTGCTACATGCATATAGGAGCGAAGGGCATATTTGTTGGTTGTTGTATTAACCGAACAAATTGTTTTGGCTAATTCTTATTAAAAACAAAAAATATGTTAAAAAACGTAACTCTTTTCTAATAGAGAGAGTGAGCAAATTACTATTTACTAGAAAAAGATGCATGTGGAAGAGAGAGCATAATTCATTAATATGAGAAATTAAAAAAAAAAAAAAATGGAGACAACCTCTGAACTTGTTTGGTATGGGGATTTGAAGGGGAAGGGAGGGAAAAAAAAAAAATTTAGTTGAATTTTTTTAAAAAAAAAAAAATTGAGAAGTGAGGTTACAAAATTTTAATAAAAAGAAGATGTAAGATAAAAATAGTAAGAAAAATTAATTAAAAACTTTTAATCCAACTTCTCTAATTCTTTTAAATCCAACTCAAAATTTTTTTCCCTTCAATCACTTTCCCTCCCCTCCCCACATACCAAACAAGCCCTTGTCTTTTATAAATAAAAAAAGATCATATTAAAAAATTGTCTATTATATGTTACCAAAAAAAATGTCTATTTTAAAAAGAAACGGAGAGAGTAGATCTCAGCTTGGATTTGTAATCATTACTGCTATTTTGTTCATTAATGACAGTTTTCGAGTTTGTATGGCTATATAGTACACATACTAGTAGACCAAAAAAGGCTTAGCTATACTTGTGATAACCGATGCATAAAGCTAAGAATTACATTT
Source organism: Acacia acuminata (assembly GCA_019022655.1). NCBI lineage: Eukaryota > Viridiplantae > Streptophyta > Magnoliopsida > Fabales > Fabaceae > Acacia > Acacia acuminata. Next base: position 168,177 of record JAFJYI010000329.1, read on the forward strand.
ATCAGGAAGCGTTGAATAAAATTATGTGAATAAAATATGGAAAAAAAAAAAAATTGAAGCAAGCAAGAAGTGATATGATTCAACTCACCAGTAAGCTAAAACCAGTAACCGATGCAAAAGATGTAGCCATAGAAGAACCAGAGAGAGCAAGTTCGCCTAGATGCCCAACGAACATAACAGATATAAGTTGTAAGCAGAAATTTAGCAGATTCACAGATATCAATGGCCCTGCAAGCCATAATTGCTTCTTCACTTCTTCAAAAACTTCACTTCTTGTTTCTGCTCTTTTTTGCTTGTTTAGCTCAGTGTCAACTTTGAAGAATCCATCTTCTTCACCTGAGGTTTGAATCAAAGGAGAACTTAGAGATGTCGTATGGTTCTCTCTCTCCATATTGCTTTGATCGGAGAGAGAGGGAGAAGAGTTAGACCATATATTAATTATCAAGTACGCAGGCCCATCGAGTTCTTATAAAAGCAATCATAAATTCAGAAAAGTGAAGCCCCAAGTCGCCGAAAAGGAATAATGGAACAAGAATTATTTTTTATTTTTTAACTCTCTATCTTGCAAAGTTGTCCCACTTTCAAATCTACGTGTCACAAATCCTCTCAAATCAACTTATTAATTAAGTTAGTTGACATAATGATTATGGGGTAAATTTTCAATTTTCCCTCATTTATGATTGGTACTTTTTGACTGTTTCTTCTCTCTCTCTATCTTTATGGGTGCAATTAATATGGGTAAAATTGTCACAATCTCATTTATTTCAAACTGACTTATAAATAGGACCAAATTTTTTGGTCAAACCTGACTTATAAAAAGGACAAGAGTGGTATTAATTAAGCGTCTAGTGCTACATAAAACTACTTTAAGGCCCGTTTGGTATGAAGAATTAATTGTGGTGAAAGGGAATTGGAATGAAATGGAAAAATTGGAGGCACAGACATATTTGGTATGCACTTGAATGAAAAATAATTTGATGGGAAAATTTACTTTTGGTAGGTTGAATATGACGGTAAGAAAATCATGCAAATGACCAAATTTCCCTTAATGATTAAATTAAAAAGAAGAGGCGGCGGGAGTATTTTTAATGATTCCTTGGTTCAAAAGAGGGCGGGGAGGGATGATGATAGTTAAAGTAATAAAATAATATATTTGAAAGAATCAGATGGCAAAGATCCAACGACAAATGATAATGATAAAAGGACAGGCGGCCACCATTCGGCCATTCCTCTTCCATTGCTCTTTAGAATTCAAGTCATAGTTCTCAAACATACCATATGCTTTCAACCACAAGTTCCACCCGAGTCAGACAAAATATTTTCATATAACCGACATACAATTCGAGTTAACGTCAAGTCACTCACCAAAAATATTTCAGTAACTTCCAAGTTTCACGCGGGTTATTCTGATCTAAAAACTCAGCCAACTTGCTACCAACCCTTGTAATGTTATTCCAATTCCTAGTAACTAAGCTTATGACTCTCAGTTCATAATGTATATCTTCTAGTGACTTTGACTGTTTGAGGCAACCTTACCCAATTCGAGTTTGATTATCCTAGTTTCAAAAGTCACCATCTTGGTTGTTTTAAATGATCTTCAAGATCATAACAAACGTTGTTGAAAATTCTCCTAAGAAGTGAACTATTTGGATTGAATCAGACTCTCAATTCTTGGTTGAAACTTTGTTGAATCGTTAAATTTGTCATGGAAGAAAGTGAACCTCCTGTTCCCTCTTGTGTGTAGGGGAGGTCAAAACTGGTATCTGCACCAAGTGAAAAAAATGTTTCACTTGGGATCGTAAACATCAAATCCCATGAACAACTCAACAGAGCCCTGTAAGAACTAAAAGTATTGTGACTCGTGTCTTATTCTTGTTTATTTTTATTAAACTCTGTTTTTCCTTGTATGTTTCTTTCTTTCTTTCTTTTTCTTTTCTTTTTTTTTTTTTTTTTTTGGGGGGGGGTAAGTAAGCTAGTTTTTCTATTTTAACGTCATGTATATTGACTTTTTTTTGTTTATGTAACATTTTATCGTAGAATTAATAATGAAAATAAATCACTTTAATCAAAGAAAATGACAATTAATGCTTCTTGTATAGTTAGATATATTTTGTTGGGGAAAAAATCTGATTTAAAAGATATATATCACATCTCAAATAAATACAAAAATGTTAAATATTATATGGCAGTGCTGCTTGTGCATATCAAGTTTCAAATGAAGATACAAAAGAAATGATGTGTAATTGTAAGGTACTCCTCTTGTCCGTGCTATTTACAGGGCAGAGAGATAAACTTTTTCTTGGTCTTATTTATCATGTGTCTCATTAAAGTTTTACGGAAAACATACAATTTAACATTTTAGTTGTTATTGTATTGACTTTACTTTCATTTGATATTATACATATTAGATAAGGGTAGAGTTGGAAAGTTATTGGATTTTATGATAGATTTAATGAGGTTTAAGTTTTTCTTAGTCTATGTGAAAAATATTGGAAGTGCTCTACAAGTAGGACCACGAGTAATGAAGAGATAAATACTAACATACTCTCAGCGTACCATATCATCTGAACTTTTTCTATGAAAATACAACAACTAATCGTTTTAATCCTAGTATACTGATGACCCATATGAAATAATTCACATTTAAATGTTTTTAACAAAAATATTGGCTAATCATTTTGTTTTTGTTTTAGTTTTTTTTTCAAATTAAGATGTTTACTTTTCTTAAAAGCAAAATAAAGATGGGTCATATCGGCCAATTAGGATTAAAATGATATGAGTTGTTATGTTTTTAATTTATTCAAATGATATGTTACTCTTCATGTATGCAAGTATTTCTCCTGAAAAGATATTGTACTCACCAATTAATTACAAATCACTGTTTTAAAAATAGATTTCTAAGTAAAATATCTTCTTCTTTTTTACTTTTTCAATTCATGCCTGGCGCTTTTACATAAAGGAATATTTAAGAGCAACGTATAGCAATAAAACTTTGACCAACTTCAATAATGGAAGGCATATTTTGAAAAGAGTGGCCATTCCAAGAAGAAGATGACAATAAATACTATCTTTTAATGGGGCAATAATGATGACAGCAAAAGTTTTCAAGGGTTCATAGTTGTCCAGTAGACACATGATGGGGTGTTTAGTGAGACGATAGTTGCATTTTCCAAACAACTATGTATAATTACTGTTATTCTAAACGGAAGACTAATTATAGTACGTACTGAGAAAGTTAAATAAATTATTAAATTATCCATATGTGACATGACCTATTTAAAATACTTCTTTATAATATTAAATTTATATCATCATTTTTTAAGTCAGAAAAATTAGTTTAAAAAATGATAGATATAAAAGAGAAAATGACAAAAAAGTTTTGCATTTAAAACCAACGTTGATTTTTAAAGTAGGCCCTGCAGTTTTGGGGGAAGGGGGACTCAAAGACAAATGTTACTACGCCTGTGTGTAAATGACAAACCAGACACAGACATTCTTTTACAAAAATATCTTGAAACTTTGATTCTTTCACTAAAATATTTTGATATATTGACTAGAGGGAGCCTTCCTTAAAAAATAATAATAAAGACAACAATCTCAATTTTACTTCTTCCATCTTGGTCCACAGTCCAAGGATCCGGATTTGTTTTTAGGCAGCAGGATCCAGATTTGTTTATAATCGTCTCAGAATATAAGTAAGGAGAGATGAAATTTTAATAAATTTGACTTCAAAAATATATATAGAAGTTAAATTTACAGTTATATATAAATTTTCCTACTATTATTTCTTACACCTTCATTATATTAAAATTTTATAACATTATTTAATCTATTTCTTAATAAATTAAAGAGCTAATACTGTATACATTTAGTGAGTTTATATCAATTTTTAGTTCAGTTTCTATACTTTATAAAAAATATTTTCAATCCATTAATATACATATTTTTAATCTCATTAAAAAAAAAATTTGGCTCGATGAATTAAATGATAACTTTACATAATTAAATGCTATCATTGAAAATTTAAGATTTAATATTAAATATAACATTTTTATTTTCTTAAGATGAGTCGTCAATTTCGAAAGTTTATATCAGACCACGTCTTCATTATTATCTTTAGTCTTTAATGTTCACTAATTTGGATAGATTACAAAAATTAATTATGTTTGTTATTTGTAACAAATATAGGTCAATTTTCCTAAATACTCTTGTATAGAAACTGTGTGTCATCAATAGGTATTTTTAAAACCTTTTTTTTTTTTTTTTTTTTTTTTTTGCTCAGAAATCTTTTAAAACTTTTGGAGACAAGTGGACTAATGCCTTATATTTAGGATTAAATCTAACCTCTAACTAATTCTTATATGAAGAACAGTTGGTAGAAGATTCCGTTTTAAATGTTTTTCAAGATACAAATTTTAAATTAAGGATTAATATGTTGATATTTAATTGTAGATTCATAATTTAAAGTCCTTGACTCAGCATTTTGCATTAATAATACTAATGGTGTTAACATTAAGTAACTGAATAATATATTTTATAAATTTAAAGAACCAAACTGAAACTTGATGTAATTAAGTGGACCAAACATATAATTTAGTCTAAGTTAAAGTCATTATGATTTTTTAGGGTTAACATGGATCTAGCACCTTGAAATGTTTTTCCAGCATGCCTAACACCTTAAAGTATTTTGTGATTCATTAATCACACTAAAGTATTTTGTAGTTGATATAATACCCATGCGTCATGCACCCTAAAATTTTTCATGATGTAATTGGTATTCAACATGGCTTAAAAGACACTTGAGGATGTTGGCTGAACTACAAAATGTTTTTGGATGTAGGATGCACCTAAAAAAATTATCAAATTACTAGATAAACCACAACATAATTTAGGGTATTGGACACACATAAAAAAATAAAATAAAAATGCTTTGAGGGTACTAGATAAATCACAAGATACTTAGAAAAACACTTCAGAAATACTAGGTCAACAACTAATTTTTTGTTCTCCAATTTTTTTCCTCGAAATGCAATTAATGATCGAAATGTGTAATTAATATGTTACTGCAACCAAACCTTTTCATTGGGGCTAGTCCAAATGGTGTACCCTCAGGTGGTCCAAGAACAAGGACTTGATAAGGAGTCGTTTGGATATTGCTGTCTCATTTATTTTGCCCCCTACGTTGGGGGACCAGGGTACTGCAAGGTTACACAATTGCAGTTCTTCAAAACAAATGGAGACATGATATGCCTATATCTCAGGTTTCAGTTAAGATTTACGGCCTATAATAAATAAAGATAAAAATTTATATTTATAGTTAAAATTGAAAAAATAAAAAATAAATGTATTTATTATTTAAAAATATATTTATATTTATATTTAAAAGTGAAAGAATAAATATAGAAATTGTTAAAAAGGAAAAAAAAAAGGAACTAACGCCATAAGAAGCTAGAGAGGAAGAATGATTATTGTGGTGGGCCCCTTCTCTATGTCTGGATTCAATTTTATGGTTTACCTTTGGATTATTTTATTGCTGAAGTTGCAAAATCTCCATGGGGTCGTTATTTTTAGTTTTCGATGAAGTTAATTCTTTTAAGCCTGATGGAATGGATCAAGGTTGTGTGATCCAATTGAACTAACCTCAATCAACTTTGTCCCCTTAAGGCCTTAAGTTAAAATCAGGCGTCAAGCTTCAAGTTTCCATTTTGTGAATATGTATCAATTTAGTCCTTATTATTATAAGTTTAGTTTGATCAAATCACACATTCACAATATAGAGTGCTTTTAGAAGAATAGTTTAGTCCAAAATATAAGTCAATTATCAAATAATTATTGCTCATTTTCTAGTTTTGCCCCTTTAATTAATACTCATTTCCAATTTTGTCCACTCTTTAGATTTCCATACACATTTCCCAATGAATGTAAAATTGGGGAAAAAAAAAAAAATCAGTTTACAACATATTTAATGAGTTAAAGGCCATTTGTTTCCTATGAATTCATTAAAGTACCCTATATTATGGACATGAGGGAGTACCAAAAGAAATAGAAATTAAGACATTTAATATGTCTTAAGCTGATTAATTTTTCTAAATTTATCCTTACTTAATGAGTATTAAAAAAGATGTCACTCCATCTATTTCTTTTATAAGATAGAATTAATCAAATTGTGTTGTTTGAAGAGGTAGTTGAATTTTTGTCCAAAAAAAGAGGTAGTTGAATTTAATTAGATGCTATATATATATAATATGATTTTTTTCAATATTTCCCTCATTTATATGGGAGAAAGAGAATATGTTATATTAAATGATTTGCTCAAATATAAGCATTAAATATAACAGAGGCATGGGTAATTCTTGTAATCAAGTAAGGGTAAAAGGGGGAGTTTACAATGTATAAAAAAGAACACATACTCAAGAATCCTATCTTATAAAAAGGAACAATATATATTTTCTCTCTTTCCGATTTCCTTCATTCAGTAAGGGTAAAAAAAAATAAATCATTAATAACCCACTAGGTGGTTTTATGGTTAGAACCAAAATGAGAGTGGTAGTTAGGCCATACACTGTGGAGCATTGGTCATTCACGCAGGCATCGGCTAAGCCGGTGGCTAACCTTAGAGATCATACCTCTAATTATGTTGGGCCTAATTCGCCCTAAATTGTGCATCAGAAAAGAATTCGGCCCAAATTAGTGAAGACAAGTTTAGATATACTGCCAAGAGAGGATGAAGGAGTCTAGTCAAGACTAGGCCCAAACACCGTAGTTCAGGTTGCGCAACTCCCAAGTCATGTTTTGGGTTCTGTTTACATACATAATTGTTGCTAGGTGTTACCAGGAAGTAGATTTGCTCAGTATCTCTCTCCTAAGTATCCCTCAGTATCCGTGAATCCTAGCCATCTAAAAATTGATCCAAGCGTCCAGAAAGTGACACCTTAAATTTTGATATTTACCGCATGCGGTAGGTTTTACCGCGTGCGATAATCTGAAATATATGAGGTATCACTTTCTGGACGCTTGGATCAATTTTTGGACGGTCAGGATGCACGGATACTGAAAAAAATCCAGACCCTTGTTACCAATGGGTAAGGGTTAGTGGAAGGAGCTAATTTCTTATAATATAGCAAATCAATTTCATAGTGAATCAAAATTTGAATTCCCGCTTAAAGAAGTGACCACATTTAATGTATGTTAGTGCATCCAACATGATTGCCTAATTATTAAAAAAAAAAAATTTAATTAATTCCTCTGGAGTGTTAAACTTTCACTCTGGCATAAAGAAAAGGAAATCTAATGCAGAAGAGACGTTTTTGTTTTTATTTCGTCTACATCCTTCTTCCTATCATTGAATTTAATTGTTGTGAGATGAAGGTGCCTGCATATTTTTATTTACTTTTTAGCAGTTGCTTATTGTTATGAATATTAATTATGTGGATGGTCATTGACTCATATCCTAATTGACATTCATAAATATATTTTTGACAAACTAAAAGGCTATTGCGTGTTTACACCATCCCAAAAGTGGCTTTTCTGGCTTTTTGGCGTTTTCTGTGTGTTTGGAATTGCAATTCAAAATAAGTGCTTCACTCATGAAAAGCCAAATTAAGCTTAAGCAACTTTTTGTTGCTTTTCTAACCCGAAGAGAGGGAAGAAATATTGTGGGCCCGTGAGGATTGGGGGCAGGAGTGAAGCATGACACTATTTGAATTCTGAAGTATATTGTGGGCCCGTGAGGATTGGGGGCAGGAGTGAAACGTGACACTATTTGAACGAGCCTATACTTCCCCCGTGCGTTGCACGGGATGATACTACTTATGCTTTATTTAAACATATTTTACTTCCTTAAAAATGCAACTTTCTTACCTTTCAAGACCATTAAAACATCACAATCAATGACATATTAGAAACAATTTTTTAAAGTATTTTAAATATTATACAATTATACAATGTGGACTAAAAGAGATCTCCCTCAAAAATCATTACCAAGGAATATTAAAATTGATTTTCAAATCTCCACCATTTTTAAAAAAACAATTGATATAGGTGAAGAACTTGAAATAAGACGCAAAAGAGATCCAACCAAATAGGTTCATGAATTTTTTTTTTTGCTAAGAATAGGTTCATGAATTAACTATGCGTTAAATGAACATGAGTGCTTTTTTTTTTTTTTTTTGGGTAAGAACACGAGGCATCAGCCCATATTATTCGGAATCAACACATGTCTTGGGTAACAAATACCCATACAATCATTTAACTGACAAATGATTAATAACAAGCAGGTGGCCTATCAAATACCACTCTAATTTCTCGCTTGCCTAATCTTTGTGATTAGCCATAGTGTCAGCACACATATTTGCTTCCCTGTATACAAGCACAAAATCAATACTACAAAAATGACATAGAATTCTACCAATTTGTTGCACAATTTTGGGGGCTGACGCATCTTCCACCTTCATAGATAATAGCAAATGATTAATAACAGCAGGTGGCCTATCAAATACCACTCTAATTTCTGCTTGCCTAATGCTGTGATTAGCCATAGCGTCAGCACACATATTTGTAAGTTCTGGCTGAACCCAAGAGGGGGGGTGAATTGGGTGAAGTATAAAAATTTAGATTCTTTGAAAATCTTTTCGCAATTCAAACAAATTCAACTTGTATAGAAGTGAGTTATAAATCAATTGACAAACATTCGAATGTAAATCTTTGGAAATATAAGAAATAAGGGAAGAGGATGTGCAAACTGATTTATCTTGGTTCGGCCCAATCCTTGACCTACGTCCAGTCCCAAGCCTCACTTGGGATTTTCAATCCACTATCTTTGTTCAACTTGATTACACGTTTCGTAATCAAGCAACCCTCTCTCTAGGATTCACTCCCCCTTACAAACTGTAATCAACACACCGCTTGATTACACACTCGCACTTCAAGTAATCCTCTCACTAGGATTCACTCCCCCTTACAAGTTGTAATCAACACAATGTATATCCCACTCAAGATTACCCAATCTTGAGTAACTCTCGATAGAAAGATAATGTGTTTACAATAAATCTCCTCTCTTAGAAGTGAATAGATAAACACCGAAGATCAAATACAAATCACTTCACGCTCTAAGTTATCTAAACATGTAAAACGAGTGTAAATGATGAGAAAGCGAGTATCAAAGCATGTTGGAGTGTAAGCTTGTATCTCCACGTTTTTCTACTTGAATCTGTCTTCTATTTATAGGTAGAGATCAATATATGACCATTGAGAAGATTCAATGACCGTTGGATAAAGGAATATAGCTGTTAGAAACTAGCCGTTAGAACTTTTGCACAGCTTTCGATGTTCTGACCCAAATCTGATATTTTGAAGATTTGCATCTAATCCTTCGTTTAATCCCCTGAAACTTGTACACAAATGATATAAATAATGTTAAGAAGTGTTATAAATCATTTGGGTAATCATCTGGATGTTTATCAGAAGAATCAAGATTTTCGAAACTTTGATTTTTTGAACCAGAAGTGCAAACTCGAGTTTGCTCTTGAAAACTCGAGTTTTCCTTTCGTTGTCGAATGTTGGATTTGCCTCTGCCTGAGAAAAACTCGAGTTTTGTCCAAAACTCGAGTTTTGGAATGTTCCTCTGAAGTTCGCTGCTCTGTCGGATGAAAACTCGAGTTTTGCTTTCTCTTGAACTTTGTTGAGTTTTCTTCAAATAACCGTCAACTTTCGAAGAACATATCTCCCTGTTCTGAACTCCGTTTTAGTCCGTTCAACTCTTGATGGAACGCTCTGTGAGTCTACTTTCAAATGCCACTGATTTCAGCTCAATTGGATTTGTAGTTTGTGAGATACACTCAAAACATTGAAGCTTGGTTTGCTGTGTGGCGTGGATTTCTATGTCAACTTCAACAATTCATAGCTCCTTGATCTGAACTCCTTTAGGCTTGAATTGTATATCAAAATGACGCATTGGGAGTCTAGTTTCATATTCCTTTGGTTTCGTCTCAATCCGATCTCTGGTTTGTGAGATATCATCGAAACACCAGAGGTCGCCCGTGTTGAACGTGAAACAGAGTTCTTGAAGAGCTGATCACTGCTGGAAACTCGAGTTTTGCCTTGGAAACTCGAGTTTTCTTAGTCCGAAGAGGCCAGAGATGCTAAAGACACCCCAAACTCGAGTTTTGAGTTGCAAAATCGAGTTTTGAGTTCCAAACTCGAGTTTTGTATTCCAAACTCGAGTTTTCTCCTATCCGAGAGGCAAATCACTACAAATGGAAGTAGGAAACTCGAGTTTTGACTTGGAAACTCGAGTTTTCTCATCTGAAGCTGATTTTTGCTTACTTTAACTCCAAATTGAGCCATTCCAACTTCCATATGATCTTGGAGGCTTCTAGCTTCAATATAAGAACTTGGATAATTAAATCTTCATTCCATACATCAAGTTCTTCATACTTCCATCTCCCAACTTGATCATTCTTCATCATTTAACTTGGATTGATTTCCTTCTTGCATCTCTTAACTCCTTCTTGGTTATTCTCCTTAATTTAACTTGGATTGATTTTAACTCCAAATTGAGCCATTCCAACTTCCATATGATCTTGGAGGCTTCTAGCTTCAATATAAGAACTTGGATAATTAAATCTTCATTCCATACATCAAGTTCTTCATACTTCCATCTCCCAACTTGATCATTCTTCATCATTTAACTTGGATTGATTTCTTTCTTTCATCTCTTAACTCCTTCTTGGTTATTCTCCTTAATTTAACTTGGATTGATCTACATTAAATACAATAGTTAGTCAAAGTAGGAGATAACTATAGTACTCAATCTTTTTGCTTATAACAATGGCATCTATATAGGACATCATCAAAACTAATCATAGCCAACAATATTTGCTTCCCTGTATACATGCACAAAATCAATACTACAAAAATGACATAGAATTCTACCAATTTGCTGCACAATTTTGGGGGCTGACGCATCTTCCACCTTCATAGACTTGAGAATCCTAACTACTGCGCAGAGAATATGATTCAACAACTACTCTATTACAATTTTATTGAATTGCTACTTCAAGCCCAGTGAGAACCGCCCAAACTTCTGCTCTCATAGCAGAACAACTTCCCAGTTATTCTGTAACATGAGAGCTTTAACTTGCGTGAGAGATACAATGAAACAGATAGTGTTGTGATCCCATATGTGAAGGAAAGGGTTAAAGTTGGGGTGAACTAAATTTTCACTTGAAGTTATTTTAAGTAATCTTTATGACAAAATAATTTTTCTTAACCTAAAAACTCAAGAAACTCCAAAGAGATTTATTTCAATGAGATAGAATAATAATGATTTATTTCAAATTATTTAATTTACATATATTTAATCTTTTACGTATATGAATATATAATTGAATTCTTTTTTTTATTTTTATGGGGGGGGGGGATTTTAGTTGGACACACTTAAAGTTACTCCATTAGGAGGTTCATATAGTTCGTGTTTTGACATTAGACTTAAGATGAATTTTCATTACGATTAACACTATTTCACACATGTATTCCTTTTTTTTTTTTTTAGTCGATTTGAAATACAATCCCTTTCTTTTACAACTATTCAATAAAAGTACATCCGAAAACCGACACGAACTTGAAGGCAAAAAAAAACCCGAACAAAGTAACATGAGCCCAAAACGCCGCTATAAATAACCTAGGGTTGATGGCCAAACTATGAAATTTTGAAGTGAAGCAGAAAATGTGGTAATGTAGATCTACGAAGGTGATATGTTACTATGTTTCTAATCTTCTCCTTCCACGGCTCATCTTTATACTTTCCATTTTTCCCTTCACCCCATCTTCTATTTTCACTTCCATTTTTGTAAATCCTCCAAAATTGGAAAACATAGTAAGGGAAAAAATGGGAGTGAAAATAGAAGATGGGGTTAAGGGAAAAATGGAAAGAATGAAGCGGCGGTTATTGGAGAAGATTAGAAAACATAATAAGATATCACCTTCGTATATCTACACAACCTTATCCTCTGCTTCTCTTCAAAATTTCATAGTTGCAGCCATAAACCCTTCCCAGCAACCCTAGGTTATTTATAGCAACGTTTTCATGTTTCTGTGTTTAGGGATTTTTCTTTTTCTTCTTCGTTACTATGTCAGTGTTCAGATTTACTTTAAATGAATAGATGTTTTGGGAGAAATGTCATTAAAATAATTGAATAAAAAAAACATTGTAAAAGAAAAGAATTGCATTTCAAATCAACCAACAATGAAAAAAGAAGTTGGTAATTGTCCATGCAGTTCCTATTTCGTTTCTGTTGCAAGCTTTGAAATACAATTAGTTCCTGTGTTCCTTGTAGATTTTCAGTTCCTTAAATATTTGCATGAGTAGAAGGTTAAGATGTGATTTATCTCACCATCTTGCTATCATATCACTGATTTAGCGGCATAAATAACAATGAAACATGAAAAACCAAAAAAATCACTGCAGAGATTAGAAACATGTACCTTTTAGCTTCGGCTGTGTTTTCTAAAGGATTTCAGGTTTCTCCAATACGGCTCGAAACCTATGTTTCACCTGATATAAGCAAAGGTCTGTGTATAACGTGGAAATCAAAAATCAGGACAGCATAAAACATGAAACATTGTGGAGTATGTCAACCGAACATTACTGTTATTCATTCAACAAAAATAACAAACTCAAATACTATTCCCCCTATATTGCACGGATTTTGATAGTACTTCATGAGTTGTACAAACATTAAATCACTCTTGAACTCAATCGAAACTGGAAAAGGAAACAAATCCATTAAATCAGCAGAAGAGAAAAGGCAAATGTTGATGCAGGGAAATGTTGAAACACAAGGTGTATATATAACGGTTAAAATTGGGAGATTGAGCCCAGAGGGAATTTGAAATTGATTTTCATAGCTCTACCATTTTTTAAAAACAAACGATATACATGGAGAACTTGAAATAAGACATCATAGAGATCCAGCCATTACGTAGCAATGATATACATGGAGAACTTGAAGTATTTGTATGTGGAAGAAAAACATTTTATTCCAGTTGATTGCAATGAAAATAAACATGGGAAGAACATGAACACATCATATCACAAAAGCAATAAAAAATAAACATAATCAAATAGAAGGTTACCTGAAAATATCATTCCCATGAACATGACCTTGCCGAATGCTTGAATGGTAGCTTAATTACATAGATGTTTCAGAGTCAAAAATTGCTTTGGCCCGTGACTTTGTTTAGAGGGAAATGTCAAAGATGGAAGAATTTTTTCAAACTACATGACCTTGCCTGTAACTCTATTTTTTTCTACACCCGCGAAGTAAGAGATAATATAATAGATGAGTATACATGTCTCGGGAATAAGATGAAAAGTATACATGGTTTATGCAAATTTCCAGCAAAAAATAATAATAATAGTCGCATAAAATATATGTAACAGGAGTTTTGTCTCACATTATCTTCTTTGGTTTATAAAGAACACAATCTTATAATAACTTCTCAGAAAAAACTACACATCAAGAAAAGAATGGCCAAGTTATGAAGTGAATCCACGAATGACATTACCTTCAACCCCAATGGATCACTGTTATAAACAAAAGTCCTAGCATTATAAACTACCAGCTCAGAATCAAAACTACCAGACGAAATATGTCTCCCCACTGAACTATGAGTCTATGATAGTCAGAGGTATGAGTATATGAAACCAAAGAAGATAATGATGAAGAAGAAATGAAAGCGTATGTCAGGTGCTACCTTGACTAACTTGCACACTAATAGAAGCAAAATTGCACGAAGCCAAAGGAAAAGTGAACGGTTGGTTGCTGAAGCCGTTGCCTTGTAATCAACAGCTAACAGAGAGAGCACAGAGAAAATCATCTTAGCATCGAGAAGAAGATGAAAAGTGAGAATGGAGACAAATAGGAATATTACAATAACATATTTAAAACACTTGGGGCCCACAAAAATATTAATTTCAAACCACCCGTGACTTCATACCTTGCGATAATAATAATATCTTTGGTCAAATCATGCAACTTGCAACCATTTACCATGACTCGATGGAAACAGATTGCATAGGAAAATATTTATAGTAATATTAATTAAAAACAAAATAGGACCCACCAAATATAATATATTTTAATCCTCTTCTTCCTCTTCCACCGATCTTCCTCTCTCTTTTCCGTCTATCTCGTTCTTTGCTCCATGACCATGGCCTTTAATCCCTCCATGTTTCTCGAAAATGGCTCTCTTGTTCGTAAGTGAAGCTCGGTTCAAACTCCCTTCGATGGCATATCTCGCTTGCTTTCACACCTTTGGTCTCTGTAATAATAATTTTAAAAAAAAACATTGTTAATAGCGATGAAGGAAAAATGGCATACATGAGTCCAATCTTCAAGCTCCATAGAAGAAAAAAGGGATTATGAGTGAAAAAGTGCAAACTTGAAAAGTCAGAGATCCGAGAGGTGGAAGACTGGTTGCAGAAGATGAAGACGACAGCAACAGGATCTGAGAAGAAGAAGACAACAGCAATAGGATCCGAGAGGTGGAAGAAAGGCGACTAGCGAGCTTGAGCAATGGTGACTGGTTTCACTGGATTTTAGGATCCGAGAGCTTGAATTTGAATTTGAATTGAAAAATGGAGGGTGGAGAAAAGCTTTTGGGAAAAGGGGGGAGAGAGAGGAAGGGGTTGCGTGATGGTGTGTGTAGTTTTTTCAACCTGAAATATGGAAATTTGAATGAGGCATCGAGGCATCGAAAAGGGGAAAAGGTGAATAAAGGAGTGGAGGAGGTCAGTGAACATGCACAAAGCCCGATGATGAAAAAACGGCTTATGAATAGTAAAATGTGTCTTGAGCCAAAGATAAGCCATATATGAGCTGGCTTAAAAGATGTGTTATTATAAATATATTGATTCTGAAGTCTATTTGAATTAAGTAAACCAAAGATTTTTAGTGGATGCTGATTGCAAATCAGCTAAAGATGTTTTGCAAAAATATGTTAAAAATCTTGCATCAAAACAAATTTTTGCTAGATGACAAGCAATTTTATGTGTTTTTTATTTGAAGTTATCAAAGTCACTTCAAGCTTTCTCTGAGATTTCCTCACCCATGAAGGTTTACAAGGTAGGTAGTAAACAAGCAAAACTCCAGAAAAAAAAAACCACCTCTAAACTCCTTCAAATGCAAAAAGAAAAAAAAAAGAAACTAGATGAAAAACGAGAAGAGCATCTCATAGGGATGGTGAAAGCCAACTTAACTCTATGCTCAAACTAGTTCAACAAGAAGAACAAACAAAGGTTCAGGCCAGCTCTTCAACAGCCTCAGAAGCTCAAGAAGAAGATGATTTTCTTTAGAGTGACGAAAACGATCTCACAGTTGACCTACATGAAGATTAAACTCAAAAGTTTTACCATAAGCATTGTTGTATTCCCAAACACTATAGCTTTCACAGTAAAAAATTGTTCAAATGGTAAATCACTGTCGGTAAACACTATACACTATAGTGCATTGTGGCAAAAACTGTATTGTCGATAGACACTGTAGCAAAATTTTGATTGAAACCATGCAAATAGTGTCAGTCACTAGCTGGTTACAGGTCCAACACTGTTCAAATAGTAACGTCGAATGCCTATTTAAGGATGAGTCCCACTTCAGAGTGGGAGACATTCAAGAACAACCATATGACTTGGTTGTACTATGACTTGGTTGCTTCTGACTTGGCTTGCTCGAGTTTGCAACTTTGTCACCTTTTGAAGGCCATATCTCCCTGGTCAGAAGTCCGTTTTGGTCCATTCAAAGCTTGCTGGAAAGCACTTTGAGTCTACTTTCATATGCCACTGATTTCAGCTCCATTGGATTTGTAGATTGTGAGTTACACTCAAAACATTAAAGCTTGGTTTGCTGTGTGGCGTAGATTTCTCTGTCAACTTCCACAATTCATATCTCCTTGATCTGAACTCCTTTGGGCTTGAATTATATATCAAAATGACGCATTAGGAGTCTAGTTTCATATTCCACTAGTTTCATCTCAATCTGATCTCTGGTTCGTGAGATATCATCGAAACACCCGACGTCACCTAAAACAGAGTTGAGCTGAAGTGCTGATGACCGCTGTAAACTCGAGTTTGTACTTATAGGCTCGAGTTTGCCTAGTCCAAAGACACCAGAAATGCTGAAGACACTTATTGAGTCGAGTTTCTGATGGCTGTCTCAAGTTTGAAGTCCTAAACTCGAGTTTGAAGTCATAAACTCGAGTTTGTTCATATAAGAGAGGCAAATTCTCTGAAAAGGTAATAAACTCGAGGGTAATACTTGGAGATTCGAGTTTGCTCATCCAGAAGCTGATTTTTGCTGACTTTAACTCTGAATTGAGCTATTCTAATTGCCATTTGATCATGGAGACTTCCAGAATCAATCTTAGAACTTGAATAATGATATCTTCATTCCATTCAAAGCAAGTTCTTCCTTCTTCCATCTCCCAACTTGATCATTCTTCATCATTTAACTTGGGCTCATCATTTCTCAGCCTTCTACCTTCTTCAATATCCATAAAGTGATGAAGCTTCATTCCAATCTTATCATAGAGAGATTTAAATCACAAGAACTTGAATGTTGATATTCCTATTATATTGTGCAAGTTCTTTTGATAACATCTTTCTCTAGTTTCTTTCTTCTTCTTGGTCATCCTCCAAAATCTATTGATAACATCTTGCTTCTTGACAACCTCGCAAGTTCTTCTTTCCATTAATTCCTTATCTCCTTCTTGATTATTCTGCATGATTCAACTTGGACTAATCTACATTAAACATAGTAGTTAGTCAATGTAGGAGATAACTATATTACTCAATCTTTTTGCTTTTAATAATGGCATCTATATATAAGACATCATCAAAACTAATCATAACTAACAGAAATTCAGTTTAAAGATATAAACCAAAAAACATTCATGATTGGACTCTTCTTCTAGTTGACAATAACACTCTTTACACTCCTCAAAATAGAAGTTGGTTTTCAAAGTTTGACTATGTTATTAGGACTATTGAAGAATCAATCTTTGTCCAACCAGAAAAGGAAGCATTTTTCCTTTTATCTCCAAAATCTATTGCCAAGCACAAACAAACTTACAATTTTATGCATATCGGGTGTGTACAAATTGCTCTTAAACCTCTTGTTCACACCGAACTCAACGTCTCCTGCTTTGTATGTCTAAGAGATACAAGGTATTATAATTTTGCCGATTCTCTCTTAGCAGTCGCTAAAGTAGGACTTCACAATGGACCTGTTTATTTCAACTGCTATCCAAATAGGATGGTAGATCTAAAAGATAAACATATCCTTGACTTTCTCAAACTCAATGGTTTTAATATGAAACCAAGATCTATACTTGTTACCCTTATATATAGGATATAATACAAGGTCTTAAATTCTTCAAATTCCATGGTCCAAATACCTCCAAACAATGGACAAAACTATTGTCTTCCTTACTGACCATGCAAATGCAAACATTACAATTCCTCAAACCATCATGTGGAAAGATGTTGTCTTACCAGATGATTGTGTTATGAAAAAGGTTGTCCAAACCATACTAAGACCCATGCCACAAATCACAGAATTTCACCAACGTAAACTGGGACTACTAAATTAACTTTTGATAGACCTAGAAATTCTTGTCACACATCCAGATCGGGATCTTCAATGTATGAGGACTTCAGATCTATAAACTATGAATTGCCAAGAGATTCTTGCTCTTCAGAACAAACTCTTCCTTCGGTAATCCACATGCCACCTCCACTGACAACAACAAACTCTCTACCCACAAACATCTCAATTCAAGGAATTGATAATTCTTCAAATGTTCCTCACGCAAACTACCAAAAAGAGGATGACCCAAGATCAATAGAGTCTCCAACCTATTCATCTCTAAGAGAACCTATTTTTGTAAATGTTTTGGAAAAACAATTTGAAATTGATAAACAAAGTTTGCAAAAGGAACTTTTTCTAACAAATGTACCCTTCAATGAAATTGGTTTCTTGACAGATTCAAAGAATCTATAAGAAAACAAATTCAACAAAGGTTTTACAAATTTCTTGAGCGGATTTAAACAAATATTCCATTTTTTGATTGGTTTGAGGCTTATGCTTAAGAACAAAAGTTGGAATATCCATTTTTGCAAACAATAAACATGACAAAGAAGGATTAAGAATCTTAACAATCCCGACAAAATGACTTTAGCATTCTATGCTAAAAACTCCCAAAGCAAACATGGGGAGAAATATTGGCTCAAAAGGATGAAAAAACTCTTGCTCTTGAGTTAATTCCCAAACATACAATGACTAAACAAGAGTATGACTTGATCAATCTCATATCAAATCTTCAAATCCTTCAAACTCAACCAACTCAGGCTTAAAGCCAACTAATAACTACACTAGTTATTAGTCCACTTGATACTCCTTACTTTTATAAAGAAAACCAAGTAAGGAATGTTATTCAAATTGAGCCTGAATTCTTTTATGAAACCCCTAACCAAGTAGCCTTAAATGTTTTCCCTCCTGGATTTCATTTTAAGCCTTCTGGTTTGAGAAAAACAAGAGAGTAATATGAGCTTATATTAGTTCATTCTAAATCCATCGAGTTATCTCGAAAAAAAAAGGATAACCATGATGAAATTTTAACAACACATTCTAATTTCAAAATTTTAAATGCTCTCACACCATTCCAATAGGGACCAAATTTCAAAAAACAAACATTAGAGTGATAATCCAAAGAATAACATCGAATGGGAATGGTAATTTCTTTTTTTAAAAAAAAAAGTTGATATTTGTAGCAGTTTTTAGTTTATGAATAGTTACAAAGTGAATATTTTTTAAATTATAAATGCCCGCCAATGTTATGAATTTTGTAATGTTTTTGGTCTCTAAACTGCTACTGTTGGTCAAATTCCCTTAAGGCAAGTGAATCAGTCGAATAAGTAATAAAGAGTAAGTAGAGTTATCATCCCACAGAGGCTGTTGATACCGAAGATGATGCTAGTTTCTAAAGACAAGTGCGCGATGTAAAAGTTGCCTTGGGTTTTGTTGATTTTACTATTTCTAATGACATTAAATAACTAATAGTCAAAGGTCGAAGGAATTTATCAATCTAAAAGTAGGCCGAGCTCATATTTCATCTTAAGTCATGTCATTCCCCTAGTTTGCCTACAATGTATTGCTATAGCAATTATGCTGCACAGCTTCTGCAATGCTACAACATAATCACCTTTTACAACGTTATCCAGTTAACCTACTACTATCCTATACGAGCTTCTGCAATCCTGTAAATATAGTTCTTGCTCTACTCTCCCATTTTCCTATGGTGATTTCAAGTCTAGTCTATTTGATTAGCTCTAGGTGTTTGCGGTTATGAGTGGTAAATCCGTTCCTAGCATCTACAATTTAAGTCGAGCCATGTAAAGGCTTGCCTAACAAGCACTGCTAAATAGAGGTCTAACCCTGCTTCCCTTCTGGGCTGACAGGACCATCGAGATAACCTTAGCGTCCGCTAATTGGCTATGAATTAAAACACTATTAAAACAAACTGGATTTATTAAATGAAGAACTAACAAACTGGGTTCATTCTACAACTTAGGAATTCATCCTCGCTCAGCCAAAGGGAATTTAGCTCATCACTGACGAGGGACACATAATACAAAGTACTGTAGAACAGCCCATAACAAAATTATAAAAGTGAATAAAGAAAACAAGAAGCTCATTGAGAGGTTGGCGTCATAAGAGGCGTCCTATCATGTGACATCTCCACATCTTCTACGATCCGTCTTGCTCCAAGTAAGAACTTGGTTTGATCTCTTGTCCACTCGATCTATCTCCTTTCTTGTTCCTTTAGTGTGAGTTCAATTGGATGGAATTGAATGATTGCTTTCTCCCGTGGCTCCTGATTAGCACAAATTGTACCATATTTTCCTTATACTTATTGACTGAATTGAATGTTAAATACAAGTGTAACTGCAGATAATCTAAGCAAAAAGGCATACATTCATGACATAGGGATGAAGAGTAGAAATCATTTGCATGTGCTAAGAATGAAAGAAATTGCGGTGGTTTTTAAAGAAGAACATATAGCGAGAGCTGATACGATGCTATAACATTCTGACAGTGAGTCGAAGTGCAATACAAGGCATCACGAATGCTATAGCAAAGTAAAAGACGCAATGCTATGCGGCATGTTTTCTGACCGTTTTACCCAAATGATTTCAGGAATAAAAGAAAAGGGCGCTTCTAATTGCTGATATAACGGAATAGAAGATGCGGAGGATCGGAACTAACAGATTTGGAGAATCCCGCAGAATCAACAGAAGCAATCTACTCGGATACAATAAATCCCGACGGATTAGGAAAGGCCCAACTCGCTGTAACTTACAACACAAGAAAAGCCTGATTATAAAAGGAAACAGCGGAGCCAACCCTAAGAGAGTCGGAGAGCCCTAGAACAAGATTCTATCTTTCGACAGACTCAAGAGAAGAGTGAGAGATTTCACAAGAGCACGAGACTTCGGGACAACCCAAAGATCCTTCCCCGCAATACGACTCCGAAGAAGATGTGGAGTGGTGACGTGACAGGACCTCGACCACGCTGTTGGAAATTTCATCAAAGCTTTCTGTTTCCCTTTTTATCTTTGTTTTCTCGATCATGGGTCATCTGTTAGTGTCTGTTTTGTGTGTCCTTCGTCAATCATGAACTGATTTTCATATGGCTGGACGAGGATGAGTCTTTAAGTTGTTGAATGAACCCAATTGCAAGTTCTTAATTCAATAATTTTGGTTTGCTTATCAGTGTTTTAATTACTAGTCGGTTAATGGAAGTTAAGGGCTAGATTTGTGGCCTCAGCTTACTGGCAAGGAGTTGGGGTTAGACCTCTGAGAAACAGTGTTTGCTAGGCAGCCCGTGCAAGGCTTGACCTATTATTGTAGGTTTCAGGAATGGGTCTACCTCTCATAACCATAACACCCTGAGCGTAGCACAGATCCTCTGACTAGGAAGTTGCCATAGGAATATGGAAGGAGTATAGTTAGCATCATAAGTATCGAACGCGGAAGCTTCGGTAGACTATAGAGGTGGGTTAACCAAATAACTTTGTAAGTAGTAGCTATCTTTGTAGCAATTGCGGAAGCGTGCAAAGATAGATGCTATAACATTGGGTAGAGCAACGGGAGGATTGATGCACTTAAGGGTGATTCTGAGTCCAGCCTAACCTCCTACTGATATCTTCTCACGTTTAAAGTCATTCTGTTTACTTTTGCTAGTAGCATAATCACAACAACCTCTCATCCCAATATTTTTACTTTCGCTTGCACAACTATCATAGCAATCGTGCGTCACTCTTTGGTATCTCAGTCTCTGTGGGACGATACTCTACTTACACTTTCTTACTTGTTCGACTGGTTCACTTGCCATCAAGGAAATCAACCAACAGCTCCCTCCCTATTTGGTCTTGCGCCACTTTCCTCTTATAATTAGGTCTCCTTGGTCACACATCCAGTCAGGTGGGCCTCCCAAATCTGTCAGGTCGAAGATCTTAGATTTGATCGATTGATCTTTCTTTTATTATAGCAGGATTCTCTCAATCTTTCTTTTGATTCTTCGCATCTTCTGGATTTAGCTTCAGTCAATCACCGTCTCCACGTGTGTCTTCCCGAAAACTCACAAGGAAAGGTTAGAATAACTTAGCGCATAATTCTGCATCATTTACAATGCTACAACAGAGTGGTTGCATTTTATTACTAGTGCAAATGTGGGCATTTACTATGCTATAGCATGGTATCTGCTTCATTATGCACTTTCACTACAAGACCATAAAGTGGTCATTTTCTTATGCACATTCATAGGGTAATGACATGAATGCAGCAATATATAGGATCCATCCCCTATTTCCCTATGTGCATGAATTCTCAAGTATCCATTCGGATTGTAAACAATAAAGCTCAATTTCAGTGTTCAAAACAATCAAAACACTTAAGGAAAACATGGTATAATTATCACTTATCAGCTATAAAGTGAATATTTTAGAAATTTTAAAATTTTGCTAAGAGTTTTGAACTTTGTAGCGGTTTTGGTCTTTGAACTGCTGCAAAATGAAGCCAATATAATGAAGTTTGTAGTAGTTGTGGTCTTATTACCGCTACAAAGTTAATTTTTTAAGAATTTGAAAATTTTAAGGCCTTCCAACGGTCATGAACTATGTAACGGCTTTGATCTCTGAACCGCTAAAACACTTTTTACCGGTTTTTTGTTTTGCAATTGCTACAAAATGTCGAACATCGGAAAAGTTTAAATTTAATCTTCCATGCATGTGTCATTCTGATGAGCACTAATTATGCCATTTTTCCTTGTATTTTATGACTGAATTGTATGGTGAATATGAACTTAACTGCAATCAATCTAAGTAAAAAGGCATTAATTCATGGTACAGGGAACTTAAGGATAAAATCCACATACATCCTGAACATATGCTAAGAAAGAACAAGTTTTGAGGTTTTAAGAGAAAGTTGCATAACATAGCCGATGCCATGCTATAGCATCAGGACAGCTTTACTGAAGTGCAATACAACGTATCCCTAAACCTATAGCAGAGTAAATGACGTAGTGCTATGCGGCATATGTCCTGATCTTTTGTCAAAGTTGTTTCAAGAAATATATTGCAAGGCGAGAATAACGGTTAGATTGCTGACGTATTGAAATAGAAGATGTGGAGGATCGAAACTAAAGATTTGAAGAATCCGCAGTATCAGCAGAATCAATCTACTGAGATTGGAAAGAAGGATACGATTGGACATCAACAGATTAGGAAAGGCCCAGATCATTGAACGTACACTGCAAGTAAGACCAAACTATTTAAGACCAACAGCCAACCCTTAAAAGAAGAGTTGGAGAGAAGTAAAGAATTGCAAAGCACAAGGGCTCCAAGAGAACCTAGCATCCTTCCTTGTAGTGAGACGGAGTGAAGAAGATGTGGAGTTGTGATGTGATAGGACTTCTTCCACGCCGTCGAAACCTCCATCAAGCTTTCTGTTTCTTTATTTTAATCTTTTATCATGGGCTATTTTGTAGTACTCTGTTTTGTGACTCCCTCGTTAGTTATGAACTAACTTCCTGAGGCTGAACGAGGATGATTTTCTAAGTATAAAATGAACCCAGTTGTCAGTTCTTAATTTAATATATTCAGTTGCCTATCAGTGATTTAACTTCTTGTCGATTAGTGAGAGCTAAGGGCTAGATCAGTGGCCTTGACTTACTAAGAGGGAGTTAGGGTTAGACATCTGAGAAGCAGTGCTTGCTAGGCAGGATGGTGTAAGGCTTGACTTACTATTGTAGACTTCCGACATGGGTCTACCATGCCGTCGGAACCTCCATCAAGTTTTCTGTTTCTTTATTTTAATCTTTTATCATGGGCTATTTTGTAGTACTCTGTTTTGTGACTCCCTCGTTAGTCATGAACTAACTTCCTGAGGCTGAACAAGGATGATTTTATAAGTATAGAATGAACCCAGTTGCCAGTTCTTAATTTAATATATTCGTTGCCTATCATTGATTTAACTTCTTGTCGATTAGTGAGAGCTAAGGGCTAGATCAGTGGCCTCGACTTATTGAGAGAGAGTCGGGGTTAGACATCTAAGAAGCAGTGATTGCTAAGCAGGTTGGTGTAAGGCTTGACCTATTATTGTAGACTTCCGACATGGGTCTACCGCTCATAACTATACACCTTGATTTGTATTGATAATCCAACTAGAAAAATCACCATAGACATATGGGAGAAATATAGAATAGGATTTTATGTATCAGAAGCGAGAGCTTCGGTAGATTAGCGTATAGTATGAATGCTGTAGCATTGCGTATAGGTAGCTGGGGGAATGATATGTTTAGAAAGGATTCCTATTTCACTATATTATCTAACTGATATCTTCTTATGACTACTATCATCTAGTTATTTTTCTGTTTATTAGTATAGTTATCAAAACTCTCAACCCAATCAAATTTATTTTCTTTTCAAACACAACTAAGTCTGCAATTCGGTGTCACCAATTGGTATCCCAGTCTCTATGGGACGATACTCTACTTAAACTTTATTACTTGTTCGACTGGTTCACTTGTCATCAAGGAAATCAACCAACACATTCAGAGAACTCAAAATTCTCTCTTCACTCATCTTATTTTCTAAGTTTTTACATTTTCTATCGTACACTAGCTATGATAAGTCATAGATAAAGTTTCCACGCAATTCTCCAACATATTTGGTAGGATTAAACACTTTCTTGGATTTTCCAACCTCTCACAACAGTTGTAATGGTAAGATCGTGTGTCCGTGTCCCAAATGCAAGTTTAACAAGAGGCATGCATGAGAAGTTTTCTGGGAACATTTACTTTTGAAGCTTTCCCAGAAGATTATACATTTTAGGGAGTTCATGGTAAGAAACCCATATGAGATATGATGCTTTTCTTGGAAGTTCACAAGTAGGAGTTCAAGCAGATCATGATGATCTTGTTAATGATGTTGTTCGTGATTCCTTTGGTGTTCAGGATGCAACTTCAACAAAGAAGTGAATGGTTTAGGCCCTGTGTTCTTGAGGAATGAAAAAGCGCATAATTTTTCCGTCTAATAGATGAAGCATATAGTTCTTTGTATCATGGTTGTGGAAAATACTCGAAATTGTCTTTTTTGATCAAATTGTATCATATCAAGTGCTCGTGTGGAATCACTAACAAGGGAATGTCGATGTTGTTAGAATTATTACAAGATACATTCCCCATGATTATAAGTAGATTGTGATTGAATTACCAAAAAAGATTGTGCTTGAACTACCAAAAAAATGATGCATGTCCCAATCGATTATATGTCGTAGTAGGGAGATGATGCTAGTAGGGAGACTTGTAAGCAATGTCTCACATCAAGGTACAAGACAATTCAAAAAAGGAAAAAGAAGAAGAAGAAACCTACAAAGATGCTCAAGTAATTTCCTTTGAAGATGCGGCTGCAAAGATTGTTTATGTCATTTAAAACAACTAGGAACATGAGGTGGCAAGAAGTTGACAAGAATCAAAATGGTAAGTTAAGACATCAATGGGTTGCAGAAGCTTGGAGAGTGTTTAACTCAGCCTTTCTAGCTTTCACAGCTTATCCTAGAAATGTTCGGCTTGCTTTAGCAACCGGTGATTTCAATCCATTTGGGAATCTTAGAACAAGTTACAGTATTTGATTGGTAGTATTAGTTTCATACAACTTTCCCCTTGGATGTGTATGAACTAGAGCTCCTCCATTTTGTCCATGATCATTCCAAGGAAAAAGTCAACAAGTAATGATATAGATGTGTACTTCTAACCACTTATTCAAGAATTGCTGGACTTGTGGAATTTTGGAATCAAGACATTTGATACGTATAAAAAGACATTGTTCAACTTGCATGCAGCCTTGATGTGGATGATGACTTTCTTGGGTTGGGAATATTATCCTAGTGGACTATGCATATTGGGAAAGCGTTCCAACTTTCAATTTTAATCTGACTTAGTACGCCTTCCGCTCAATCAAAAGTGGCACTTCATGTGTCATCAGAGATTTCTTGATGGTAAGCACAAAATTTAGATTGACATGAAATCGTGTCAATGGGAAACTAGAAAAAATAGGTCTTCCTCAAACTTTATTCAGTATAAATATCTTATAGCAGCTTCAAGATGTTGAATTCGAGTTTGGAAAAAATGACAATGTAGCCCAAGTAGGAAGAAAGACTAACAGACTTCTACTTATGAGCCTCAGCAATGGTAGAAGATAAGCATCTTTTTCACTCTTCCATATTGAAAATATAATTTGCTTTACTACAGACTTGATGGCATGCATATTGAAAACAATTTGTGTAATGATGTGCTATACGTGCTGCTAAACGAACCCAGAAATTCAAAAAATCATCTTCAAGCGAGGAAAGATTTGTAGGCTATGGGAGTTCATGAAGTCACATGGCTAGATGAGCATGACAAATTTCAAGCATCAAAATTCACCCTCACAAACAGAATATGGGAGTTCATGCGTGGAAAGATTTGTAGGCTATGGGAGTTCATGAAGTCACATGGCTAGATGAGCATGACAAATTTCAAGCATCAAAATTCACCCTCACAAACAGAATAAGAAAATATTCCTCTAAACTTTGAAGAAAATAAAAATTCCTAATGGGTATTTGATAAATCATTTTTCTACCATATATTTCCCATATGTTATGATTGTTTTGTATAGTAATTCTAAGCTTTAATGTGTGCTATTTGATGAAATATGTTGGAATTCATGCACTTGTGGAAACAAGGGATAGATGTAGTAAGATGTTGTATTTTGAACACTATCTCGCACATAGGCAGAAAAAAGGTTGCATCTTGAGATCCCATAACAGAATTGAGGTAATGCTACAACATTTTGGATCTTTATTCTAAACCAGCACTACAATGTCACCATAATGCGATAGCATTACTTACAATTATCTATTATGTGATGTTATTTTGATCTCTTCTCGAGCTATTTTAGGAAATAAATACATGTTATCAAACTGGACGTTAAGATGACAGTTGATTTTACAGAGACCGAAATAGAAGATACGAAGAATCGAATAGAGGATCTACAAAATCCCGCATAATTAAAAGGATCAATCAACCGAATCTTGGGAGTCTAGCCTAATAGAATAGGAAAGCCTAGCTCACTGGACGAACAGTGCAAATGACCCCTGGTTATAAAAGGAAGAGACGACTAGACCTAAAATTCAACATGGAGTTGTAAAAAGTCAAAAAGTTGAGAATGCAGAGTATAAATTTGATACAACCCACTCACGTTGAGAGATCAAGATTCATTGAGAAAGAGATGTAGAAAAGACCTAATACGTTTTGATATTAGACGGAGCTGTAGAAGACATAGAGACATCGCATGACAGGACATTCCCTACGTCGTTGACTACTCTGACTATTTTCTCTGTTTTACTTTTCTTTCTTAATCTTTCTATGGGTTGTTCTGTTGTAATCTTGATTTTTCCCTTATTAGTCATGAACTAAATTCCATTGGCTGAGCGATGATGAATTCCTAAGTTGTAATATGAACCCAGTTTGCTGATTTTTCAATTCAATAAATTCAGTTTGTTCGAGTGAGATTTATCGTCTTGTCTTTTAGTTCGCCGCTAGAAGGCTATGTCAGTGGCCTTAGCTTACTGGAAAAGAGTCAAGGTTAGACCTCTGCTGAATAGTGTGTGTTAAGGGACCTTGTGTAGGGCTCGATCTAAATTGTAGGCTACAGGAATGAGTCTACCTCACATAACCAATACACCTAGGTTAAATCGACATTCTAAGCTTGAAAATTGCCATAGGAATATGGGAGAAGTAGAGCAAGAGGTGTACTTACAAGATGCTGACACTTTTGAATAATTTAGTAGTGGGTTAACTGAATAATATTATGATATACATTTTGCTGTAGCATTGCGTCAAATACAACTAGGGGATTTGTAGGATGAAATCCGAGCTCTGCCTATTTTAACTCTAATTTTTCTCAACTGAACTCTTGATCATTTATCTATTTTATTGTTAGTAGTAATAGTCAAAACAATCACCAAAACTATTCCCATCACACAACTTTCAAAAAGAAACTGACTACGTAATTGGTATTAACAGTCTCTGTGAGACAATACTTTACTTACTCTTTATTACTTGTTTGACCAATTCACTTGCCACTAGAGGATTTTGACCAACAGTATTCAAGCAACATTTCACAATGTATTGACATGTAGGCTCGAAAGGTTGCTGGGATGAAGAGTCATGACTCACATGTTCTTAGCAACATTTATTTCCTCTGGCAATAAAAAGTACATTGTCACTTGATGTATCCATCATTTTGGTAAAGTTGTATTCTTTCTTTCGGAATTGTGTTCTAAGTTTTTTATCATTAAGGAGCTCAATCAACTACAACACAAAATCATTATGCTTTGTCATTTGGAGATGATATTTCCTTCATTCATTTTCTTTGTGATGGTTCAACTGACAATCCACAATGTTCATGAAACAAAGCTAGCTAGCCCAATTCAATATTGATGGATGTATCCTATGTTGAGATAATCATTTTACATATGTCCATCAAAATTAAATTTTAAATTTTCTAGCCTCACATCTCAGCATTTATTAACATTTTTTGGTTATTAAATATATATGTTTCTTAGGAAATTGAAACATAGGGAATAAGGCATGGTCAGAAGATTCTGTAGCTAAATTTTATATAGGGGATGAAGTCCTATATTTCTATTCAAGATAGCGATTGAGACGTCTTTCAATCGAACGCCTTATGTGGACAATTGTCCTAAACTTGAGCCATCATCAAGAGAGTTGTTAATCCATCTTGTTGGTAAACCAGCTGGAGGAAGTGAGAACTTAAAACAAATTGCAACTGAGAAGTTCCAAGTACATAGGCATGTCTTGATTAATTGTAGTCAAGCTGATCCCTTCCTTCGATATGAATTGTACACTCATATATATGTTATTTTATTTATTTCCTTACCATTCACTTACAATTCATGATCACCTCTCATGATTAATTGCAAGGAATTCAGAAGTCATATGAAGCGTCAACTCAGTATCCGTATACAAACATATTCCAAAATTGATAAAAATGTCCATGGAAAATTCCCAAGTTGGTTTGCATGTCGAATACTAAATGACCACAACCCACATTCACTAGATTTCGAAACTCACGCAATCGGCCTACTTAACCATGCAACAAGGTTTACATCATACAATGTCAATGGTTTCAAATTTTGCATGATTTCATGAGATCAAGGATTACTAACCCAAAATTTGTGTTTATGGCACCTTTAGGACAACGAGTTATGTGAGGAACAGTGATAATAACAACATGCAATTTAGAGGTGTCCCTTATTATGAAAAGTTTGTTGATGTTATCAAACTAAATTACCAAGGTGTTTCACTATGACGCTTTTCAAGTGTTTGTCGAAAAATATGACAACTTTTTGGGCACTCACAACTGATGAATTAGACATTACATTTGTAAATTTCTCCCGTCTAATTCACATTGGTCAATCTATAGATGATGAGCCATATATTATTGCCTTAGAGGCACACCATGTTTACTATGTCGAGGACAAGGGGCACATAGATTGAAATATGGTGGTCCACTTGCAGCCTCAAGACCTTTATGACATGGTTGATAGTGATAGCATCACCTACAAGAGTGAGCCACTTCCAGCCCTCCAATTTCAAAAACTTATTCCATGTGGTGATGGCAATTTACCTATAATTAAGTACGTTTTTATAAGTTATACTTTATTTAAATATATTTTTTTCCATACAAAATCATACACTTCACTAACATTTTATCCACACATTTTTTTAGGGATGACGAAGAATGATTAAGAAAATGTAGCCTTCGTTCTTGAAAAGCAATCAAATTATTATTATTATTTAAAAAAATTCAGTTAATATTTGTAGCAATTTAAAACCGCTAAGAACTAACTAATAACCGCTACAAACATGAACCATTACAAAAACTGTTACCTTAACCACTACAAACGTCTCGCTAATCCCTATAAATACCCTTACAACATCTCATTTTTTACCTTCTCCCATTTCTTCCCACCCCTCTCCTCTTTCGTTTTTCTCTCACTTGTTAATAAAGAGTTGAGCTTATATGGTAGATTTTTTCCCTCAAATCTTTGATTTCATCATTTCATTTTATGTTGCTTCTTCATATAATTCTTATTCTAATTTTTTCCTTCTATAGAATTTGAAGGTTCCTTCCACTATATTTTCAATATTCCTTCTATTAGCAAATAGATCTTTCCATCTTCAAAAGTGAAGAGCCTAAATCATTATTACCTACACATTCTCAATATTATATTAAACATACATAATATTCATACATATCTAACTTAATTTAATCATTCTTCTCAAATAATAATAATTATAATTTAAATTGTTACTTAAATAATAAACCATTCAAAATAATATTGGAAAAATAGATTGGAAAAAAAAATCATGCATTTTTTTTAACTTATGCAACATTTAGTAGCGGTTGCTCAATCGCTACAAAGTTAAATTCAAATTTAAATTTTTGGAGCACCAATTTGAAATTTCATTAAGTATTAGTAGCGGTTAAACACTACTAATGTTTGTTGCCATATTTTCTGAAATTAATCTAAAAATGTTGGCACCAAATTTTCAAATTTTATTTCCGCCATACCCAAATTTTGGGAAAAAAATTGACACAACATTTGTAGTGTTTAGCTACTGCTACAAGAAACACCTTTTATAAATATACAATCCCCAAAATTCAAATTACTGTTGTAGCGGTTTGCTAACAATTACAATATACTCCTACAATGTGTGATCTACAAACACATATTGTAGTGGTTTGGACAAACCGCTACAAATATTGTAGCGGTTATGTTGGCATGCATTGCGATTCCATAAAACCGCTACAAAATCATTTGCAACAGTGTGTTTTGTGGCGGTTCACCTAACCAACATATTATTGTTTATAACGGTTAAAACTACTACAAATAAATCATTTTAATTGCTACAAATAAGAAATTTTTTTGTAATGTCTAATAGTAAACCCATAATAAAATATTATGTTTGAATAAAATCCACTTCCTCTATATAAGAGCAAATAGGGAGTTTATTTAGTTCTAATATAAATATAAGATTTTAATTCATTTTGTCCCATATTGATTGCACATATTGAAGTGGTTGTTTATCAAGGAAGTAAATATCCAATGCACATACTATTAAAATGGGTACTATAAGGAAAACAACACATAGTTGTTTTTTTCCCCCACAAATAACTTCTTAATGTCTTTAAATTAGTTTTTGAGCTCTTACACTTAGAACTGAAAGAATGAAGTACTAAATAGGACTATTGTTTTTCAATACCAAAAAATCATGTTGCTAAAAAAATGAAGTGGATATACAATTACAGACAATATGCCCCCAGCTGATTTTACTTGACTTGTATACATATTGAAGCAAAGTCCATCTCATTCTAGCTGTACCTCCATAGTGCCCAGCTACTTTCCAGTAAATTACGCTTATACTTGGTCTCATTGCTTGATGTCCAATGAACTCTAAAGATGCATTCAGATACTCACCTATTAGATTCTAAATCTATGAATAATCTAAGTCAAATTTGATGTTCTCTTGTTAAAACATGACAAGTGTCTATATTTTCAACAATATATAGAACACAACTAGTGTATATGACTGATTTTGCACACAATTGCAGCTAGTTTAAAAAATTACATCACATATTTGTTAAAAATGTTATTATTGAGTAACTATACTTCTGTTCATATTTTAATTCTAATTTGAGAAATTGATAATAAAGATGTAAATAATTTTTTTAAGGCTTTTTTTTTTCATGTTCAAATTGTGTTATTTAAATTAAGGAATTGATTTGTGTCACTTGAACCCCTAAATTCTCAATTATTATACAGAATATACTTTTTTTTTTTAAAAAAAATGATTCAGTTAAAATTAAAATGATTCATATTTAACAGTTATATAAATATTATTAAAAATTTTAAATTTTAATATTGAATTTGAACCGTTAAAATTAAATATTTAATAGTCCCGAATAAAAAAATGAAGGGAAAAAAGTACCTGATACCATGAGGATGTGATGTTTACTAACCGCTCCATAATTTTTAATTATATTATATCCATATGACATTATTGCCATTAAAAAAAAAAAAAAAAAATAAAAAAAAGCTTTACCTGCTTATCACAACAACAACAACAAAAAGATTTCCTGCTATGGTCGGTAAGTTTTCCTATTATGTTTTAAGGGGAAAAAAGGTTTTCCTGCTATGGTCGCCAAGTAGATGAACTTTTCATGGTAAAATAATGTCATTTTATATATTAATGGTTATACACTTGTTTATTAGTCTGGAATAAAATATAATTCTTTATTAGATGCTATCTTATAATGTTATCATAAATTTTTTTTTTTTTCAATAATTCACTTTAATTATCTTTTCTATTAAACCCATGAATGGATTTGGATTACATGAATCGATCTTGAACCCAAATGATCTATAGATTTGTTTTATGGGGTAGGAATTAGGGAAATAGGAACAAGGGGAGCATTTAGCAATGCTTAATTAGGAGTAGCAAATCTGTGTTAAGGCGTATAATTTTTCAAAAATATTATATATATATATATATATATATATACACATATACATATACATATATATATAGGACAGAGCTTGGAGTAAAAATTTAGGGGGGCCAAAAAATGATAGGGGGATTTGGGGGTTTAGGGGCGCCCCCCGAAATTTTTTTCTTTTTAAGGAAAGTTTTAAATGCATTAAAAAAGAAAAGAAAATAAAATAAAAATATTCATGAAATCAAGTGAATACTGATGATGTAATAAGAGAGACAATTATTTTACAAACCTATCATTTAAAAAAGTAAGACAAAGTGTTGTTAGAAATGCAGCTACATAAATTACAATGAAGGGCTACTACACTCAATAAGTTCGAGTATGGGTAAAAGCATAGTAAATGATACACTACAAAAATAAATTTTACTGATAAGCTAAAAATTTCAAGTAATTAGAATGAAATATAGAAAAAAAAAATGATAAGATTAACATAAATTATACAAGACCCTACATGGAACAAAGATTGAAATATAAGCCCCAAAGATATAAAAAGAGGGGAAAATGTATTTTTTTAAAAAAAAAAGAAGAAGAAGTTGGGTGGGCCAAAATTAAATTTTACATTATATTAAAAAAATCTTTTTTTTTTTTTTTTTTTTTTTTTTTGGGGTTTGTGTGGTGGTGGTGGGGGGGGGGGGGGGATCAATACTCCGACCCTGTATATATCTCTTCCCTTCTTGTGTGGCACGAACCACCTCAAGTAACATAGAAAAACTCGACCAATGGATGTCAAAGTACTGAAACCGGATTTGAATCGGATGAACCCAATTATAATTAAAATAACTTAATTTGTTTTAAACATATAAAATATTTTATATTTAACCCGAAAAGAGTAATACTTAAATAAAAAAGATACAATGAATAAATGAAAGATTCAAATATAAACCACACATTAGTCAATAAACAAAATTACTAAAGTACAAGTCTAAGGATTTTTTCTTCTTAACCTAAAATGACATCATTTTAGACTCATAAAAAAAAAATAAATATAAAATCTAACCGTGATCAATCTATCCAAAACTCTTGACCAAACCAGTAGTCGATTGGTTATTGGTTAACTGATTCAACTAGTCTAGTTAATCGACACATGTTGAGTGTTAATATCATATTAGATATGATGAACACCCTAGATCTACTCATTCACATGCCCCTCACCTCTCATTCATAACAGCTACTTCCTCCAGGCCTATATATTATTAGTCATCATTTAGAATAAATGAATGCCCTATATATTAGTCACTTTACAGTTTACATAAAAAAGTGGAGGCACTAATTTTTTTCTTCAAAATACTTTTATTTACTCTTTTTTGAAAAATTATGCTTTTAAATATGGACAAACTTGAAAAATTATTTTGTTTTTCAATCACATAATAACTTGTCTGCACTTTCTTAGTTCTAATAAGATAGTTAGAAATGCCCAATATTTAAAGCATATGGAATCTACCAACAAAGAGTAGTACAGTTAGTTAAGGCGTCGGTCTTCACCTAAACAGGGAGGAGGTTGGATACTCACGGGTTGATGGGAAGACTTCATTGGTGGGCGATTTATGAGTACCTCTGTTAGTGTTCTTTAAGTGGAGATAATATATATACACGACCGGTGGTAAGTTACCGGTGTCTACCCTCCTAAATTTTTATGTACTAAACAAAAAAACATATGAAATCTAATTTTCCAATTAAAGTATATCCGTATTATATTATTATTAAAAAAGTATAAATTTTTTTATAGATAAAATTAAAATTAGACTATTATTCAAATCCCCAAATGGATTTGGGTCACCTGAACCGATCTCAAATTCAAATGGCCTATATATTTGTTTTTGGTTTATGCAAGGGAAATAGGAACAAAGAAGAGCAAGCATTTAGTTAATGCCTTGGACCAACGTAGCAAATCCATGTTATGTCACCCCTAAGAATGTGTTGCGGGGAATCAAAACACATGCCACGTGGGACCCACTGGCTTAGCGAGTCACAAATTTTCTCACATGTATTCACATGATCGATGCGTATGGATTGGCCATCACCGTTTTCACTAATTAATCTCCTGAAAACGACATGTCGTTTATGCGAATCTCCGCTTTATTCTTACTTTAACCCACCTCGATCCCTCCCTCTCTCAGTCTCTCCCCCACCTCTTTTTGAAAGCCGGATCAGATCGGACTCCATGGTTGGAACGGTTCAACCCGAATAAAGGAAAGGACCCATTCATTTCAAGGAAAGTAGATCCTCTTAGAATTTTTCTTCTCATTTTTCTCAAAATCTTATCTTTACCCTCAAATAAAAAAAATAAATTATTGAGATTTAATATTTTGTAAAATTACTATTATAATATTTTATAAAATAATTTTTTATTTTCTTATGTAACAAATTAAAGTTATCAACTGTTCAAATCAAATGTTGATAGGTTAAATTTATTTTTATTTAATATTATAATAATATGTTGTGAAACATTAATTCTGAAACATTTTTTTCTATATATAAGGGTGGAGATGAGATTTTGAAAGAAAAATGAGAGAGATGGTTTTGAGCCATTTTTAATTTTTTAGAACCAATATTTGCACAAAGAGAATTGGAATTCTATATGATTTGTTATCCTCATGTGCTCTGTCCTTCCTCTTTTTCTTCACTACTCATCTGAATCTTTGGATTGAAGTTTGAGCAATTCAAATTTAAATTATTATAAAATATTAATAAAATATCAAATTATTAAAAAGAATAAATAAATAAATTCAAAACCACTAAATTTTAGTTGTGATAAATTAAAATTGAAAAAAAAAATATGTTTTATCGAAAAAAAAATTTGGAAAAAATATGTTTTTAAAAATTATAAAACATTAAATTTAAACCACTCAAATTTTAATTTAAAAATTGAGATGAGTAGTGGAGGGGATGAGGATGGTCAAAGGAAAGGAGCATAGCCAAGTCTTGCATTATTGTTATGGGAGCTTTTAACTCAAGAAATTGGACTGTTTGATTTTATTTTTAAGTTATTTAATAATTTTTAAATTTTGTTATATATATATATATATATTTATTTATTTATTTATTTTTCACTTCACCTATTGGACTGTTGATCTAACCGGTTGAAAAAAACCAGTTCAACTAAAATTCATGTTACTAGCTTTTTCAATTGAATATCCAGTCCTAATTTTGAGGCATTGATTGGGTCCTCAACATGAAAGAGTATTCTTGTTTTGAAGATATAAAAAATTTTAAAACACAAATTTAAAAATTATAATTATATTTATTAATTAATTTGATATTCATAATTTAAAAAATTTGTGGTTGAGCGTGTGAATTATATTTTTAATTTATTAAAAAATTTGAGTATTTATCTGTGTTGTTGATATATGTAATTACACACTGTCTTAATACTTGGAATATATGTACAATTTATAACAAAACACTAGGAAAACTATAGTTAATGGTACAAAATTAACTAAAATATATAGAAAAATACTGAAAAATGTATGGTAACAAACAACCACTCAATTAAAAAAAAAAAATCAATATCAATATCAATTAAGAAAAAAGTATAGAAAGTTACATTGTTTGTAAGTTTTATATATATATATAAAGCTCTCCTCATATTTTGAGACTTATCATTTTTTAGTAAGATTTTAGAGTTTTAGTACTTAAGCCACAAAAAACTTTCTTAATAAACAAAATGTTATTTTATATATAATCATATAAATAGCCTCTTCAGTTGTAAGGGTAAGGCTACACTGTGTACATTTGGGTCCCAAACCCAACCTAGTAAAGAGCCTCCTTTTACATAACCATATATATTTTTGGTAAGGTGACTAAGTTTTGGAAATAGTGAATGCTACTAAATGTTTTGTTTAAATTAAACCTATTTTCCTCTCCTATTTGTAAGGATCTGCATTAATTAACTTTTGTCTATATGAAATCGTCCTATTACGCGCAATGAACATAATCATTTTTTAAAGCATGAATAGCCCCTTCCTTTTTCTTCCCTCTTTAACAAGTCAATTTTTGAAAGAAAAAAGGAAAATGATGACCCAACTCAAAAACCACACCCCACTTTCATTTCAAAGCCGAAAAGGACACAAGACCCCACAAATGCCAACTTGTCCGTCAAAATTTAAATTCCCACGGGCATTCTCGTCATAACACACCCTCCTCACCCTGTCCTTGGGTATGTACAACAGAACAAATCGAGAAGCCTTATATATATACACATAAAACGCAGACATTTCTGCAAAACATGAGAATTTGAAGAAGCTGTGTAATTGGTTTGGTGATGGATATGGCAGAGCTAGAGAACCCTAATGTGATGACGAATCTCATCACCTTCCTCTCTTCTCTGCTCAAAAGGGTATCAGAGTCAAACGATAATAACCAACAACCTCAGAGAATCTCTGTCTTCCATGGCTTATCAAGACCTACGATCTCCATTCATAGCTACCTCGAGAGAATCTTCAAGTACGCTAATTGTAGCCACTCTTGCTTCATCGTCGCTTACGTCTACCTCGATCGTTTCACTCAGAGACAGCCTTCTTTGCCCATGAATTCCTTCAATGTCCATCGCCTCCTCATTACCAGCGTCATGGTTGCTGCTAAATTCATGGACGACATGTAAGTCTCTCTCTCTCTCTCTCTCTCTGTGTTTTCCAGTTTCTTATACGTGTATTTCATTGTTTTCTTATACTCAATTACTGTTTAATTCTGGGTTTTGATCTCTTCTCCTGAGATTGTGTGTGTGTGTGTGTGTGTGTGTGTTTCTAAGTTCTCTTGTTGTGTGCGTGTCTAAGGTTTTTAAGTTTTCTTATTGTTGCGTGTCTAAGTTTTCTTATGCTCAAATCAATGTTGAATTGTGGGTTTTGGTCTCTTTTCTTGGGAAGTTTAGTTTCAGATAATAGATCTGTGATTGCTTCGAAGAAGAAGCATGTTGGATCTTCTTTCATTAATAATTCTTAATTTAATTAATTAATTAATTTTCCAGTTGAATGTGCGTGATTTTCTGTTTATGTATTCTTTGGATTCGTGATATAAAATTACACTACTATATTTTTTAACTTTCGAGATGGAAAGTTGTTCTGAGTTGGAACAATTGGAATGTATAAAGATGGGTTTTGGCTTGTAAAGGAAACCAAATCCAGGCTGGCTTTCCCATGAGACAGAGACAACCTAACCATGTGACACTAGCCAGCTAACATTTGGACATAGTAATCATGAAATGTCGTCTAAGAATTGTATTAATTCATTTTAGAATGTATTTTACTACAATCAGAAAGATAAAATGTCAAAATATATTAAGCATATTTATATTAATGATATTAATATTTTTAAAAACAATAAAATCAATTCTTCCAAAATTATAAAAAAATAATTTACTATTTTCATGGTATGCATGATCTATAATTATCATTCATGGTCTAACCACTCGAGTCTAATTCAAAGATAGAAATTCAGTACTCCCTCCGGTCCTTTGCATATATAAGAAATTATTAATTAAGTTAGTTATTTGTAAAAGAAATGTTAGTTTTTCTAAAATATCACTTTTAACCATTTTCATAAGACACTAGAAAAAATTATGATAAATTTGGGAGAGAAATTATAGATTAATAATATCTTGTATATTAAGATGGTTATGACATTTTTTTAAAAAAAATCTAAATGTTACATTATATACTAATGTTTGATGTGATATTTGCATATATATGGTGCAGGTACTATAACAATGCATACTATGCAAAAGTGGGAGGGATAAGTACAATAGAGATGAATTTCTTGGAGTTGGATTTCCTATTCGGAATGAGTTTTCACTTAAACGTGACACCAAACACATTCCAAGCTTACTGTGCGCATCTCCACAGAGAAATGTTGCTCATTGAACCTCCTTTGGATTTCCCAAATTCTTCATTATTAAAATCATCTTCATCTTCATCTTCAAAGGCCCATTTATTATGCTCCAATAATGATGAATCTAATAATTCTCACCATCAACATCAAAAGCAGCAACAGCAACAAGAATTAGCTGTTTGATTATCTGTTTTTTTTTTTTTTTAATGCATTTCCTCAATGCATATGCTTTGTAGTATAGCTTGTAGATTGGACTCAACTTGTTCTAATTATTATGTTATTACAAATTGGAAAAAAATTTGTTTGATATGCGTGTATTCGTCCCTTCTCTCCCTCCTCCAATTGAAAATACAAATCACTTTCAACTACATCACTAACATCAAAATAGAGCGGTTACCTGAGGTGTGTTCACATTTTGAAGGCAATACGGTAAAACCTCGGTCCCAGGGGCGGAATCAAGGGAGGCTAGGGGTGGCCCCCACCCCCTAAAATTATACAATCGGATCCAAAATTTTTGGAAATTATGCTCTAGCCTCATACAAATTTTAATTTTTCACTTTAGTCCCTATTAAAAAGTCTTATGAAGGGACTAAAGTGAAAAAAATTGAAATTTTTATAAGGCTAAATCATAATTTATGAACATTTTGGGTTAATTTGTAATTTTCTCTCCCTAATTTTAAATACTGACTCCACTTGGTTTCAGTTTATAATTTTCGCCCCGCTAATTTTCATTCCTGGCTTTGCCCTCGGTCCTAAATATATGGCATATTTTTAATATAATTTGTCTACAAATTATGTCCATATTTAAAAGAAGCACTATTAAATTGGCAAAACCATGACATTTGTTGTGTTTAGAATTTTGGATTTGCTCTTTGCCAATCTGACTTTTGGGGGCAAAAGCTACTTATTCATAAGGCAATCAAGATACTTCTTAAAAAAAAGCCAAATATCACTGCGAAGAGAAGAGGAAAGCATTTGAAGAATATGACAAAAAAAGTGGCCCCATCGTAAAATGAGAGAGAAAAGAGAGCAACGTGAGCAAAAAAGGCGGGCAAAAAAACGTTTTCACCCACCTTTAATAAACAAAAATTACTTTAAAAGACCCAATAATTTGATGTTAACAAAAATGCATTCAAGAGTAATAAATAAAATTTGCAAAAAAATAATATTCAATAGCATATGTTCAAAAATGAAAAATCATATTAAATATTGTCACAGCTAATCAAAACACACACTTATTAAATTTGTCTTAAATTTAAAATATTTACTTTTACCCCTACCAGATGAGGTTTTGAAGGAGAATAAAAAAAATGATAGCTCTATCAAAAAAATATAAGGAGACAGATTTAAATATTAATTATATGGAAAAAAATTGTCAAATAAATAGTAATTACTCTGTAATTGGCTTATATTATATGGTAGACTGCATGGATTAATACAAATCGAATATAGATCCACCAATTGCGCTCAATTTTTATCTAAGCCACCAATTTTTTTTTTTTTTTTATAAAAAAATTATTTTAGATTGGCAATTTTGTAGCATGCTCTGGCCCTCCTGATTACTCGTCTAAATATTTTGACATGAAATTAAATTGAGAATAAAAATATAAAACATAATATTTGGATAGCCAAAATGACATCAATTTTATGTTAAAGAAAAGCACAAAATTATTTATGAATAACATGTCAATATGAATATTCTTCTTATAAAAGTAAGACAAATCTTATAAATCAAAACAGAACTTACAAAATTACTTATTATCAATGTGACTCTGATTTCATACATAAAAAGCGACTCAGATATTAATAGTCGAATTTAAATTCATGTTATTTAAAGAGATTATTAATACTTATCAAGAGATTAATCAAATCAAAATATTTTCTTGAAAAATGCCCATAACATATCATGCTAATGATTTATCATTGTTTCATATATAGGCACATTTTAACTGTCATATTCTTGTGGGCCCTCCCTGCATCTTTTGTTTTGTTTAGTGTTTTAATTTTTCTATGTTGGCATTTTATGCATTTGTAATGGACAGATAATTGTCTCTTCTTTACAGTCTGGCCTCCAAAAACAACTTCTTTTGTATTCACTTAAATTGCTTTGTATTTTGTGAGAGGTACGGTTGGTGACCATTCTTGTCGTACTGTGCATGTTTTTGTGTCATTATGTGGTGCTAATGACACCATATTTGCTGACAAAGACTCATGGTACCAAATTGCTTGATATGGAAAGAAAAAAAAAATTATTAAAAAAATCTCTTGATACAAAATGGATTAAGGTGTAAATATATCCCGAAAATTTTTATTCGGAAGCAAAGTTGTACAAAAAGTTTTTTCTCCAGGGTGGACCCACGTGGGGGGCTAGGGTGGGCCCCCGCCCCCCTAGTTTTTTTTGAAAAAGAAGAAATATGAGAAATGGGGGAGTGCCGTGAGTAATGGAACAAGTCTGGTTCTTCGTTTTATGATTTGTGTAGATAAATTGCCAGCAAGTTTGCCGCTGAAGTAGCAAGTATATATAAAAGATTAAAAGGTGATGGTCAAAGTCAACCTTTTATTACTTATTGGAATATTTTGTACGGTTTTTTTAAATTTGGGTGAAGGTGCAGATTTGTCAACCAACTATTACTCGAGGAAAGATCGGCAAGACAAATAACTATTGAGGGGACCAAAATTGCCAATCAACAATTAAAAAGTGAAAAAAAAACCTCAAATAACTATTAAAAGTGAAAAAAAACACCAAATAACTATTAAAAAAAAACAACTATCACAATTAAGTTAAAATATGAGGCAGCGTAGGATAGTAGCGAGCTTAAACGCTGGAGAAAAGAGAGGTTAAGCTTTCTTATTGGAAAAGGAAAACACCAACAGAGATGAGACCCATGGAAGACGCATTGTGGCAGCGGTTCTTGCTTTGTGGCATTGGAGGGATGGAACCAAGGATCTGCAGTGCGTGCTTGGTCGAACGTCATGGACTACCTGGATGAGTTCAAGAGGGTGAGTGAAACACTTCGAACAATAGAAGCTTTAGAAATGCCGACATCGCCAACACCGTGATAGTCAATGAAAGAGGAGACACCAAGACAAATGACGGGGTAATAGTTCGTTGGTGAATCGCTCCAAATTGTGTGTTTTTTTTCACTTTGTAATTGTTGATTGACAATTTTGGTCTCCTCAATAGTTATTTGTGCCGACGTTCATCGGGTAATAGTTGGTTGGCAATCTGCACCTTTTTTATTTATTTTTTAACTCATCATAATTCAAAAGTATTGCAGCCCATTGGGGAAATTCATCACAATTATGAGGATAGTTTATTATTAAGAGGATCCAGATCTTATTTAACATTAGATTAATCCATCGTTTTTCATTTCATGTCTCTCCAATGAAATAGTCCCAACGTAAGAAATAAGGTTGAGAAAATAAAATAAATTAGTTTATTTGAATAAATGTGAGATAATTTTCTAAAACATATATCCATTATATATAAATATTAGATTATATATATAAGTTTAAAGTTAGGTAATTTAATTTTTTTAAAAATAATAAACATGAAAACAATTTATGATATATTACTTTCAGTCCTAATTATAGGCTACAAACTTTATCCTATAATTATGACTGGAGGGAGTAATTTTTTTGTTTTTGCCCCTGTCATTAAAATTCCTGCATCCGCCACTGTTTTTCCTGGATTTGATGTCCACTAAAAAAGTTTGAAAATGTAGTATTGTTGCTCTGTTATGCTAAAAAGCTTACATTGTTTGTTAAAATATTGACGTTCACTGTTAATATTTTTCATAAATGACAACATCACTGCATCTTATTTTTATATTGATAGTAAATAAATTTTATTATATCATTTTTTATTCAAAAAATATTTTCTATTTTGTATTTTGTGGTAATTTACACGTTGATTAGTGAATATCGACGTCAGTTCTAATTAACATATTATGAGAAAATTACTAATACCTATAATTGTAAAAATTGTAAGTACCTCGAAAAAGTATGAGGAGGTACTTAAAAAATCATATGGAATTGTAAAGATTGATAGATTGAATTTTCCTATATACATCAATAACGGGGCTATCCCGTCAACCCAAGAAAGTGCATCTCAATTTTTTTGCTTTGTTAGTTAAATACATGTGTATTAAAAAAAAAAATTTACACAAACCTTACCATTAAATAATTAAAAAAAAAAATCGGTTCTCATAGTTTCATCCATTAATTGCATAAGCTCTTCTATTTATATTTGTGTCTGTGGAATAATGATCACTACAGCATGTAATTGAATTGGGAAAACGCTTATTGACAATGTGGGGAAGACTGGTTTTTTTAAAATTAAATTACAATTTATTAAAATAATAAAATAATTTACAAAGGAAGGACCGGGTTTATTGGGGCTTCAGGTGCGTAAACCAAAAATATGGATCTGACTTCATTTTTTGCACAAAAACGGCGTTGTTTCAAGGCAGAGAACGGTAGCAGATATTAATCGTAAAGGAAAGAAGGCAGATCCCAAAAATATAATTTCCATATATATCACAAGCCTGAGATACATACATAACATAAAGTAAAACTAACAAACAATCTTGAAGATGGAAGAGTCATGCGCAAGTACTGTATATTTGAGCTCCATATGACGTTTATTAGCAACTAAAGGATGACTGATTGGTTGAATTCTCACTTTAACAAAATGAACCGGAAAGCAAACCTTAAAAAAACAAAAAAACAAAAACAAACAAACAAATCTGCCTTAAGGGTTGAAACATCACATTAAAACATTATCAAAAAAATAATTTTGGTAAAAGCTACAAGTAATAATAATAGTGACAATGGGGAGTGTTTTTTGAATATGCTATGCCTGTGATTTTTGGGTGCATGTAATTGCCTTAAATTATTTAACAAGTTAAAGTTGTTACTTCTTATATTGTTGTTGTCATTGATATTCAGTAAAAAATTAATTTGTTATTATTATCTTGATTGTTGACATTTGACAAGTTAAAATTGCTACTTGTTTCATCATTATTGTTGTATTTCGTTTTTTCTTTTTTCTTTTCAACATTTCAAACTAAGGATATTTAAGTAATTTCAAAATGATTAAGCTATTTAAGAACCTGAATTAAGGTTTACAGATTTAAGGGTTTTTTTTTTTTTTTGTTTTTAAATTACATTTAAATACCATTTTAATTTGAAAACCCCCAAATGCTTTAAATTTATTGGATTTAAAGGTACCAAGGATTATTTTTTGGGTGGGGTTGAATTTCCTTAATTTTAAATAAAAAAAAAAAAATGATTTATTGAAAGTGAGGAAGGTTAGCTCTTGTATTTTGATGATCACAATTTCTAAGATATTGAATTCAAGTAATCTAATCATTTCATAACCAAGCAAAGATCATTTGATGGTGGGCTAATTCTTTTATTTAATATATATATATGCATTAATAAATATATATATTCTTATTAACATTTTTTTCATCAACAAACACTCTTGTAAATCCTATGACCGAACTTGTAAATGTTATTGAAAGATTTGTTATAATTGCACCTTTTTTTGTTTCATCAGACACACGCGGTAAACCTGAAGAACAAATAGGTAGAAAACCATTGCGAAACTAGTAAATGTCATTGAAGAATTGATAATTGACATTAAAAGATTTGTTATAATTGCATTTTTTTCCGTAGGTAAACCTGAAGAACGAACTAGTACCATTGCAAAACTAGTAAATGTCATTGAAGAATTGATAATTGTCATTGAATGATTTGTTATAATTGTACTTTTTTTTTGGGTTTTATCAGACACATGCATGTGGTAAATCTAAAGAATAAACTGGTAAATACCATTGCGAAACTAGTAAATGCC
This sequence comes from Acacia acuminata, assembly GCA_019022655.1. Lineage (NCBI taxonomy): Eukaryota > Viridiplantae > Streptophyta > Magnoliopsida > Fabales > Fabaceae > Acacia > Acacia acuminata. The sequence goes on from JAFJYI010000329.1 coordinate 212,099, forward strand.
ATTGAAAAATTAGTAATTTCCATTGAAAGATTTGTTATAACTGAAAGATTTTTTTCCCCAAGGACAATTACCAATTCTTCAATAGCATTTACTAGTTTGCAATACCATTTATCAGTTCGTTATTTAGGTTTACCACGTGTGTCTAATGAAACCAAAAAAAAAAAAAAAAAAAAAAAAAAAAAATCTTTTAGTTATAACAAATCTTTCAATAGAAATTACCAATTCTTAATGGCATTTACTAGTTACGTAATAGTATTTACCAGTTTGTTTTTCAGGTTTACCACGTGTGTTGGAAAAAAAGTGCAATTATAACAAATATTTCAATAATAATTACCAATTCTTTAATGACATTTACTAGTTCAGTAATGGGATTTACAAGAGTGTTTGTTGATGGAAAAATGTTAAGAAGAATATATATATATATATATGTGTGTGTGTGTGTGTGTTTGTGTTAATGCATATATATATATTAGAGGAATCAAGTGGCCTAGTGGTTGGGCCACTTGGTCCCATGAAAGTGGGGTGGGGGGTTCTAACCCCACCTTCCTCACTTTTAATGAATCATTGTTTTTTTTTTTTTTTTTTACAAAAAAAAAAAAAAACTATCGCCAGATCTCAAGCTGCCGGCGGTTGTAGGTTGTCCGTGGCCGCCGGCCCGTTGGCCCTCCGTCAAGGGTCATTTTTTTTATAATTTATTTAAAAACTAAGGGCAAAAAGTAAATTCACCCGAATTTGAAAATCCCAATATAGTCATTGGTACCTTTAAGTCCTTTAACAAATTTAAGATATTTGAGGGCTTTACAAATTTAAATGGTATTTAAATGTAATTTTTCATTTTTTTCTACTAAAAATGTTTAATTTACATGTTATTTCATGGGAGAGGATTTTCTGATCCTTTTTCTCCTTTTCTTCTAACTCGGATCATTGATTGGGAAAAGGATTGACCTAACAAGTTTGTTGATTGGACGAATATAATTTAAAGATGATGAAAGATATAATTAAAAAAAAAAAAAGAGAAACTCAACCCGTTATCATACGGGTTAGGGATTTGATTCATTAACTAACTAGTTGACCTAACAAGTTTGTTCACATTCTTTTATGAAAGGTTTTGCTTCTCTCACACACACACACTCTCTCCCGTATGTGTCGGGGTGATTGACCGACAGAGATGAAGGGTAGGGGACAAGTGAAGAGAGAATGAGGTACACTAGTGGTACTAGCTATTTAGCTGAGCTTATTTTGGCCTTTCAGCACGCTGAGAGTAATGTGATCACACTCCACTTTTGTATTATTATTGTTGTGGCTATTCCTCTCCACTCAGCAACTCCCATGTGCAATCATGGACCACTATAAAAATAAATCAAAAGAAAGTTTCATCATTTTAATTAATAGTTCATGCTAATCTTCCAAATTTATTTCAATCTATTATTGTTGGAGATTTGATCAATACTCCCTCCGATCTTAATTATAAGAATACTTTCATAATACAAATTACACTATAAAAGTGTTCTTATAATTAGGACTAGAGGTAATAATATTTAGAAGCATGCAAAAATATTATTCCTTTTATTGCAATTCTTTTGCCGTATAAAGTTTAGGGACTTTAGTCCTACTCTTCTTGCAGTTTTGTGTTAAGATATTTTTTGCTGGCCACTTAAGGGCGGCACTAAATATATCAATATTATGATCTTTTGCTATATTTGTATATTTGTTTGGTGAGTCTATTTTGTTTGTTTTAATTTCTTACTTTTCTTAGGCGAAATTATGCATTTTTAGAATACATCATCTTTAATGATATATGTAGATTATAAATTTTCTAAATGTATCAACACTCGTTGGTTCTAATGGAAAAGGTTTTAACCGTTTATGAATGAACTTTCAAACTCAAATTCATGTGAATTTAGAAAATGTCCTTGGCAGAGGAAGCATAGTTGAGCCCAACAATGCTCAAATTTGACTACTTACATGAAAAATTTCTAAATTCAAAATATAAGTAATACACACACACACACACACACATATATATATATATATATATATTCCTCAATATCTCTATTCCATTCCCTCTCTCCACCCATTAGTAGATCAAAAATTTGAAATTGCTAAAATCTAAGCTCTATATCCCAACGCAAATCTAAGCTATTAATATGGATGAAAGTATAATTTAATGTTTTTTGTAAAATTTATTTGACCGTAGTGAGTTATTTTGATTTTAGAAGATTTTTTTAGACCTATTTATTTTTATAATTACAAAATATTAAAGATTTTTTAAAAAATTAATCATAAAAGTCACTACTACGTAAAATGCCTTTTATGATGGTTATTATTTGTCATATATAGTGGTTCCAAACTGTCACATATGCAGGTGTTATATATATTTTGCATAGATGAATTATAGTTCGAATGTTATTTATTCTAGATCTATTATAATGATTATAATATAACACATATACTGTATTAATGTTTGATGAGGCCATGCTATGCACATTGATTTGATAATAATTAACGGGCACACATAGACAACTATCATATACTACTACAAAAAAAAACATTACAACGCCTGTTTTTTTAGGCCATTTACATCCTTTTTAGAGGGGCACCTATTTGAAGGGCGTAAAAAGTGAGACATAAGGTGTCCCAAAATTTTTAGTATGGCAAAATTTTTTTTTTTTTTTTATAAAAAAGATTCTTCTTGGGGTGAAGATTGGACCATCACCACCGGTCTCCCCCATTGCTGATCTATATTCTCGACCATACACTTCCTCCATCTTAGTCGGTCATTCTCCAAGAACCAACCCAAAAAATAAAAAATGCCAAAGATTTGCAATGAAATCCGAGAACCAACCCAGAAAAAATAAAATAAAAACCCCTGAACCCATAAAATCAAAAGTGACTTTGGGACACCTAAAGCGTTCATTTAGGCATTCCAATTTTAAATTACGATGCAAAAAGTAACTTTTGACTTTCATTTTTAAAACTGGGATGCCAAAAGCTTTCACATAATTACAAAAATCGTACCTTCTTTATTTCTTACTTCCATTTTTTAAGAAATAACGTGTTTTAGGGAAGTAAAAACCATTTTTTATAGTAATGATAATTTATAATAATGCTTGCATAATACATAACAGTTCCACTTTAACAATTTTTTTTTTTTATATGTATTAACATATATAACGATTCTTTCAAAACAACATTTATACATTGATTGTAAGGCTAACTGATTTATTTAAACAATTGTTATATGTAGTTAACATAAATAACAGTTGTAAGGTAAGATCCATGATTCATCGAAGCTAAACTTTTTAAAGGGGGGTTTGCTTTCTATATTCCCTCGCATATATAGTTGTACCAAACATATATATGAAAGAGAGAGATATATATATATATATATATATTGCTGCTGATTTGTTTGGTACAAATGTGTGTGTGTGCACACATACTCATATTTAATTTATTCATATACAAAACAATATAATAAATCAGTATACATTTATAGTCATTTATGTACATATATACACTATTAAAAACAAAACTTAGAAAACAAACAAATCAGTATCTATAGATCATATAGAACTTGAAAAATTACTTATTATCAATTTGGCTCTGATTTCATACATAAAAAAAGTGACTCAGATATTAATAGTGGAATTTAAATTCATGTTACTTAAAGAGATTATTACTACTTATAAGAGATTAATCCAATCAAAAGATTTTCTTGAAAATGCCCATATCATATCATATTAAAGATTATCATTGTTTCATATAGGCACATTTTAACTGTCATATTCTTGTGGGCCATCTCTGCGTCTTTTGTTTTGTTTAATGTTTTAATTTTACCGTGTTAGCATTTTATGCATTTGTAATGGACAGATAATTGTCGCTTCCTTACAGTCTGGCCTCCAAAGCCAACTTCTTTTGTAATTCACTTAAATTGCCTTATATTTTGCGAGAGGTACGGCTGGTGACAATTCTTCTTGTACTGTGCATGTTTTTGTGTCATCATGTGGTGCTAATGACACCATATATTTGCTGACAAAGACTCATGGTACCAATTTGCTTGATGTGAAAAGATAAAGAAAAATTATTAAAAAAAAAATCTCTTTATACAAAATGGATTAAGGTGTAAATATATGGCAAAATTTTTTATTTAGAAGCAAAGTTGGACCAAAACCTTTTTTTTTTTTGGTTCCCCAAAAAGTTTGAAAATGTAGTATTATTGCCCCTTCTTGCTAAAAAACTAACATTATTTGTTAAAATATTGATGTTGACCATTAATATATTTTAATCGTAATGACAACATCACTCCATCTTATTTTTATATTGATAATAAATAAATTTTATTATATCATATTATATTCAAAGAATTTTTTCTATTTTGTATTTTATGGTAATTTACATGTTAATTAGTGAATATATCTCAGTTCTAATTAACTTATTATGAGCAATTGACTAATACCTATAATTGTAAAAATTGTAAGGACGTCATAAAAAATTATAAGGAGGTAATTAAAAAATCATATGGAATTGTAAAGATTCATAGATTAAATTTTTCCAATATACATCAATAACGGGGCTATAGCGTCAACCCAAGAAAAAGTGCCACATCTCAATTATTTTTGCTTTGTTAGTGAAATACTTGTGTATTTAAAAAGATACACAAACGTTACCATCAAATAATATATAAAAAATTCGGTTCTCATGCATAAGCTCATCTATTTATATATGTGTTTGTGGAATAATGATCACTACAGCATGTAACTAGTTTGGGAAAACGCTTATTGACAATGTGGGGAACACTAGTTTTTAAAAAATTAAATTACAATTTACTAAAGTAATAAAATAATTTACAAAGAAAGGACCGGATCTATTGGAGCTTCAGGGTGCGTAAGCCAAAAATATGGATCTGACTTCTATCCTTAATATCTGCTGCCGTCCTTTGCCTTGAAATGACACCATTTTGGCGCAAAAACTGAAGGTGTGTCCTTTTATATATATATATATATATATATATATAGGATTGATTAGTACTAAAATATACTTTAGGATCTTGAGCAGTCTTGAAAAAAATACTTCATAATCTTAAAAAATTATTTTAGGATATTAAAAAAAGATCCTCGCAGATATATTTTTAGTATCAATCAATATCCCGAAATAATTTTTCAAGATTAGAAAGTATTTTTCTAATAGCGAGTAAGTATCTAAAGTATCCTTTTAATACCTAGTTAGTACATTGAAATATTTTTTTCCAAAATCCTAACATAATTTTTTTAAAATCATGAAGTATTTTTTTAGTAACAGTTAGTATTCTCAAATATCTTTTTAATAACAATATTTCTTTAGGGAAAATCTACCTCATGCCCATCTTTGCAAAAAATGTCAAAAAAGGCCCAAGAAAAAATCACATGTCAAAAAAGGCCTTAGGGCCTTTTCTGGTATTATTTCATAATCGTTAACAACTAAATCAGTCCTATTAACAACTAAATCAGTACCCGTTAACAACTAAATCAGTAGCATTAATAACAATATCTTGACAACTAAATCAGTCTCATTAACAACTAAATCGTCTGCTAACAACTATATCAATAGACGTTAACAACGAACGTTTAAGAAATAATATCGAAAAGGCCCTAGGGCTTTTTTTGACATGTGATTTTTTCTTGGACATTTTTTGACATTTTTTTTGCTAATATAGGCCCTGAAATGGATTTTCCCTTTTTTGTTTGAGGATCCTAAAATAATTTTTTAATATCATGAAATATTTTTTTTAATATCGTTTAGTATCCTAAAGTATACTTTTAATACCTATTAATACCTTGAAATATTTTAAAAAAAGGAGGCACAACTTCATTTTTTGCGCCAAAACCTCGTCGTTTTAAGGCAAAGGATGGCAACAGGTATTAACAGCAAAGGATAGAAGCTAGATCCCAAAAATATAATTTCCATATATATCACAAGCCTTAGATACATACATAACATAAAGTAAAACTAACAAGAGAACAAATAACAACAATATTGAAGATGGAAGAGTCATGTGCAAGTACTGTATATTTAAGCTCCATATGAGGTTTATTAGCAACTAAAGGATGAATGATTGGTTGAATTCTCACTTTAACAAAATGAACCGGAAAGCAAACCTTATATATATATATATATATATATATATATATATATATCAAAGGTTTTACTTCTCTTTCTCTCTCACACACTCTCTCGCTCGTATGTGTCGGTGTGATTGACCGACAGAGATGAAGGGTAGGGGACAAGTGAAGAGAAAATGAGGCACACTAGTGGTACCTCATTTAGCTGAGCTTATTTTGGCAATTCATCAGGACACTGAGAGTAATGTGATCACATTCCACATTTGTATTGTTATTGTGGCTATTCTTCTTCACGCAGCAACCCCCATGTGCAATCATGGACCACTATAAAAATAAATGATGAAAAGAAAGTTTGATCATTTTAACAAGTCATGCTAAATCTTCTAAATTTATTTCAATCTATTATTATATTGTTGGAGATTTGATCAATTATATTTAGAAGCATGCAAAAACATTATTCCTCTTATTGCAATTCTTTTGTCGTATAAAGTTTAGAGGCTTTAGTCCTACTCTTCTTGCAAATTTTTTTTTAATTTTTTTTACTAATATTTTGAATTTATATATATATATATATATATATATTTTTATATAAGTAGTCAAATTTAAGCATTGTTGGGCTTAACTCGAGTACCTCTGCCAAGGACACTATCTAAACTCACATGATTTTGAGTTTGAAAGCTCATTCATAAATGGTTAAAACATTTTCCACTATAACCAACGAGTGTTGATACATTTAGAAAATTTATAATCTACATATATCATATTTTAATGAATTCATCACTAAATTAATTAGAACATATATTTATGAATTAAATAAATTTAAAATTAATTAAAACTTACCGAAATAATCATCACTAAATTTGTAATACGCATATATCATTTGATTAATTAAAACTTACTGAAATAATAATCACTAAATTAATATTCATAAATTAACTAAATTCATAAAAAATAAATGGCTTTACAGAAAATATAACAAATACATACATGAAGATGTATTCTAAAAATGAATAATTTCACCAAGAAAAGGTAAGAAATTAAAACAAACAAAATAGACTCACCAAACAAATATAGCAAATGAATATAATATTGATCAATTTAGTGCCCTTAAGTGGGCAGCCAAAAAAAAAAAAAAAAAAAAATATATATATATATATATAACAAGTAATAAAAATAAAAATTTTCTATCCCTATTCCATGCCCTCTCTCCCACCCACTAGTAGATCAAATTTGGAAATTTTCAAATTTAAGCTATTAATATGGATGAAAATATAATTTAATTTTTTTGTAAAAATTATCTGACGGTGGTGAGTTATTTTGATTTTAGAAGATTTTTTTAGACCTATTTATTTTATAATTACAAAATATTAAGTTTTTTAAAAAGTAATCATAAAAGTCACTACTACAGAAAATGCCTTTTATGATGGTTATTATATGTCGTATATAATGTTTCCAAACGGTCATATATGCGGGTGCTATATATCTTTTGTGTAGATAAATTATGGTTCTGCACCGTTATTTATTCTAGACTTATTATAATGGTTATAATATAACACCCGTAATGCATTGAGGTTTTATGAGGTCATGCTATGCGCATTGCTGTGATAATAATTAATGTGCACACATAAAAAACTAATATATATATATATATATATATAGTAATGCTTGCATAATACATAACTGTTTCACTTTAACAATCGTTATATATGTATTAAAATTTATAACGATTCTTTCAAAACAACATTTATACATTGATAGTAATGCTACCTTATTTATTTAAACAATCGTTAAGTATAGTTGACATAGATTACGGTATACAAAACGGTTGAGGTAAGGTCCATGATTTATCAAAGCTATTTTTTTTTTTTGGGGTGGGGGGTTGTTTGCTTTCAATATTCCCTTGCATATACATTTGTACCAAACAATTCAGAACACACACACATACACACACATTTATTCATATATAGAACAATATAACAAATCAGAATACATTTGTAGTCATTCATATACATGTATATACTATTAAAACCAAAACTTGAAAACAAACAAATCAGTATCTAGAAATTTACAGTCATTCAATGGTTTCACTCAGACATTGATGTCGCAAAGACGTCACCAAGTCTTTAGCCACTTCTTCCATTTGTGATTTTCTAAACATCATGTAGGAGGAATTAAAATATTGTGTGCACAAGGAAACAATAGATGGAAGTTAGATATTGTAATATTTAGATGACAGAATCTATACATGAAGGAATTGAGTATATAATATACCTTATTTCACAACTACAAAGAACCCTTTTAACCTTCATTTTTTGGCCCTTTCAATGTCTCTTTATGTTAGTTCTCTATATGTTTTGATGATAACGGACAATTGTAAACTCAAGATGAAGTTTGTCTTTGATAAGTTGGAAAACTTATCGTCAAAGACAAACTCGAGTTTTGGATATAAAACTCGAGTTTGTACTTGATGAGAGAGTAGCTCAATTTTTATGAACTAAGAAAAACTCCAGTTTTACGCAGCAACCTCGAGTTTGTAAGATACAGAGAGCACTCTAAGCTTTCACATTAAAGAAAACTCGAGTTTAGTTTTAGAAAATTGAGTTTGTATCAAACAGAGACTCTTCAATACTTTGCAAATTAAGCAAAACTCTAGTTTGCATAGGCAAACTCTTTCAGTTTTCTCGTAAAGTATCTTTTGATACATTTTGTAATTCATTGATTATCTTATCCACTCTTAGAGAGAGTTTCATTTATTGAAGTCATTTATTGTAAGAATCTCAAGTCGTGAGACTTGGAGATTGGGTATTGTTGGTCGATTTCCTTGATGGCAAGTGAATTAGTTGAACAAGTAATAAAGAGTAAGTAGAGTATTGTCCCACGTAGACCGAGATACCGAATGATGACGCCAAATTGTAGAATTGGTTGCATTAAAAAGAAAATAAAGTCTCGATTGGTTTGAGAGTTTTTATGATTATACTAATAAACAGGAAAGTAAACAAATGATTTTAGTCATAAGAAGATATCAGTAAAAAGATAGGCTGAGCTCAGAATCCTTCCTAAGCATAACAATCCCCTAGTTGCCTAAACGCATTGCTATAGCATTTATGCTATACAGCTCTCGCAAATGCTACAGCATAAACATCCTTTACAAAGTTATTTAGTTAACCCACCACTCTAATCTACCGAAGCTCTCGCGTCCGATACGTACAATCCTAACTTACTTTTCCCATATGTCTATGGCGATTTTCTAGTTAGGTTATCATTACAAATCAAGGTGTTATAGTTATGAGCGGTAGACCCATTCTTGAAGCCTACAATAATAGGTCAAGCCCTGCACAAGCCTGCCTAGCAATTACTGTTTCTCAGATGTCTAACCCCGACTCTCTCTCAGTAAGCCGAGACCATTGATCTAGCCCTTAGCACTCGCTAACCAACCAGAAATTAAATCACTGATAAGCAAACTGAATATATTAAATTAAAAACTAGCAACTAGTTTCATTTTATACTTAGGAAATCATCCTCACTTAGCCAAAGGAGGTTTAGTTCATGACTGACGAGGGAATCACTAAACATATCACTACAGAATAGCCCATGACAGAAAGATTAACTAAAATTAAACAAAGAAGAAAAACAGAAAGTTTGATGGAGATTCTAACGGCGTGGAAGAAGCCCTGTCACATCACCACTCTATGTCTTTTTATCTTTGTCTCACTGTAAGGAAGGATGCCGGGTTTTCTTGGAGTTCTCGTGCCTCATAATTTCTCTCACTCTTCTTTCGAGTCTGGCCGTATTGGATTGGTCTTTGACTCTCAACGACTTCAACCCCCTTTAAGGTTGGCTATTGTTTCCTTATATAGTCCGGTCTACTTGTGGCATATGTCCAGCAAATTGGGCCTTTCCAAAACTGTCGAGATCCAATCGTAATCTCTCTTTCCAATCTCAGTAGATTGATTCTACTGATCCTGCAGGATTCTTCAAATCTTAGTTTTGATCCTTCGCATCTTCTATTCCAATACATCAGCAATCTAACCGTTGTTCTCGACCTGCACTAAATTTCTTGAAACAACCTTGACAGAGATTAGAACATATGCCGCATACCGTTGCATCACTTACTTTGCTATAGCTTCAGGGATGCATTGTATTGTACTTTGATAAAGCTGTCCTAATGCTATAGCACAGTATCGGCTATGTTATCCGTCTTTCTCATAAAACCTCAAAACTTGTTCTTTTCTCAACACATGTTTAGGATGTATGTGGAATTTATCCTTAAATTCCCTGTACAATAAATTAATGCCTTTTTGCTTAGATGAAATGCAGTTAAACTCATATTCACCATACAATTCAGTCATATAATATAGGGAAAATATGGCATAAATAGTGCTCATCAGGTATATCAGTTTACAACTTGTAAGGGGGAGTGTATCCTACTGAGAGGATAACTTTCGAGTGCAGAGTGTGTAACTGATCTTCTGAGTTAGTGAAAATCCCAGAGTGTCTAGGGACTGGATGTAGGTCAAGTGTTGTGACCGAACCAGTATAAATTTGTTGTGTCTTGCTGTTCTTTCATCTCCTCTATTCTACTTTGTTTTTACTGTTAAGTTTCAGAGCACCTTGAAAAGAATATTTTAAAATCTCCAACTCACCCCCCTCTTGGTGATTTGCTTCGCTTTTCACTTTATAGGGGGATGCCTATGTGAGCAATGTAGTACAATTTAGGAACAACGTTTGCTAAAAAAGGGACATCGTAAGGGAGACTTTAAAAAGGGACGCTGTAAGTACTATACAAAAAGGTACGCCAAAAGTGTTACCTACGACGCACTTATGTTGTCTATTTTTGTATATTATGGACATTTATTTTTTTTTTAAAAAAATCTTCTTATTTTTTTACCGCCTTTCAATTAAACCCTACAAAAACACCATCGAACAAATCATCATAAACCAAAATGTTGTTACAGTAAAGAAACATCCAGCTCTAGCTAATTAAAGTGTTAACTACTACTACTATATACAACAATCACCACAAAGTGTCAAAAAGTTGTCTACACAACTACTAAGTAATATAAAAGTAAACTATATTCAAAGTGTTCAAGAAGATGTTCAATCAAAAGGTCTCAAATCAAATCAATGTGTTTCTCCAAGTAGGCTATCATTATAAAAAATCAGTAAATTGGAAAATATGGTAAGATAAATCATTCAAGTGAATGAATGAATTAACAATTCAAGTACAGCACTAAAAATATTAGCATGTCATCCAAAACTTCATTTTCATGGGACTACCAGGTAGTTACTTCCTCACCATGCCATATCTACGTTGTGTATCGAAGATTTATTTCTTCACAAAGTAGATGATCCCTTATATTATCTATGTTCCATCGACTCTCATTTAAACAATTGACACAAGAATAAAAATACATCTCATTTTTTGTAGGCACATTCCTTCTAACAAATTCAATAAACTCTTCCACCACATTCTCATATTCTTCACTAGTTCTCAAAGCATTCATCCAACTTGATCCATTTTATTACCACATAAGCCATTTCCAACAACACTCAAGTTTAGAACGTTTGTCAATGAACATCATGCTTTATGCTCCTTTTTTTTTTGAAAAAAAAAAAAACAATTGGTAGCATTCCCCCTTAAAAGTAAGACATCGAAAAGTTTCAATAACAAATAATTTCAAGTGTAATTCAAACAAAACTTCTTGACTAAGGAAATTCAAGATGATATCAACTATTTAATCCAACAATTTCATGAAAACAAAATATAAAAGTATAGCTAATTTGTCTAAGTCATAAACTATAAATTATAGACTTCTAAGCATCAACATTCATACTACAAACTAATTCAATGCACATCAACAAAAAAAAACAACAATATTTAACTATAATTACCTCAACTTTAAATTCGATGCCTGAAATTTATTTTATCTACTCAACCATAATGACAACAACAACAAAGAGAATATTAAAATTATTCTAACTAACATATACTTCTTCAAAAAGAATTATTTCATGACAGTGCAATTTTTCCTTATATAATTACAAAAGTAAATGTTCTTTATTTTACTATAATAAAAAAGTTTATTAATTCTTTATGCTATCATGGTCACTTGTATAACTTGATTTTTTCATTGCTGCGTCGTTTATGCCATACTAGAATCCCCACAATTTTTTTTCTTTAATTATTATTGTCACAGATTCCTTGAAAAGTTTTTCAATGTAGAAGAAGTAATGAAAAGAAATCATGTGTCCTCGTGAAGAAAATACTAGAAAAGAATCTTCAAATAATTGCATAAAATGTGCCAATCAAAAAAATAGAGAACCACTAATTTATGTAAAAAAAAAAAAAAAAACACAACTTTTGACTTTAGTCGGCCAATCAATATAATGTTTTTGAGCCAGCGCCTTAGTAGCGCAGTGGCATAGGAGCTTGGCTCCCTTCCCCCATGTCCGGGTTCGAACCCCGCCCCTTCCCCTACTATGTGTATAAAAAAATATATAATGTTTTTGATTATTACAAAGATTTTAAGTTATTCCATAAGGATTTAACCATTAATTAATCCAGCTAAAATCCAACTATATTAATTTGATCTCAACAATTAAGGCATATGAGATTAGCTTAGTGAAGTGATATATTCATGAATTGAAAGATGGCAAAATGTGCAACATCTTAAATTTTGGAATTTAAAAATTAAGTATTATACGGGGAATAATTAATAAAATTAATGTTTGGAATTTAAGGCTTATTTTTCATTGAATCTTCTAGAAAAGAATAAATTCAAGAAATATTTGTAAGGGATAATTTATGGCCTAGAATAATTTCTAGAATTTATTTGACAATCTAGTGCCGAAACTAAGAAGGAGTAAAATGGTAAATTTACTACTCCAAGCTTGCAAATGACCTCGGGTAAAGTTAAAGCCCAATTTGATGAGACAAGGATATGCCTAACCGAAATTTTAGAGAAGGAAATTGTTGAAGTCTAATGGCTCAATATTAGTTAGAAAGAAAAGGAGAATATGAAATTAGTTGTATTATGGGTTTATTTTAGTTGATGGGTCCCCCAAGAAATAGAAGATTTATCTCTAATTTCCTATATACTCCTCCCTTTTCCTTCCTCAAGTACGGCATCACATGCATTTCCACACCAATTATTTATTCGTCTCATATAGTCATGTGCCCCTCCCATGCACAACACTTCAATTTTGTTAATCTCCATATATTCCGGACAGCAAATAGCACAGCCCATTGGTTTTTGTTGTTGTTGTTTTTGTTGTTTTTTGTTTTTTGTTTTTTCAAAGATTAAAACAGAACCATAACAAGGAGACAAGCAACAGAAGGAAAACATAACAGAAAGCAACAAATACAAAAGAAGCAACAAGCCCACAAGTATAACAAAAGTGAAAAAAAAACAAACAAACTAGCCACGCCCATGAAGGCCTAGTGGGCAAAGGATCATCGACATCAACAGTAGTCTCTTGAGCTTCAAAAGTTAGAAGTGACAACAAAGTAGGTGTTGATTATGAAACCCATCTAATAGGGCACGCCCCTTTATAAGCATCAGCTGAAAGAAGGTCCGCAGCACAATTGCCCTGTCTAGGGTAAAGTAGATGAAGAACCCAACCCTAGATGAGAAAAGACAAATGATATCCTGGACAATCCTTCTACACCTCCAATCAAACATGTTCGGTGACTATTCATTAACACATGTATGCAAAGTGAGGATCGGTTTCAAATATTACTTTGTCATGTCCTAGATCAATAGCTAGTAGAAGAGCTTTCTTAAGAGCCAAGGCTTCAGTCATGAAAACATAGATTCATTTAATTTTTTCCACGACGACAAATTATCCTAATAGCTTCATCATTTGTAATGGACAAAAAGGCCCCATCACAATTAATTGTAACGGTACCTAATGCAGGAAGGGACCATTTAATGCTAGGACTATCGCAGCCCCTCGACATAAACGAACCCCTGTGCACCAAGTAATGGTTGCCCCAAAATTCAAAGTGACTTTTCCTAGCCAATTCAATAACAACAGCAGATTCGGTTGTCTATGATCAAAAACCATTTCATTTCTATTTTTCCATATAAACCATAGAATCTAAGGGCATGTTTGGTTTGAGGGAGAGGGAGAGGGAGAGGAAGGGAGGGGGAGAGAGAAATTTTTTCTCTCCTCTTTACTAAATAGCCCATGGAAACTTTTCAATATTCCAAAAATATAGTCTCAACAAAAAGAAATATTCTTCTCATTAATGTCAATTTGGTCAATATCCTCCTTTCCACTCCCTCCTCTAAAACCAAACAGGCCTTAACAAATCAAGGACATATCCTGTTTACTCAAAGAGGGTGAAACTGTCATTAGAATTCACCAAGCATTAAAATTTGAGATTGTGGAGGCGTCAAATCTAGCATTCAGCGAGCAGCCGAACCAAATGCATCAAGTCTGAGGGTAGTAGAAAAATAATTGTTCAATAGTCTCCTCCTCTTCTGTACAAACTGGGCACGGGTTGTTGGGATACCTTCTTCTCTGAAGCAAAGCTGAATTGGTGGCAATGACATTACTGAAAAAGCGCCAGATGAATTACTGCACATGTGGGATGATCTTAATCTTCCAAATTGAGTTCCAACAAATTGAGGTTCCTGCTTTATTCACATTAGTATGCTGCCCAGCTCTTCTGTAATGGTATCCCTAATTCTCTGTATATACTCCATTCTTGGCGCTAGTCCACACCAACTTATCTTCCAGCCAATTGGTAGGAATAAGGATTTCATATATGGCCCATTTGATTTCATCCAGAATGCTTGATCAATACCATGATGCTTTGTAGCCTTTCTTTGCATCAATAAAAACAACCCAGGAAAATACGCACTCTTCAGCACTCTACATAGATAATTCGGACTCACCAATAACCTCCACACTATTTTAGCCAAAAGAGCATCATTCATGATAGTAAGTTCGCAGAAACCCATTCCCCCTACACTCTTCTTCGAAGTCATAGTTTCCCACAATTTCTAATGAGTTTTCCTTCCCAAAGCATTGTCATCCCACTAAAATTTGGCAATAAGACCATTCAACTCCTTAAAGGTCTTCAATGGAAATTAGAAACAATTCATAGGATAGATTGTGATAGCCTGGATGATGGATTTAATCAGAACTTCTCATCCAACAAAGGATAAGTGAGAATGACCCCAATTCTGGATTTCACTTGCAACTCTTTCCCTGATATATGCCAAAGCCTAGTATTTGGTCTTGCCCTAAATGCTAGGAATTCCAAGATATCTGCCTGGATCATTTGTAGACGAAATGCCCAAGATATTGCATACCATCGTTCTTTCTACTTCTGGGGTATTGGAGGAGAATAAAATGCTAGATTTATCATGATTAATGACTTGTCCAGATGTTGCACAATACAAGATCAAATATTTGCCAGGTTATTACAATTGTGCTGGTTAGCATGCATGTATAATAGAGCATCATTTGCAGAGAAACTATGAGTAAGTTTAGGACATGACTCAATTTAACACCCTTAATATGTCTAGCATTCTGGTTCTTAGCAATCATATGAGAAAGTACCTCTACCAAAAAAAAAAGTATGGCAAGGGGGTCCCATTTTGTCGATTATTACCTCTTTTAGGAGTAAATGAATTCACATTCTCACCTGACAAGCAAATATTCAAGCTAACAAAGCACATACATTTCATAACAAGCGACACCCACATATTACAAAATCCAAACCATAGCAAAACATGTTCTACAAAATCCTACTCAATCCAATATGCCTTACTCATATCCATTTTAAGTGAAAATTCATACTTACCTCCAATCTTCTTGCAACGTACATAATGGCAAACTTTATGGGTGATGAGCACTAATTATGCCATGTTTTTCCCTTTATTTTATGACCGAATTGTATGGTGAATATGAGCTTAACTACTTGATCAATCTAAGCAAAAAGGCATTAATTCATGGTATAGGGAACTTAAGGATCAATTCCACTTACATCCTAAACATGCGCTAAGAAAGAGCAAGTTTTAAGGTTTTATGAGAAAGTCGCATAACATAGCCGATACTATGCTATAGCATTAGGATAGCTTTACTGAAGTGCAACACAATGCATCCCTGAAGCTATAGCGAGTAAATGACGAGTCTGCTATGCAACATATGTCCGATCTTTTGTCAAGGTTGTTTCGGAAATATATTGCGGGGCAAGAATAATGGTTAGATTGCTGACGTATTGAAATAGAAGATGCTGAGGATCGAAACAAAAGATTTGGAGAATCTCGTAGTATCAGCAGGATCAATCTACCGAGATTGGAAAGAACGATACGATTGGACCTCAACAGATTTGGAAAGGCCCAGATCATGGAACATACGCTACAAGTAAGACCAGACTATTTAAGGAAATAACAACCAACCCTAAAAGGGGTCGAAGTCATCAAGAGTCAGAGACCAATCATATATGGCTAGACTCGAAAGAAGAGTGAGATAATTGCAAAGCACTAGGACCCCAAGAGAACCCAACATCCTTCCTTGCAGTGAGACGGAGTAAAGAAGATGTGGAGTTGTGATGTGACAGGGCTTCTTCTATGCCGTCGAACCTCGATCAAGCTTTTGTTTCATTATTTTAATCTTTTACCATGGGCTATTCTCAGTAGAACTCTGTTTTGTGATTCCCTTATCAGTCATGAACTAACTTCTTGAGGCTGAACGAGGATGATTTTCTAAGTATAGAATGAACCCAGTTTGCTAGTTCTTAATTCAATATATTCAGTTGCCTATCAATGATTTAATTTCTTGTCAATTAGCGAGAGCTAATGGCTAGATCAGTGGCATTGGCTTACCGAGAGGGAGTCAGGGTTAGACATCTGAGAAGCAGTGATTACTAGGTAGGCTGGTACAAGGCTTGACCTTTTATTGTAGGCTTCGGGAATGGGTCTACCACTCATGACCATACACCTTGATTTGTATTGATAATCCAACTAGAAAAATCTCCATAGACATATGGGAGAAGTACATAATAGGATTGTACATATCGAATGAGAGCTTCGGTAGATTAGCGTGGTGTGGTTAACTGAATAACTTTTCTTAGAGTGTTCATGCTGCAGCAATTGCGAGAGCGGTACAGTATAAATGCTATAGCATTATGTATAGGCAGCTGGGGGAATGATATGCTTAGGAAGGTTTCCGAGTTCAGTCTATTCTCTTACTGATATGTTCTTATGACTATGATCATCTAGTTATTTTCCTGTTTATTAGTATAGCTATCAAAACTCTCAAACCGATCAAATTTATTGTCTTTTCAAACACAACTAGTCTGCAAATTCGGTATCATCATTTGGTATCCCAGTATCTGTGGGACAATACTCTACTTACTCTTTATTACTTGTTTGACTGGTTCACTTGCCATCAAGAAAATGGACCAACAATGGGCAATTATTATGTTGTCATGTATACATCGGTTCGGTACAAAAGCACCTTGATTCTGAGAGATACAGGCATCAAGCATAGTATACATCCTATTTGCCATAATCTTGGAGATAATCTTATGTGAGAAATTACATAGCCTAATTGGGCAGAATTGAGATACATGTTTAGGTTTGTGTACTTTAGGGATAAACATAATATTGGTTTCATTAATCCCATTCATAATAGAGTTCCTT
Organism: Acacia acuminata; assembly: GCA_019022655.1. Classification (NCBI taxonomy): domain Eukaryota; kingdom Viridiplantae; phylum Streptophyta; class Magnoliopsida; order Fabales; family Fabaceae; genus Acacia; species Acacia acuminata. The sequence continues at coordinate 229,857 of JAFJYI010000329.1, forward strand.
GCAAAAAAAAAAAAATAAATAAATAAATTGGACCATAATACAACAAAAAGTGAAATTTGTGACGGATTATTTTCCGTCGCAAAAAAAAAAAAAAAAAAAAAAAAAAAAAAAAACCGTGACGGAAATTACAATCCGTCGCCAAACAAAAAGCATTTGTGACGGAAAAGACAATCCGTCACAAAAAGAAAGAAAAAAAATTCATTAGTAGAGTTTTTTTGCAACGCACAGTGAGTCTGTCGCAAATATTAGCGACGGATATACTGTCCATCGTAAAATGGCGGCCATTTTCTCGGCTTTTTGCGACGGATAGTTAGTCCCTTGCAAAAATTAGCAACAAGACTAAGCGTCCGTCTTCTTAGCTTTGCAACGGACGTTAGTCCGTCGTAAAAGTTAGCGACAGACTAACCGTCCGTCGCAACCGGCGGCCAAAAAGCCGCCGGTTCCTCCTTTTGCGACGGATTTAGAAATCCGTCGCAAAGGGATTGCTTTTTGCGACGGAAAGCTTTTCCGTCGCAAAACTCTTAAATAATCCGAAAGCTCGCGTCGGCAACCCCCTGCGCAGATCTCCTCGGCTCTCCCCTTCGGCTCGCCTCCACCCGGCTGCGGCTGCCCCGCCCTAGCTCGTCGGCCTCCCTCATCTCGTCTCCCCCCGTGGTCCCCCTCCCCTCGGCTCGGCCCCGCCCCGCCCCCGGCTCCCCCTCCCCTCGGCTCCCCCGCCCCCGGCTCCCCCGCCCCATCCTAGCTCGCCCTCGCCCTCGCTCCGGCTCCCGGCTCCCCGCGCCCCCTAGCTCGCCCCTACCCTCGCTCTTCCTCCGGTTGCCTCCCGACCACCGCCACCTCCAAATTTTGCGGGGTTGTTTGTTTGTTTTTTTTAACACTTCTAAGTTGGTCATCTCCCTTTTTTTCTATTGGACACTACTAAACACGCTTATCTCCCATTTTCCGGTGGTGTCTCCCGTGCTCCGGTCGGTGATTTTCCGGTGGTGTCTCCTCCTCCTCTTCCCTTACTGGTTATCGTCTGCACCTCTATTCCAAGTAAGCTTCCTCTCTTGTTTCTTTTTGTCGCACCACCGTGTGTGGAAAGATTTGATTTTTTTATTTATTATTTTCTTGAGTATTATTTTTATTTGTAATAAAATGATGTCAAAAATATTAGTGAGAATATTAATGTTGCATTATTTTTTTAGAGTCTCTTTTGTATAATGAAAAAATTGTGTGTTAAGATTATGATATTATTCATTATTGGTTATTAATGTTGATTTGTGAGTATTAGTGAGAATATTAATGTCTCATTTAAATTTTTGATTTAAAATTGACCACAAAAAACACGTTCAAACACTGCATAAGTACGTGTTGTTCAGAGCTCTTTGTTATAAGCACATTTATAAAAGTCAAGACAAAACGTCTTACATGTTTATCTCTTATATTTTAAATCACGATGAATTGAATTTTTTTCAACGCTCTAATTGCAATTCTAAATAAGTAATAAATGGAACTGAAGGGTATAGTAATAATTTAAGTATTGAGTTGCCTAAAAATAGCTAAGTGGGACAAGTAAAACAGGGATGAACAAGTGAGTATTTGGGAAAGGAACAAACGAAGATATACATATACATATATTTTGTACATAAATAGGTCAAATATTGGACGAAGATATATTTTTTGACATTATGTCTATAAGTGTTCAGAGATGGAGCATCCAAGAGGACGTTCAGGTAGTGGACGTGGTAGTGGTCGAGCCTGACCCCTTCCTATAAGAGGGCGTAGGGCCACGCCATCTGTTCCCTATGGAGGTAGAGGGCTCAGCGCTTCCCTAGAGGTGCCACCATTTGATATGTCATCTTTACCGTCAGGTAATTTGTCATCTTCACCATCGGTTTATATGTCGTCGTCACCGTCTATCCCTACTGATCCACATCAAGGGAGATAACAGGTTTACTTTACCATTTCTGATTGATTTACATATGTTTAGTTTCCTGAAACCATCTATGTACAAACATCTTCAATATTTCACATTCCTTCCTTAGCACATTGTGTCGCCTCAGAGCCACGTCGGGGAAGAAGGTAGTTTCTCCGATACACCAATATGGGGCACAACAGATCCTTCGACAGGGAAGCTTTGGATCTGTCCTTATGGCAACACGTAAGTCATGTCAAATTACCGTAATGTTACAATTTTGTCCTCTAATTGGTTTGTATGCTAATATTTGCATGATGTCGTCTGGTCTTGATTTGTGCCTCATAATCGGTGGGGATTTCATCTCGGCCCAATTATTCCGTAACTACAATCAACCTTGGGCCAAGTGGAGACATTTCTAAGGCCAATTGAGATGTTTGGTTCGATGAGTTCTTGGTAAGTTATTTGTTTTATGTTATTAATTAAGTAGTTTTAAAATTTGGAGCACTAATTGTTCATTATTGATTTTCAGGATAAGCATATGACGTTACACGAACATCGTGAAGATCTAAAAAAGCTTATAACTACGGGGCAAGCCGGTGGTTGTATCAAAAGCTTTATTCATTAAGAAAGTCAAGAGGCAAGAAAGATTGGATTCCACAAGAGGCTGACGAATTATTTAACAAATGGGCCACCAATGAGAAGTTCCATAACATAAGTGCGAAAAATAAGGAAAATAGGGCTAAAATGGAAGGACCGTCATATATTGGCGGCTCCATTCCAATTACTGAGCATCGACGAAAAGTTGTAAGTACACGTTATTTTCTATTTAGGTATTCAATATTTTGTACTTTGAAGTAATTAATTAAGGTCATTATTTGCGTTTGCAGGTAAAGTCTGGGGAAGTTCCTGCAGGATCGATTGAGTGGGCTACCTTTGAGCGGACCCATTCCTGGCAGTCTGAAGGGAGTGAGAGGCAATGGATTAACCCAAGGGCGCAGCAAGTAGCGGTTACACATTTATTGCCTTTATTACTTGTTTTATGCACCACCATATTTATTTCATTTTACATGTCTTATTTGTTATGTATTTTTGTACTTTTAGGAAACCTTTCATAAGCTGTCGCAGGAGAGAGACTCGCAGCATGGGACTGACCCCACATCCTCCTCTCAGTCCGATAACGAGAGTTTGTTCTTTGAGGCTACAAGTAGATTTAACAAGAAAGGGAGAGTCTTTGGATACGATGCCTTTGCCAGCCGACTGAAGCAAACAAAACGCTCCTCATCCAAGACCGAAGGTATTTCTTCTTGTAAACGTAATACATTTGATATTGATAATTTCCATTCTCTTGTCCATTCAAATGAAGTCCAAATAATAAATGTACTTCATAATGTTTTTGCATATGAACTGAAGAAGATGAATGCTTTGGTGTAGGAGCAAGCAACACAGATGACTCAGGAACAGGAGATGATGAGGCAGCTGACTCGGGACTGTGCAAAGTGATGAGGAGCGAGATGACTCGGGAACGGGAGATAATGAGACACAAATGATCCAGGAACGAGAGATGATGAGGCAGATGATTCGGGAACGAGAGATGATCGCAGCAGATTACCTAGCAAGCGGAGATGATGAGGCAGATGCAGCTTCAAATCAGGTCCCTAATGAAAGACAAGGGTTCAGGGTCAGCTCCTGGTGATGATGATCATGCTGGTGATGATGAGGATCACAATGCTGCTGTTTAGACTACTTTTTAGTCTTTGCTCTTTGCAACATTATTATATATATATTTGTTTCTCTATCTAAACTCTTTATAATTGTTATTATATCCATGGTACACTACTTTTTGTATTCACTTTTCTAAAAAAATTAAAAAATATATAATTTTTTTAAATTTTTGAGTTTTGCTACGGAAAATATTTCCGTCGCAAATTTGAGAATTTGCTACGGAATGGTTTCTATCGCAATTTGCTACGGAAATATTTTCCGTAGCAAATTCTCAAATTTGCGAAAATTTGCTACGGAAAATAATTCCGTAGCAAATTTGCGACTACTTTCCGTAGCAAATTGTGACGGACAACTTTTCCGTAGCAAATTGCGACGGATAGGTATTTCCGTCGCAAACTTTGCAATGGAAATTTTTTCCGTCGTAAATTAACAAATTTGCGATTTAATTTTTCCTTTTCTCACAATTGCTACGCGATTTTTTGCTACGGACAAATTCCGTAGTAAATCCATTTTGTTACGGAAAAAAGTCTGTTTTGCTAAGGAATTTTTCCGTAGCAAAAATTGGTTTTTCTTGTAGTTATATATTTAAGACAAAAAACCTCAATGTCGGGCCATACTGAGAATAATACAATTTACTAAAGAAACCATATGGACTGGTGCTTTAAAACTCCCAAGGTTGAAAGCTGCATTTTTGATCTCCTTTCTTGAAATAGGCAACATAAGGCACGGTTCATATCGATGAGATTTTGTTATCAATGAATTCCAATATCACATTCAATGATTGAGTTCCAGTGGTGGCAAAGAGGTCTTGAAAAAGGTGGGCAATATTATTTGAAATGGCTTCTTTCAAATAGTACATATAATAAGCTTTAAAATGAAAACTTTAATTTTTATGCTTCCAGACTTGGGTAACTATTTTTGTGTAAGGTTTTGACCAAGAAAATGACATTATTTGTTTGTAAAATTTTGTCGAGAATAGTAGACCTCATAATATTCTTTTAAAAAGTCTTAGAACATGTTTATCGAAGTCTAGAATCGAGTTATGAATTTTCTAACTTTGGTCAAGAAATTCTAAAAAATCCTATTTTCAGATTCTATTTGTATCTACATTTTGAAATTATAGGAATGACATAGTTACAAATGGATTTGGTGATTATTTTTCCCTTAAAATAGACTTAGAGAGCTTCGAATAGAAATTGGAATTTCCCCGTCGAAACTATATGGAATTAAGGGTTAAGGGGCAAAAATACACATGAGCTTTTCCTGAGGAGCGGCCAACACCAAATGCTTTTTTAGGTGCAAAAATACACATGAGCTTCTAATACCAGAGTAAAAATGCCAACGCTATTAAAATAAGCTAAACTCCATTATTGGGACTCACATTATTTAAAAAATAAAAATGTCTAGAATTTTAAAATTCATATTTTGCCCTCACTTTACCTTCTCTCCTTCCTCCTTCATCTTCTCCGCGGCGTGAAGCATTTATCTTGTCCGTGTGAAAAATCTGATCTTTGGATTACTACTTGAGTCGGTGAGAACATAAACAAAATACTAAATTACAGAGCACATGAAGCAGATAGAGAGAGAGAAGGAGAGAAAAATACTTTGATGGAGGCGCTGAGATTTAGAAGCCGTAAGAGACATTTTGTGAATTGATGAAAAGGAATACAACATATTTGTTCGTTGAAGGGAACCTTCCAGTGCCTTCCCTAGTTTTAACATGGTGGAATATTTGAGCAAAGTAATCCTCGGTTCAGCGCCTTCGATCTCGAACCCTAACACTACTATCATCCACCACACGAATCCGAATCGGCGGCAAATTCACCAACAAAGGTGATGAAGAAGTAGACCCAAAAGACGAGGTCATTTCCTACATAGAATCCAAGCAGGAGAAAACCTGCTTAGAAACTTGAAATCAGAAGTCAATTTTTTATTTTTATTTTTTTCCTATTATGTAAATCAGACCTTTTTTTTTGTTTTTTGCTCATAACTACAGAATATATAACTACTTGAAAAAGATAACAATCACAGAGTTGATAAACAACAACCTAATACAAAAACCTACATACTAAAGCCAACAAAGGTTTTACATCAAGATAGCAAGGCAGAACCCGAGAAAACATAACAGCAATACTAACCCAACGGAATACAGCAGAAAAAGTCCATAAAACAGAGATACAACAAACAGAAATACAGCAGAAATGCAAGAAAAGAGAACATAATAGAAAGGCTAGACAAAGCAGGAAACAAAATAATTGAACACCATCCATCGGTGAGGGGGAAGGGCCGAATCATCAACAACAATAACACCTCCAAGGAATCCAAGGTTAGCAAAGAGATCAAAGAGGGTGCTGGTTTAGGATTTTGGGAAAAAGCTGATTTAGATGCCACATAGATAAGCCATTTTGGTGAGGGGCTATAAGAAACAGCGATTTAGATGTAAATCCCTGCTCCATCATCTTTACTGTTCGTTGGAAGAGTTGCATCTTCAGTGGATTGCAGAGATGAAGGTTGGGAAGGAGAGGGTGTTGTGGGGGCATTTGGGTATTTTCATAATGTATTTAATAGATGTTAAGGAAATTTAATTGTGATGGGATTTTTGCTCTAGTTTTACAAGCTCAAGTGTATTTTTACACCTGAGAAAGCATTTGGTGTTAGGCATCCCTCGGAGTAAAGCTTATGTGTATTTTTGCCCTTTAACCCTGGAATTAATGATTTTTGAAAATTTGGTCAAAATGCTGGCAGCTTTTAGCTACCATACAAATTTAAGAAAGAAAATGGGCAAAATGTAATAGGTGTAACTCCAAGTGTGAGGCCTATGAGACTAAGGTAGCCCATAAGGCATTCATTTTCCATGGCTCTCATACAATGACTATGTGTTTAGGTCCATGAGAAATCAAGAAAGAAGAAGAATGGAAGATGTTTCGAGCAACTTTGATGTTTGGAAGAAGAGGAAATCAAGGAAGGACATTTTAACTTGCATGTGTTTGATTTGTATTCTATGTATTGATGTGTGGTATTGCTATACTGGTTTTCGTGAAGCATGTACGTATGAATGAAGTTGTGTTTTTGTTTATGCTATGGCCATATGTATGTTGTACAAAGCATTGAGCATGTAGATAACCTAAAATGGAAAATAGACTGGGGCTAAAAATCCGGCCCAAACTAGAAACAAGTAATAAATGGTATTTTAATTACAAAATTTGGGTCCAATAAAAATCCATAAAAATACATCCAACTTTGTCTCCAATTTTTTTGCCTTCTTGTTCGAATTTTGCCTTTCATGTCCTCATATCAATTGTAGCTCTTTGAATCGTCTTAAAAATGGGATAAGAATTAGGCTAATCAGATATCTAGTTCAAGAGTTATGGTGAAAATTGTAAAGCATTGTAAATCTAGAATTTTATCATTAAAATGAATTAAATCTAATAAAAAGCTCAAAGCCCAATTACGCATAAAAGCCCATTACTTATGAACTAAAAAATCCTAAATTTATTAAACAAGAGATGCAATTAAGTGAAATAATATACAATTATTAGTTGTTTATAATGAAAGGTCAATTTTGTTGTTGATACTTTATGGTCAATTGATATAATCATTATGTTTGTATTTTCGTTGATATAAGATTGGAAGATGAATCATTTATAGATTTTAAATGACAATTTTGCTTTAAGAACGGTCACTTTTAACTAAGTAAATTATAGTTATTGAATATTCAACTGTTTCTTTTTCACGAAATTTACCTCACAATACATGACAGTGCATACAAATGACTGTAACTTTTACGTGTTTTTTATCCTTGCACGACCCTAACTCAACATACGTTTATTTGATGTAACCATTATTTATTAAGTGTTATATATGCCCGAATATGAAGTAGTGAGTTATATTAAAAGCTAGAATAAATATGAGTATAATTAATTAACATAGCTACCTTTTTTAAAATAAGAATCTACACTACTACATATTTGGGCATTTATAACGCCTATACATAACTCATTATGTACTAATAAATGTCATGTATGTTGAGATGGAGGTTGTGCAAGGATATATAATGCTTAAAAGTAATGGTCAATTATCCGCATCGTCATGTGTTGTAAGGCGAAATTCGTGAAAATATTAAAATAACGGTTGTAGTTAGTAACCGTAATTTATTTAGTGACCAAAGTGTTAGTTCAAGCCTTTCACCCAAGAAAGGGTAATTTGGGTGATTTTTAAAAAATTCAAACTTGAGTATAAACTTAAATATAGACTTAATAGAAGAGGCATAGTTAGACAAATATCATCAATAGTAGACACATGAGATTTATACTAGTTCAATCTAATCCACTTGACATATGTCCAATCCTTAGAGACCCTTCTGAGAGTTTTACTAATTTTCCAAGATTTACAGAGCTCTTGGTGCCTCAGTAGAAGCAAGTTCCTTTCCAAGGACACGCACTCCCCCTTACACTTTGTAATCAAAGCACACACTGAAGGTCCCACTACCATGTATAACTAGATACTGATAGTTCAAAAAGAACAAAAATCATAAATGTTGCATGTGATATCTTTCCTGTGAACATGTGATGAGTAATATTTATGTCATGTTTTCCCTATATGTTTTGACTGTTTTTAATGTTGAATATGAGGTTTATTGTTTACTATCTGATGGAATGTTTGAGAATTCATACACATAGGGAAATAGACGATTGATCTTACAAGTTATTGCATTCATATAATTATCCTACTAATGTGCATAAGAAGAGGACCACTTTATGGTTTACCGTGAATGCACATAATGAAGCTGATACAATGCTATAGCATATTGAATGCCTACACTTGCGCTACCAATACTATGCGACCACTATGCTATAGTATCACATATGATGCAGAATTATGTGCTAAGTTATTCTAACATTTCCTCATGAGTTTTTAGGAAATTAAGACAGGTCACCCAGACGCATGTGGAGACAATAATTGATTGAAGCTGAATCCAGAAGATGCGGAGAATCAAAAGAAAGATTTAGAGAATCCCCCGATAATAAGAGAAGAATCAATCAACCGAATCTAAGATCTTGGACTTGATAGATTTGGAAGGCCCAACTAACTTGACGTGCAGCCAAGGAGACCTAATTATAAGAGGGAAGCATGTCAAAAACTAGAAAGGGTGGTGAGGCGAAGAGTCAACACAATTCTATTCAACTGAACTCACATAAAAGGAACAAAAGAGACAACTGACTGAGAGCTCAATAGACCAGACCGAATTCTTACCTGGAGTGAGACGGATCGTAGAAGATGTAGCGACGTCGTGTGACAGGATGTTCTTACGCCGTGAATCTTCCTACGATTTTTCTGTTTTTCTTTGTTATTTATTTTGTAATTCTGCCATAGGCTATTCTCTACTAGTCTGCTTTATTTGTCCCTCATTAGTCATGAACTAAATTCCCTTTGGCTGAGTGAGGATGGATTTCTAAGCTATAGAATGAACTCATTTTGCATGTTTTTATTTAATAAATTCAGTAAAAATGTTCTAATTCATAGCCGATTAGCAGACACTACGGGGTATCTCAGTGGTCTTGGCTTATCGAATGGGAGTCAAGGTTAGACCTCTATTAGACAGTTCTCGCTGGCTGAGCTCGTGCACAACTCGACCTAAACTGTAGATGTCAAGAATGGATTTACCGCTCATAACCAGAACACCTAGAGCTAATTAAACAGACTAAACTGGAAATGGCCATAGGAATATGGGAGAGTAAAGCTATGACTATATTTACAGGATTGCGGAAGCATCAATATAGGATAGAGGTAGGTTAACTGAATATCATTGTGATGGTGATTATGCTATAACATTATAGAAGCTGTGAAGCATAGTTGCTATATCAATGCGTTGTATGCGAATTGGGGGAATGACACAACTTAGGATGAAATCTGAGCTCAACCTACTTTTAAACTGATATATTCCTTTGACTTTGGACCATTCATTTGTTTTTTATCATTAGTAATAGCAAAATCAACCAAACCAAATTTAGATTTTCACATCATACACTTGTCTTTAGAAACTAGCTTCATCTTCGGTATCAACAATCTCTATGGGACAATGAATCTACTTACTCTTTATTACCTGTTTGGCTGGTTCACTTGCCATAAGGGAATTTGACCAACAACATTTTATAGCAATATTAGTACTCAACATAATAGGGAAATGTTACAATGAGACACATCAGAATTTTCACATAATAACATCATATTATATCACAGTTGCACAAGATAGATTATATATGAAGATAAATAGAAACATTAGCATTAAGTATGACCACCACTTACTTCTCCTTCCTTTTTTCATCTGTAGAAAGGACAAAGGGAGTAGGTAATGTGATATTAGTCGGGTGAGGTAGAGCAACTCAAAGTGGTGTAGGAGGTAGAATGGATTCTTCCTCAGAAGAAGAATGAGATGGTATGTTGGTAACAATAACAATGAGATGATCAATAGGAGTAGATGTATGGTAAAGAAAGGAAGAGTATTGAGGAGACAGAGGTGCAAATGTATGAGAAAGGGAAGTGAAAGGTCTGGATCAATGTATAGAGTAGTGGATGATATTGTAGGAGGGTCAGGGATCACAATTTCCTGATCAACAGGGGAATTGAGTCTGAATGATGAGTATGACAAGAAGGTGTTCAAATAACAAGTTCTTCTTGAGGGTGTTCTTGTGAATTAATGGGATTTGAAATCAAAGGGCTAGTATTTGGAGAAAGGTCATGATAAAGGGTATTATCAATTTGAGATGAGGAAGTAGGATCAAGTATGGTAAATAGGACAATGTTTAAGGAAGGTGCAAGGTCATGAGAAGGATTAGGTTTATTAGAAGACTTTATGAGGGAGATATTGCAAGGTTCATAAGCGGTAGAATGAAAAGTAGGCTCTTGAGGAACCTTTGAAGAGGGAAAGACAAAGTGAGCATGAAGAACTGCTTTATAAGTGTCCAATCGATTACCAAACTCCTTCAACTGCTGAGAATGAGAGGCTTGTATGTCAAATATCTATTTGAAGTTCTAATTGATAACCTTAACTAAATTCTTGACTTGGTGATTAATAATCTCAACTTAAAGGTCTTGATGTGATCAGTGATAGTTTTAAGAGCATCCTAGATATAGTTTTGAATAGTACTGCCAAGAAAGGATGGTCCAAGAGATGCAGCTCTAGATGATTGAGCTTCTCAGCTCTAGAGGTATATGTTAGTTCTCAGAGTTTTGATGATAAAAGGACTTAAAAGTGATTAAGGTTTTGAATTGAAAATAGTTAAAGTTTTGAAACAATAAATATTGCCTAAGGTAAGAGTATACTTGAGTATGGCCTTTAAGCTTACTCGAGCATGCTCAATCCGATAGTTTGGTTAAGTGCCCACGGGTCCTTACTCGAGTATCGGTTCATCACTACTTGAGTGTGATATCGATATAACTCTCTGTGTTGACATTAGAAGATGAATACTCGAGTATGATTGTTGCGCTACTCGAGTACATGAAGAAACATATCAAAGTTTAGAGAAGTTTAGGTATTGTACTCGAGCATGATTCCATGCTTACTCAAGTGTGCTAATCGAGTATGAACTTTGGTCTACCCTAGTACAATAACTTTTTGTCAAAGCAATTGCCTTCATCAGAGTATTACTTGAGTACAAGGTAAGTAATACTCGAGTATAGGTAATTTTCTATTCGAGTATATATGTTTAAATCTTACATTTGCTCTCTGTTTGAAGTGTACTCGAGTACTGTTTTACTGGTACTCGAGTATGAAGAAAAGGGTACTCGAGCACAGTTGCTAATGTTTTCACTTAGTTATTCTTTCAGTGAAGAATAGTTCATACTCAAGTAATGAATATTGTGTACTTGAGTATGCTACTCAAGTATAGACATTTGGCTACTCGAGTATGATCATCACAGAAGCCTCTGATATGATTTTGCTAATATGCTACTCAAGTATGGTTGATCGATGGCCATCTATGAAAGCATTTGTAAATAACTACTCGAGTATTCAAGTAATGATACTTGAGTATGATTCATCATCTTTCAGAAACCTTCACTGTAATAGTAATCGTAAACTCAAATATTTTGGGTTATCATTCATTTCTATTTAATCCTACTCAATCTTAATTACACTATTACCACTACTACAAAAATTGTATATTACCTCCTTAAAAAACGTCCTTATTAAAAATAGGTAGTAAAAATTGAAGTCGGTGGCATTCTTGTAATTATATTTAAGGAAGTTGAGCATTGAACATCTTGAATTTTTTTTCGGGACGCCTAAAACGGGTATATTGTTTCGCGCCAAGGGAAATATGAGAATTTTTTGTTTGGCGCCATGGGATTTAATTTTTTTTTGTTTAAAATTAGCGACATTCGAATAGATTTTGGTAGCCTATTTTAATATATTTCGCGCCATGGGAGATATGGGAATATATTGTTTGGCGCCGTTGTTGTTTTTGTTAGAATTTTTTTTTTTTTTTTTTTTTAAATTGGCGACTGAATAGATTTGTGTCGCCTATTTTAAAATATAGGGAATATATTGTTTGGCGCCGTGGTTTTTTTTGTTAATTTTTTTTTTTTGGGTTTAAAATTGGCGACTGAATATATTTCAAGTCGCCAATTTTTAAAATAGGCGACTGTATAGATTTCAGTCGCCTATTTTAAAAATATTGGCTACCTTAATGAAATCGTCGCCACTATTTTAAAAAAGAGGCGACCGGAAATATATTGAAGTCGCCTATTTTAAAAAAAGTGGCGACGAAATGGATTCAGTCACCAATATTTGAAAATTGGCGACACCGAACTCCAATCGAGTCGCCTTTATTCTCAATAAACCTAATCGACACGTGCACACTCCCTCCTATCAGTCCCAATACACACTCCTCCTCTCACCCGATAGAAATCCTCGGTTCCCTCTCTATCACGCCTCCGTCTCCACCTTGTCGAGCCTTCTATTCGAGGCGGATCGAGGTATCGCACTTGCCCCCCTTAAAATAACCATTTTTTTTTTTGAAAATCGAAAACCAATTTATTTAGGTTTCGGTCTCGAATTGCATTGTAGATCCTCTTCCAACTTCACCCACTTGCTCATTTGTCTTCTCCGCTTGCTCGCCGTTTCCTCACCCTCCGGTCTTAGTGCTCGGTGTCTCCGCTTCTTCGCTCTGTGGTTGCCATCTTGAATCTCTCCTTGCTCTCTCCCCGGTCCCGCCACAATCGGTGAGTCCTCGGTTCACGAAAAAGTGAATTTGATTCTTTCATTCATTTACACATGCCCTTTTGCCAGCATCGGATTATTTTATATTCTTTCATTTAATCTTTTAATTTATGTTAATTTTTCGCTCTCATGGATTTGCAGTTTGTTCTGTGTCGACAACTGGAATTTGGTCGAGGGAAATTCCGGGAGTTCTCGCTAATTGGCTAGTACTACTGAAATTTAAAGCTTTTATCTTTGATTCATTTCATCTTTTTCCCGAATATAATTTATTACATGTTCCCGGGTTAGTAAATTTGAGATATTTCTACTTCCTTTTCCTCTATGCTAGAGTGTCACTTTATTTCTTTAATCGATATTCACTATTGAACGTAGTGCACGCACCTCATATCGCGCTTGTGTAGTTTGCGATTGAAATTGGATTGTGCATATTCTTCTCGCTGGAAAATTCTTTTTACACTCAACCATTTGGGAAAATCTGTGTTAGATTTTTTTGCTCGAGAAATTTTCATTTACACAGTAATGCGGTATGGAAGTAGAAGTAGTTTGGGCTATGGAATATGCCAAAGTTAAATGTTGGCATCATGGAATTTGAGTTTCAATCTCTCGGTGAATAATTTATCCCATGCTTTACGGGAATAATGTGCCTTACTAACAGGCATGTTAGTATTTGCCAATACAAAACGGCTAAGTAAAGAACAAGAACCAAGGCTAGGCTAGGTGATTCCCCTAAAAAAACAAAGAAAGAAGAGGAAGAGAAGCAATGATCGAAGAAAACCCTTTTTTCAGTGCTAAGCAAAGGAATAACTAAACGAAACAGCCGCAGCCTAACAAGTAACAATGATTAAAAAAAATCCCTTTTTTCATTGCTATGCAAAGGAATAGGTAAAATATGTGTTGGGTTTCAGGACTTGCCTACAAAAAATGGAGTATGCATGATTTTCTGGCTTTCAATATTGATCTCTGTCGTGGTATGTGTAGATTATTTGAGACTCCTAATTGTAGTTTCTCAATTGCTGGAAAAATTACTTAGCTAGAAATCGGTCGCATGATGATATTGGAAATTACTTTCGGGCATAGTGCATAGTAGAAAATTGTGGCATAATAGGATATTGATCTGCGGTCAAAGCTTGCTTTTAATCTGCTATGGTTTTGTTGGGATGAACTAGAGATCTTTTGGTATGATAAAGGACATATGTATGTCTTGTTCTATGCGGGAAGATGAAGAGAAAGTGAAAAAGTTTTTGAAAATGAATTCAAACTACTTTGTCTTTTAATCGCTATGGTTTTGTTGGGTTTTACGCAATGCAAACTACTTTATCCTTATTCTTACGTTGACCGCCATTGTGGTGATTAGATGGAATGGATCCATGTCAAACCCTTCTAATAAATTTTGCCTTCAAACTCTAAATGGGAAATAGTCTTTATAAATTCAAATTGTGCGGTGTTCTTGTGAATAGAAATTGTTGTTTTGATCTTCTCAATCATTCAATCAAACATGCTTCGTTCATCTTTAAAACCACTATTTTCCTTTCCTACTTTGATTTGTTCATGTTAGTATTTGGACTGTTCTTCCCCACTTGTATTTGTACCTCACCACCCAACTAGATACAATTATTTGCTTCTATGAATAATTGTTTGAACGCACACAATCTAGCCTCGCATTTTTTTTAATCATGATTTTATATCCATGCCTTCTTCTCATGCTTTTGCAATGGAAGTTTCATTGCTATTAATGAAGTTGGAATTGGAGGTTGTGGTCCTAAATATAGAACTTGAATAAGCTATGTTTTTTTTTTTTTTTTAAAAAAGTTGGCTGATGTGATCGTATTTTTATTGCATTAGGCCATTATTTTACTACTTGTTGAGAAAATCTTGGTCAAAGGTTTCAAGCCAATTGTTGCGCTCTCAAATTAGGTCGTTGCTTTCATTTTATTCACACACATATATTTTCCTTATATGATACCTTCTTTACGATTGAGAACAACACTTTTGTCTTATGGCTTCATGGTTTACCATTATTGATTTAAGTGTTTTTAATCCAATCCTTGACCCTTTTTTTGTCTTTCCTTTATTATTAGCCATCGAACTACATGAACTTGATTAAAAAAGTGATGGCTTCATGGTTTGCCATTACCATTACCATTGAATTATATGCGTGTTAGTAGGAATAATTCGGATGTTCTCTTACTTGATGAAGTTATTGGATTCAATAGCTGATATTTTCTAAATTGCCTTAGTTAGTAAGTTTTGTTGAATTAAGTTGAAATGGTTTGTTGTTGAAACTTTGGGATGTCTTCTTGTTGAGGGGAAATCTTTTAGAATTTTTTTTTTTTTACAAGATTGAGAAAAAACCATGTCATTCTTGAAATTGTTATGAACTTGACTGTTGTTGGAAATGTCTTAGGTGATAAGAAAATGGGTCATAGTTGGATGAATGCTTTGAGAACTAGTGAAGAATATGAGAATGGGGTGGAAGAGTTTATTGAATTTGCTAGAAGGAATGTGGCTACAAAAAATGGGATGTACTATTGTCCATGTGTTAATTGTTTAAATGGGGTTCGAAGGGATATTGCTTGATATAAGGGACCACCTAATTTGTGATGGAATAAACCTTCGATACACAACGTGGATATGGCATGGTGAGGAGGTAACTCCCAAAGTGCATCCTACGAAAATGAAGTTGAGGTAGATGATGATGGAATGGAGAGAATGATTCATGATGTTGAGGTCGAATCCTTTGCACAACCGCATGAATATGATAGCGTGCGGAGTAATGCGAGACACCTTTGTTCCCTGGGTGTACTAAGTATACACGGTTGACTGGGACCTTACATTTGGTCAACTTAAAGGCAACATGTGGGTGGACCGATAGCGGTTTCACGTCGTTGCTTGAATTGTTGTGTGATATGTTGCCGAGATAATAATGTACTTCCAAATCGTATGTATGAGGCCAAGAAAATCTTATCTACGATGGGTATGAAGTATAAAAAGATACACAGTTGCCCTAATGACGTGCATATTGTACGAGAAATGAGTATGAAGGCCTTAGTAATTGTCCAAAGTGTAAAAATTCACGATACAAAGTGAAGAAAGGTGGTGGTTCCGGGAGATCACACAAAAAAAAGGCAACCTTTGAAGGCCTTGTGGTATCTTCCCATAATTCCTCGGTTTAAGCGTCTGTTTACTAGTGAAGCAACAACAAAGAAGTTGAGATGGCATTCGATGAGAGAATATCCGATGGAAAATATCTGGACCTTGCTGACTAACTCTCTCCAATGGAAGAAAATAGATGAAATGTTCCCGCAATTTGGCATTGAGCCAAGAAACCTTCTGGGGCTTTGTACGGATGGCTTCAATCCGTATCGAACTCTTAGCGGTACCCATAGTGCATGGCCGGTTCTCCTTGTAATATACAACTTACCTCCCTGGCTATGTATGAAACGCAAGTATGTGATGCTTTCTATGATGATTTACGGACCAAAAACGACTGGTAACAATATCGATGTGTACTTGGCGCCTTTGGTTGAGGATTTGAAGAAGTTGTGGGAGGAAGGCATAGATGTGTTTGATGCATATAAGAAGGAGTCCTTCAAGTTGCGTGCAATGATTTTTACCACGATCAATGACTTTCCCGCATACGGAAATTTGTCGGGTACGGTGTGAAGGGGCATAAAGCATGTCCAATATGTGAAGCGACACAAACTTCCAAAGCAATTAAAGCATGGAAAAAAACGGTCTACCTCGGTCACGGGAGGTTTCTTGATCGGTTCCACCCATATCGTAAGTTAAGAAAGCGTTTTAATGGCTTACCGGAGCATAAAACGGCTCTAAAGGCATTAACCGGAGAGGAAGTCTATA
The DNA here is from genome assembly GCA_019022655.1 of Acacia acuminata. Lineage (NCBI taxonomy): Eukaryota > Viridiplantae > Streptophyta > Magnoliopsida > Fabales > Fabaceae > Acacia > Acacia acuminata. Next base: position 246,557 of record JAFJYI010000329.1, read on the forward strand.
GTCGGGTGATGCATATCAATGTCACATTGGGTAAGCAGAAAAGGATAGCGGGTGAGAAGAATATATGGAAGAAGAGATCAATTTTCTTTGATCTTCCATATTGGCGTAGTCTTGATGTGAGACACGGTCTTGATGTGATGCATGTGGAAAAAAATGTTTGCGATAGCCTTGTTAGTACTCTTTTGCACATACCGGGGAAGACTAAGGATGGAATTAGTGCGAGACTAGACCTGGTTGATATGGGAATAAGAGAACGGTTACATCCACGAGTAACGGAAGATGGTAAGAGGGCATACATGGAGCCGCATTGGCTCATACACTATCAAAAGCGGAGAAAAAAGTTTGTGTGGGTGTCTATATGACATTAAGGTTCCACAAGGATATTCTTCAAATTTGAGAAGGTGTGTTTCAATGGACGATTTGAAGTTAGTGGGAATGAAGTCTTATGATTATCATGTGTTGATGCAACAACTATTACCAGTAGCTATTAGGGGCATTATGAAAGATGAAGTGCGGACCGCTATAACAAAATTGTGTATTTTCTTTAATGCTATATGTAACAAAGTCATTGACATTGAAAAGTTGGATGAATTGGAAAATGAGGGTTATATTATTTTGTCCCAACTAGAGATGCATTTTCCTCCCGCATTTTTCGATATAATGGTGCACCCGATAGCGCACTTGGTAAGGGAGGTAAGGCTCTGCGGTCCAGTTTACCTAAGGTGGATGTACCCTTTCGAGCGATACATGAAGATCTTAAAAGGGTATTCTAAAAATCCTTATCGACCGAAAGCCTCAATCGTTGAGAGATATGTAGTGGAAGAGGCTATGGAGTTCTGTAAAGATTATCTATCAGGGTCGACGTTACAATCTCGGATGATAAGGGGATAAGTGAGGGAACTCGAGGAATCAAACCGAAGAATATGCTTCGTGCCGAGGTGTTGCAAGCACACACCGTACATCTTGAATAATACGGAAGAAGTTCAACCATACATTGATGAACACGAAAAAGTTTGAAGAATATGAATCCAAGGAAGAATGACATGCGAGATAGCTAATGAGCAAAAGAAGACATTTATAAAGTAGTTCCAGGAGAAGGTATTGCACGAGACCGGTGTGTCGGCTACAATCGAGTGGTTAGCCTGGGGGCCTTCTTATCAGTCATCACTTGGACAAGTTATGATATCAATGGATATTCTTTCTACACAAAAGACCAAGATGACGAAGTTACGGCAAAAAAAGGTGGGGTGATGGTTGAAGCTGAATCCATGCGCTTTTCGAGTTCGAAAGACAAAAACCCGGTGTTAGCATCTATGGCATATTATGGAGTTATTGAAGAAATATGGGAGATGAGCTACACCAAGTTCAAAGTTGCTTTATTTAAATGTAAGTGGGTTAACAATAATGCTGTTGTAATAGATCCTAAATTTGGATTTGTCTCGGTTGATCTTCAAAGACTTAGTCATAGAGACGAGCCATTCATTCTAGCAAGCCGGGCGAAACAAGTGTTTTATGTTACGACCACCGCAAATAACAAAATGTCCATTGTACTTCAAAGTAAAAAACATACGTATGGTGAAGAATCCTTGAACCCGGACGATACACTCCCTTTCACAACAAATCCACCTACAACACGTGAAGTAGAATTGGTAGATGATGAAGAATATGCTCCAAGGAAGGATCATTCGAAGGAATATGGGAAACCATATAAAGTAAGATCTTAAGTTATGAAAAAGTCCTATGTTATTTTTGTACGGGTTTAACATGTTAGTTCATTTTATTCATTTGTTTATTATTTAATAATAACTCTATCTAACATTATTGATTTGTCTTTGATGAACGGGAATATGTCTAGCTCGACGAGTCATCGAGTGATGGTGGGAATGATGTACCGATGGGGAGAAAGGGTAGAGGTAGCACACATATGGGTGCGTTAATTGCACGTCGTGATGATCGGAAAAAGAGGCTGCATGTGGAGTTCGATGCCAATATGAATCCAATTGGTCCAGATGAAGACAATTTCATTAGCTACGTAGGCTATCGGCTCGAAGCAAAGTTCGCATTGTATTCTCTCATTGGAAGTTGGTTCCTCCTAAAACGAAGGAGTTGATTTGGGCACAACTTTTGGTATCTCACTTTCGATATCTTAAGCATTTGTATCTTTAGTTTTATCACTTGATTTCTTTCATATCTTCTCTTTTACCTTACTTGAAGCAAACGTATGATGTGCCTAACAATAAGGCCATGAACAAGCATTGGATGGGCGAGGTTCGTATACGTTGGAAAGACTTTAAGAACAAGCTCACTAGAAAGTATATTCGAGGGGTAAAGAGGGACAAGGACCCATGTCGGGTCTATGATTACATTTCTCCAGGCAGGATTTGGAGGAGTTTGTGGCGTCACGCGTAATCACGAATTTCTTGTAAAATTTCTTTCATATCTTATCTTTTAGTTGAATCTTTTTGAAATCGAAGGCTCGGTTTTATTTGTTTTCGTGTCACGTAAAACAAGTCGGGTAATAGAGAGAGGCAAGCGAGAAATAAGTATCCACATTGCATGTCTAGGGGTGGCTATAAGAAGCTTGAACAGGCCGATGGAAGAAGAGTTGCGAGAAAATGAAGGAAGCCGCTCAATCCGATCATTCCACCGTTATCCGGGCCCCCGAGCGTCCTCCTCTCCACAAAAAATGGATAGCTGCGAGGATGAAGGGCGAGAAATACATAAATGAAGATGTGGTGAGGTTGCTTCAAAGATTGTAAGTAGTTAAATTAGAAGTATTAAATAGCCTCGGTTGTTTCATATTTTTAGAGTTTAATTAGTTACTATTTATGAAAAATCCTATGATACGGGATGTGCTTGAGCAAAGAAAGCGGCCCAAGGTTCATTCACGCCGGGTACACGGATGGACATTTTGTCCACGGCGATTGGGAAGCACGATTACCTTGATGCGTTCGTGGGGAGCCGAGGGGAGTTAGTGTCGCGAAATACTTTCGACGGCGTTCGAGTTGTTCGCATGACGATGACAACCCTAGTCCTCAGCTTGTAGCCAAAATTCGAGCGTCCCTCGTAGATGAGGTTATGGCACAACTACGGGGTGAAATGAGGGAGATGATACAAGGGAAGGTAAATACGCAAGGGAAGGTGAAATGGGTGAAATGAGCAGCAAAGAAAGTTTTCACGCTCCAGATGTACCTATTGGCGAACCTTCTCATCACTCTCCAGATGTACTTATTGACGAGCCTGGCGAGCCTTCTCACACTCCACGGGGGGACAACCCCGCACTCTATATTTGGATGACCCACCGGCGTATTGTTGCAGATGGTCTTGTTTACCCAGAACAAACCATACACCACAATATGCAAATTCCACAAGACCAATGTAGGGTGACTCTGACAAGTATGCGAGAGGGGGAAGAAAAGACAGCCATCCCGATTGTTGATGAGGAGGTTCCCACGCTAGACGCTGCCACCACATCATTCATCCTTTGGCCGCATCATCTTATTGAGGTGGGGACGACACCTCCAATGGTAGGAAATACATTACTGATTGACGATGAGTAGGGTTTAGGATTGATTTTCATTGCTAACCCACTCATAATTTGTTTATTATGTTCTCATAGCATGAACAAGCTTCGGGCAGATTTCCATACTTATCACAGCTGCGAGAGCTCTACCAGGACATCGCCTCTATAGGCTTGCAGATGCCTCCGGCATTGTCGGTGCGAGACAAGACATATCCGATATCAATTGACAAGAAAGATTTGATGAGTTTATGCATATGGACTGTTTAGATATACAGTGGCTTCAACTTGCAATCTTGTAAGTTTTTTTTTACCCTTTAATTATGTCAATACTCTTTTTTTGTTTAATATATTCAACAACACTTATCATTTTATTTCGATCGTAGTGTTTGCCACGACATATGCAAAAAGGGAGACCGATTGGATTCGTATGGATTCTTATGTCCTGGATCCACAACTTCGGCTCGCAATATCTTAGCCAGGAGGGCCATTTATGTTGGTTTAACAATGGGCGACATAAAATCGTCTTGTTATCTAGCGCCAATACATGAAAGGTGCGTATTTTTTTTTTGTCTATATAAGATTTTTAAGGAAAAAATGCTTTTTTATCTTAGTTTAATATTAATATGTATTTGTTGTAGTGCTCATTGGACCGTGCGTTGTTTGTCCCGCCAAGAACGCATGTTATTGGTTCGATTCCATAGGTGGCGGAGCCAACCGAGGATATCAAAAACATGTTTGCCGAGTAAGTAAATTTTTGTCTAAATCATCGATTCTTTTTTTAAATGAATTGTTTTCATGTCGTTAATTTCCATTTTAATGATAGTGGTCTTAGGACATATAGACAGATTCATTTCCGGAGCACGAGAGCGGGGGTGGACCGAAGTGGTTTTATCCCAAGGTAAGTAGTTTCAATTCAAGTTTTTTCTGAGACACAGTAGCTTTCTGTTTAACAATTTGTTTTTGATTTATAGTGCCATCACCAACCAGGGAACATCGAGTGCGGATACTACGTTATCAATTGGATGCAATCTATCGTTTCCACCAGACGTACTACTGGCTTGCAAAACGTACGTAATGCTCCGTGATCCTCAAATGATGATATTTTTTGTTGTGGTACTTCGGTTGTTAATTATACCTTGTTTTCCAATTTACGAGTTTTTAAAATGCGAGGATCCGTACTCACAGGATGACATCAATTCGATTCGAGACATGATGGCTAGATATCTTCTTGAACATGGCTCAATGTGAATATATAGGCAAGTCATTACTTGTTAGGGTGATTGTCATTGTGAAACTTATTAAGCCGTGTCTTTGATTTCGGTTTCTCGTAAATTATTGGTGCTGCTCTTGAATTTGCCACTTTAATTGTGAATATGAGGTTAGATCACTTGTTTAATTCGGAAATAGATCACTTTGTCATATGAGGTTTGATTTTGCCATTATATCGATTGCATTTGATTTTCCAATAACCAAGACTTGAGAATTTTGTTGAATCATACCATCATAACGATTTGCTGAAAGTTTTATGTGTGCTTCTTGCTTGGGAGGTGTTTGATTTGCTTGTGTGGTACTATGATTATTACTAGGTGGCTCTCATTCACTTTAGCATTAGAGTTGAGCTAAATTTCGTATCTTGAAACCTTGAAATTCTGTTAAGCTTTGTGTTCAAAAGTCATTGCCGCTATATATATTTGCCTCTTGTCGCATATCGGTGTTATTGCCAATTGAAGGGAATGTTGATGCTATCTAATTGCTGCATTAAATTGTGAAAGTTGTGAAATTTTGGAGATTAATTGCCTCCAAATGTGAGAAAAATTTGTTGTCATAGTGGTGCTTTGTTTGTTGTTTTGGTCTAGTTTTAGTAACCTAAATCTAGGTCATACCTTCTTTCTTTTCGTTGTTGAATTTCTTTGAAAGTTTCGATCGCTACACTTTAATTCATTATCGGGTGACTTTCCGAACTTGTCTTCTTAGGCTCGAGTTGAAGTTTTCTCTTTGGAGTTGTTGATATTCTTGCATCCTCATGGTTATGTTGGAAGCTAAGTTGTGAATTTGATTGATTTTGTTGAACTGATCGAACATCTATATTGTCATTCTCTTGTATGATCTTGTATGTGTAGCCAATTCTTTTGTTGAAGTCACTTTTACAATTTTTTTATTGAACCTTGCTGTATTCATTGTTATTTCACCTTCTTTTGATGGAATGCACATACATATAATTCATACGGTCATTTAATATTATCATTCTGCATATGCGCTTAATTATTTTGTGAAGTATTTGCAGCAAATTGGCCAAACAAAAAAGCAAGCACATTTTTTTAAAAAAAAAATAATTTAAGGCGACCTGAAAAATCAATTCAGGGCATCTTTGGATCATAAGAGACGACCGGAATAGATAATCAGGTCTCCTAAAATGGCATATGAGGCGACCTGATTTGGGTTCAGGTCGCCTCATATGAGGCGACTTGAACTCTTTTCAGGTCGCCTCATATGGGGCGACCTGAACTCTTTTCAGGTCGCCTCATATACACCAAACGACTTCGCTCTCCCCGACGTCCCGTAGAATAAGGACGTTAATTGGGTCTTTTTTAGGTCATATTTTAGGTATTTTGTAGTAGTGTACTAATCATCTTTTTGAGTGGATTTGAGATCATTAACAAATGTTTGAGCAGTGATTAGCCGAAAAGCAACTTCTTGTGTCAGAAGCATTTAATGTTTGCAGAAAACACAACATACACACGGAATGAAAACTCAGAGTAGAGGAAATCATTCCTTTGAGATGTATCCATTCTGGCAAAAGTCTCTAATAACTTTTCTGAGTCTCTAAGTCAACTTCTGACCAAATGCACATCAACGACAATCCGAAAAGCAACCAAACTAAGCCAACGTTTGACTGTGTCTAACAGATGAGATTTGTGTCTAACGGAAGTTTGAAGAAGTCACAACGACTAATTTAAAGCTTCTTCAACAGTCATTAATGGGAGTTGATATAAAAGCTCAAAACATTCAATTTTTCCATCCACCGGAAACTCCTATGCATTCAATTTGAAGTTATTGCAATCTACTATTTCATTCGTTACATTTAATATCTTCGAATATCTTGTACTTCAGTGATTATTTCTATTTACTCTGTTTCATTTCTCCATCGGCTAAATTGGAAAAGTTTTTGAAATCATCCTATTTACCCCCTCTAGGTGATATTCCTCTTTTGTTTGGTGTCAGAGCAAGGTCTTCTCTAACGAGCTTAACATTTCGAGAAGGATCATAGAAGGAATATTGCCTGATGGAACCTCTATCAATCGACCACCTGGTTTCAACGATGAACACTATTCATTTTGAAAAGCAAAGTTCAAAGTGTTTGTGCTAGCTACTGAGTATGGTCTCTAGCAAGTGATAAAGAGTGGAGATTATGTTCCTTGAAGGACAGAAGGCGGAATCCACATTCCAAAGACTAAAGAGGAGTTTGATGAGAATGACAGAAGAAAGATAACTCTTAATAGTAAACTTGTTTTGATGCTCCAAAGTGCACTTTGTCAAAAGGAGTACTTTCGGATATGCAACCTGTCAAGTGTGAAAGAAATGTGGAAAGCATTGGAAATAGCTTATGAAAGAACTTCTGGCATAAAGCAGAATTGGATCGACACGTTGACAACCGAATATGATCTTTTCGCATGAAGACCAGACATTCCATAGGAGAGTTCCAACTCCATTTTACTCATATGATCAATCAACTATTAGTTATGGGTAAGATGTATGAGCAAAACTCTCAAGTTAGGAAAATCCTAAATGTCCTGACAAAAGATTGGGAAGCTGAAGTCACAGTAATCGAAGAAGCTCGTGGAGAATCAATGACTTCGGTAGCTGTTCTATTTGGAAGCTTATCGAATATGAAGGCAAGCTGAAATTCAAGAAGGGCTTAGACAAAATCAACAATCGTGGCAAAGGTGTTGCCTTCAATGCTATGAAAGAAAAGGAAGTCAAAGAAGAAGACGAAGATGAAGACAACGAAATTTGGGCATGTTTGTTCATCGATTCAAGAAGTTCTACGAAAGGATCAATGCTTCAAAAATCGATTTGAAGGGAAGCCAAAGCAAATGACGCAAATATAAAAATAAAGATCAAATCATCTGCTATGAGTGTGAGAAGCCCGACCATATGGTAGTAGGATAAATTGATGCTTATTTACAATTTGAATTCAAAAATGTTAATTTGAATGTTTAAATATTAGATTCGGTTTTATTGCTACAACATAACAACAATTTAACAAGGAAGAATTATACCTCTTAGTTCACATGAAATTTCAATTTAATCCCTTAAGTTTTTAATGTGTATTTTCAGTCACTTATTATTAACATCGTCAATCTCATTTACTAAAAATGTGAACTCAATGAATTTAAATGATGGCTTTGCAATTAAATGTTAAAAATTACTTTGATTCAAAACTGCAGCATTTGGGAGGTTGGGGCATTATATAGGCAATCCTAGGGAGACACATTAAAAGCCCCAAATTGAGTTTTGTACCAATTTTACTAGGAAAATTAAATTGGATATGCTGACCATAGAAGCCTAAATAGATACAATCTAAAATTCTTTTCTTTTTTTCTTTTTAAATTCCAAGAACAGAGATTGTCCCAGTTTTTGCCATTTCAAATGGTATACTTTCGAAGTTTGTCCAACGACATTCACTTTGGAATCTTTTTCACCATACGAATGGAACTTAATTACAACAGCAAAGATAAAACAAACCTGTCTTGGGTTCACATTTCATACTCATCCAAAAGATAAGCATCTCTCTAATTTTTTGGTGGGAAACATTTTTTTTAAAATTTTTAAATTTATTTTGATTAAATTATATCTGCACCCTGAAATAATTTTTACACCCAATATCTCAAATTAATTAATTTCTAATCCTGTATTCATAAATATTTTTTATGTAACACCAATATTTTGAAATATTTTTCCAATAGCACCTAATATTTGAAATACTTTTTCAACACACTTTTTTTAAAAAAAGAAGCCCCTTTTATTTGGGGATGAGGATCAAAAGATGAGCATGGAATGTGATTCGCCTTGCACACCACTTTATGAAGGATTACACTACGACACTTGGCACATGTTGTTTTGCCTTGCTTGATCCATTTCTACGCGAATGCCTTAGTTTGACAACATTACTGCTCCTGCTCATTTTGCTCGCTGCATTCATCTGAATCAGTTTCTTCATCTTCCTCAACATCTATTTCGACGCAGTTCACCTTTTCTCCGCCGTAATTCTCAATCATCAAGTCCTCTGAAACTCTTTTCTCTTCAGCCTCTTCCTTCAGTGAATCAATTAAACTCATCAACTCTCTATTAATTTGTCACAACAAGTAAGCGGCCAGATGACTTTAGAAACCAGTTCTTGAAATCAAGATGTTGAGAGCAAATCATGCTTGACCAACCTGAATATTTTGAAGAAAATCAGAAATATCGGTGGGGCAAGCACAACATTTTCAGACATTCTTTTTGCGAACGAAGTGACCTTCCGCCTCTGTTACTCACTCTCTTGAAACGTACACCCGCGAATTCTTTTTGAAAACATGTCGTACAAGGGCGCTTGGCGCGGCTACAGGTGAAGCCCAAACTTGCCCATAAATAAGACATTTCAATCCTACATTTGGGCACAAAATAACGTTAAACAAAATAAAAAATCCATGGTTAAGTGGATGTTATTATGGCTTATGTTTGGAGCGAATGAACCATTTAATTGTTTGGAACAAACTAGATATTTACGGAGTTGCTATAAATGATGAGTTGACCAAAATAGAGATTGGCAACGAAATCATGCTTATACCTCTTAACAAGCTTTGTCTAATTGAAATGTTTTTGGATCTTCTAATTTTTTTCGTTGACATTTTAATCTCTTCTGGATCCATTCTTCTTACTCCATTTTTGCTTGGAGGTGGCGGCTGCTTCGCTTTCCAACAAGAATCTTGCTCCTAAAGAAATCATTAATGAAATTTTCTGAAGGTTCTGATTGCGCCGTAAGTGTTCCTTATAATTTAATCTCATTTTCTAAGAAATTTTAGTAAAAAAGTGAAACCATAAAGAATCATAGAAGAACAATAATATTTAGAGGCACTTACATCAAAACCCAAAGATGGATCTTCTTCCCTTTCAACTATGGTTACAGCCTCCTCCAACTCTTGAACAAGAACAGAGGTTAAATTGTTTCAACATATTCCTTAACTAAATTTCAATGATGAAGGAAGGAACCTTCCGCACGCATCTGCATGAAAACGTATGTTTGATTAGATTATTTATTAGTCCATGAGATTAAGATATAATATGATATATGCTAATAGGCGAGCCCACCTCCCACAACTATTGAACAGATCAGAACCAACCAAAGAAACTGTCCGAAATGGGTTAGGATGAGATGTAAATAAATCTCAAAACAATTGTTAATTTCAACGATCTATGTCTAAGTCGTAAAAACCATATGAAAGGAAAAATGATGCTATGGATGGGGATTTGAAATATTATATGAATGAGACATGTGATGGTGAATTTCTATATACCTTTTGGTATTCCATTGATCTGATCAGATGTATACAAGTCATAAACTGTCCTCTTTTCTTGCACTTGATCATCATCTTCTTCTTCTTGATCATCCAAAACATCAATGGATTTAGATCTTTAGTCACTGTGAAAACTAAAGAGAACTCTTGTGCTTTGAATAAAATTTGACTAAAATTTGACGGCCGCTTCCAAGAGTTTATGTGGAGTGTATATATATAAAATGAGGAGACCTAGGGTTTGAAAGATGAGGTTTGTAAATATCGGGGTTATTTAATGCGTATACGTGTATTTGATGTATATAGATTCAATGTATTGGAGCGTCTTACATTTAATTGAATCCAACTCATCTTAGCCTTACAATTAATCTAATGATGTACATAATGATTTTCTTGCTTTTTGTTTTGCTTTCTTGGGTATTCATGTAAGAGCCCAATCAAATAAAGACCTATTTGATTTGTGTTGGGCCCATTTAATTATCCTGTCCATTATAATGTATCTTCCAGAATTAGGGCTTAGTGTCATTTTGTTATCTCACATATATAAGATAAAATATTTTTATATGCATTTTAGAGGATGATTTTATTAATCTTAACATGTCTACTGATTATGTGTGTACATGCATAATATTACATATTTTTATGATATAAATAATACATATATGTGAGCACATGCATAATATTATAATGTAAGAGCAATATATATCAGAAGAGAATGAAACGAAAAGATGCCTGGGGGAAAACCTTAGAGAAAGGAAAGAGGTTTTAAATATAGAGGGTTAACACTCGAATAATAAAAGCTTGCCACGGACAATTTTATTAGGATGGAAACAGATTTCTCCTTTACTCCAAAAAACCCTACTTTTGGCGGATAGGTCCGACCATTTTTCTCCATCCAAACACTCTTTGCACCTCTCCTCCCCTAAAAAAACCATAACCAAATGTGGCCATCGGAGAGGTCCTCATTGCATAATTCATTCTCAACTGTCAACAAAGTGAAGCTTTAGCATTTCGTTATAGCTTAAATTGTCACTATGGTATTAGGATCAATTGATACCACAATCTGAATGTTAATCCGAAGTGCATTAAATTGTCACTATTTACAATTTGAAATCAAAATTGTTAATATGAATGTTTTATAATCAGACTTGGTTTGTTTGTGTCTCCATAACCAAAATTGAACAAGGAGGACTAGACCTCTTGGTTTACATAATTTCAATTTAATCCTTATTTTAAATTGTATTTTCAGTCATTTACGATTAACATCGTGAATCTAATTAGCAAAAAATGTTGACTCATTGAATTTAAATAATGACTTTGCAATTAAATGTTGAAAAACTGCAGCATTTCATTACCATGAGATTTTAAAATATTGTTCATATGTTTAGGAGGTTGGGGTATTATAAAGGGAATTAGAGGGAGGCACATTAAAGGCCCCAAAGTGAGTTTATTACTAATTTTACTCGGAAAATCAGATTGGATATGGTAGCCATTGAAGCGTTATTAATGGCAACAATGCACAATTCATTTTTCCCCCCGACTTCAAGAAGAGAGAAACCCCTTTCTTTTTCTTTCTTTCCCCCTTTTTTTTTTTTTTTTTTTTTTTTTTTGGCAATTTCAACTAGGATGTCTGTTAGTTCCTTATCCTCAAACTCATGAGTGGTTGAATTCTCTGTACAATTCACACGGTCACGTCAATAATCAATTAAAAAGGGCAATGTATATCAAAAGAGAATGAAATGGAATGATACGGATGAGAAAACATAGAGAAGGGGAAAATGTTTTAAATTTAGAGGGTTCACACTAGAATAATGAAAAAAGTGTGATGGACAATTTGGTTAGGATTGAAAAATATATCCCCTCCATCCTGAAAAACCCCTAATTTTGGAGGAGAGGTTCCACCATTTTTCCCAACCAAACTCACGTTCCCCTCTCCTCCTCTAAATAATAATTAAAAAAAAAACATTTATTTGCATATATGAATTTTCATGATGTCATGTGTTAATGATAAACATTTATTTGCATGAAATAATCAGAATAAGATGAGGATGTGAAATTGCTTGTTTATGTGTAATTATATGACTATGGTTAAGGACAAGAGATGACAATGGAAGTCAAAACATATTTTATGTTCCCTTTTTACTCTTGGGCAAAATGTATAAGGGAAGAAATAGGGGAAAGTACATAAAATTTCAGAAATGCCCTAGAAGGTGTCATGGACCTAACCAAGAACTATGGGCTATTGGACTAAGTAGGAAAGACAACTCTTGAAGCCTAAAATGGAGGCCCAATTAAAAAATAAGAAGGACGGAGGGAACCAAAAAAATTTGCTCTTAAAAAAGAAATGTGTATTTATGGTAACAAGTCATCTACCTAGTACTTATAGGAGAATGATGGCTACTTTTGGGGCAAGTACCAAAGGACATTGGGTTAGATATGGAAATGACTTATAATCTTCTTTTTCTTCTTAAATTTCAAAATATGGCAAATTAAAGAAAGAGAAGGAAGGAAAAGAAAAGCTATCATATCATGCAAGTACATCATAAAGAAGCATATAAGAACATTGGAAAGGGGAAAATCTCACCAACTCTCTTTCTCCCTCTAATTTTCAGTTTTTGGCAAGGGGAAGGAAAGAAGAAGATGACAAGCCATCACAAGCACACCTAGCTACCTAGAAGAATTATGACCAATAAGGACATGATTTTTCTTCAAGAAAAGGAAAATGGGACATGGCATTTAAGAGAGATTGGACAATGCAATTAAGTGAAATGGAAACATTTTATTTTCCCCAAAATGCCCCTAAAATTTCGTCCAAGAGGGAAAAATAAGGAGAAAAAGAGGAAATTTCAAGAAAACTCTAGCAAAGTGAAGAGAAATTAAGGGCATAAGGGCAAATCACCAAAATACAAGGAGGGAGCATCTTAAAAGGCAATTTTCCCTTCATTTTTGGCTGCCCATTTCGGTTTAGGGAAGGGAGAGGAGAGAGCACAAAAGTTTCTATATAAGAGAGCATAGGAAAGATGAAGTAAGAAGAAAAGGTTGAAGATAATGTAAGTTTTATGACCATGGAACCTTTATCTACTCTCTCTTCTATCTCTTCTAAAGTGGTGTGGTCACTAGAGCAACATTTTTCTTGGTGTTTTGAGATGAAGGTCAAGAGGTTGTGGTGGTCAAGGTGACCTAAGCTCAAAGACAAGTAAGTCACCTTTAAACCCGCTTATAATTTCTTTTGGTTGTTTAAGGTTGCTAATGGCTAGTGACTTGAGTATAGATATATATCCTTGGGTTTTAATGGTCAATGAAAATAAAGATTAAAGGTTTAAAGTTAAGGTTCACAGTCAAAAATGGTAGATCAAACTTAGCACATGAAAGATATGAAGTTAGAATGAAAGCTTGGCATTTTGTTGATTAAATAATGTTTTTTCGTGTAGCTGGTTTTTCATGAGAATATGAGTTGATTTTGGTATTTTCAATAGGTTTAAAGTGTTTAAAATGAGATTTTGTATGAGGATGAACTTGGATCAAAATTTTGGAACCCCAGATGAAAGTTTGAAAAACATTGGTTTCTGTGGAGTCACTGGGTTTCTCATGCTTTTTGACCTAGTAGATGAATTTATAAAATTCTGAAATTTTATAGGCACAAAGTAGACATCACAAAGATTATTTGGGTATATAATTTGTAGTTTTTCAATTACTGGATTAAGAGAAATCAAGTTTTGAAAACCAACCCTAAAAACAGTTAATATTTCGAACCAATAGTGATGTTTTGGGCCATAGGTGGATATTCAATTTGGTCTCGGTACAAATGAGTACTTTTGTTGATAATAGACACAATAAGGGTCAATTTGGCTTTGGAACCAACCCAAAAGGATTTTTTTAGAATTAATTTATGGATTTTTGAAGTTGGTCCTTTATTTCTAGAAATTTAAGAATTTGGACGAAAATAAGAGGATATTAAGCCCATATTAAATTCCTTAATACGAAAAGGGATTTAGTAAATATTGACACATGAATTGGGAATATTTTAAATTATCAAAGGGAATATTTATTGAGGTGGACTTAATCATATTTATATTTTATTATTTTACGTCTAATTGTGATATCTTGTGCCGGGGAAATTATTTTTATCTGTAGTCGACTCTCAGGTAATAACCTTAATACTCATATATTCGGTGTGACTTGTGTATGTATGTTTTACCATGTTTGTTACATACATTTAGTTATGTAACACCCCAATTTTCTAAAGTGTTTTCAAAATGATTTGATCAGAGTAGAGCATCAGAATAATTTAAAAGAGTAAGTATCTGATAAACATTCACTATTGTTGTATCTGGTTACTTATACAGTGGTACAATTATCCGAATATAATACGACAATACAAAAATAAAATTCTCCGCTCGTGTCCTCACGCGTGCTACTTACCCTTGTCTTCGGTCCTGGTTCCTCCAGATTCTGAGGCTATAGTAAGAGCTGAGGTCTAATGTCCATTGGACCTCAGGTAACGGTTAACCTCATGCTTATGTAACAGATTATGTATGACAGATATTCATGACATTACAGCAATAATCAATACAAAAGCCCATAACAGATGTATGATTCTTCTAGATAACGGTACACAGCCACTGTATATGTCAGCTATCTCTAGTCTGCACCACCTCGTTCCACGATTGGCCTATTGTGTCCTCAGTGCTAGGAAAACTCACGGCATTAACAAGACTATAACCCACGTAAAATTGAATGTGTAAGTAATGAACTAAGACAGCATCTTAGTTTATGAATACAACTATCATATATGAACATACTATAAGCATCAGAGTTAGTGTTACAGTACGCGTCCGTACTTTCGTTGGTCATATGGTATATTCGTCGGTCGAAATGTGATCACGTATATCCTATAATGGTAATATCGCATTTATTAATTCAAAAATAATATCCTAGTAGATATCTTAGTCACTAATGACCATTTTACTTTTGGTGGAATTATTTTTCAACTTATTTCCTTCTTTTTCGGAAAAAACCCGATACAGTATTTTGGGCAGATTTTTCGTCTAACTTTCAAAAATTATAACTAATACTAGAAAAATCAAAACAAGGATCCGTAAAATTCCTCAGAATCCTTAGGATATCTATTTTAAATTAAAAATATTCGTTTTTGCCCAAATTCCTTGAGTCATTCCCAGTTTTAAAGTTTTGAGCCTCTGCCCAGAATTTTCCAGAAATTCGTAGCCTAATTTTGAGAATTTTTATCTCACTGTACAGAGCTCAAATTAATACATTCTAGGCATATTTGAAAATCCCTGTATGTCTAATTTAACCATGAATTTTCTCAGAATTGTATAACTTTATTTTCAACATAAAATTATGGCGTTTCTATTACTGATTTTCAGGAATTGCTAAGCGATAAGATTTCGCCGGAGAGCTTCGCTATTTCGATCATAATCTTCCAAAAATTTTGCTATAACACCCTCTTCATCAATTTTTCAAATTAAAACCACTTTTAACCATAAAAACATGATAACAAGAATATATTCAAAGATTAAGTATCAAAACAACATTTAAGCTATAAACTCAAAGCTAAAGCTTAAGAACTATAGAATTTACCCTTGAAGAACCTTGCTACTCCTTCTTGCTTCCCACTAACTCTCACTTTCTCTATATTTTCAGATGCTTCTTGCTTGTTTTGGTGTGAAGAAATGTGAAGAACCTAAGCTCCTATTTGTAGTAAATTGTGGTGGCATTGTGGTAGTTAAATGGAACTTGCCTCTTCTTCATTCTCCACCCTTGGATCTAGGTTAATTTGAAGCATGAATCCCCATCTTCCCTTGCTCAAAACTGTCCCCTCTATCTCCCAACCCTATCCTCTTCCATTTCATCAATGCATCCTATCCTAAGTACCTTTACATCTCTCCAATTTGTTCCCTCATTAATGCTAAGTTTGCATGTGCTAATAGGTCTATTAGTAAACAATTCTTGGCCCCTTATTCAAGCTTCCAAAACCGTGCCCTCTCCTCTTTGTCTCTTCAACTATATGCTTCAAGAATGAGTTACTTTAGGTTCCTTAGTTGCTAGATGAAATTCATAGTTGGTTGTTTATTAAGCTAAAATACTTTTAGGGGTTAAGGTTAAAATTTATTCAAGTCTCTTCATCACTAATTAATTCCCAAAAATCATGGTCCAATTTAGAAACCTCTAATTTCCTTTTTATCATTTTAAATTTAATTCCAAAAATTGAGAAAAAGATTTTGGAGATAACCTATTCCAAGCTTAAAATATGCTTGTTCATAATAAATCCTTATATTTGATATATGATTAACGTATCTCAGGATAGAATTTATTTTGTATAGATTCTCATTTACCTGTGTCTTGAATTAATCCTAATGGTTTTTAACTCACAACTTAATTAATTACACACTCTTCTCTCTCCTACACTAGGATCACAACACTCACAACACTTGCACACACACATAACACCTCCCCCTTTCTCTCTCATTATCCTCTTCCATGATCATTAAGTCTCTTAATTGAAAGTACATTATCCTCTTCCACCATTAAGTCTTGCATGTGATTTGATTCTAGCACATGCATTTTGTTTATTCAATCAATTTGTATTCTCCACCCACAAGATATGCAAACCGTTATGCTCCCTCATTCCCTCTTCATTTTGTGTTTTAGTTATCTCACCACATCTAGAAGAAAGTCTTTCATTGGTTAATGTTTGATTCACAAGGATTACACTTTATGAGGTTAAATTTAAAGTCTTTAGATTTAGCTTTATGAGGTTTAATCCTAGCCCTCCATAACTAATCTTAATTAGTATCTTCAATTAGAAAAATTTAGTCTTTTAATTACTTATGAAAAATTAATACCATTTCTCTCATTATTGCAAATTTAATTGTCCATTAGTTATTGGCAACCTTCCCTCTAATCAGTATTTTTAGGTCACTTAATTGTTTCTTATGAATGAATTAAGACTATGCTTAATTATGATAATTTTATGATCTTTAATTTGAAACCTTACAATTTAATTTTAAACATAACATTTGGTTTGTTCCACATCAAGGGAATATTGCCCAAAATTATAGAAAATAAACTACAAAATTAGAGACAACATATTCTCCTATTTTTAATAGGTATTATTTTCCAAAATATAATATTTATGAGAAATAAAAATTTTGGTTATTACAAGTTATCATTTATTTTGAAGTATTTGTGGAACTAGAATATGTTGTGTGCATTAAGGGCCATCTCGTGTGCTATGTGCTATTAGGAGCACTGCAGTCTGTGATGTGTGCTATTACGACTGCTCGTTCCGGATTTGGCTGTGTGCTTTGGTATTGAATGTTATGTGGCATTTGTTTGTATGGTTTTCTTACATGCATCATTTATTCATTTTATATGAGATTAAGGGTTACCCTGAGATTCAATTTATGAATCCCAACCCCTTTTAAGCCCTTTGGCAGTTCATCTAGATCAGAGTAGGGAGACAGAGGTAAGGCTCCAAAGCAGGACTAGTATGGTGGTGGATGTTGGTGATTTATTTTTGGATATTTATTTTGATTTCTAGATGACTGTGGTATATTATTTTGACCTGTCAGGCACCATTATCCGAATCATTGTATATTAATCATTTTGGGGAAAATTTATCTTTCCGCATTTTATCTTACCATTATATAGTTGTCTAAACCGTTGCATGTTCTACTACTAATACTCTGATGAGTGTCGTAAGTTAACTTGGGAAAATAATTTAAAATGGAATATAAGAAAAGGACCGAGCTACTCGCCACCTGAAAAGGGCTAGGCCGGTAGGTGTGTAACAATTGTGGTATCAAAGCACGATTTGGACAATCTTGGTAAAATTGGTATAAAGGTAAGAAACTGATATAAGTTTAGTTTGATGGGTTAGGTGAAGATGAGTGGAAGTACCATAGTAGAAGGAGTGCGGCTAGGAGAATGAATGAATCTAGGGTTGGCGAGCAAACACAGGAACTGATAGCACTAGAAATAGAAAATCAAGGCGAGAACAATGAAACATTTTAATAGTACAATATTTGGGCCTTTATGGAATTGGAGGACAATCTGCACCTGGCATACAACCTAGCGTAGTTAGAGACGGGGGTTCCGCTGAAGTGACACTTTGAGTTTTTGAAAGGAGTTGAAAAACTTCATGAGTTTTGGGCATCTTGTAGTACAAATCCTCCTGACTATGACTGGGCCCGTGCCATACTAAACTTTTCTTCATACACCCCATTTTTGACCTAGAAAATAAACAATGTTATGAACCAAGGGTCTAATATGGATTTTCAAGACTTTTTAAATGATATGTATCAGTCTCTGCAGACTTATTCTGATATTCTGATTTGATTATTGGTGTATGGTAGTATATACTGATAGCCTAGTAGGATTATGTAATAGAAGTACATGAACCGTTTAATATTTTGAAGCAGTAGTATTATGTAAAAGATGCATATTATTAACGAAATATCAGTATGTTTGCCTATTATTTTATGTTAATGGCTTATAATTTGATGTTATTTTTTGGAGATGATATTTATTTTTCTCTTGTTGTGAAGCTAAATTTTTTTATGGAAAGAGAAAAAGGAAGGGAAGGCCCAAGGTGAGAGCGAGCGAACCGAACCTAATCTAATGCAACAAATGATAGGTCTGATACGAGAACAAGGAAATATGATTCAAGAAATGCAAGCTAAGATAAACGAAATAGAGCTTAGCGGGATCAAAATCTTGATGAAGAAGAAACTGGAGATGACACAAATAATAATAATTATTATAGTAATAATAGTGATCAGCAACAACAATGACCATTAAACACTAAAGGGCCGAAATTTGAGACTCCTCAATGTTTGGGTTAAACAGTTCTATAAACATCAACCTTCGGTATTTAGAGGCAGATTTGATAGTGCAGAAGATTGACTACTGCATCTTGAGAAAAAATTTTGTTGGTTCTCGAAGTTTAGATGATAACAAGACTTGAATAATTAAAAGTTTTATATTGAAAATGGTTGAGATTTTGATACAGTAAATATTGATTACTTATGTATTGCTTGAGTAAGGATTTATATTACTCAAGTAATCTCCATCTAATAAGGTTCTTAAGTGTTCACAGAATGCAAAGTATCAGTTGGCCTTATCAGTTAAAAAATTACTCGAGTAAACCTTAGTGTTACCCGAGTAATGTTGTGTTTCAAGCAGAGATTAGAAGACGTGTTCATGTTAATTGAGTAATTATAATTAGTTACTCAAGTAACTTACCCGAGTAAGGTAAGCATACTACCTGAATAAGGTCCTCTCGAATTCATTCTTTGGTCTTTGTCTAAAAGTTACTCGAGCAATATTATTTTGTTACTTTAGTAAATACATTTTGAAGCAATCAATTTGAAATCACAAAATATTACTCAAGTAATATATTGGAGTTACTCGAGTAATCACGTGCCAACGATTATTTTTTTCTACGTCATGTGAAATTACTCAAGTAACAAAATTAGTACTCGAGCAATTTATAGCTCCAGATGCTAGGCACACGAAATTACTCAAGTAACAGAATTGTTACTCGAGTAATTTGGTTTCAGAGGCTATTTTGAAAGCTCAGGTTATTACTCAAGTTACATATTCATATTTGTTGGTCGAATTCCTTATTGGCAAGTGAACCAGTCGAACAAGTAGAGTATCATCCCACAAAGACTGAGATACCGATGATGACACAGATTCGTGCGAGTAGTTGCGAAAAGAAAGTAAAATAAATATGATTGAGTTTGGGTTTTTGTGATTATAACTAATAAGACAAAAAGTAACAAGGATCTTAGTTGTTAGAAGATATAAGTAAAAGATAGGTTGAGCATCAGATTTCATCCGAAGTGCATTAATCCTCCACTTGCTTTGACGCATTGCTATAGTAATTATACTGCACAGCCTCTGCAATGCTACAATATAGCTGCCTTTCACAACATTATCTAATTAACCCACCATTATGCTGGAAATTCTGCCCTAGGGGCAAGTCATTGTACTTTAAATGTTAATGTCATTTAAAGTATTCTCCATTTAGTTATCATTTCATTTGCATGTTTATAGTGATAACTACATCCTTGGATATATCTTATAGATTATCCTAAATGTCTCTGGTCGGTCATCTACACGGGAGCGAAGATGAAAGAAGGCCAGTATGACTTTAATGAGGTATGGAGATACAAATCAAAGTGATAGACACTTGTAAGAGTACAATGTGTTGGACCGACCCACTATGAAAAAGCTACATGGATTTAGTCATAAGCTTATCTTATGTATAACTACGTCACAACGCCCTTTAACCTGAGATCATCATGGATTCCTACATGAGAGTTGCTGATCTTTGACATAGTCAAAAGTCACCTTTGACTGGGTGATGATAAAGGCTATGATCAGGATCAGTGGTTTTCATGCAGAGGAATGTGAATGGTCAAGATGGAATTTATCCCTCACATTTGTAGAGAGATAATATTGGGCCCCTTGATGAGTGAGTCTAAGAAATGTATAGCCATACTATGATGGAAAGAAGTTTCCATTTCAATTGTTAGACTACTCAAGAATTGAGAAAGTAATGATCAAGAACAGGAGGTTGACATTATCCATGCCTCATCATTGACCAAATTATCGCGTGACAAAAGGGACGTGACATGGTTGTATGATAGGTAGTATCGTATCATCGATCCCCATGTGAGTTACGTAGTCGCAATGTCTTGCTAGAGGCTGCTTGCGACTTGTGAGATGGTACAGTATTGGCCCGCTTCCAATCTCATGTGGGTTTGCAGGGTCGCACACAAGAATAGCCCAACACGAGCAATAGTGTCCAGATTCATTGAATCTTAGATATGTCTAAGATTTAATGAATACAGTGTTTAATCTAGGTGGGATATATATATATATTATAATATAAATTCAAAATTAAATAATAATGATATTATTAATATAGATTATTATATTATTATATAATATTTGTTTTGTATTTAATTTATTTGATAAATTAAATATCCAAAACAAATAGAGATATTGTATCTCGATTTAATTAAATAGATAGATATCATATCTCGGGTTTAATTTATAGAGATAAATTAAATCATGAGGCTCTTAATTCGGATTAAATAAGTAGATTAGATTAGATTTGTTGGGCAGATTTAATTAATATATTATTTAATCCAAATTCAAATTTCAAGATTAATTAGATTAATTTTGAATATTTTAATACGGCTCATTAGAGTTTTTGAAACTCTATAAGTGACAATGATCTAGTCGTATTAGAAGAACTAACGAACGGTAAAGCCGCGTAAACCCCTAGAGTAGAGATAAAATGCCTTATTTCTATGCATACTATTTCTATTCTTAGGATTGAAACAAATTAGAATTCTCAATTCTCTACGACGTCTAGCGGATAAAATATTTTCAGAGACGCAAAGCTTGAAGGCGCTAGCACGCCGCCGTTCGTGTTGGAGTGCTTTGTTCGGTGTGGATATCGGTAGAGGGAGTGGATTCATAGAGTCGGCTCCTGTTGATCGAATAGGAAGCACACAAGTTTGCAAAGGATGCACACGTGAGTTCGCATAGGTACGGTTTCTATCTAACTCAATTTAAATGCCATTGATAGATCCTCCTATGGGATTCGTAAGATTTTAATGGATGAAATCTTTCTGCTGCGTGTACGGATCCCAACACACTACACTATATAGAAGCTTCCACGTCCTATACATACAACCTAAGCTATACTTCTCCCATATGCCTATGGTGATTTTCTAGTTAAGGTTATCTTTTCAAATCAAGGTGTTAAGGTTATGAGCGGTAGACTTATGCTTAAAGCCTATAATGATAGGTTAAGCCTTGCACTAGCTTGCCCAGCAAACACTGTTTATCAGATGTCTAACCTCGACTTCCTTCCGTAAGTCGAGGCCACCGATCTAGTGCTTACCTTCCGCTAACCGACAGAAATTAAGAATACTAATAAACAAACTGAATTTATAAAATTAAGTACTAGCAACTGGGTTCATTCTACACTCAAGAATTCATCCTCACTCAGCCACATGAGGTTTAGTTCATGACTGACAAGAGAATCAGTAAACAAACCACAACAGAATAGACCATGACAAATGATTAACTAAAATTAATAAAAGAAAAAGAGAAAGCTTGGCAGAGGTTTCAACGGCGTAGGAGAGGCCTGTCACTTGACAACTCCACGTCTTCTTGTCTTCGTCTCACCAAGTTTAATCAGTTTGCTAGTGAGTTTCGACATGATTAATAGTTTTAAGCTTCAAATTATCATAAAACAAGATTATGTCAGAAGCATTAAATGTTGAACGAGAGACAAAGCACGAAAGAGGAAAATCAACTTCCGAACAATAATAAAGTATTTCAAGCATTCCTAGTCAACATTCTTTCTGAGTCTCAACGGGCAAATCAAATAAAGAATGTCAATGAAGAATAATGGCTATTTTTCAGAAGTATACGAAGAGACGAAGCGAAGAGACGAAGCCCACTTCAATGGATATATTTATTATTCTCAACGGCTCATTAAGTCTCATCTCAATGGTCATTAAATTCAAGCATCTATAAAAGCCAGAAGCATTCAAGTCTTCACCTACCAAAACTCTCGCATTCAATTAGTGATCAAGAGCATTTATTGTTTCTACTCTAAGAGTTAATATCTTCGGATATATCAATCTTCAGTGATTATTTATCTACTCTTTTAGAGAGTTCTTTATTGATTATCCTTTCTTGTAAGAATCTCAAAGTATTGGGACTTTGAGATTGGGTTATTTGATTACAACTTGTAAGGGGGAGTAAGTTCTAGTGAGAGAATTACTTTGTGAGTTACAGAGTGTGTAATCATTGAGTTAGTGGAATCTTGGAGAGTCTGGGGACTGGACATAGGTCAAGGATTTGGACTGAACCATTATAAATCCATTGTGTTCAATCTCTCTTTCCCTTACTCTGTTCATCCCTGTTTTGCATTTAGTTAACAGAGCATTTTCAGAATAAAATTTTGTATCCCCAATTCACCCCCCTCTTGGTGATACTCCGTCTTTCATAATGAGTGGTACATTGATAGCGGGTGCTCCAGACACATGACGGGGGATCAATCCAAGTTCGCGGCAATGAAAGCAAAGGATGGTGGCAAAGTAACCTTTGGGGGAAACCAATTCGGAAAGATCGC
Organism: Acacia acuminata; assembly: GCA_019022655.1. NCBI lineage: Eukaryota > Viridiplantae > Streptophyta > Magnoliopsida > Fabales > Fabaceae > Acacia > Acacia acuminata. The sequence continues at coordinate 269,823 of JAFJYI010000329.1, forward strand.
TAGAATTGGAAAAATTGGTGAGAAAGGAGTACCCCGATCAAAAGGACTTTGTGATAATCTGCTGAGCACGAGCCAAAATGCAGATAAGAACAATTTGATCATTTTCGATTCAGAAGAATGTCTCATCGTGAATAAGGATGATTTTCCAATTGACAAAGGTAACCTTAAAACCTTATTGAAGGCATCAAGAGAAGGTAACTGCTATACTTTAAACCTTCCTAAAGTCAATTCTAAAAATTGTTTTGTTAGCAACTTGGATGAAAGTTGGTTGTGGCATAAGCGTTTGGCTCATGTGAACATGTTCCAACTGGACAAGTTGTTAAGAAAAGATTTAGTTCTTGATTTACCTAAATTATGTTTTAAAAATGATTGATTTGTGATTCGTGTCAAAGAGGTAAACAAACTAAATCATCTTTCAAAAACAAGTTTGAAATCTTGACCAATAAACCTCTTCAACTACTCTATATGGATCTAGTTAGACCGGCAAGAGTTAATAGCCTTGGTGGCAATTTGTATACTCTAGTCATTGTCAATGATTTCTTTCGATTTACTTGGACTATCTTTCTATTTTACAAGGATGAAACATTTGATCTATTTGTCGTGTTTGCTGATGAGCACTAATTATGCCATGTTTTCCCTGTATTTTATGACTGAATTGTATGGTGAATATGAGCTTAACTGCAGTCAATCTAAGCAAAAAGGCATTAATTCATGATATAGGGAGCTGAAGGACAAAAACCACTTACATCCTAAACATGTGCTAAGAAAGAAAAAGTTTTGAGGTTTTATGAGAAAGTTGCATAACATAGCCGATGTCATCCTATAATGCATCCCTGAAGCTATAGCAGAGTAAATGATGCAGTGCTATGTGGCATATGTCCTGATCTTTTGTCAAGGTTGTTTCAGGAAATATATTGTAGGGTGAGAATAACGGTTAGATTGCTGACGTATTGAAATAGAAGATGTGGAGGATCGAAACTAAAGATTTGAAGAAATCTCACAGTATCAGCATAATCAATCTATCGAGATTGGAAAAGAAGATGCGATTGGACCTCAACGGATTAGGAAAGGCCCAAATCATTGAACGTACGCTGCAAGTAAGACCAGACTATTTAAGGGAACAACAGCCAACCCAAAAGAGGGTCGAATCGTCAAGAGTCAAAGACCAATCATATATGGCTAGACTCAAAAGAAGAGTGAGAGAAGTTGCAAAGCACAAGGACTCCAAGAGAACCCAGCATCCTTCCTTGTAGTGAGACGGAGTGAATAAGACGTGGAGTTGTGACGTGACAGGGCTTCTTCCACGTCGTCAAAACCTCCATCAAGCTTTCTGTTTCTTTATTTTAATCTTTTATCATGTGCTATTCTGTAGTACTCTATTTTGTGATTCCCTCGTTAGTCATGAACTAATTTCCTAAAGCTGAACGAGGATGATTTTCTAAGTATAGAATGAACCCAGTTGCTAGTTCTTAGTTTAATATATTCAGTTGCCTATCAGTGATTTAATTTCTTGTCGATTAGCGAGAGCTAAGGATTAGATCAGTGGCCTTGTCTTATCGAGAGGAAGTTGGGGTTAGACATCTGAGAAGCAGTGATTGCTAAGCAAGCTGGTGCAAGGCTTGACCTATTATTGTAGACTTAGGAATGGACATATGGGAGAAGTAAATAATAGGATTGTTTGTATCAGACGCGAGAGCTTCGATAGATTAGCGTTGTGTGGTTATTTGAATAACTTTGCTTGGGTGTTCATGTTGTAGCATTTGTGAGAGCTGTACACTATGAATGCTATAGTATTGAATATAGGAAGTTGTGGGAATGATATGCTTAGAAAGGATTCCGAGTTCAATCTATCTTCTTACTGATAAATTTTTAAGACTACGATCATTTAGTTATTTTCCTATTTATTAGTATAACTTACAAAACTCCCAAACCAATCAAAGTTATTTTCCTTTTAACACAACTCATTCTGCAATTCGGTGTCATCATTTGGTATCCAGTCTCTGTGGGACGATACTATACTTACTCTTTATTACTTATTCGACTGGTTCATTTTCCATCAAGGAAATCGACCAACATTTGTCAAGAAAGTGCAAAACAAGAAAGGTGTTTACATTTCAGTTATCCGGATTGATCATGGAGGAGAGTTTGAAAATCAAGCTTTCGAGGACTTCTGCGATGCTCATGGGATTGACTACAATTTCTTAGCTTCGAGGACTCCACAACACAATGGTGTGGTTGAAAGAAAGAACCAAGTTCTTACGAAATGGCTCGAGCGATGTTAAATAAGAACAAGACTTCTCAAGTCTTCTGGGCAGATGCAATGAGCACGGCATGCTATGTTTCAAACTGAGCATATCTCCAAAAGAAGCTCAACAAGACTTCATATGAACTCTATAAAGGAAGGAAGCCAAATCTAGCGCACCTACATATCTTTGGCTGCAAGTACTTCATCCATAACAATGGTAAGGATAACTTGGGAAAATTTGATCCTAAGTCCGACAAAGGTATTTTTATGGGTTACTCTAATAGAAGTAAGGCTTACAGAATCTTTAATTTGTGAACTCGTATTGTAGAAGAATCAATACATGTTGTGTTTTGTGAATATGAGCCTGAAAAATCTCTTGATGAGGAAGAATCTATTTTTCAAACTAAACCAATTTCTAAAACTCCTTTTATTCTTGAAAATTCTGAAAATATTTTAGAAGTTGAACCTGAAAATGTTTGTGAAAAACCTGTTCAATTTCAAACTCGTGCCTAAAGATATAGTAGGAGTCATCCACTAGATCAAGTAATACGCAATGTGAGTGAAGGTATGAGAACCAGAAAAAGCGCTTTAAACGAAGTGACTTTCTCAGCCTTTATCTCTGAGATTGAACCCTCTAAGATTGAGGAAGCCCTATCAAACAAGGGTTGGGTTTTAGCAATGCAAGAGGAATTACATCAATTTGAAAGAAATCAAGTTTAGGACTTGGTACCTAGGCCTAAGGACCATCCAGTCATTGGCATTAAATGGGTATTCAAGAACAAATGAGATGAATCCGTAATCATTGTCAGAAACAAGGTAAGATTTATTGCCAAAGGCTATAATCAAGAAGAAGGTATTGATTATGAGGAAATGTATGCTCCAGTGGCTAGATTGGAAGCTATACAAGTACTCTTAGCCTTTGCCTATATCAAAAGATTCAAGCTCTATCAAATGGATGTTAAAAGTGCATTTCTTAATGGTTTTATTCAGGAAGAAGTGTATGCGGAACAACCTCCCAGTTTTGAAAGTAACTCTCATCCTAACCAAGTTTTTCATTTGAAAAAGGCTCTATGTGGTCTTAAACAAGCTCCTAGAGCTTGGTATTAGAGATTAAGTAAGTTTCTTCTTGAACAAGGTTTTCTAAGAGGAAAGTTTACACAACACTTTCCATTAAAGGCAATAAGCGTAATGAAATTTTAATTGGGCAAATATATGTGGATGATATAATATTCGGTGCTACTAATGATACTCTGTTCGAGGAATTTTTAAAGAAAATGCAAGGTGAATTTGAAATGTCAATGATGGGTGAGCTCAATTACTTCCTCGGTTTGCAAATAAAACAATGAAAGAATGAGATTTTTATGTCTCAAACGAAGTATCTTTGAGATTTGCTCAAGAGGTTTGGAATGAATAAATGCAATGGAGCCGATACTCCATTAAGCTCAACCACTTTTTTGGATGCCGATGAAAAGGGCTAGAACTTCAATATAGAAGGATAATCGGATCACTACTATACTTGACCGCAAGTAGACCTGACTTTCAGTTTAGTGTAGGTATGTGTGCAACATACCAAGATGCTTTAAAGGAAGCACATGCTAAGCATGTGAAAAGAATATTTTTCTATGTTACTGACATGGAGGAACTTGGACTTTGGTTTTTCAGACTTGGATCATGCTGGCTACAAGACTGATAGAAAAAGTACGAGTGGTCAATGCCAATTCCTTGGTGGTTCACTCATTTCATGGTTTAGCAAGAAGTAGACAACGGTGTCTCGTCGTTGGCGAAGTTGAATATATTGCCCCCTCAAGTTGTTGTGCTCAAGTTCGTGGCTTAAGAAACAACTTTATGACTTGGGAATCAACATGAAAGAGATTTTGATTCTTTGTTATAATACCAGTACAATAAGCTTCGCCAAACTTCTTACTGATATCTTCTCACATTTAAAGTCATTTTGTTTACTTTTGCTAGTAGCATAATCACAAAAACCTCTCAACCTGATTATTTTTATTTTCTGCTTGCACAACTATAATAGCAATCGCGCATCACTCTTTGGTATCTCAGTCTCTATGGGACGATACTCTACTTACACTTTATTACTTGTTCGACTGGTTCACTTGCCATCAAGGAAATTGACCAACACAATGCACCTGGTATCTTGTGAATTTTGAAATTGAATTTTCTGAACTGAAGTTTCGAATGAAATGTTTTCTATTGAATTTGAAACCAGTTTGAATGGTTGTTTTTGAACTATGTTTTCTCTTAGTTGGGGTCCTTGTGGAACCCATATTTGAAATTGAATTGTGAACCATGTTTATGGTGGAAGCAGTACGAAACTGGAAGAGGGCAAAAACTATTGTAGACATACATAGTTTGCTGCATCTTGCTAGATGTTTTAAAATGTTTTGAAATTGCTGGTCATTGTTGAAAGTTCTTTTGATGGGATTAGTTTTTGAGAAGCTGCTACTCACACCAGCAGTATATGTACCCAATCTTAGTAGTTTCATCTTATAAGGATGTGTGTTTTGCCTTGTCTGGCAGACATCTATAAAGGCGTTAGGAGTAAGGCTCATTAGGATAGAGGTCCTTTGTCCCGGTATGGGATTCTGGTGGGCGGCCCATTATTGTATGTGCTAGTACGGATACTGGGCCCCTTATGGCGGGATGGAAGCTCTCCCACATTGGGGGTGGTTTGTGTATGAAAGGAATGGGATATGCCGTTGTATCGAAAGGTTGAAGTGGTGGTGAGAGTTTTCAAGTATTGAATTTGTGAAGTGAATAATCCCACTCATTAAGGTATGCATGTAGTGAATGTTTTTATGAAAATAGTCCGGTGAATTGTTTTCTTGAAATTGAGTTGGCGCGATTATGCCTAAGAAAGAACCTTATGAATAGATATATGACTATGCCTAAGGTTCCATATTATCTTAAAATCACTCTCAGTTCAAAAATCAATGAGGAACTGAAAGCAATCATATTTTATAGCACTCAATTCTTTTATATCAGACGCAAGGTCACAAGAAAGAATTTCATCCAAAGATCATGCTCATATGTGTTACGTACATGATCAGCACACAAAGAACAATGAACATCAATGAAATTCATGCAATGGCATGGCAAAGCAAAGAGTGGAACTTTTAGGATAAAGAGTAGAGAATCAGTAATAAAAGAATGGTCCTTTTGGAATTGAATAATTCCCCAAGTTGTGTTGGCAACACTAAGGGCAGATTTGCACTTTGCAGTGGCAGTAATCAAAGAAGATTTCTCCAACTTCCTTGCTTCACATGGTTTGTGTACTTAATCATGCTAATGAAGATAGAATTGGCCAAGAATGCTATCAAACACTACACCTTGAAATTCAAGTGATGATGTAGACCTGGCTTCTATTGTCATGCCATGAAACCCAATGTTAATGTAGAACACAGATTGGGAAGAATGATCTAGCAACAATGATATTCCAATAGCACTTCCTATTTGAGAATGAACATAAGCAAATGGTAAGTGTTCAAAAATTGACAAAGGTAAGAACATACTTACATTGCTTTCCAAGTGTGCTAGAGGTGTAATGCACTCTTCAACAAACATTTGCAATACAAATTCTTTAGGTACAGCCCCATTAAAAAGTAATACAAAAGCCAGATTAAAGTCATTAGGCTGCACCAACTCATGGAGTTATGGATTATGGACATCATCTTCGAGAACCATAATGGACTTCTCTACTATGTAATTTTCCAAGGAATACTCAGGGCTAGTAGTAAATTATTGAGGTCCAGAGGGCAAATCCAAATGTTTAACCATAATCTCTTATTGATCCAGCAAGAGATTGTCAATTTCTGTATTTTGAACATATACTTTAACCCTAAAGTAGTCAGTTTCAACTCCTTCACAATAGTGAAAGTCTTGAGCTTCAATTCTGTCCCTATCAAAATTCAAATCATTCCAATATCAGTATAGGAGATGCTCTTAAGACCTTGAATGTCTTCTTCTTCTTGTTCCTCAAATGGTTCTTGAGAAGCTTGTGACATTATCGACATAAGAAAATTGTAGTACTAGTTTAACCATTGCTTAATCTCCTTTTCCACCCTTAGCAAGTCCTATGAACTTCCAAAAAACTGTACCTATCTATTCTAACTTTTCAACCACTCCAACTTTTGATCAGAGATGTGGCTTAGAGTCATGAGCTCACTCATGTCACTATCCATATGGGAAAAGTATTTCACCAAAATTGTGACTTGGAAATTGGAATCATGCACCGAAATACTATCACAAGCAAGTTATCCACAAGCAATCCTAATGTAATGAAACAACCATGCATCAACCAAGCACAAAGCAATTGAAATCAAGTAGGGAAATGCTAGAATGCAAATGCAAAAACAAATAAGTCAAGATATTTGGTTGTTTTTATCAAAAATTTTGATGCAAGACACTAAATTTTTTTTTTAAAAAAAAACCAAAACTATGTGCAATGAAAAATAAAAAATGCAAAACTAACAACCTTTACAAACGAAACCCCTTGTCAAGAGTGAATTTGATAGGGAGCCAATTGCTTAGCTCCCCAGCAACAACGCCATTTGATGAGGGCTTTTTGTCGTTAGCCTTGGAGTCCACAATAAAAATTAACCAAGGATTGTGTATAAGCAAACCTAGGATCGTTCTCTATTCTCGAGGATCCTTTTCTTGATTCCTATATAACCTAAATGCCATGAAAAGGAAATGAAAACAAAGAGAAAAATGGTTTTGGCTTTTCAAATTAATAAACTAAAATATGAATACAATTTAATTAAAGGGTAAAGGTGCAAAAATGCACATGGACTTTTACCCAAGGTGCACCATATGCTTTTCGAAGGTGCAAAAATGCACATGAACTCTTAAAATGGGTGCAAAAATACCCATGACGTTAAATTCCCTTAATTGCCATTACTTTTAGGGTAACCCCCATGCCATTTAAAAAAATAAAATTTCAAACTTTTTGTAATTCCCATCTTTACCCTTCCCTCTTTCATTCCACCTCCTTGAACCTTACTTCTTATATCCATTTTTTCTTCTCTTTCCGCTCCTGAATCATTGGTCCTCCCTAATCCACCTCCACTTCCAAAATCTCTGGCACGTTGTGCTTCAATTTGTCACCCCGCTGCCGGCTCCTTCGACCGGAAGCGAACGTCGTTGTCCGCCCGTCGCTTTGATCGAAAGCTCGGCTCTTCGACATAAGAAATCGTGCTTTGGAGGCGGCGACAACTCAAACGAAGCTTCTTCATCTCTCGTCGACGGTATCATCGACCACCAAGAGATAAAGGACAGATATTTATGGAAGTTTACAAATCTCATCCTCCCTGGTAATGCCCTGCTTCTCGAATCCCTTTCGTTTATCATCTATCTTTCAAGTTATGATTTTTGGTTTGTCTTTTAATTCACCAAGAAGCAAACTTAGAAGGATTTCTTGAAAGCCATGTGTTTTCGAATCGAGATCAAGGTTTTTTACATTAAGTTCTATTTTATTTCTTGAATTGTCCTCATCTTTCAATCGATTCGAGGGTTGTTTTTTATCCCTCAAAGCTCTTTTTTTTTTTTTTGTAATTCCTCTCTAATTTCTCGGGATTAAAGGGGTTGGGTATTTTTGACCTCTCCTATATTCCTATTTGCAGAAAATATTTTCTCTTTTACTTGGTTGATTTGAGTTTTTTGTCTAAAACAAGTGGCTATTCTTCAGTTTTTGTGAGACGCAGGTTGATTTTAGCTTAGATCTGTTGGTGTTGTTCTGTTTCCCTGAAATAGGGCATTAACATAAAGGAACGGGGGCTTGAGCCCCTTAATGGATGAGGATCCGAGAGAAGAGTTTGTGAAGTATTGAAGAGAGGCAAGGGCATATGTCTGACACTCCAATTGATGTCATTCCCGTTACTTCTACTTGAAGAAATGGATAAAGAGAATATTTTCTACAAAGTGGAATATAGGACATATGCCCTTGTCAGATCCTCAAGGCTTTTATGGCAAAATTTATTGAGGCGTAGTAGGTCTGACCTGTCTATAAGTAGCTCTTCTTGTGCCTTAGTAAAGAAATGGATGCTCATCTGAATAAGAATTTTTCGAATATAGTTTTCTTGGCGCTCAAAAGCTAATAGGCTATTGAACTAATAGAAGATAAGTGTAGCAGATGATATGCAGCAGACGATCTTCTTTCTTTTATGCACAAGCCATTGCGTAGAGAAGCCCAGTTGTCTGATCGAACTCAGTTTTTTTTTTAAGTTTAGGGGCATTTTGGTATTTTCACATTGCAAGTAACGTCAGTTAAAGGAATCTAACAGTGATGGTATTTTTGCACCCATTTTGAGAGTTCATGTGCATTTTTGCACCTCTGAAAAGCATATGGTGTTGGGTGCACCTTGGGTAAAAGGCCATGTGCATTTTTGCACCTTTGCCCTTAAGTAAATGCTAACTATTATTTTTGGCATTTTTTATAAAATGGAATGGAGTATGAAAATGGGTATTGTTGGTCGAATTCATTGATGGCAAGTAAACTAATCGAACAAGTAATAAAGAGTATCGTCCCACAGAGACCGAGATACTGATGATGAGACTCGTTTCGAAGATAGTTGTGCTTAAAAGGTAAAGAAAATTATAATTGGTTTGGTTGTTTTTGGTTAACACTATTAAACAAAGAAATAAACAAATGATTGTAATCGCAAGAAGATATTAGTTTAAAGATAGGTTGAGCTCTGATTTCATCCTAAGCATATTACTCCCCCATTTGCCTTAGCACATTGCTATAGCAGTTATACTGCACAGCTTCCGCAATGCCACAGCATAGCCGCCTCCATAATGTTATCCAGTTAACCCACCACTATGCTATACAGAAGCTTCCGCATTCTGTAAGTACAATCCTAGCTATACTTCTCCCATATTCCTTTGGCGATTTTATAGTCCAGACTATCAATCCTAATCAAGGTATGTGGTTATGAGCGGTGGACCCATTCCTGTAGCCTACAATGATAAGTCAAGCCTTGCACCAGCTTACCTAGCAAACAATATCTATCAAATGTCTAACCCCAACTCCCTTCTAGTAAGACAAGGCCACTGATCTAGCCCTTAGCTTCCGCTAACCGACAAGAGATTAAAATACTGATAAACAAACTGAATTTATTTAATTAAAGAATAAGCAAACTAGGTTCATTCTACACTCAGGAATTCATCCTTGCCCAGCCAAAGGAATTTTAGTTCATGACTAATGAGGAAATCACAAACCAAATCACAGCAAAATAGCCCATGAAAAAGGTAAACTAAAAATAAACGAAAGAAAACAGAAAGTTCGCCGAAGGGGTCAACGGCATAGGAGGTGTCTATCACGTTACGTCTCCACGTCTTTTAGTTTTTGTCTCACTACAGGGAAGGATTTTGGGTCTCTTCTAGAGCTTTGGTGCTTCATAAATTCTCTCCTCTTCTTAGAAATCTATCCGAATAAGAATTCTCTTGGCTCCTTCACAACTTCAATGATTTTTAGGGTTAGCCGTCTTTTCCTCTTATAGTCAGGTTTTCTTGTGGCATACGTCAGTGAGCTAGGCCTTTCTAAATCCGTCAAGTCTACTGGTCCAACTTTCCAAATTCGGTTGATTGATTATGTTGGTACTACAAGATTCTCTAAATCTTATCTTCAATCTTCCACATCTTCTGATTCATACGTCAACAATCCAACTGCCGTCTAATAACCTACACTTAAATTCCTAAAATAGCCTTGAGGAAAATTCAGAACATAAGGCGCATAGCACTGCTTCACTTACAATGTTATATCATTTCGTTTACATTGTATTGCATGTACGTTTTGGCTTACCCAATGCTATAGCATGGTATCAGATATCCTATGTGCTTTCACAATAAGCCTCAAACTTGCCCTTTCCTTATGCACATGTATAAGGTAATTACACAATTTATGAGATTCATCCTACCCTTCCCAACATGCGTGAATTATGATATATTTGCTTAGTTTAGACACATTTAAGTTCATTTTCACCATACAAAATAGCGACACATTATAGGGAAAACACGACATGAATAGTACTCATCGGGTATGTTATACTACATTGCTACAAAATATAGAATTAATGTCCAAAATTAATGTCAATTTTTTAAAAGACAGATGTTAAAAATTAGGTGGTTGCATTTTTAAAATTTTTGCTTGACTTTCAATGTTTGATTTTGACTTATTATGGTTTAGGGAGGGATCACCATCCATTTCAAGGTTGTGTTTTTTAGGCCATTCCAATTCAAAAAAAGCCACTTTCCACCTCTATTTTCAGTAAAACACACACGGAAAGTGGCCTTTTTCAAACAAGAAAACCCACTTTCCACCTTCGTTTTTCGAGAAAATAGACGTCATAAGTTAATTCACATATTTGTTTTTGAAGTGCACATCGGTTCTCAAAATTTTCAACGACACTCACATTTCCTACTCCCAAAAATTAGTCATCTTAGGATCCTAAATATGAACGTTAAAAGTTCCTTTTATAGTTCAATTGAGTGTCCTCAATGTTTTTCCACGAGATGAATCTCAAACAAGTCTTCTTGTTGCCATATTTTTGGCAAAGCATTATAATATTCGGTTACTGACATGTTGCGACAGAGTTGTCTATTCAGATGGATCAAGGTAGTAGTGTTATCAAGGAAAGTGTATGTTTAACCCCACAGGTATATCATCATTTATTAGAGTATTTATACGCAGTTCAGTAGGAAAACAAAAATATCACAATATAATATGAAGCTCTTAATTACATCGCAAAAATACCCACAAGGTTTGTACATATTAGTTACAAACTCTAAACATAATTACATATTTCCACAATAACTAACCCACAACCAAACTGAACTAGGTCCGACATCTTCATTTTCCAATATACATTGTCTTGCCCTGGGAACCACATCCAATATCTATTCATTTCTAAAATAATAGCAAGGGTTGGGATCCCGAAGAATCCCAGAGTAACAGTTAATCTCACATACAATGTATAAACAATAGAGATAGTTAACCATAACAGAATATAGTTTACAACAACATATACTCATTCAGGGATCAAATATCACATATCACAAATCACAGGCAGCAAGACTGCATATAGTAATCACATGATCCACTACCATAGCGCTAGGTTCTCAACTGGGTAATAACCTATAACATCTATATCCCACTAGGTTTGCCACCCAAGGACTATCGGTCTAATGGGCCCTACACCTAGCCAACAGGAAGGTACTCCATGGTAAGCCCTTTCGCTGATCGAGCCACGAGTGGTGCTAGCCCCATACGGGAAGAGACTTTCACATACATGGTTCAAACTAGCATATACAGTCATACAAAATATGGTTATTAGCCAATTGGACATCGAACATTCTAGAAATCCTCAAACATCCAAACTGTCTCAGTTTGTGTTCCAGTTTTAGTGCCACAATTTAATAATTCATGTCTTATAGTACACTAACCCAAACGACACATATTATATATCAAATTAAAGCTTAGGATTTCTACTACAATCTTGAAATGTTTAAAAGACATTGGACATCATTTGGTTAGTCAAAAACAAGACACAACTAAACTACCACGAAGAGATCAACACTGACAGCAATTAAGGTTTTGACCCAATTCACCCTTAGTACTTGAAAAACCACATTCTAACCATTACCCTTCACAAATTTTCATTTTAAACACATTTGAAGAATAAAAATGGTCAAAATCTACTTCCTTGTGCCTGCCCTATTCTGGCCAAAACTCAAGCTAGAAGAAGACAAAGTTTATTTCCAACATAAACGCCATGGTTTGTCTTAAATCACCTCCTAGCTTATTGTTTAATCCCTTAATCATGCTTTAACCAATATTTAGACATTTAGGCAGAACCTACCTTTAGTCTTAAAAGCTTCCAAAATCACAAGAAGGCAAGAAGAAGCTTCACAACCACCAACAAGTCCAAGAACACAATAAGAAGACTAGAAAACCACTTACCTTGTATCTTCTTGTGTCTTTTGCAAACTTCTTCCATCTTTCTTCAGCTTTAGGGTTTTCGTCTCCTCTATTAAACACAATACAAGAGGACTAATAAGTACTACAGATTTTGAAGAGTGAAGAACTAGAGGTAATAGAGAGCATAGGCACCATACCCACCTCTTGATCTTTAGGTTTTCCTCTTCCTCTTCCTTCTCTTTGTGTTTCAGCTATGGATGCCTTGGTGTTTTATGTTTTTGTTGATTTTTATATGCATGAAGAAGTGATTTAATGAATATTAAGAAGGTTCAAGTTGGTTGGAGCATGGAGATATCATTTGGACTACTTTGTTTAGTTACAAAGTTGCCAAGTAGTTAGAATCCAACTCTCCATCTCAATGCTTTTGGTTTCTCTTTCCTTTGTGTGATCTTGAGATTTGACCGAATTATAAGCATAAGAAGAGGGATTAAAGTGTTCTTGAATCTTGAATTAAATTGAAGAAAAATTACATGGGCCCCACATGTTCTTCATCACCAACTTGATCTCTTATCTCTCTTTTTTTAATCATGTGCTATAATCATGAGATCACATGCTCCTTCTCCCTCTTTTTTGCTTTGACCGAGATTTGTCACTTTTAGGAGGCTTCTTGATTAATCTTGTTGACTTAATGTCACATGCGCATGTGTTTTATGAAATATTAAATAAGTGTGACATGTGGCACATATTTATGCAAGAAGACATAATTAATAATTCCTTGACTAAATCGCTAGAATTTTCATCTAAATTTGAAAATTCATAACTCATTGTACAAGTTTCCAATTATGGTGATTCTAAAGGCTATGTAATAACTATTGAGTTTTGCTTCAATGAAAAATACCTCCCAGAGTCAATTACATGTCAACTATTCCAGAATCAACATTTAATACACATTGATCCAAAAAAGTTCCAGATTCCAGAGCTAACTTCAAAAATGTATAACTCATTGTTTTACGGGTATAGTGACAAAGAACATCTCGTGGTGGTTTTATTGAAACCATTGCATAAACCACTATAAAACACAAAAACGACTCATTTTAAATAGCGCCTCCACCTCAAATCAAACCACTCAAGGTTTGATATATCGCCTTTTAACATTCATTCTCTTACGTTTAGCTGCGACATTTTGTGAGATTTACAAATTAAGGATTCTAGAGGAAATATAGGGAAAGGGAAACATGTTCTACGCAATAGAGCACCTCTAAGGTGCTATAGTAATGGAGGGAGCCGTAATAGGGGCTATGGGGAGGGGCGTGGGGGTCGAAATATCCCTCTGCCATCGCAGGTGGGGACAAGATAGATCAGCTCTTCTTAGATGAGCCAATCCCACAACCGGAGACCTTAGAAGAAGGATAGGATGTACATCTATCCCTCAGTGACCTTGATGATGAAAATGCTGAGATAGAGATTGACTTTCCCATTGGAGAGGAGAGCGGTTTATAATCGGGAGGAGGAGCGAGACCAAGGGAACCCCCGATTTGTTGTCTTCGTGTTCCACTGGATTTGAGGTGGATGTCGAAGGTAAATGTAATTATTTTTGTGATAAAATTTTCTCTTAAATTCCTTACGATTAAATAAATTATATTTAAATGTAATACAAAAATATTTTTATAATTGTGCAGACTATAGGGGAACATCAACAAAAGGATCCGGATGTTCCGTGTGTGAATCGACGCAAGGGCCTCATGTTGTAGTTGAATGGAATGAGCACATGGACCGAGTTGATCAGCAATGATGGTCACTTATTCAACCACCGCCCGATGTAGCTGGCGGGAATTGGGGCAGATTCCCCATCCACTTCCAAGAGTTGGAAGCATGTTTCATAGGAGGCAAAGGACACGGCGTTTGAGGAAGTTGTGCAACTAAGTCATTTTGTTTAATTATATTGTGTGTGTAATAGTTATAATTTATGGTTTATTTATTTATTAAACAAAAGTTAATTAATCAATATTTAAATTATGATATAGCATAAGTTTAAAGTTTAAGCCAACTTGAAGAGGTACTTCGTCAAGATAGGGGACAAAGTGGAAGAACCAGAGGGGTCATCTCTACAACAAATGAATAAGGATGGGACAATTTTTTTGTAGCGGTTAATCGAGAGTGTCTCAGATGGCATCGACCCAAATGATCGAGCGACTTATTTCCAGGCAAGAGGAGCCTACAAGGACATGTATGTTTTAAAATAATTATTGTAATATACTTTTAATGTTGATTGCAATTTAGTTGTATCTAGATCCACATTCAATTTAACATGCATGTAATATTAAACATTAAAATCTGTTGCAATAATTTCACATTTTGAAAAAAAAAAAAAAGATTTGTTGGGCCTCAACAAGATTTTCCCAGATTTAGTTTTAAATGCAGTCCCCATCTCTATGTAGTAGGAAGTAGTTGTAGGTTCTGATACTATGGACTAAGTAACTAGGAAGCAAGGTTTGTCTAGGTTTATGAGGGGTGCTCAAGGTGTAAAACTAAACAAAAAATTGAGAAAGGCATGGTTCCATGTTGAAATGAATAATTAAATAACTATTAGAAATATATAATTAAATATAAAATACAAGAATGATACAATTTAGTTTAAATCTAAATCATATTGAAATTAAATATATCAAAATTGATAGTTTATCATATTCAACGTAAAAGTTTTCATGTTAAAAGTCCAAAACTCGAGTTTTGTTTTGGAAACTTGAGTTTTGAGTTTGATTCAAAAATGTGTTCCAAAGCTCAAATGCGACTTTCCTCTCGGAAGGACGAAACTCGAGTTTAGTAATGGAAACTTGAGTTTTGGTATAAGTGCACAGTTGGAAACTCGAGTTCAGAAGAACAAACTCGAGTTTACATCGCAAAGTCTGAAATTCAAATCAAGAATTTGTGAAACCTTCTTGTTTGATCTTAATACTTCCGTCATCATTCATTAATATACCTAGCTATGTTTAACCATTTTGTTAGTGAGTTTCAGATCATTTAAAGGATATTAAATGAAGGTTTGAGCAAAATCAAAAAGTGATGTCAGCACATTAAATGCAATGTTTAGAAAACTTGCATCCTTTTGGACAATCATTCTACACACGCTGCAAAGGGATTAATGCTTCCTTTCCACATCCAGTAGCTGCTCTTCCAACGGATTAAAAGTCAAGAAGTCAAACACAAAATCTGTGCAACTGGATTAAGCAAAGTGTAGTGATAGAAGAAGACCAAAGCTTAAGCTAATCCTTGTCTAATGAAGGTAATAGCTATATTGAAGATTATAACGATCATTTAATGCTCTCTTAGTATAAATAGAGCTGCATTCAATTCTTTTCAACAACCAATCTGCTAGAAAACGAAAATCATCAAAGCTATCAACTAGTCTTTAAGTTTTCTTGAGCAAAGTATCTGTTGATACATTTTGTACTTCAAGTGTTCATATTTATTTACTCTTAGAGAGAGTTCATTTATTGTAAATCATTTCTTGTAAGAATCTCAAGTTAGGGGACTTGGAGATTGGGTTATTGATTGCAACTTGTAAGGGAGTAAGTTCTAGTGAGAGAATTACTCTTGAGTTACAGAGTGTGTAATCAATTGAGATAGTGAAAAACCCAGAGTGTCCGGGCCTGGGACGTAGGGTCAAAGGTTGGACCGAACCAAAGATAAATCCTTGTGTCTTGCTCCTCTTCCCTATACTCTGTTTAGCTCTGTTTTAGCATTTGGAAAGAGAGCAATTCGAAAAGTTTTTAAAATCCCCAATTCACCCCCCTTGGTGATTAAGCTCCACTTTCAGTTTTGACTTTTAATTCACCTGTATAATTGCCTACCAAAAATCAAACCTAGCTCCCAAGTTGCCACTTGTCCAACTAGGATTATTTGCCTTGACTTTTGCATATTGCATGTGATTTTTGTGCATATTTTTTCCTCCTTCTTTGGGCCAGTGTATTATGCTGCTTGGAAAAGAAGTTTTGCCTTTTCAAGCCTTGTCCAAGTGTCTAATTTTCCAATTACAATGGTCAAACCAAGTTCCTACTGTGACCTTTGGATTCCAAGGAGATAATGGTTGCTTTTTGGTTAAGAATTTGGGAAAATCACTCTTGTCTTCTTTTCCCTCTCCCTATGCAAAATTTTTAGCCTGGAGGGGAAGAATTCTTGATCATTTCATGACATTAATTACCATGTTGAAGTGTCCAAGTTGAAAGTCATCTTAGTCTCCCATGAATACAAGTGGCATTTTAGGATTAATAAAATTGACTTTCTCCTCAACATATGACCATTGTGTCATCCTTCAATTAATCCCTCCACATTATTTCAGAAATACTAATAATCATATAATACCCAAATTTCATTTTTTAAATAACCCCAAAGTAACCATAAATTCTTTGAAAATTCACTTGTTGGCCAAACTTACCAAGTAATCTATTAAATAGGCAAATAATAACCTTAAATTTCCATTTATGTTTCCTTAATTATATTTATTAAGCAAAAATTTAAACGACCTTTTTTTACTTCAAATTATGACCTTAATTGGTCATTGGAATTTTTAATTCCATGACAAATATCTTTATTTCACATTATATCCCAAAAATCTAAAATGTTGGAAAACCAAGATATTCAACTAATATTCCACTAAAACATCAGGAAAATTCCTTTCATAATATTGTCACACTTTCCTAAACCGGGTTTAGTCGTCCGTCGATACAAAGCGTATTCTCAAGTCTCTAGGCCCAAAATTCGGGATATTACACTCAAGGTATGATTAGTTGAAAGGAAGATGGAGAAGCAAAAGAGGCGATGTCAAAACCATGTTCCCAACTAGAGAAAGTTTTGAAAACCTGTAGGCTCAAATAATTTTGGAAAAATCATTGTCAAGTCCCAAAAAAAGCATAGCAACAAAAAATTAAACCCTAAAATCGAAACCTACCTAATCAACTCTTTGCTGGTCTTCGGGGGTATCATCAGCCCCCATCTAGCGAGCCATGGCCTCGAGAAGTTCATCCTTGAGAGCCTCGTGTCTTTGCCCTTTTTCAAGAAAGCGGGAAAGGAGGAGACTCTTGCCTTCCATTTCTGCGATATGCCGAAAAGGAAGAAGAAGAAGTCCTTGGGATCGAAAGATGAAGGTTGGTTTCTTTGGACCAATTTAGTCGGACTTTTTGGGACTTTTTTATAAGTGATTTTGGGTTGGGACCTTTTTATTATTCTTTATGTATCTTGAGACCTCAGTGTAATTGTCCCTAATAAATATCGTTAAACTCATCAATGGAAATATTGGCTCAACGTATTTAAATAATGAATTTAAAATTAAATTAATGCTTAAAAATACCCTAAAATTATGTCGTTTAGATTTATTTTCTTTGAAATATCATAATCTTTTTTATGAAGAAGATCATAAAAAATTTAAAGCTGCATTTCATTGCTTTGAAATATCAATATTAATAATTTATATAAAATTTAACCATCAAAAGAACCGAGAAAAAACATTTAGGAGGTTGAGGCACTATAGAAAGGAACATTAATTAGAAGCCTCAAACCGAGTTTATTAATTACCAATTTTACTAGAAAAAATAAATTTGATATGATAACCATTGAAGTCTAAATTGCAACAATGTATTCCTTTTTTCCTGGTTTCAATTGGAGAGAATGCCCCATTTTTTGTCATTTCAACTAGGATATCGGTGAGTTCCTCATCTTCAAACTTATGTATGCTTTTACTTACAATTGAAACAGAATCTGCTATGTAATGCCTCCATCTAGCACTTGGATTTATGTGTTCAATACATGATGTTGGATTCCTTTCCCTATTCACTAACTCATCTGCTTCATTAAAAAATATATTTTGAACCAAAAATAAGAATGAGTGACTCATCTACATGATGTTAAATACAAATATCTTTCTACTTGTTGTGTATACTCTGTCTGGTATATCTTGGTTATGTACAAAATGGTACACTTTTGAAGTTCCTCCAGCAACATTAACTTTGGAAGCTTTTTGCCATACGAATGGCATTTGCAAGGGCGGAATTAATACGAATCGCATTGCGGATAATGATGCCACATTCTACTTGTAGCATTTCCTTTTCCTTTCCTTTGATCAACCTTCTGCTCACTTCGCTTTCCATTTTCTTTAGCAGCCACAGCTTTCAATGATTCAATTAAGCCCAACAACTCTGAATTGGCCTGTCACACAAGCATGCCACCAGAGGAGCTAAGCAATCAATTTACAAATTCTTATATTTAAATAATTATATAGATGAAACATAACAAAAGTACAATTTAGGAGCAAATTATGCATGATTTACCTGAATGTTCTGAAGAAAACCAGAAATGTCAGTAGGGCAACAAGGGCATTTCATCACATTCTTTGTAGACGTACGCTAAGATCTTCCACCCCTGCTTTTTTCTCTCACAGACGACTTAATTGCAAAGGCACCCTCCAAACATAACTAACAAAAATTATGTGCACAGGGTGTCGTCACAGGAGTAGCCATAACCTCTTTACAGATAAGGCAGCCAAATTCTCCATATGGAGAACATAACTACGAGGATCGCTTCTTCTTGTGAGATCTGCTCATTTAGATTAAAGAGGTCACACATAAAGCTTTGTAAGTATGAATTAAGGCTCAATAAATCAAATAGATATCCACGAAAAATTTTATATAAAAAAAAAAAAAAAAAAAATCCGAAATTTGAAGTTATTTAAAACCCCGAACGAAAGTCCAAACAAAAAACAACAGAATTTACAATCAAAAACACCAGAAAAAGAAAATGGTACAAGAAATAGAACTTTTTAATGGAAGAGAGATTCAGAGGGATTGTGCAAAAGGAAAAAGCTTAAGAACATGAATTCAAAGGGTCTCAACAAACTGAATGATAACAATGAAAATGATTGACCAAAATAAGTCAATAAATACTTAAATAAAAGAAATGACCGAGATTTCTTGTACAATACTAATACAGATACTTACAACGTAATAAAACAAAGAGCAAAGTTAGTTAAATTTGACATTGTAAGATTGGAAAGCAAACATAATATAATAAATTAAAGCTTGCATGCATATATATTTAGAACAAAATATGCATACAAAACACCTATAATACTTAAAAAATTTAAAGATTTGGGGAGGAGACTAGCTGGCAAACCCTCCTCCCTCAACCATTCGATCAATTCAACCAACAAAAGAAATTTTCCAAATTGGAGAGTCTGAGTGGGCAACATCAGGTATAATTTCAATTATAAAATTCCATAGAAAATAAGGAAAAATCTCATGCAAATTGATGGACTGGAGCAAACACCAATTTTTTGGTCGAACTATTTGGTTTAGCTTAGATTTCATCAGTTTTCGGAGTTAGACACAATTTTAGTGTATGGAAAAACTATAAAAATCATAACTATACACAAGATCAACTCAGGTACCTTCTTTGTAATTCTATAATTTGGTTAATGTGATGTTTTACAACGTATAAATGATACAGCTGGAAATATTTGTTACTTATTACAACTTTCAAATGGTAAATCATAAACCTAAAACCCCAATAAAAATCTAAAAAATAATGTGATGGGTAGATGGGGATTTTGATCTACGTCGACTTCATTGATCTTTATCTAACCCATAATAAGCATATGAAAGAAACAATGATGTGATGGGTGGATGGGGATTTCAAACATAATATGAAAGAGACGTGATATATGGTGAATTTCTAAATACCTTTTGGTATTCCATTGATCTGATTTTTACAAGTCATAAACCGTTCTCTTTTCTTGCACTTGATCATCTTCTTATTGATCATCCAAAACTTCTATGGATCAATGGTAAAACTAAAAAGAAATGTTTTGCTCTGAATAAAATTTGACGGCCGCTTCTGAGAGCTTATGTGATGTGTGTGTGTATATATAACGAGGAGACCTAGTGTTTGAAAGAAGTGGTTATCAATTATTGTAGTTATTTAATGCACATAAGTGTATGTCATGTATATAGATTCATTGTATTGGAGCCTTTTACATTTATTGAATCCAACAAATCTTAGCCTTACATTTAATCAAATGGTCTATTGATTATTGCTTGTTATTTTGCTTTCTTGTGTATTCATGTTAGAGCGAAATCCAATAAAGCCCTATTTGCTGTGACTTGGGCCCATTTAATTATCCCATCCATTATAATGTGTCTTCTAGAACTAGGGCTACTATCATTTTGTTAATCATTGTGTGCCTCTCTTCATTGCACAAGTCTCTACTACATGCCTATTATTTAAAGCAAACTAATTTATATGTGTTAATTTGTTCATAAAAATTACCTCATTTCACCTAGCAAAAGAATTTCACATGGTATAAAAAGAATTTCACATGTATATAATTCAACTTCAAAAAATATAAATCACTAGATTATCCTCACTTCATTCTCTTTAATCCCTGAGAAATTAAATATGAGAATCAAATAATTGATTCAAAAAAATTAACAAAATTAATGAAATTAGTTATCTATAATTAATATATGTTAATTTATTTACATACACTTTTCATCATTTGCATTCACTACAAAAACTTGCGTGTTTTAGTAGCAATTACAAAAAGAAAAACTGCGGAAAATATGTGACCTTGTCATGGTTGTTCACAAAACCACTACAAACTTGTGCCGGATTGACTAAGTGTCAAAGGAGTGTGAAGGTGTTGTGGTATTTTGTAGTAGCTTTTGGCGACCTAAATTATATTTCGGTGCCAAAACCATTTCTTTTGGCGTCCTAAGCAAATTTAGGACGCCAAAAGCAGTGCTTTTTTGGCACCAGACTTTTCATTTGCTGCCCATGTTTCCAAATTCCCTTCTTTTTTGCCACTTTTGGCGTCCTAAATTTTTTCGGGATGGCTTAAGTACACTTTTTCGTCCTAAAAATTAAAGGGACGCCTAATATGTCAAATTTTCTCGATATAATTACAAAATTGCCACCATCTTTATATTTTACTTCCCTTCTAAGAAAACGGACATCCTTTAAAGAAGTAATATCCATTTTTTGTAGTAGTGCGTCTATTATAATGTATCTTCTAAAACTAGGGCTACGTGTCATTTTGTTAATCACTATGTGCCTCTCTTCATTGCACATGTATCACTACTACATACTTATTATTTAGAGCAAACAAAATATATATATATATATATATATATATATTATACCGTTAATATCATTTAAAGGTCATCTCTATACATCCTCAATTCATATATTGTTAGAATATTGGGTTAATTTATGTGTTAGCTTGTTCATAAAAATTACTTGATTTCACCTAGCAAAAGCTTTATATGTAAGAGCTTAAATATGGTATAAAAAGGATTTAAACTTCAAAAAATATAAATCACTAGATTATCCTTACTTCCTTCTCTTTGATCCTTGAAAGATCAAATATGAGAATCAAATAATTGATTTAAAAAAATTAACAAAATTAATTAAGTTGATTATCTGTAATTAATATATGTTAATTTATGTACAATACACTTTTAATCATTTGCATTCATTACAAAAAGGCATGTTTTAGTAGTGGTCTGTTAGTACCGATTACTAAAAAAAAAAAAATGTAGAAAATATGTGACCTTGTCATGGTTTTCCCAAAACCACTACAAACTTGTGCGCTTTGACTCAAAGATCAAAGGAGGGTGAAGTTGTAGCGGTATTTTGTAGTAGTTTTGGGGGAAACAACCGTGGAAAAAAAGGCACCACATTGGCACTACAAAAAACAAATGACACTTTGTAGTGGTTTATATGTAGCAGTTAATAAAAACCACTACAAATTTGCAGACAACAATCGCGCCAAAACAAGGCTTGTTTGTAACAAATTTTGTAGAGATTATCTGAAATAAACCGCCACAAAGATGATGCCAACTTGGCACGTAATGGCACAAAGGTTTGTGGTGGGGCCTTTGTAGCAAGCTTACAAGAAATAAACCGCTACAAAGTTGGCACCAGCTTGGCTTGTAATGGTGCAAAGGTTGTGTTGGTTATATTTGTCGCAGTTATAGGATAACAACTGCTACAGAATTCAAAGGGACACAACATTTGTCGTGGTTTGAGAAAATAGACGCTAAAATTGCCACAAATATTCATAATTTGTAGTGATTATGTCAAAACCGCTACAAAATTTCAACCTATATATATCCCCACCCTCAAATCATTTTCACTAGATAGTGCAACATGCAATGAAAGATTGGGTTGCAAGATAGCTGTCTCTTTTTGATGAAAACAACTAAGTGACTTTTTTGTCTGAGATTGGCATCTCGTGTCTGAAATCCAATCATCTTGTGGCATGTTGCAATATTTTGAGTAATGATGAAAGTTTACAAATGATTTTTCTTTGAAACCGCTACGTAAAAGTAATTACACGTACATTTGTAGCGATTATATCTCAATAACCACTACATAATGCAAAGAGACACAACATTTGTCACGGTTTGAAAAAACAAGGGCTAAAACCGCTACAAATATTCATAATTTGTCACAGTTATATCAAAACTGCTACAAGATTTCAGCCTATATATAGCTGCCTATCTCTAATGAAAATAAGTCAATGACTTTTTCATCGAGATTGGCATCTATTTTGTGATTCCAATCCTCACGTGGTTTACTACATTATCTTCAGTAATGACGAAAGCTTGTAGTGGGTTTTCCTTGAAATTGCTACAAACTGCAAATTGTCAGACATTTGTAGCCGTTATATCTCCAAATTAAAATCACTATAGAATGTCAAGAGTCAAGATATTTGTAGCGGTTATAGAACCACTATAAAATGTCACGCTGGGCGAAGCAAGGTTTTGTATTTTTTAGCAGTTTGTGCAGCGGTTTAAGTGAAACCGCTACAAAATGTATAATGTTTATAGTGGTTAGGTCACAAAACCGTTACAAAAAGTACACCTCTTTAACCCAGCCACTATCACAAAGCAAACCACGCAAGATTTGAATCATTGCCTTTTAACTTTCGTTCTCTCACGTTCTCTTGTGATATTTATGAGTTATGGATTCTAGGAAACATGTAGGGAAAGGGAAAGAAGTAGTGCGTGGTAAAGTGTCTCAAAGAGGGGCAGTAATAGAGGGAGCCGTGTTAGGGGCTGTGGGTGGGCATAGGGGTGGAAATATCCCTTTGTCACCACAGGTGGGGATCGAGATAGATCAGTGCTTCTCATATGAGTCAATCCCATAGCCGGAGACCCTAAAGGGAGGCGGGATGTACATCTATCCCTCGGTGACATTGATGAAAATTCGACATAGAGATTGATTTTCCCATAGCCGAGGTGAAGCGGTTTATTTATTGGGAGGAGGAGTGAGACCAAGGGACCCCGACCATCATCTTCGTGCTTGACCGGATTTGAGGTGGACATCGAAGGTAAATTTCATTATTTTTGTGACAATTAAATTGTAATACCTAGGATTTTTCCTGAAATCCTTAACCTTTTTTTATGAATAATTAAGCATAAAATGAAGGTGAATATATGTCTCAAGTTATTATAATTGTAGGCAAATTTCACTTGGAATTAAATAAAAAAAAGGGTAAAATATAAAACTAAGATTAGGGATCGTAATTTGTGATATAAGTAGCAAATAAAATAATGGTTATTCTATAACCAAAAGAGGCAAGAAATGCTTACTACTACAAAAAAAAACGTTTTAAACGTCCTAAATTTGGCCTAATTAACGCCCTTTTTTATAGTGATGTCTATCGGGGATGTCATACTTTGCGTCCCCAAAAAAAAAGGGATGTTGTAAGTGGTACTTATGGCGTCCTAAATTTTAATTTAGGATGCTGTATGTACCATTTAGGGCATCCTAAATATAAAATAAGGAAGCTGTAAATACCACTTACATCTTCCTTATTTTATATTTAGGACGCCGTAAGTGCCTTTTAAAAAAAAAAATTCTAGTATCTCTCATATGGCTAATAATGATGCAAGACGGTGAAGAAGAACAACGATAAAGAAAGGTTCCTCAAGGAAACTTAGACCATAAACAAAAAACATACAGAAACACGAACATAATCAACAAACCAATTTTAGTTAAGTTTAAAAAAACAAACAAATCAGAACAAACTGAAACATAATCAACAAACTAGAATATAGGCATATAATCAGTAGCATTATTCCTAAAATTCAATGTAAATGTAGAAACATAAGAGTTGAAAAGAACAAGTTTTCAAGAAACCAACAGACCAAAACATAGGCATACTACAGGACCATATCCATGAAGCTTAGCTTCTTCCCTTTGTTGCATGCACCAAATCTCCATCTGGAGACTACCTCACCTTCAAAATCTGCATGCACATCTGCTGGTTAGGATTTTGCAATATTCTCCATCCCGACCTTGCCAAAAAAAAAAAAAGGAAAAGATTAAAATCAACCCTCAATCTAGCTCATGTATTATATAAAAAGCCACTGCAGATCACCATGTTATTTTTTATGTGGAACTAAACAATGTCCACTAACAAACAACCTATACCAAGCTTCAACTCCAACTAGTACCTTTCTTTATTATGTAAATAAAAAGCCTTGTATCATCGTCTCCTGAATCACAACACAAAATTAATGTAAATCTCAATCCTAATATTACAACAAAACTAAAACTTTATGGCTTCGGGGCATTTAATTCTATTTAGTGTTCAGAGTGGGAAAGAAACTAAAGGGTGGTACTTGCCTCAGTTCAAAAAAGCTTGGGCAGCGTCAAGGGATTAAGAAACTAAACTGATTATAGCCTTTGGCAACCAATCTAGCCTTATTATGGACTATGATTGCGGATTCATCACGTTTGTTCTTGAATACCCATTTAGTACCAATGACTGGATGGTCTTTAGGCCTAGGTACCAAGTCCCAAACTTGATTTCTATCAAATTGATGTAATTCCTCTTGCATTGCTATCACCCAATCATTGTCTGATAGGGCTTCGTCAATTTTAAAGGGCTCAATCTCAGATATAAATGCAGAAAATGTGACCTCATTCAAGCTACTTTTTCTGGTTCTTACACCTTGATTTATATATCCTATTACTTGGTCCAAAGGGTGATTCCTAATAAACTTCTAAGCTTTAGGTTGAGATTGATTAGGATTTTCACAAGAGTTTCGGCAATCATTTTCAAAAATACTTTCAGGATTTTCAAGAGAGACAGGAGTAGTTTTTGAAAATAATTGATTTTTATAAATAGGTTCATCATCATCCAAAGGTTCATCAGACTTGGATTCACAGAACAAAACATGAATTGACTCTTCAACTAAACAAGTTCACTTATTGAAAACTCTTACAGACAAAGATATGCAAGTGAGCTAGATTTGGTATCAAACTTGGATTCTGAGAATATCCAAGAAATATACCTTCATCGGATTTGGGATCAAACTTACCCAAATTGTCCTTACCATTATTATGAACGAAACACTTACAGACAATGATATGCAAGTGAGCTAGATTTGGTTTCCTTCCTTTGTAGAGCTCATATGGAGTTTTGTTGAGTTTCTTCTGAAGATAAGATTGGTTTGAAATATAGCTGGTCGTGCTCATTGCATCTGCCCAGAAGGCTTACGATGTCTTATTCTCATTTAGCATTCACGGGCCATTTCGGTGAGCACTCGGTTTTTCCTTTCAACCACACCATTTTGTTGTGGTGTCTTTGGTGCCGAGAAATTGTGATCAATACCATGAGCATCACAGAATTCTTTGAAAGCTTGATTCTCAAACTCTCCTCCATGATTGGTCTGAATAGCTGAAATGCAAACACCTTTCTCGTTTTGCACCTTCTTGGCAAACACAGCAAAAAGATCAAATGTTTCATCTTTTGATGATAAAAAGATAGTCCATGTAAATCGAGAGAAGTCATCAACAATGACCAGAGTAGTTGAAGGGGTCTATTGATCGAGATTTCAAGCTTATTTTTGAAAGATGATTTAGTTTGTTTACCACTTTGACAAGAATCACAAATCATGTCATTTTTAAATCGAAGTTTAGGTAAACTAAGAACTAAATCTTTTCTTAACAACTTATCCAATTGAAACATGTTCACATGAGCCAAACGCTTATGCCACAGCCAACTTTCATCTAAGTTGCTAACAAAACATTTTTCAGAATTAACTTTAGGTAAATCTAAGGTATAACAATTACCTTCTCGAGGTGCTTTAAATAGGACTTTGAGTTTACCTTTATCGATTGGGAGATCATCTTTGTTAACAATGAGACATTCTTCTGAGTCGAAGATGATCCAGTTATTCTAGTCAGCACTTTGACTAACACTCAGGAGGTTATGACAAAGACCTTCCACAAGATAGACATCTTTGATCTGAGGTCTATTCTTTGCACCAATCTCCCCAATTCCTGAGATCTTTCCAGATTGGTTTCCTCCAAAGGTGACTTTGCCACCATCCTTTGATCTCCTTGCAACAAATTTGGTTTGATCCCTCGTCATGTGTCTAGAGCTTCCATTGTCAATATACCACTCGTTGGTTCTTGATGCTCTCGACATACCTACAATCGAAGATATCAAGTTTTAGGTACCCATCTTTTATTAGGTCCTTTGGGCTTAGTTCGAGCCTTAGGGACATAGGTTCCCTTGGGTACCAACTGATAGTTACCAACAG
Source organism: Acacia acuminata (assembly GCA_019022655.1). NCBI lineage: Eukaryota > Viridiplantae > Streptophyta > Magnoliopsida > Fabales > Fabaceae > Acacia > Acacia acuminata. The sequence continues at coordinate 296,611 of JAFJYI010000329.1, forward strand.
GTTTATCTCTTCTATCTTTCTTATGAAAACAAGATGAAGTACTGTGTCCCTTTCGGTTATAGTAATTACAATGAGCAAATGGATTTGAAGTGTGAACTGATTTCTGGAAATAATTGAAATTAGATATTCCACCGGTCTTCTTTTTACCTTTCTTTTTGTCAAAGATAGGATTATATCCTATGCCTGATCGATCATTGATAAACCTTTAAGCCTTTAAAATCACATTGAGCATTTCACTTCCCTTATTGAATTTCTCAAGTGTTTTCGTGAGATATGAGATTTTCTTTATAAGATCAGGATAGTTTTTGCAAACTGTGTTTTCACAAATTGGAGGTAAATCTTTGGCTTGTTGCTCAAGCACTTTAATTTTCTTTTTAGAGGCAATAAATTCTTTTGCTAGCTTTTCAAATTCAAAATCCAGCTCATTATACTCAGAAAGTAATTCATCATATGAGGGTTCAGAATAATATACCTCTTCATTGTTTTCTGGTTGCTCTTCTTCCGCAATGAGACAAACATTAGCAACTTCTTCTTCCTCATTCTCTTCTTCATCGGAGGAACTATCTCTCCATATGGCAGACACATAGGCCTTTTTCTTGAAGTGATTGAACTTCTTCTTATTCTCCTTTTCTTTGTCTTTTAATTGAGGGCATTCAGATTTGATGTGACCAGTCTTCTCGCACTCATAATAGATAATTTGATCTTTATCTTTGAAATCGCGTATGTCACTTGTGCTTCCTTTCTGGAATCTATTTCTGAAGCCTTGATCTTTCTTATAAAACTTCTTGAATCTTAGCATGAACATGTCCATCTCGTCATCGTCATCGTCATCATCATCTTCTTCATCCTTAGCTTCCTTCTCTTTCACAGCATTCAGAGGAACACCTTTACTTTTTTTTGAGTTAATTTCATCCAAACCTTTCCTGAATTTTAGTTTGCTCTCATATTCAGTTAGACTTCCGAATAGGGTAGCTATTGAAGTCATTGACTCTCCACGGGCTCCTTCGATTGTTGTGACTTTAGCTTCCCAGTATTTTGTCAAGACATTAAGAATTTTCCTGACTTGAGAGTTCTGTTCATACGTCTTACCCAGAGCTGACAATTGGTTAATCAGATGAGTAAAGCGAAGTTGAAATTCTCCAATGGATTCTTCGGTCTTCATTCGAAGGAGATCATACTCGGTTGTTAAAGTATTGATTCGATTCTCCTTAATAATGGATGTTCCTTCATAGGTAATCTCCAATGCCTTCCATATATCCTTCACAGTTGTCAGATTACAAATGCGAAAATATTCTTGTTGACAAAGAGCGCTTTGGAGCATCAAGATAGCCTTGCTATTAAGAGTAACAAGTCTTCTGTCATTCTCGTTTTATTCTTTGTCGGGTTTTGCAATTCGAACTCCAGCTTCGACAGAGGTAGGTTCATAGTTCCCTCTTTCGAACACTCTCCATAGGCCAAACTCGGTTGCCACAACGAAGACTTTGAACTTGGCTTTCCAAAACGAGTAATGTTCACCATTGAAGCTTGATAGTCGGCTGATTGAAGCACCATCTAGTAATATTCCTTCCATGATTTATCTCGAGATGTCAAGCCCAACAGAGAAACCACAGCTCTGATACCAAATGAAGATAGAATATCACCTACAGGGGGTGAATAGGGGATTTCAAAAATCTTTTTGGATAACGAATATGAACACACAAGGCAGATACAGAGAAAGAGAGAGAAATGACACAAGCAATTTATACTGGTTTGGTCTAACATTTCGACCTACATCCAGTCCCCAAACTCCTTTGGTTCTTTCACTAAATCACAATCGGTTACAATCACAGACTTTGTACTCAAGATGATCCTAACATACTAGGACTCACTCTCCCTTACAAGTTGTAATCGTACACCCACACTTAAGGTTCCACAACCTTAAGATTTAATCAGAAAATGTAATAAGTGTTTAACAACTCCTCACGAGTAGATAATTAATGAACACTAAAGTACAAGAGAATATCCGAGGATATTAAGAAAGATTAATGAAATAGTAGGTAGTAGTTGAGACAAATTGAATGAGCAGAGTTCTTCGGTAGATAGTGGAATTGAAAGTGGTGAGCATTTATACCATTCGTCCATTAATGTTGTTGCGAAGATTTGTAAACTAGCCGTTGAGTCTCTTTGAATTTCTGTTAGGCATAGTTGATTTCCGTTGAGCATATTCGACCGTTGCTTCATTAAATGCATTCGCCGTCGACTGAACATGTGCAGAGGGTGACTCAGAATGATAGCTGAAATAAATATGCCTTGAAGGAATGATTTCGTCTGCTACGAGGTTTAGTTCCGATTGTTGGCTCTGTTTCCGAGACGCATTTAATGCTACTGACACATGGATTGCTTTTCAGCTAATCTCATCTTAAACAAGGTTAATCAACTAAAACTTATTCAAAAAGATGATAAGATATGATATAAATAAGGTTAAGTATGATTAAATGAGAATAGATAATAGCCCAGACAATTTAAAGATGACGATTAGCGATACTGGAAAAGATAAAGATGAGAAGAGGAAATACTCGAGAGTCCTTCTTATCATTCTCGAGTATGCCTTAGGAAGAAGGCTTCATGAATGCCATCTCTCGATAATACTCGAGAGGCAAGAATATCCATACTCGAGAATACCGTGTACAGAGAGCATTTTAACATGTAGAAATAAGCATACTCGAGAATCATCTTACCAATACTCAAGAACAATACTCGGGAATCAAAATATGAATACTCAAAAATTCCACGAGCCGAGAGCATTTTACCATGTTAGTCTAAACATACTCGAGAATCAATTACCTATTCCTGAGAATCAATTTCTTAATACTTGATAATTGCTCTGATAGAAGACCAACAATGTCAGTGATCAAACCATATACTTGAGAATCCAAAACCCATACTCGAGAATCATATCAGAAGGATGGCAAATTTGTTAAAGCATACTCGAGAATACTTAACCCATTCTGGAGTACTTGCTACCTAAAACACTTAAGTAGAAGGATTAGATCAACTGTTCTCGAGTACCACTTCATAATACTCGAGAACTCATCAATGCATTTATTTAATCCTTAAAATCTTTGAAGTCTTGCTATTATCAAAACACTGGGAGCTAACAGTAGGGCCTGATGGAAGAATCCACAAGAGAAGGCTAACTGTGCCTGATGGAAGAATCCACAAGAGAAGGGTGTCTGTGATTGATGTGACTAAACTCGAGGAAAGGTTTCACGTCGTCGTGCCATACAACGAGAGGATGCTACAACCTACAAAGAAAGGGGGCCATTTGTTCAAACACTTACTCAGCTAATCTAGAGTATTAATGTCTATAAATTCCTTCCAATCCATTTATATACCTATTTTAATTAATTATGCAATGCTTCACACAACTAAATAAGATGCAATTTAGATCGGGCTCACTCTAATTTGATTATGCGGAGCTTTTAGGTATATGCCTATCCTAGACGCAAATTAGATTATAATCTAATTCCACATTATTTAATCCCAAGGTCAATTTAAGATTCCCTCTTCCAAGTCCAACTCTAAATCCCCAAAACATGCTTAATAGTGGCCAATTAATAAGCAATAACAAATAAGACAAAATTAAATAAACTAAAATAAAATTAAGCAAAACTAATCCGTGGGAATAATATCTAGAACCTAAATAAGTTCATAGGTTCTCTAGGTTGAAATGTAAATTTAGCCACACATGGCTATACTAAAATCCATAAAATAAATAAAATCCAAATTCAAGAAGTAAGATAAAGAAGAAAGACGAAGTTGCAAAACTATGGAGCTTCACTGCTGATCCGTTCTTGTTGCCTAGACGTTCATTGCTCTACTTCTTGAATTTTTGGTTCCGCCGTCCTACGTCGTCACTGATTGTTTTTCTTTTCGTCTCTCGTGTGTCTATATCTTTGCGTCTTTCTAATTCCCTTTTAATAGATATACTTTTGGGATAACTTTTACTATGGGCCCTACGCATCTCTATCCCAATTACTTAAAGATAGGATATACCATATACGTTAGGCCGTGGACGTTGGTTTTTTCTTTTCTTTTTTGCTTTCATTCCAATCCCAACTGATTTATCATATCCATCGATACCCTTTTAATCAAATATAATATGTTATACTATATTGATGTAGATGGTGCCCGATGCTTGCATGATGTTATATTATTTGATTCTTTTTTTATCTCTTTCTTCATATAATATCTTTTACATAATAAAATAGGATATGAATAGCTTTTATGTCAAAATATCCTTTAATTTTATCTTATATTTATTAAATAATAGAAAAGTATATAAAAATAATTAAATAAGTATAAGATATTAACAAATTCAATCTCATATATGTCAAGATCTATACTTATTTAATTATAATATATATTCTTATCAGTGCCCTTTTGATGGACTTTTTTTGAGAAACAAGGAAATAAATGTGATTCATCATCTTAAATTCAATCATCAATCAAGATATGAATATGATTCATCATATTAAATTCAATCAATCAATCAAGATGTGAATTTAATATGACTTGATTGACAAGTAGTGAACCTATTATCTAAAACCCTTTCTAAATATTAGTTGAAAATTTCTAAAGCAATCAGGGCTAGGAATTTTCAGCCCACCAAGACTATAAAAGGGGGAGGGTTGGACTTTTTGATCATCCTTGTGCTCTCTAAATTTCGGTCTTCACCAAAGGTTTAGAGAGGAAAAGGTGCCATCCATAAAAAGGTAAGGTTCCAACCTTATTCATCCTATCCATAACCTAATTTCAAGAAACCATCACCTTGAAAAGAGTAAAACCCAAGGAAACCAAACATCAATCTTGCCTTCGTCTAGCAAGCATCCAAAGAGTGAGAGGTTTCAAGAGAAGGAGTTCTCGTTGTAATCAGAGGATAGCTGTGTGGATCAACGTTAGAGGACATCAACAATATTGAGGTCTTCAAGTGATCTAAGGTAATCCTAATCTCTGATAGTTGTGTTATCAAGTTATCCTAAACTCCAATAGTTGTTTTAACGAGTAATCTAGAAGCTCATGAATATTATAAATTGTTATGAATTCTCATGAGCACCGTAAAGAGTTATGGATTAATAATTAATAACTAATTAACATAATGAATTAAGGTTAATAATTCATGAGGACCATAAGGAATTACGGGTTTCCACAACGATTAAAATTTTTGTTTTTTTTTTTTTTTTCAACCTCATAAAACTTTGTATGAAATTCATGTAATAGGCAAAATTAACCAACAGTCTATACTTTCTTTCAAAAGGGGCTCAAGTATATTATTGTTATTCATATTGAAAACACGACTTCTTTACTTTCAAATCTTTTAAAAGTTACAAAAAATGAACTGATAAAATTTGGTTCATTAAAAAGGTCAAGCTGAAAAAATTTTCTTAAGTAAGAAAATCGAAACCCCGTTACCTTACGGTCATATTGTCGAGGAACTCCAGAAACTATTCTGCCAATAAGAATATTTTGAAAGAATCCAAATTAATGTCACCATTACCTCGACTAGAGGAAATGAACGACAATATTAACAAATTAAAGGTACGAGACCGACCTGCTGTTGGATGCCATTATATGTAGATGTTTTTTCTTTTTTATATTATAATTACAGCCAAATAAATAGGCCATAAAAAATTTACCCCATTGGAATGATAACTAAGATTGTATCGATAGGTGATACCTTATTTGATCGGAAGAGTCACAGCAAATCTTCTATCGTATTCATCTCAATCCCCTCAGAAAAACCCTCAGCGTGTAGATCTCAACTCGATCGATTCAGATCTGTAGCTGAAAGTCGGCAACAACTAAATCAAGAAACAAGATCTAAAGAGGACAGGAAGAAACCTGGAACAAGGAAATTGTCTGAGTGTTGGAAGACAAAGATGAGGGGGATGCCTTTACCTGAAACTCATTCTTGTCTTCCTCATGGAAATCAGAGATTATCGCCATAGCTGAATCAGTTCATTTTCCTTCGCTCAACTTCACAGCAGGGTTTAAGCTGCCTCATCATTCCCACGCCAGAGCTTTTTTTTGATTTTTGAGACAGAATTTATTTTCCGTCACAAAGTTTTGCGATGGAAAGTAAAATCCATTGCAGATTGCAATGGATTTTACTTTCTGTCACAAATTCCGTTGATTTTTTTTTTTTTTTTTGATTTTTGCGATGGAATTTGTTTTCCATCGCAATGTTTTGCGACGGATTTGTTTTTTTGCGACGGAATTTTTTTCCGCAAATTGCAACAAATTTTACTTTCTGCCAATTGCCAATTTTTTTTTTTTTTTTGGATTTTTATGACTGAATTTGTTTTCCGTGAATTTGTTTTCCATCACAAATTGTGACAGATTTTACTTTCCATCGCAAATTCTGTTGCAAATTGCGACAGATTTTTTTCCCTCACAAATTTCGTCGATACTTTGGTATTTTCTAGCAGTGAAAGTGGTAGCAAGTTTGCCATAGTGAATTTGTAGTGGTTTATAGAAACCGACCGCTACAAAGTTGAAGCATCACAGGTAGAGGATTTAGGGCTTCCCATTTGTAGCAGTTGCTAAACAACCACTACAAACTACTGCTGATGACGAGGAACATCATTGATTGTTTTAAAAACTTTGTAGTAGTTAATTTGACAACCACTACAAGTTATGCACTTCCACATTAATTATTAATTGGTAGTGGTGTTTATCATGGTTGTGGCCTTAACCGCTACATTTCTTGCGTCTATATAAGGTGCCATACCCTCTATTTACCGCTTTTGGAAAAATCTGACAGTACTGGTTTCTTAGTTTTCTTATCTCAGCTCCTACGTCTAATCCAACTTTCCTTTGAGAAAATGTTAGTGATCCATGTTAGTGTTAGCTTTTTAATAATATATTTTTAATATTTTTTTATTGCAGTTCAATATATTTTATTTTTAATACAAGTTTTATCGTAGTTTAATATATTTTATTTTTAATGTAGTTATATACAATGGGGGAAAGAAATAGCTCTCAATATTGTTTTTTATTGTAGTTTAATGTATTTTATTTTTAATATAGGCTTTTACTGTAGTTTAATATGTTTTATTTTTAATATAGCTATATGCAGTGATGGAGGATGAAAATGTTTCTCGGGAATCTAGGAACAAAATAGCTCATGATAATGACCCTCCCTCCCCTATCAGATTGCTGGTAATAGGACGGGAGAAGATAGTGATGATGAGATGGACATAAACAAGCATTAGAGGTTTGTTGACGAGATCAAGATGTCTATTAAGGGAGGAAGGTAGAGCTCTTCAAGGACAAGGAGAGACAAAGGCAGGAAGGTAACCCGCGTGACTCTTCCTCTCAGCACACCTGGTTCGATTAATCAGGTACATTGGACTCAAGTGTTATTATGATATTTTTATTGAGACTTAATGAATTTTAACTTAAACTTTTTGAGCATGGATAGTCATTTCCTCATTACCAAGAGCATTTATCATTCATATTCTTACTCTCAATTTAAATATTTCTTCTTGATTTCTTAAAAATACCAAAAAGAGTAGAAATAGCTTTATTTTTATGGATTTTAATTTAGAGAAAACCAATTTCAAAATCCCATTTCTAACCAAATTTTTAGCACTTATTCCAATCTAGAGAATTCAAAATGGAAGGACTCCTTAATAAGAGGACGATCTCAAGTTGTTTTCACTATATTATATTTTAATTCATGATAAATAGTGATTTGACCTCAGAGGGAGCAGGTGGTATCAAATCAGAAACTCATTGTAGTTCCTTTTTTTATATTTTGTTTAAAATTAAAAAAAATCACTGTAGTAGCTTTGCCTTTCGATCCTTTGAAACAACTTTGATGTGTATGTGTTGTTTTGCCTATCTTGGTTATGTACAAATTGGTTCCGAAGTTTGTCTAACGACATTAACTTTGGAAGCTTTTCATCATACAAATGGAACTTATACGAGCAAAATTAATACAAATCTCGCTTGCCGCTTTGAGAAGGATTACACTACGACACTTGGCACATGTAGTTTTTCCTTGCCTGATCCAATTCTTTGCGATCGCCTTAGCTTGACAACATTACTGCTCTGTTCATTTTCTTTGCTACATTCATCTGAACTTCATCCCCCCAACATCTGTTATGAATCTGTTTTCTGTTCAGCATATTCCTTCAGTGAGTCAATGAAACTCATCAACTCCCTGTTCATCTGTTAGAACAAGCAAGCATCCAGATGACTTTAAGAAACAAGTTTTTTAAATTCAAGATGTTGAGAGCAAATCATGCTTGACAAACCTGAACATTTTGAAGAAAATTAGAAATATTGGTAGGGCAAGCAGGACATTTTTTCACATTCTTTTGCGAACGACATGACCTTCCGCCTCTGTTTCTCTCTCTCGTGAAAGGTACGCCCACGAATGCTCCTTACAAAAATTATGGGCGCATGGCGTGGTGACACGAGAAGCCAAAACTTGCCCACAAAAAAGACATTTTAATCATACACTTGGAAACAAAATACAGTAACATTTAAAAAATTAAACATCAATGATTATGTGGATGTTATTATAGTTTAAATTTGAAGCGAATGAACCATTTAATTGGTTGGAACAAACTAGATATATACAGAGTTGCTATATCATATCTCCTTGATTTCATCCTTTAGTAGTCCATGAGAATGAGATATAATATGATATATGCTATTCATCACCATTCTTACAAAAAATTATAAACGATGACACAATCGAAGATGCTATAAGCGAATAACCAAAGAATAAAAGATAAAATCAGCTTCCTTAGATGATTAAGTACTCATCATAAATCAAATACGAACTTGAGGTACTTTGCAAATAAAGAGCTATATTTGCTTTTTACGCTTGTGAAGAAGGATCAACTGCTTCGTTGTGTCCAGAAAAAAGAGTGGCCAACCTATTTTCTTTTTTTTTTTTTTTTTTTTTTTTTTTTTTTTTTTTTTTTTTTTTTTTTTTTTTTTGCGTTTTTGCCAACATTTTTCAATTATGTATTTACATTGACTAAGAGATTACAAAAAATCTCAATTTTTGCTTATATTTAGAACTAATATATGGAAAACAATTATATTTAATTTGGAACTTTAATCTACTATAGAGAAAACAATTTACCTAATACAAATTTCACCATCATATATATTCCGTTTTTGTTCCATGCTTCCACCATGTCCACACTCGGACAAGATATTTTAAAGAACATGCCTAGCTAGCTATGTATTTTAAATTACATGTGTAATCTAGTTGAGCATTAAAAAACTTATATAATGCTAAAAAATTTTAAAAGAAGAACTTGGGGAGAGGACTAACAAGCAAGCCCTTCCTCCCTTAACTATTGAACAGAACCAACAAAAGAAACTGTCCAAAACAAAAATGGGTCTGGATGAGAAATATTTGTTACTTACAGCTTCCAGAGCCTCATCTTAATGCTAAAAAACAAAACAAAAATATGAATCGTATGGCTTAGCATTATGCACAAGGAAAAAGTTAAGAACATTAATTCAAAGCTATTCAAAATAAATGACAAGAATGAAAATGATTACGAAAAATACATTAAAAAAAATTCCTTAAATAAAAGAAATGGGATAGATTGCTTGTACAATACCAATATAGATACTTACATCAGAACTAGGAGCGGAGTAAATTAGATTTTATATTGTAGGGACTAATATGGGGAAGAAAATATAATATATTAAGTTTGCATATATTTTTACGACAAAAATGCATACATAAAACCCATAAAATATATTAAAAATTTAAAACTTTGGTGAGGGTATTAGCAGGCTAACCCTCCTCCCTTAACCATTCAACAGAACCAACAAAACAAATTTTCGAAAATGGAAGAGTATGAGTGGCCAATAGTCAGGTATAATTATTTATGCAACTAAATATAAAATTCATAAATCAATAAAATTTCATTGAAAACAGGGCCAAAAATCATACAAATTGATGGACTATACGATATGCCGATTTTTTTGGTCAAACTATTTAGTTTAGCTTAACTTAGCTTTCATTTGTTTTCTCAGTCACACAATTTTTAATGTAAGGAAAAACTATAAAAGTCATAACTATACACAAGAACGACTTAGGTACCTTTGTAATTCTATATTTATGTCAATGTGATGCTATACACACGTATAAATGATAAACCTGGAAATATTTGTTACTTACAACTTTCAAATAGTAATTCATAAGCCTAAAACCCCAATAGAAACCTAAAAAATGTAAATAAAACTCAAAACAATTGTTGATTTCATTGATCTAGCTCTAACTGATAATAAGCAAATGAGAGCGACAATGATGCTATGGCTAGGGATTTGAAAGATTATATGAATAAGAAATGCGATGGTAAATATCTATATACCTTTCGGTATTCTATTGATCTGACAAGTCATAAGTTGTCATCTTTTCTTGCACTTGAACATCCAAAACTCCTATGGATTTAAATCTTTAGTCATTGATAAATCTAAAGAGAAATCATATGCTCTGAATAAAATTTGACGACGCTTCTGAAACTTTATGTGGTTTGTAAATGTAAAATAAGGAGAGTTTTGCAAATATTTTTGTTATTTAATGAGCATACGCCTATTTCATGCATATAGATTCAATGTATTGGAGCATTTTACATTTAATTGAATCCAAAAAATCTTACCCTTTCAATTATCCAATGGTCTAATATAATGATTTTATTGCTCGTGGTTTTGCTTTCTGGGGTGTCATATAAAAGCAAAATCAAATAAAATCCTATTTCCTTAGACTTAGGCCCATTCAATTGTCCAGCCCATTAAAATGCATCTTCTAGAATTTGGGCTGTGTGTCATTTCGCTTATCATTGCGTGCCTCTCTTTATTGGGAAAAAAAACATGTGTCATTGTTACACTTGTACATTTTCTATAAATAGCACATTGCGAAGACCTATTATTTATATAAAACAAATTTGTTACCGTTTAAAGGTCATCTCCACACCTTCTTCAATTCATATATGCTGTTAGAATATTGGGTTAATTTATTTGGCGTTGGCTACTTCATAAAAGTTGCCTCATTTCACTCACCCAGCAAACTTTTAACTTTGAGAATATGGTATAAAAAGTGTGTCATATGTATATAATTCAATTTGAAAAACTACAAATCACTAGATCATCCTCATTTCCTTCCCTTTAATCCTGAGGGATTAAATTTGAAAATAAAATAATTAAGGTAAAACAAATTCCGGAGTCCTTTTGGTTTCCTTGAGTTTTGAATTAGGTCATTATGTTTTTTTTTTTTTTTTTTTTTTTTTTTTTTTTTTTTTTTTTTTGGGGGGGGGGACCTTGAAGTTTACTCAGATATTCCGTCAGTCCTTTTAGCATAAAACCGTTAAATAAAGGCTAACAATATTGCAAATTTGTTAGACATTGATGATGAGGCTCTCATTAGGCACAAGCGAGTCCACATAGGCTATGACTAGACTACTGTGACTGAGTCCACGTAGGGACTAGTTTCACCATCGAGTCAGGTTAAGGCATTTTTTTGGGAGAGCAGCGGCTGGGTCAACAGTCGCAAAGGAGGCCATGGGAGAAGAGAAGGTCCCCGACCAACCATCAACGTTGATCGCTACTAAGGCCGTGGAGGAAGAGAATATCAGCATCCTCTACATGTAAAGCTTTATGCCCAATTTTGATGAGCTAGCTCACAATCTGCTTTTCAGTCGAAAGCCAAAGCTTTATCCGCATCCTATTTGTAGCAATGAGCCGGTGGGAGGATTATAATATCATATCCATTTTTTAATAGATACAAAGCTTTATTTGTTTTGTTTTACACTCATTCTTGACAGAACTTTTAATTTACATTCCAGTGGATTATACAGTTATATGTGTGGATCAATTTGCCAATGTGCTACTGGGAAATTTAGAGGCTGTTTTGTTAAAGAAGAAAGGTCTAATGGTGTTGCTTGCTTCTCTTCCCCACGGCCTCCTCTGTTAATGATGGCCCCGCCATTGTTCTTCCCATTTAAAAAAGTCCAGCCATAGTCTATGTGAACTCATTTATGCCTAATCAGACCCACATCATCAATATCTAACAGATTTTTAACACGGTTAGTCTTTATTCAATGGTTTATGCTTAAAGGACTAATGGATATAAATGAGTAAGCTTCAAAGACCCAATAAAAAGGGAAAAAAACTCAGGGACCTGATTCAAACTCAAGGTAACTATAAGTAACCAGGAATTAGTTTTCCCAGTCACTAATTTTAAAAAATTAACAGAATTAGTTAATTAGTTAGTTATTTATAATTAATATGTTAATTTATTGAAAATACCCATTTCATCATTTGCATTGTAAACTATTATCATGAAATGCCTTGAAGTATGTGTAAAATAGGACTCTTTGGAAAAAGAATTGCAAATATACAAGGTAAAGTAAATCAAGGTGTCACATTTAGCACCAAAAGAAACTCCTCAACTAGCTCCTACATCTAGCTTCTTTTTTTTTTTTTTCTTTTTTTAACAAAACTCATACTCCCTCCGGTCCTTATTATAAGGCACCAACTAATAAGTTTATTTGGTCCTTTTTATAAGGTACTTGTTTGTTCCCAATGAGCATTAATTATTTGTTTCCATGTCTGCCCATAATTAATGAGGGTAGTGTGTGAGAGTAATAATTAATATAATATTAGAGTTTAGTGTAATTAGTAGGGGTAATATTGGAAGTTACTTAAATTGTAGAGTAACTTTATTGACTTTAACTGTTTTTATTGGTTTGTGAGAAAAGTTAGTTGGTGCCTTATAATAAGGACCAGAGGGAGTATTTGTCTGAATTATTAACCACCATTATTAGACATTGTCAGTTCATTCTAAAGAAATTTGACTTCATTCTAAAGAAATTTGACCGCCAAAAGTTTTTTAAGTACCACCTCCCCAAGCGAGGAGCATTATTATGAAAACTATTAAGCCCCAACAGCATTAGAATGAGAAATACAAAGAGACCTCAAATAATTGGACAAAAATAAGGAAAAATAATTCATTTGTGTTTAGCATGAATTTCAAAAACTGGCTTCATTCCTCGTGAATGAATATTCTTATTTACATACTATTTTATCTTATTTTTTTGGCAAAAATGGGGGGAATCTAAAAAATCAAAGGAAAATTTTGGGTTTGAGAAAAATCAAGAAATTAGTCCCTAATAATAAATATGAACTTTGATGGCCTTACATTGATAACCAGATTAAAGAATCCTCAAAAAGTATTCACTATAAAAAAACATTGAATTTGTTACTGAATTCAAAATTTTTGACAGAAATGGATTTCATTGTTACTGAATTCTTTGACAGAAATGGATTTCTTATAGAATCCTTTCCCTCGCTAATTGAATCATTGCAAATCTGTTTCTAATTTTTTTTTTTTTTAAAAAAATTTAAAAATATCACACGGCCTCTACCATAATAAGCCATGTGTCACCTCGTTGTCACCTCAATGACGGCACCTCACCAGTGTTACCCCATGTCACCTCCGGCAACCACCACCTCATTACCAGTGTCACTGTGGGTGTTCCTGCCGCCAGCCGCCACTACATCGTCGACCGCCAACTGACAACGTATGGCCCCGATCACAGCGCCATATATTTCTTCCTCGCCCTGCCATGTGTCACCACACCATGATACTGAAAAGGTGCTTTCTTCCCGCAGGTTCAAGCCTTTCCTTGTTGAACTGCAATGCATTTACCCTCTTTTATCACAAAATTATATATACAATATTTTCATACATAATCAATTATATATATATATATATATATAGATATTCCAACATATGTGTGTATTACATTATGTACTTGCTTTTTATCCAACATAATTTTTATATATTTATATGGCTGTTAATATCAAAATTTTTATGTCTTTAAAAATATTATTTTAAATATAAAATTTAACAAAAATATAATAAAATTTTTTTTTTTTTCTGGGGTATTACGTTTGGAATTTTCCATGAAAATTATATGCGAAACAATTCTGTCTGAAATTGAGTGTTCTTTTTTTGGGGGGGGGGGGGGGGAGTGTTTGTGGAAGATTAAACCCAATTTAATTGAAAAATTAGTTATTTGTGGAAGGTGAAACCAACTTTAATTGTAAAAATAGAGTTAAGTACCATATTTTTAAGAATTGAAAAAAAAAAAAAAACCTACATGGCCTTCCCAAAGTAAATATGTCACGTGATTCTATGGATGGATAAATGGAAGAATAATTGTTGCATAACCGTAAGAGGCCACTAAAATATGATCTTTTTTTAAGGAGGTGCACTTGAATTAATTTTTCAGTTGAAGAAATCTCCTGTTATCTCCTGTTACACTAGTGGGAAGAGCCATCAAACACAAGAAGTTAAATCCTCGCTATATCAGTCCTTTTGAGATTTTAGCAAAAAGAGGGCTGTAGCATATCAATTGGCACCGCCGCCAAATTTGAGCGAGGTTGCATGATGTCTTCCACGTCTCTTAGTTGAAGAAATATCAATCGGATCCAAAGCACGTCCTTGAGTATGAGGGTGTTGAGGTGCGGGAAGATCATACATTTGCGGTAGAGCCGGCAGTTATCGAATATCAAGAAAAGCAGCTTAGGCGTAGAAGTATTCCTTTTGTGAAGGTGGTTTGGAGAGGGTTATCTGATAGAGAAGCGACATGGGAAACAGTTCAGGATATGAAAGAGAAATATCCAGAGTTTATGTCTAGAAACATGATAAATGTATAGACAAATTTCGAGGACGAAATTTATTTTACGGGTGGAGAAATGTAACATCCTCAATTTTCATGTAAATTAATTATTGGAATATGAAAGTTTCTCACCAAGTAGCGGTCAATGGTATACTATTTTTCTAACAAGATGAATTAATTATTGGAAAAAAAAGGTATATGAAGAATTATTTGAAAAGGTGGCAACTAAATCTGGTTATAGATAATTTAAGATAAGTAATGTTAAAGGAGTTGAAAAAATATTTTTCCTCATTATTTCTATAATTTTTGTCAAATAAAAGGAGGGGAAAATCCTGATGAAAAATTAGTGAAGTTTCAATATAAGTCTAAATTGCCTTTGAAAGGTGGACATTAGATGAAAATTAATTAATTAATTAAGAGGAAAAATTGTGCATATCAAATAAGGCATGGAAAAAGTTGGACATGTTGTACAAGTAAGGGAAACAATACATAATATATTATTATACTCCCTCAGAAATCCCTGCACGTATGGATGAAGCAAAAGAGAATGGAATATATAAATAATAATTCCCACATGGGGAAAAGGAGTAAATGGGATATTGGATAGACAATGTCACATTAGTACAGAAAAGAAGTAGTGGCCCCACGTGGAGTAAAAAAGGAAAGCACACAGGAATTTTTTTTTTTTCCACTAGTTCCCAAATGAAAGAAAGAAGGGAGAATTACACTCGGTCCCAAGGAGCAGAGATATTTACATTTAGGTCCCTTGAATTCATGAAATTACACGAAGTCCCTAGGGACTTCGTGTAATTATTTGTGGAAGCAAAATTACTTTTTTGCCCAAAGGAGAAAACGCCTACGGACCTCAAAATTGAAAAATCAGATTTGCAACAAAAAATTCTATATTTGTGACCAATTCCTATTTTAACAACAATTTTTGAAAACCTGGATTTTTTCAATTCGAGGTCCAGGAGAGGCCATTTGCAACAAGAAATTCTATATTTACAAGAGAATTCCTATTTTAACAACAACTTTTGAAAACCTGAATTTTTTCAATTTCGAGGTCCGAGGCCATTTGCAACAAGAAATTCTATATTTACAACGAATTCCTATTTTAACAACAACTTTTGAAAACCTGGATTTTTTCAATTCTGAGGTCCAGAGGCCATTTGCAACAAGAAATTCTATATTTACAGTCAATTCCTATTTTAACAACAACTTTTGAAAACCTGGATTTTTTCATTCGAGGTCCGAGGCTATTTGCAATAAGAAATTCTATATTTATAACAAATTCCTATTTTAACAACAACTTTTGAAAACCTGGATTTTTTAATTTCGAGGTCGGAGGCTATTTCTCCTTTGGGCAAAAAAGTAATTTTGCTTCGACAAATAATTACACGAAGTCCCTAGGGACTTGTGTAATTTCATGAATTCAAGGGACCTAAATATAAATATCTCTGTTCCTTGGGACTGAGTGTAATTTTCCCAAGAAAGAATCAAAAGGGAATACATAAAATAAAAATAATAAAAAAAATCACTACCCACCTATCTGAATTCGCTGGACGAAAGGGAGTGAAGGAATGATTTGATGGATGGGGACAACACACTATTAATGAATGAATGAAGAGTTATCACGTGAAGCAAGAGATGATGGACACAATTTTTTCCAATATTTCCTCAAGCAAGCATTTAAGAGGAAGGTAAGGATTTCGAAAACTTATCCCACCTTCTTCCACATTCTTTCACGTTAAATTAGAGGTGGTTGAGGAAAATTCCCTTCTGATGCATTGAAGGATAAATCTGAAAGGAAAAAGAAGAAAGTGAAAGATCAAGTTTCTAGTGGGAGAAGAATTAATAAGGATCAAGCCTCAATTCGTTAGAAGACCAAGATCAAGTAAGTAATAGTCCTAGCTATCTTATAACCTTATAGTTGCTAAGTTGGAAATATTTGTTTCTTGAGTGTATAATCGTTGGTTGGGTCTGAGTAATGGATAAAATGGGTAAGTAGAGAATCAAATATGAAATTTTTAATCTAGGAAGAAATATTAGTATGAGATAAGAAGAGTTGGTGGTTAAAAATGGTAGATTGGTTGTTTAATCAAGGGGAAGAATTTCGTCCAGCCCCCTAAACACCATGATCTGATTCTTTTTTGGAAGTTTTAATATCTTTGAAATGTTTAAAATGATTATTTGTATAGGAGTAAGCTTGGATCATTTTTTTTTTTAGAATCAAGAATAAGAATTAAAAACATTGAAATCTGCTTATTGAAGGATTTGTGAGAGTCAGTTAGCTTGCTTATGCGTTTTGACCTATCAAATGGACATTGGAAATTCTGAAATTTTACGGATAGAAAGTAGACATCCCAAGGATTAATTTGGTAGGTAACACCAAATTTTTTGAGCTTTGTACTAAGAGAACCAAATTTTTGAAAACAGCCCCCAAATCTGAAACTTTTGTCTGACCTGAGGTGGTGTTCGGGTTTTTATCTGGAGTTTTGGTTGCAACTGGTCCACATGAATATTTTTTATTGAAAATAGACACACTAAGGATCAGTTGGCATTTTGAATCACCTCAATCGGATTTGTTTAGATTTAGTTATGATTTTGTGAAAATCAAACAGTGTTTCTGGAATTTTTTGAGAAAGAGGTCGAAATTGGAAAGGAATTTACCAACAATGAATTTATTTTTGGAAAAAAAGAATTTAGAGTTTTTTTTGAATGGTTGAAAAAGGCTTATTTTAAGCCGGAAAATAAATATTTAAGGAGGAGTTATTTATATTTATATTTTGGGTTATTTTAGGGTTCTTGTGATTTTCGTGCACTCGGGGAAAAATTTACCAATATTTGTGGTCGTCGGGTAGTAGCCTTAATCCTCATATGTTCTGCGTTTCTTTGTATGTTTATATTTTCCATGATTGTGGACCCGTGTCTCCCGAAAAGGGACATGCGTTTATATGCATTCAGTGTGGTTCGGGTTCGAAGCCCAACTACGGTGTGTTTCCTAGCGATGTAGATCCAGGGATTGCTTTGTTGAGCAGTCCTGCGTTTGTTTCTAGGACATGTAGTCCTTCCGCAGTCAACACGGTATACTTGGTATGTTGTATTTGTGTTACTGCCCGTTTGTTACTGAATGCTATTATTTGGTGTTTTCCTGATTATGATTACATACATACACTGTTTATGCATTACATATGAGATTAATGGTTACTGTAGGATTCATTATTGAATCCCAGATTTTTGTAAAGCTTCAGGAAGTACTACGAGGGCTGTACCTGGAGAGATGAGTAAAATTACTGGGCAGGAGTAGTTGAAGTTGAAGGTGGCGAGGAAATTTATATTGTGATTTATTTTGAGGTTGAATGACTGTATATTATTTTGGCCTTTTTGGCATTAATGGATGACTGTGTATCTAACCCTTTGGGGATTTTATTTTGTTATTGACATTTAATCATACCAATATTGTCTGAAATTCAACTGGGAAATGCTCTGTTGCGATTAAACTCTAATGCATGTTAATAAATAGTAATTAAATGATATATGGTAATTATTAAAAGGAATCCCTCTATCCGCCACCCGGAAGGGTGAGGCCGATAGGGATGTTACAAATTTCATATAGGATCAACACATATTAAGTGAGCTACATAATGCATACCATGTCCATGGGGCCGGTTCATTGTCATATCTACCAAATAAGTACTGGTAAACTTTCAAGCCCTAATTAAGCATAAGCCTTTAGAAAAGTTGCATGAAATCAAGACCCAGAGCATGGAAATAAAACAAAGAAAGAAATGTCACATCTACCTGCATTTCGTGTTTTCGCCAACACTTTTCAATTTGGCAAATGCCATCATAACGTAATCCTTTCTCAGGGGGCATGAGGATCGCGTCTTCTTGTGAGATCTGCTCATTTAGATTAAAGAGGTAACACATAAAGCTTTGTAACACTAGTGCAAAAAAAGGCTTTAAGACCGCCTCATTTAGAGCGGACAATGGACACCCGGTCTTAAAGGAATGACCGTTGGCGATTCCGTAAATATAAAGAACTTCTTCCCTTGGACCAATTTTTCACCACTCTTAAAAACATTATTGAGACCGACTAAAATACAACCGGTCTTAAAAATTGAACTGAAATTTCAATTACTTTCTAAATATATCTCATATAGCCGTACTTATATTTTTTGCAAAGTAAAACATAATAAGGAAAAATTTAAAAATAAAAATTCTAAAGTTTTAAGACCGAACTTATCAAGAAGATGGTCTTAAAAGTTTTCTTTCAAGACTAGGACATATGATACTTCCCGGTGCGAAAAAGTTCATTAATATTAAGACCGGCGTTTTAAAAGGAACGGTCTTAAAGGTTAAACTTTTAAGATTGGACGTTTAATATGACCGGGATTAATGTAAATATTAAGACCGTCTCTTTTTCATCTGGTCTTAAAAATCCACGCAAGTTATACATTTCTTCGCGCGAAAGCTTTTGTTACTCTGTGGAGAACCTCATTCACGTTCGAAACCCTTCTTGTTGCATTACCTCTCTTCTCGCCCACGTACCATCAGCCCCCGTTACTCTCTCATTTGCTAAGGCATTCCTCTCTTCTGTCTCGAAAATGGACGGTGAAAATGAATCTATTCGTGTTCCGCAACGCGCCGGTTCGGTGTGTGGCGGGTGTGAGTGAGAACGAACCCTCTTCATCTCACAATGAGGCTCGTAATCGCCCCGCACGCCGTGGTAGAAGAGGCACACGAATGATGGATGTGACCCTAAGTCGGACTTCGGGTCAAAGCTCGAGATTGAGTTTAATGCAAGGTTGGAACCCGTCGGGTCCTAATAAAAGCAAATATAATAGTTTTGTTGGCTATCTAGCACGCGGCAAGGTTAGCATCTTGACGGATGAGTGGAAAAGTGTGGACTCTAAGAATGTAAAGGATCCTATTTGGGAGACTATCAGGGTTACATACACGTCCGATGTCGAGGAAGTTGAAAGACAAGACATTGTCTTATTGTGCTGATCGGTGGAGGAAGTTTAAGACCTTTCTCGCTAACACGTATATTTTCTCCGAGGTTCCGCTTGCCAAACATCCTTGGGAAGTTTACACATTTATTGATGAACGAATTTGGCGACAATTTGTTCTTACGGACCACTCTCGAAGCTCGGTGAGTTTATATTTAGTTTTGTTTTCCCTTTTGTTTGCTTATTAACTCGTGCGGATATGTGAATGTTATTGTGTTCATGTAATCCTGTTAGTTATAGAATGGTTCGGTGTGTGAATAGAAGTATACATTTCCTGCCTTTGTCTATGCAAGTGTGATATGTCAACCCTGAAAAGGTAAATTACTGATGAGAAGGTATTAATTGTGTAATGGTTTGTCTTGCAAAGGAGGGAATGAATAGTCTTAAAAGGGGAAACTTTATATACCCAATTGTTACTATCTAATGGGGACCTGCTGATCCCATTTGAATGCCTTAAAAGGATCAAGTTTGTATTATTCTCGTAAGCCTTTGTCTATGCAAGTCCGATATGTCAACCCCGAAAAGGTAAATTACGATGAGAAGGTATTAATTCTGTAATGGTTTGTCTTGCAAAGGAGGAAATGAATAGTCTTAAAAGGGGAAACTTTATATACCCAATTGTTACTATCTAATGGGATTTCGCTAATCCCATTTCGGATGCCTTAAAAAGGATCAAGTTTGTATTATTCGTAAGCATAATTCTCTTTTGTTTCTTAACCTATCTATCTAGCTAGCACTACAAAATATAGCTCCAATTTCTTCTACAATTATACATCTTCCTTAAATAAAATGTTGAAACTTGATGAAGTGAAGAATTTGACTACCGTTTGATTGACGTTCATATGAAGCGAAGTTCTCTAATTTCGTTAGTGACATGCATTCGGAATTCATAATTAATAGATGTTTTCAATCTGATTCACGAAAAGAAGGGAACAAGCACAGGAGATAGGTAGAAAGAATGATTGCCCTCATAGGGCTTCTCGCGGTGGATATCAAAAAGGCCGAAAAGATTTGATGGCTGCCAAGCGGAAAGAGATTGGATGATGAAGCGAGAATCCAATCCTTCGTGATACATGCTCCTCCATCTCCAATACGTCGCGAGGATTTGTGGTTGCATATTCGGCAAAAGCCAAGCGGCGCCTACACGAGTGAACAAACTTGTCTAGTTCTTGAAAGAATTGTAAGTATCGTTATTGTTATTTTTTAGTTACTAAACATGTTTCATTACTAAGCTTCTCGTTATCTGTATCTTACAGGAAGATCTTAAAAAGAAAGAAGCGAGAGGGATCTTTGTGTCGGACGGGAGGAATGATGTTCGACCGTTGCGGACCGAAAACTGGATCACCCGGGCGTGTAAGGGGGATTGGAGGACGGGTAGGCATAAAGCAAGTCTTTGGTACATCCAAACGCCATAGACAAAGTATGGTTACCCGGGAGGAGATGGACCAGGACGCGGCCGCTAATGAAGCTTCAATGGCGCAATGTTTCAATCCGAGATGAGCCGGATGAGGAGGAACCGAGTCGGTGAGGCTGCTTTTGAGAAATCGTCCGAGACCCGTATTCCCTTCACACACTCACCTGCAACTGTGTAGCTGAGCACTAGAGGGAGCTGCATTGTTGGACAGTCAGAGCAACCTTGTAACCTTTATGTGGAGGATCCCGATCATCATGATGGACGATTATTGGTTGCAAAAGGGACCGTTCACAACTTGGGATCAACTGTACACCACCAACAAATGCCTGATGATGAAGTCGAGTGTCGTTGAAAAGGTGATCATTGATGCACGGCTCCTCTCCAAACCGATGAGTGAAGCTTGTGAGTGATGTCAATGGAACCTTCATCCCTTGGCCAGTGAAGCTTGTACATGTCTCTACTGCTCCTGAAGCTTCAACCCCTCCTCTTCAAGTTCCATCCCCTCGTCAAGTTCCATCCCTTCCTCAAGCTCCATCCCCTCCTCAAGCTCTATCCCCTACTGCTAAGTTGGCTGCTGCCAGGGAAAAAATATCCGATCTGATGAAGAGTGGATATTTTAAGGATAAATCGTGGCCTGCCAATGAAGTAGTAGGCGTCCCTCATCCTATGCCCGTTCAAGTTGACACCGTTGATGTTGAGTCCCCTTTGCTTCCTCAACGGGAGCTTCTTGATGCAATTGTTAGAATTTTTATGAAGTAAGTATCTTTGTCTATGAGTACATCATTTAAATGCATCGTTTAGACATACATACATATATACTAATTCCCTGATCGATGTCATTATGGTAGGTTCTTGCATCATGAATTGGTTCAAAGGTGTAGGATCAACAATTTTGGATTCTTGTGCCCTGTCTATTCAAGTCAAACAACCATGGAGGAGAGACGGGGAGTACATATCAAAGAGGTTGTGTGAAGTGAGCGAGAAAGTCTGTACTTTTTGCCATTCTTCCACAGGTACATATCAAAAATCTTGTCCGCAATTCACTTAATTCTGCTACATATATCACTTCGAGTATAGTTCTGCGATGTGAATTTTCAGCCGCCACTGGTAGTTGGTCCTCATGTGCATGGAGGAGCATAAAGTTATCTTCTTATGCTCCACTCACACTGAGCCATTGCCTACGTTGGTGCAGACCATCAACGAGTAAGCATGTCATTTTGATTCTCTTGTCGAAATCTCTGCTGTGAATTTTCGGTGAATCATTGATAAATTTGTGATTTTGATGATAGTGCCATGAGGACCTTCCAAAGAGTAGAAAAGAAAAGGCGTGCTACTCGGGACAAAGACCCCATATGGTACGGACCGGAGGTTGGTACAATATTTGTAGCACACTGTTGCCTTGTGAACTTGGTCATTGAGCTATATATATGCTCTTATATATATTTCTTGTTCTTTTCGACCCGTCGGCAACCACGAGAGTCCAACTTATGTGGCCGGTACGTCATGAAACACATGTATGATATTACAAGGCGAGGGGATACTAAATTAAGCGCAAAGGTAAATGTATTTGATGTTACATATTATGCAAGTTAATTCAGTTTCGCTTCTTGTTACAAATGAAATATGCACGCAAGTTAATTCGATTCTTTGTCATTGATGTTACGGATGTTTCAATGCAAAACTCCCTTTTCTGATGATGAACTGGAGCACATACGTAATGTGTTTTGTGAATATCTATATGGTCTAATCTTAGAGTCAGAAAAAGGACAATAATTAATGTCCTAAATTCATTTGTAAGTATATTCTCGTAGCAACAATAATCGATCTTACGTAAATTTGTTTATTTTTTTGAACAATTCATTTGTAAATATACATAGGCAATGTAAAATTCAATAAATAAATTTAGTTAATTTTTCGAACAATTTTCTTGTGTCCATTTTGGGTTTCGAATGTATTATTGGATGGTGGATATAGCTATTTATTTTAGTGTTTGAAATCGAGACTTTTAGGATTTGTTCATTAACATGTCCGGTCTTAAAGGTCCATAAAGTGTTCGGTGTAAAAAGTATGAGACTTTTAGGACCGTATATTGCTTTAGTGTCCGCTCCTAAAAGCTTAAAAAACCACATGAACTTTTAGGTCCGGACGTATTATAAAAGGTCGGTCTTAAAAGTCACTCTTAAAAGCCCGCTTAACTTTTAGGACCGTATATTTATAAATAATCGGTCTTAAAAGTCCTTTGCTTACAAGTCTGCTTAACTTTTAGGACCGTATGTTGTTATTTGTGCGATCTTAAAAGTCAATCACCTTTAAATACCCCTTTTCAGACAAATTAAATGGATAGGGTTGAAGACAACCGAGGTTCTGGCGTTCTGCTCAAGCTAGGTCCTTCATTATCATCGTTTTTACCTCTCCATGTGTAGAGGCAGCATATCGGTGTCCCTTTTATTTTGTCTTTTGTCTTTTTGTCGGAAAAAGAAGGAAGATAATGAAAAGGACACTTTTTTTCTAACATGGGGAGGTAAAACCGACGTCAACGAAGGTCCAACCTTGAGAAGAATAGTCACTTTGTTTGTTCTTATCCGAATAAGGTAAAAGCTCCTTTTTTTTGTATGTTCTTAACTGTATTATGTGAATTTCTGTTGTTGGATTTACACGAGGACAATGTTTTGTTTGTTTCCTTTTTGTCGGAAAAAGAAAGACGATAATGAAAAGGACAAGAGGCAATCGGATATGGAAACCAAAGGCGACAAAAATGGCAGTGTTTTTAGGACCGTCGATTTACTAACTAAAGTCTTCGTTCTTTTATTTTAGGTTTTTTAGTCTCGCCATTATCCATCCTTCATAGTTGCCTTGTTTATTACTTTCCAGGTTCAGATAATGGGATAAAGTACTAAACTTGTACAAGAACAAAATTTAAAAATATTTTATTTACTAATTTTTTTACGCGCCCTATAGGGCAGCGATCACAAAAAAATCAAAATAAAAAAGCAACAAAAAAAAAACTAATCCCTCTCGTAGTCGGAGGGGGAGGGGGCGTCGGAGTTGTCGAGTCGTCGGAGTCGTCTTCGGCGGGATCGTACTTCACGTCATTGGCGTGGAGTACCATGTTCACTTGTTGTTCATGGTATGAGCAAGCTGAACCAATTGGCCCAAATGTCGATCGATTTGATCGACGCGGGCCCTGATGGATCGCACCAAGCGCTTCACGGTCGGATTTGGAGGAGGCGGTGGCGGGGGGCTGAGGTTGAAGAGGAGGAGGAGGAAACGGAGGACTGGGGAGAAGAATGTGAAGAAAGTACGGTAACAACGGGTTTAAATAGAGAACCCATCTGAACAATGTGAAACGTAGGAAACTTTAATGAGGAGACGCATTGTTCATCGAATACGAGGAGACGCCTAGTTGGGAAGTTTATGCGGAAGCCGAAGAGACTCTCGCATCATTCATTTGAAAGTGTGTAAGTACGGGTAAATGATAAAAGGTCGGTCTTAAAAGTAAGACTTTTAGGACCGGACTTATTATAAAAGATCGGTCTAAATAATAGAATTTTATACCGCATACCTATAAGTACCGGGTTAATGATAAAAGGTCGGTCTTAAAAGTAATTTAGACTTTTAGGACCGGATATTTTAAAAAATGTCGGTCTTAAAATAAAATGAATTGCAAAAATATTAAATAATGGAATTTTATACCGCGTACCTATAACTCCTTATTAATTCCTCACTACCTCGTAACTCCAAACTACGTACGTGGTTATCTGAGAACAGCTCTCTGCCTTTATTAATTAACTCCTCATACCTCTCGCTTTTTGCTCAAACCATGGTTAGACTCAAGAGAACCGCTCATAGGGGTGCTCTTAGTCGTGATGCTCGTGCCTTCCATCGATCGTTATACGGTGCGCCTCCTCCATCGAGAGTCGTCCTATTGTGACAGAAGAGTCTCGGGTCGTTGGACCCATTGTTATTTCTTCGGATGATGAAGAGGTTCCCGCTCCCCTCTCCAACCTCTTGGCCCCACCGCGACTACTACGACCCCTCCTCTTTCCTCTAATGAAGCATTGTGGCTGAATCGAGTAAGACAAACTTCTTTGATCTCGGTGGGAAATTAATGTTGTTCACGCCGAAATTGCCAAGGCTTTGGAGGATAATAAGCTTTACGAGATGTTTAGTCGATTCTTGTTTTTGATAATTTTCGCTTGTTTTTCTTTTGTATTTTTTCTTGTGTAAAAAATCCGTCGGGGTGCTTGTTTTTGATAATGCAAGTAATATATGTAATTAAAGAAACTCTGTTTTCCTTTAATTTTTATTCATTCGATTCTTTGCGCTCGCCAAATCCTTTTTTAGAAATCACAAAAATGAGGAATTTTAGGGACCGGAGTATTATAAAACGGCGGTCTTAAAAAATTGTATATATA
This sequence comes from Acacia acuminata, assembly GCA_019022655.1. NCBI lineage: Eukaryota > Viridiplantae > Streptophyta > Magnoliopsida > Fabales > Fabaceae > Acacia > Acacia acuminata. The sequence continues at coordinate 322,154 of JAFJYI010000329.1, forward strand.
GAATCGTCTACTTTTTAATGAACCGGTTTAATTGTCTCAATTTAGGTCCGGAGTATTATAAAACTCCGGTCTTAATAAAATCCCAAATATAAAACATGTCTCGCTACGTCGCGGAATATTAAATTTCCCTCTCGAACTTCTCTTGTCGCGCCTAAAGTGTTACTCGGGTTACGTCGCCACTTCGTCGCCGGGTTCGCGTTGCTCTCTCGACAATCACTTTCTGGTTCCTTAGCTAAACGTCTATAGACCAAGCTGTAAGAGGTGTTTCGGTTATATAACTTTATGATTTTCTGCTCATCGTTCTGGGTTTTTCTGGGTTGAGCGAAATCGATCAAATGTTCTTGTGGGTTTCGTGTTGTTAATGGATATTGTATTTTGAAGATTATAATTGCACTTTAGACCTACCCAACGACCAATAAATGTTTTTAGGGTACTCTTTCATGCGCAACATCAACGTTCGTGGCGGGAGAAGAAAGACTAATCAAACGCATTTGAATTTATATGATACGGTGAGTCCACAAGACCTTCATGCGATGCATTTAATTTCCTCGTCATGCATTTATTTTGGTTCTTGGATTCACTGCGATACATTTATGACCAAAAGTGATTCTTCGTTCTGCATTTAATGAGCAAGTTTATCCCAAAAAAAAAAGGAAAAAAAAAAGACAAAACTGACATTTGAGCATATATATGTATGTTAAATCTTTCCGTCTATATATATAGGAATTCTACTATGGATCACAGTTGGATAAATGCTAAACGGACGAGTGTTGAATATCAGAATGGGGTGAGGGACTTTATAAAATTTGCTAAACAAAATGCCCATGCCGAGGGTGGGAAGTTTTATTGCCCTTGTGTAAAATGTTTGAATGAGAGGCGACTAAGTCGAAGTTATACACACATATTTAATTTGTGAAGGAATTTGTAAGACTTATACAGTATGGGTATGGCATGGTGAAAAAATACCAAGTGGGTCTCAACATAGGGAAGTGACCTTTGATGATAATGACACGGATATGGATGATCACATAGAGGACATTATCCGTGATGTAGGAGAAGAGGCTTTTCATCAATCACATGCATATGGTAATATGTGCGTGATGCGAGACCCTCTATACCGTGGGTGTAAAAAATACCAATTGTTGAACTTTGTATTGAAATTGGTAAGCTTGAAGGCACGTCATGGATGGAGCGACAAGAGCTTTTCGAAATGCTTGAGGCTTTTAAGGACATGCTTCCGGATGATAATGTGTTGCCGCATCGATACTATGATGCTAAGAAAATACTTTGTCCACTGGGGATGGAGTACAAAAAGATCCATGCATGCCCGAATGATTGCGTGTTGTATAGAAAAGAGTTTGAAGAGGAGCAGAATTGTCCGAAATGTGAAACCCCAAGGTACAAGTCAAATAAGGGGCCTGCAAAAGTGTTGTGGTATCTTCCAATCATACCAAGGTTCAAGCGGTTGTTTGCGAATGAAAATGATGCAAAAAATTTGAGGTGGCATGCGAGATGAGAGGATTTCGATGGAAAACTTCGACATCCGGCCGATTCTTCTCAATGGAAGAAAATCGATCAATTATTTCCGAACTTCGGCGAAGAACCTAGGAACCTTAGGCTTGCCCTTAGCACGGATGACATGAATCCATATGGAAGCCTTAGCAAAGCATACATAGTTCATGGCTGTACTACGATTATTTACAACTTATCTCCAATGTTATGCATGAAACGAAAGTACATCATCTTGTCTATGTTGATTTCGAGACCGAAACAACCCGGAAATGACATTGATGTTTACCTTGAGCCCTTGATCGAAGACTTGAAGGAGTTGTGGGCGAGAAGGTGTTGATGTTTTTGACTCTTTCAAGAAGGAGGTGTTTAAAATGCGAGCCATGATATTTTGTACTATAAACGACTTCCCAAAGATATGGGAACTTGTTAGGGTATAGTGTAAAAGGCCATAAAGCATGTCCGGTTTGTGAAGAAGGCACACGCTACCATCAACTTCAACATGGAAGAAAGACGGTTTATCTTGGACATAGGAGATTTCTTAGATGGGGCCACCCATATCGTCGATTGAAGAAAGCCTTTTTTGGTGGCCAAGAGTATGAAGATGCTCCGGTGGCATTGATTGGGGAGCAAGTTTATGAAAAGGTGAAAAATATCAATGTCGTATTCGGTAAGACTGCAAAGAGTAGAAAAGAAACAAATATATGGAAAAAGAGATCTGTATTCTTTGATCTTCCAAATTGGCGCAATCTTGATGTGAGACACAGTATTGATGTCATGCATATGGAGAAAAACGTAAGTGATAGTATTGTCGGCACGCTTCTCAACATACAAGGTAGTTCCAAGGATGGTGTGAAGGCAAGATTGGATCTGATAGCAATGGGAATACGCAAAGAGTTACATCCAAGGCCAGATGGGAAGAGAACTTATTGTCCCCGGCTTCTCATACTTTGTCTAAGGATGAGAAACGAAGTTTTTGTGAGTGTTTACATGGCACAAAAGTTCCCACGGGGTATTCTTCAAATTTTAAGAGGGTTGTATCGATGAAGGACTTGAAATTAGTAGGCCAAAAGTCTCATGATTGTCATGTCTTGATGCAACGACTACTCCCAATAGCTATTCGAGGCATCGCCTAGAATATGATCTTCGGGTCGTTTTGACTAGACTTTGTGTCTTCTTCAATGCGCTTTGTAGTAAAGTTTTTGAGATTGAAAAGTTGGATGAATTGGAGAATGAAGGATATCTTATCTTGTGCCACCTTGAGAAGCTTTTTGTTCCTACATTTTTTGACATCATGGTTCATCTAATTGTTCATCTAGTGAGGGAGATAAAGATGTGCGGCCCTATCCATTTACGGTGGATGTAGCCAATTGAAAGATCTATGAAATTCCTAAAAGGGTACGTGAAGAACGCATACCGGCCGAAGCATCGATTGTTCGAGAAATATGTTTGAAGAAGCCATGGAATTTTGTCAAGATTATTTGGCCAAAGTAAGACATATTGAGCTTCCAAAACGTCGGCATGCGATGGGGGTAGACGAGGGGCTTCCGTAAAGAGTGTGGATCGATGAATTGTCACAAGTCCACTTATACATCTTGAATAACGTCGATGAAGTTCAAGCCGCATAGCTGCACATAAAGCATTGTAAGGAAAGAAAATCATCGAATGTGAACAAAGGTTGATTAGGGAGCATAACGAGAACTTTTGCAAACTGGTTCAAACAAAAGGTCGAGGGAGAGGAATGTGTTTCGATACAATCAAATGGTTAGCAGGTGGTCCGAGGTTGATGTCATAAGTTGGAGTTCGTATGTGATCAATGGTTATACATTTTACACGAAGTCCCTAGATGATACGAACACGATCCCGGAAGCAGGTGGTGTTATGTTAGAGGTGAATCTATGCACTTCTCCGGTTCGAAAGACAAGAGCCCTTTATTGGCGGTCATGCCATATTATGGGGTTATTGAAGAGATTTGGGAGGTGGACTATGTGAAAATTAGATTTCCCATTTTCAAATGCAAGTGGCTTAATGTCAATAATGGTGTTCGGATCGATCGGCTAGGATTTACATTAGTCGATGTCAATGGTAGAAGTTTTGGAGATGAACCTTTTATTATGGCGGACCGGGCAAAACAAGTGTTCTATATCACCGACCAAGAAGATAAAATGTGGTGCGTAGCTCTCCAAGGAAAGAGGGTCATTGATATTGATGAGGAAATGAATTCAAATTATGGTATTCCGAGAGTACTCCTTTTTCAAGGGGTCTAGGACATGAACGAAGAAGATGAAGCGGATAATGAACCCGGCATAAGAAGTGATCATCAAGAAGGGATATGGGAAGATATCACTTTATAAAAGAGTCAATTCATAAGGTAATATTCATATGCAGATTTCTTTGAAGACTTTAAGGCTTTAACTATATATATTATATTCCTTCTATCTATGTTCATAGTTAATGTCACTGACTATGAATTTTGTTCTTGTTTTATTTTTGTGGCGGGATCCGATCCAAAGGGGCATGTTATATAAGAGGATGTTACGTTGTTGGGTGGGGGAATCAGATGAAGGCATGGTGAATATTATTTTGGGCGCATGTATGTTGTACTTGTAACTTATTGTATTTGTAAGTAAGTTATCTTATTGTATGAATTAATTTAGGTGTTGTAGTCATAGTAATCATTAATTAAGAGGCCAAATAGCTCATGGTGAATAATATTTGTATTCTTTTTCCAATTCAATTTATTCAAATAATTGTTCATAGCTTGTAGCTTAAAGTATCGACTTTTATGTCTTTGGATTGGGTGGTGGATTTGTGTATATATATAATCAGGAAGAACAGCAGGGAAAAATTCGGGAAAATTTAGACCGGAAATAATAAGCCGGTCTTAAATGTTCACTTGTTAAGACCGGATGTAATTATATGACCGGTCTTAAAGGTCAGAACTTTTGAGTTTTGATATTAAACCCGGTCTTAAAAGTTGGTCTTTTAAGACCGGTATATTTAGACGTCCGGTCTTAAATCAAAATCTTTAAGACCGGATGTTTTTATCATCCACTCTTGAAAGTCAGTCCTTTAAGACCGTGTGTAATTAGTTGTGTGGTCTTAGAAGCCGCTATTTTTCAGACCGTATGTGTCTTGTCCGGTCTTATAATTATGATCTTTTAAGAGCGGCCTATTTTTTGTCTGGTCTTAAAAGTTGAGCATTAGGATCGAACAAAAAATATTTCGGCTTCATTTAGTACAACTTTTTAAGACCCACATTTTTAAATGTCCAGTCTTAAAAGAGTTTCTTTAAGACCGGTTCGAGTCCGGTCTTAAATGGTAGACTTTTAATATCATTTTGGAACAAGACCGATCGCATATCCGGTCTTACGATCCCTTTTTGTCCGGTCTTAAAAGCCTTTTTTGCACTAGTGTAAGTATGATTAAGGCTCAGTAAATCAATTAGATATCCCCGAAAAGTCTTATAAGAAAGCAAATAGCCCGAAATTTTAAGCTATTTAAAACCCCGAACGCAAATTTACGCAAAAAACACAGAATTTACAATCGAAAACACCATAAAAAGAAACGCTACACGAAATAAAATTTTTTTTGCGGGAGAGATTCGGAGGGATTGAGGAAAAGGAAAAAGTTTTAGGACATTAATTCAAAGGGATTCAAAATGAATGATAAGAATGAAAATGATTGACAAAAATAAAATAAATAAATACTTAAATAAAAGAAATGACCTCTATTATTTGTTCAATACTAATATAGCAAAACAAAGAGCAAAGTTTAAGTGAAAAAATACTCATGTGTTTTATCCTTAGGAGCGTCTAACATCAAATGCTTCTTTTGGACACAAAAATGCACACTAGCTTTCTCAATTAGAGCAAAAATGCACATCTCCGTTGACCACACTAACATCTGTTACTTTTTTATTTGGTGGGCCCAGTTTATCCACGTGTCATCTCCATGGCTTCCTCTCTTGCCCTCTTTCTTCTTACTCTCTTTCCCTATATCTCCTTTATCTCTCTCGTGTCAAAACAGAGCTCCATGCAAATCAACAGAGATAAATCCAACACTCCCAGTGAGGCACCAACATTTGGTGCTGCTGGTGTCGCTACTGGTAGATCATGAACTTGAGTCTGGCTCGGTGCTTCAGTTCTCGGTGCAACGTGATAAGGTGATGGAGCTTCTGCTCCAATTGTTGTAACCCCTGAATTGATTCCTTCTCTTGCTTCCATAGATATAATTTATTTTTCCCTTCGAGGTTTATAGAATCAAACGAGAATCTGCAACACCAGAAATCCTGAATCGATGAGGAAAATAAAAGGGAAGAGAATGTGAAAACTACATATTTGCTTTCGATAACCATCAATGCCTTTAACATTCTTAGAATGCTCCAAGGGAAAAGTGACTCAACAATGCCCAAGAAAGAATCGAACGGACAACGGAGTAAACGACTTTGAGTTGAAACAATTGTGTCACTAAACTAGGTTATGTGCAAAATCGTTGAAATCACAGTACAGGTCATAGTAGTAGGAAGAAATACAGTTTTGTTAGATCAAAGCTTGATTTTCTCTTTGTACTTGTCTCTGAAAAGCGGTAAGTTTTGTAATACCCTAAAAATCACATTTAGCATAACCACTATATTTTGATAAATAAAACCTATTAAAATAGGTGAATATATGGTCTCAAATTTTGAGATGTGTTTATTCTATTTTCTAGGTAAATTTTCTTTAGAATTAAGGTGACCAATGATTTAACTTTCTGAATTTTATTAGACATCATAAAATATCATAAAATACAATAAATACCATATTAAACTATGATTCATGTGGAATCTAAAAATAATAATAATAAAAAGCAAAAAAGTGTCATGGAAATCCTTAAATAAATTTGCAGAAATCAATAACACTTATGACCAACTAAATCTTCACTAAATTAAATAATTGAACAAACCTTCATAATTGATCAAAGCACCAATTTTCATAATTTGTTAAGAGACTAAATTCTCTAATAACTTATAATTAATACCTAGTTCATATTTAATTCATAAAAGGCCATAAAGAATTATCAAAACACTTGGACAAATTAAGAGGCAATTACCAATAATTAGTGGGCAATTAAAATTACACTAGAAGAATATTTAGGTAGTTATTTGCAATTAAATTTGCAAACATTAAAATATTTATGCTAATTTTCGTAATTAATTAATAATTAAATTAAAAAGGCATAATTAAGAAATGTATGAGATTAATTAGTGATCAAAGGCTAATAAAAACCCAAGACTAGCATAAAGATAAATCCTAAGGCCCTAATTAAGTATCATAAAGTGTAATCCTTGTGAAGTAAAAATTAACCAATGAGAGAATTCTTTCTAGATGAGTATAAAGTAATTCAAACACAAAATTTGAAGAGAAAAGAGGGAAGTGCACAGTTTTTACACACAAAAAACTGAATAAAGAAATTGAAGTAATCAATTAAAAGAATTACTCAAGATAGTTGAGCACATGCAAGTCATAAATAATGGAAGAGGATAATGTACTTTTAATTAAGAGACTTAATGACCATGGAAGAGGATAAATTGGTGGGAGAAAAATCAAGAAAGAAAGTCAAATTGATATCCAATGAGAAAATTACACATAAGATAATTAGATTAATCAATAGGATTAAATCAAGACTTAATCAAAGGGAAATCTATACAAAATAAATTGTATCTTGAGATCCATTGATCAAAAATCAAATGTAAGAAGTGATTATTAACAAGCAAAATTCAAGCTTGAGATTGACTATAATCAAAGTCATTTCCTCAACTTTTGAGGATTATGTCCAATTGAGAAAATGAGAGATTATGGTCTCTAATTAAAGCCAAAAATCTCAAGAGTTCAAAACCAAAAAGGAAATTTGAATCAAACTTCATTAAGGTCCCCAAATGAATTTTTATCTAGTGATTCTAGCAATAGAAGTGGTAGGAAATTCTAGAGAAAGCCAAGAAGTAGTAGGATATTTTGCAAAAGTGTTTGGAAGAGGATATGGTACTTTGGATAGAAAATGGAAGAGGATAAGGAGAGAGAGGGGGAGATCAGATTTGAGAGCTTGGAGGGCTAGGATTTGTGCTTCCAATTAACCTAAATCCAAGGGTGTATATCCAAGATGAAAAGGTGTGAATAGTGTCATGGAATTTTACTATAAATAGGGGTTGGGGTCTTCATAAATCCTCACCAATTCACAAAGCAACACATCTGAAATATAGAGAGAAAGTGAGAGTGGGAGTCTTGGAGAAGAAGGAGTAAAGTTCTTGGTAAGTTCTCTAGCTTTAGCTTTGAATTCTTTAAGTTCTAGTTCTTAAATTCTTACATGTGGTGTAGATCTTAAATATGCTAGGATAATTTTATTTACATGTTTTTATGGTCAAAATTGGCTTTATTTCGAAAAAACAATGGGGGAGGTCATATAGCAAAATTTCTGGAAGAAAATCATCAAAGTAACGAAGTTCTGGCGAAATTTCATCGGTTTTGAATTTCTGGAGACAGTGATGAAAACTCCAGAATTTTATATTGAAAATATGGTCACAAAATTCTGATAAAATTCATGGTTAAAATAGACATATAGGGATTTTTAAATATTCAAGAACATGTTAAAATGATTTTTGTACAGGGAGATAAAAATCCTCAAAGTTAGGCTACGAATTTCTGGAAAAATTCTGGGTAGAGGCACAAAACTTAAAATCTGGGAGTGATTAGTGACATCTGGGAAGAAGTGATTATTTTTACTTGAAAATAGACATCCTAAGGATTCCAAGAAATTTTACGGATTCTCGTTTCGATTTTTCTAGAATTAATTATGATTTTTCAAAGTTAGACGAAATCCTGCCCAAATTGGTACCAGCGTTGTTCTACGAATTTTGAAGGACTAAAGTGAAAAATAAATGTACCAAGGGTCAAAAGGGTCATTAGTGACTAGGATATCTTCTAGAATATTATTTTTAAATTAATAGATACGATATTACCATTATAGGATAAACGTGATCACAGAGCCAGGCCCGAACGTACCAAAATCGTCAACGAAGGTACGGACGCGTCTTGTAACACTAACTCGATGTTTCTTGTATACCTATATGTGATGGTTGTATTCATAGTCGAGATTCTATTTTAAAAAGTTATTGAGTATACATATACAGCTGTACACGGGTTATGGTATTGATAACGCCGTTGAGTTTTCCTAACGCTGAGGACACGATAGGCCATCGTGGCACTGGTGAATAGTACATACTGTAATAACGTTCATATGCGTGCATTTGTGTTACGTTATTATCTTTTATATGTGAATATTGTTGTAAAACCATGAGATAACTGTCATACATAATCTGTACATGAACATGAGGTTAACCGTTACACGAGGTTCAATGGGCATTGAACCTCGGCTCTTACCATAGCTTTAGGATCCGGAGTAAACGGGATCGAAGACAAAGGTAAAGCGACGAGATGTAGGAACATTTGGAGAAAGTCCTATTGACATGTACTTTACGATATCGACATTTGAAAAAATGTATTTGTTAAAAGCACATACATTACGGTGGATATTTATCAGTTACTTTTCAATACTATTTACTTCCGATGCTCAACTCTGATCAAGATACCGTGAAAACGCTTTCGAAAATTGGGATGTTACAAGTTTCATCGCTCTTCCAATATTGAGCCACAAATTCACCACAGAAGCACAGTTTAGCAGAAGAGGAAAACGAAAACCGCCATTAAAAGCATATGAAAAAATTACAACAAATTAAAATGTAAACAATTACTGGTATCACAAGAGGATGACGAGATGTTTCAGAAAACTTAGTTATTTTTTGGCCTGAAATATGAAAACACAATTAAAAAATTCACAACTTCCACACCACTGTTCGTTCAAATTTTGGTGTCAGAGAAACTCATTTATAACACCAACTATCTATAATCTTCTCAGGAAAAAACGCATCAGAAACTACCGAACGCCTCTCAAAAACATAGATAAAGGCATTGTCGGTCAGAGCTCTGTTTTGACCAGAGAGAGATAAAGGAGATATAGGGAAAGAGAGTAAGAAGAATGAGGGCAAGAGAGGAAGCCATGGAGTTGACACGTGGATAAACTGGGCCCACCAAATAAAAAAATAACCAACGTAAGTATGGTTAACGGAGATGTGCATTTTTACTTCATTTAAGAAAGTTCGTGAGCATTTTTATTCCAAAAAAAAAAAGCGTTTAGAAAGTAAAGAACATGTGTATTTTTGCATCTTTACCCTTAATTAAATTTGACATTGTAGGGGCTAAGATTGGAAAGCAAGCGTAATATAATAAATTAAAGTCTGCTTGCATATAATTTTTGGACAAAATATGCGTACAAAACGCCTTTATAATACTTAAAAAATTAAAAAAAATTGGGGAGGAGACTACTAGGCTAACCCTCGTCTCTCAACCATTCAACTGAACCAACAAAAGAAATTTTCCGAAATCGGGAGTTTGAGTGGCCAAAATCAGGTATAATTTCAAGTATATTTTGTTATGCAACTGAATCAAAACTTTATATATGAATAAAATTTCATAGAGAATAGGGCAAAATCTCATGTAAATTGATGGACTAGGCCATACACCGATTTTTTTTTTTTTTTTTTTTGTCAAACTATTTGATTTAGCTTAGCTTTAATTAGTTTTCTCAGTTACACCCACAATTTTAATGCATGGAAAAATAAAAAAATCATGACTATACACAAGATCAACTCAGGCACCTTCTTTGTAATTTTATGCTTTGGTTAATGTGATGCTATACAACGTATAAATGATAAAGCTGGAAATATTTGTTACTTATTACAACTTTCAAATGGTAAATCATATGTGATGGGAGGATGGGTATTTAAATCTAAGTTGATTTCATTGATCTATGTCTAACCCATAATAATTAAGCATATGAAAGAAACAATGATGTGATGGATGGATGGGGATTTCAAAGATAATATGAATGAGACATGTGATTTATGGTGAATTTCTAAATACCTTTTGGTATTCCGTTGATCTGATTTATACAAGTCATAAACTGTTCTCTTTTCTTGCACTGGATCATCTTCTTCTTATTGATCATCCAAGCTTCTATGGATCTAAATCTTTATTCAAGGGTAAAACTAACAAGAAATCTTATGCTTTGAATAAAATCTGACGGCTGCTTCCGAGAGCTTATGTGATGTGTGTATATATAATGAGGAGACCTAGGGTTTGAAAGATGTAGTTATTAAATATTTTAGTTATTTAATCCGCATAAGTATATGTCATGTATATACATTCAATGTATTGGAGCCTTTTACATTAATTGAATCCAACAAATCTTAACCTTACATTTAATCAAATGGTCTGTTGATTTTATTGCTTGTTATTTTGCTTTCTTGCGTATTCGTGTTATAGTAAAATCCAATAAAGCCCTATTTGCTATGACTTGGGCCCATTTAATTATCCCGTCCATTATAATGTATCTTCTAGAACTAGGGCTACATGTAATTTTGTTAATCATTTTCTGACTCTCTTCATTGCACATGTATCAATATATATACCGTTTATATCATTTAGAGGTCGTCACCATACTTCCTCAATTCATATATTGTTTGAATATTGGGTTTATTTATGTGTTAGCTTGTTCATACAAATTACATTATTTCACCTAGCAAAAATTTTATATACAGTTTTTGAAGTTGAATTATATACATGTGAAATCCTTTTTATACCATATTTAAGCTTATATATGTAAAATTATTGCTAGGTGAAATGATGTAATTTGTATGAACAAGCTAACACATAAATTAACCCAATATTCAAACAATATATAAATTGAGGAAGTATAGTGATTCAAACAGTATGTAGTAGTGATTATAATCCTCACCTAGCAAAAGGATCATCCTCACTTCCTTCTCTTTAATTCCCAAGAGATTAAATATGAGAATCAAATAATTAATTCAATAAGAAATTAACAAAATTAGTTAAGTTAATCATCTGTAATTAATATATGTTAATTTATTTACAGTACACTTTTCATCATTTGCATTCACTACAAAAAAAAGGTATGTTTTAGTAGTAGTTAGTTAGTAACAATTACAATAGACCATGGCAAATATGTGACTTTGTCATGGTTGTTGACAAAACCGCCACAAACTTGTGTTGGTTTGACCAAGTGTTAAAGGAGTGTGAAGTTGTAGCGATATTTTGCAGTAGTTTTGGGGGCCGCTAGGTTGGTGGCAATGTGGCGCTAGCTTTGTAGCAATCAATTTGTCACAATTTTCAGAAAATAATCGCCACAAAGTTGGCGACAAAGTGGTAGGAAGTTTGGGCATTGAGTTTGTAGTGCTTTCTATAAATAGACCGCTACAAAAGCAAAGCGTCACGGGGCAAAGGATTTACGGCTTCCCATTTGTAGTGGTCAATGTAGCTCGTGGCTGCACAACAACCACTACAAACTGCTGTAGATGATAAGGAACATTATCATTGATTGTTTTCAAAACTTAGTAGCATTTAGTCTGACAACTGCTACAAAGTTACGCACTTCTGCGTTAATTTGTAGTGGTATTGGTCATGGTTATGGCCTTGATTGCTACACATCTTGCATCTATATAAGGTGCCACACCCTCTATTTACCACTTTTGGAAAAATATGACGGCATAGGTATCTTAGTTTTCTTATCTTAGCTCTTACGCCTCATCCATCTTTCCTTTGAGAAGACCTTAGTGATACATGTTAGTATTGTAACACCCCAAATTCCATACCACTTTGATAGGGCAAAACTTTATAGCCTATAACTCTATAAGTATATGGGCCATATCAAGTAATAAAGTGATAAGAAAAATATCGTTCCCACAAGGGCTTAGTATCACAAACTGCACTTAAGCATTAATTTTATACTTTCATTTAAGTTGAGCAAAATAAATTGAATTTAATTAAGAGAAAATAAATTAAAACTAGAATTAAAATAAACAAACTACTAAAATAATCAAACGAGCAACCTAGAGTCACTAATCTCTTATTTATTTCTTAGATTTTGTCCCCACTAAATTAATTTTTACTTAACAAAGTCAGCTAATTTAGAGTATTAATGTTTATAATGTCTTCTGGTCCATTTATATACCTACCTTAATTAATTATGTAATGCCTCACACAACTAAATAAGATGCATTTTAAATCGAGTTCACTCTAATTTGATTATGCGGAGCTTCTAGGTATATGCATATCCCATGCACAAATTAGATTAAAACCTAATTCCACATTATTTAATCTAAAGTCAATTTAGGATTTCCTTTTCCAAGTTCAACCCTCAATCCCCAAAACATGCTCACTACAAAAAAATCATCATTTATCACGGTTCACCTGTGCGATCATAAATAACCGCTACAAAATGATGAATTTGTAGCGGTTTTTAATAAAACCGCAACAAATTAGTAGAAGCATTGTCGTCAAGGGGTGGCCATGATTCTTTGCGATATTTGTAGCGGTTACCCAAAAGTAAACCACTACAAATGTGGCGTCAGCTTGGCCCGAATATTTGTGGCTTGGAATTTGTTGCGATTTTTTGGTTCCAACTGCTACAAATTTGGCGCCACCGTTAGCACGTAATGGTGCAAATTTTGTTGCGGTTAATTTATAGCGGTTACATGAAAGCAACCGCTACAAATAATCGAAATGACACAGTTTTGTCGTAGTCAGAAGAAAGCGAAGGTTGGCCGCGTCTAATCCAAACATTTTGTAGCGGTTTTACGGTATAACCGCTACAAACATTCGCTCTATAAATAGATGATTTTGTCCGTACAACAATTATAAATATTCAAAAAATTACTAAATCTGCATTGTGAATGAACATTCTTGGCTTTGTAATCGAAGACATGCAAATATTTGCAGCCACGATCTTGGGAGATCGAGTTGTAGATATTTGCCTCTCTTCTCATCGTTCGAGGAAGTTCCTTTAGTGACAATCTAGATTTAATTATTCTTTTGACGTGAAGACTTCTACACTTTTGAATATTGTCGAACATGCAAGCGAAGATTGGGTCCATTATAACTAGGTCTCTCAAGAAAATATCTACGATCAAAATGAGTCGGTGAGTTTTTCGTGGGAGATCGGTGGCTATACTGAATCCGAATCTTTATGGGCATGTGGACTATTTTCAGATAAACTTATTATTCTTAATTTTGTTAGGCCGAAGTTTTTGGACAAATAAAAGAAAATAATTAAATGAATTGAAAGTTTTTTTATTTTAATTATTTTCACCAAACTAATTAGTTTGACTAATAAACTAATTAGTTTGGAATTTTTTTGCCAAAAAAAATAAATTTTAGCGGTTTCTACAAGTAATCGCTACGGAATCTCAAGGGACATTCAATTTGTAGCGGTTATATGACCGCTACAAAAGTTCACGAAAGAATGAGGCATATTTGTCGCGGTTTTTGCAACAAAGTTTATACAAAACCGCAACAATTTTATTAACTTTGTAGCGGTTATTTTTAAAAACCGCTACAAAATGTAGCGGTTTTTAACAATTCGCCTCATTTTGAAAATCACGCGCGCAAGTTGTGATTTTTCATCTTTTAACCTTTCAACCTGTACCTTTCAACATCATGGTTTCTAAGGATAAGGGAAAAGGGAAAGTTGTTGAAAGGGAGAAAAGGCCGATAAGGGGCGAGTAATACTAGAGGGGGCCGTACGAGAGGGCGTGGGCCTCTAAATATCCCCCTTCCGCCCCCTCAGGTGGGGAGAGAGTTTGATGAACTCTTTGCAGATGAGCCATTCCCAAACCTAGAGATCGTAGGGGGAGAACGAGGCGCACGTCTGTCGATCAGTGACATCGACGAAAATGCAGAAATCCATATTGACATTCTTATAGCCGAGGCGCAGCGGTTTGTCAATGAGGAGAACAAGCGGGACCAAGGGAACCCTCGACCGTCGTCTTCGCATTCCACCGGATTTGTGGTGGATGTCGAAGGTAAATATAATTAGTTTTTTGGAAAAAAATAAATTTAAATTCCTTACGTGTAATTAAAATTTATTTAAATGCTATACATCAATGTTTTATAATTGAAAATGGAGCTAAATCAGCAAGATGGGGTGAATTGGGGATTTTTAAACTTTTTATAATTGCTGTATTTTGCACAGCAGAAACAGAGATGATCAGAGTAGAAAGGAGAAGAGCAAGACACAAGAATTTATCTTGGTTCGGTCCAACCTCTTGACTTACATCCGGTCCCAGACACTCGGGATTTTCCACTATCACAATTGATTACACACTCTGTACTCAAGAGTAATTCTCTCACTAGAACTTACTCCTCCTTACAAGTTGTAATCAATACACCCAATCACCAAGTCCCCAGACTTGTGATACTTTACAATAAATGATTTACAGATAAAAAACTCTCTCTAAGAGTGGATAATGATAAACACTGAAGCTTTGTGTATCAAAAGACACAATACAGTTGAAAATTGAACAATTAAGTCTAAGACTTGAATGCAATCCGTTTTCAGCAGATGTGTTAGTTGAGAAGACTTGAATGCAGCTCTATTTATATCAAGAGAGCATTAAATGACCGTTGTAATCTTTATTATAACCGTTGCCTTCATTAGACAAGGTTTTGCTTAAGCTTTGATCTTCTTCTCTCTCTATTTTGACTTAATCCAACTGTACAGAAGTTCAGAGTTGACTTCCTACAAATTAATCCATTGGAGTAGCAGCTGCTGGATGTGGAAAACATTCTTTAATCCTTTGCAAAGCGTGTGCAGACGGATTACCCAAAAGTATGCAACTTTCTGGGTTTTGCATTTAATGTACTGATATCACTCTTTGTTTTTGCTTTAAACCTTCAATAAACATTCCCTAAATCATCTGAAACTCACTAACAAAGTGGTTAAACATAGTTAAGAATATTAGAGAATGATGATGGGAAGTATCAAGATCAAACAAGAAGGTTTCACAAATTCATCAAATTTGAATTTGACATGTAAAATCGATTTTAGTCCAAAACATCGAACCGGAGGTTTTCATCCAAAACCGGAGGTTATCAACACATTAAAACTGCAATGCTCTTGGGTTGGCCAAAACTCGAGGTTTCATATCAAACCTCGAGTTTTCACTTAAATGCGAAAACTTGAGAAAAGCTGGGCCAAACCAAAACCGGAGGTTTTACATGAAAAATGGCGGTTTTCAAAACCGAGTAAACATCAATGGTCTCGCCTGGACAAAATTTCAAAACTCAAGTTTTCACTTAATCGTGAAAACTTTGAGAGAAGTTGTGCAAAGCTAAAAAGCGGAGGTTTTCTCTAAAACTAGCGGTTTTGAAAATTGGTTAAAACATGAATCCTCTCTACCAAGTCAAAACTCGAGGTTTTGATCAAACCTCGAGTTTTCCTAATTCTGAGGAAAACTTAGAGAATTCACGTTAAACTGAAAACTGGAGGTTTTGAGTAAAACGGAGGTTTTCAAATGTTCAAAACTTAGGAGACTCTACGTATGACGAAAACCGAGGTTTTTCAACCAAACCTCGAGTTTTGCTATTTTTAGAAAATATTTAGAAGTCTCTATGCGATGAAAACTTGAGTTTTCTCTGAAAACCGGAGGTTTTGCTTCGTTCATAAATCTTGAGTTCTTCTCTGTAAAACCAAAAATCAAGTTTTGAAACCAAAACTCGAGTTTTCCTTTGAGAGCAAGTTTTTTCAAATTTAACAAAGGAAAACTTCATATCTTGTTTCCAATTGTTGGTAATCATCAAAACCCTTAGAGAACTAACAATAATTGTGCAGATACACATGGGAACACCAACAGGAGGATGCTGGATGTTTCCGCGGTCACTCAGATGGACGAGTATCGTGTCATCGTCCCCGGAACACGGACACGAACCAGATAATCGGCAACTATGGTCACCCGATGAATCGATTCGTCCGAATTTGGGGGAATTGGGCATCGTTCCCAATCTTTCTCCACGATTGGAAAAAGATTCTAAAGGAGCACTATTACAAAGCGTTTGCTGACATTGTGCAAGCAAGTTATGTTGTTTAATTAAACTTTACATGTTAATAGTTATAGGTTGTGGTTTATTGATTTATTTATTAATTAATTATGACTTAATTACTAATTAAATTATGATACAGAAAAAAGTTTAACGTGCGAACCCACACGAAGAGGTACATCTTGATGAAAATTGGGGAAGGGTCGAAGAGCCGGAGGGTCGTCTGTACACCCAAACAAAGTGGAGATGGGACTATGCCTCCGTATCGGTATCGATCGAGAACGTCCTAGATGGCGTGGACTCAAATGACTAGGCGGGTTTTGTCCAATATAGGAGGAGTGTAGATGGACAAGTACGTTTTTTTTTTAATTAATCATAGTTTAAGTTTTGTTTAAACATGAGTTAATTTATAGTTTAAAATTTCTTTAAATTAATTTTGTTTAAGTATAGTTTTAAAATACAAATATAGATTAAATTAACTTATTGTTTACATTTGGTTTAAACTAATTAATAGTTTAACTTAATTTATAGTTTAAATGTACTTGAAATATAGTTTATAAGATATCAAAATAATAATTAATTTCACTTAACATTTTGTTTGCTCCTCCTTGCAAAATCTGTCGTAGAGGAACACCGTAAGTCGAGCACGGCGGAGAGGGTCCATCACATGGCGGGAACCAAGACATTTCTTTGTGACCTACGGTGAGATGGTACGTTAAAATTTAAATTAATTTTGGATATAAATGATGATTGTTTTGTTTTTGAAATAACAAAGTTTATATTCTTTTGACTCTTTCAGTAAGAGAAGGCTCGGGAGGAGAACCGACGAGACGGACTATGGGCGGTTGTTCACACGCACCCATAGACACCGTGATGGGACGCCAACCTCGAGGCGATAGATGAGATAATAGTAAGCCACAAAAAAATTATTTATATATTTAATTTAATACATTTAAATTGAATTAAATTGTTTCATTAATGTTTTATGAAATCTGTGCATCAGGCCCAAAATAAGCAGAGCCAGGCAGAGTTGTGAGCGTCGCAGCCCCTAGAGTCACGGGGGTCTGTGGATCCTACGACCTCATTGAAAGCCGCGTGGGCCCGGGCCGCGTTTGGGGCTTTGGGCTAGACGCGAGGCCTAGCATGCTGTACGGCGAGGCCTCCAACTCGAGGCCGGCAGCTACGGCTTGAGGAGGCCACCACCCAAGGCGGTTGATGCGATTATTGCCGAGAAAGTTCTTTCGCGCAGTTCTTAGGAGCAAGTTCTTCCGCGCGGGTTCTTGCCGAGCAAGTTGCCGCACGAGAAGGCCGAGCATGATGCCGGGAATAGGCGCATGGAAGAGAGATACGATCGTTGGTATGCTAGTCGAGGCGTAGCCGGGATGCTAATACCGGGGCATTGACCGAGTTGCTACCACACAAAAAGTTTCCACCTCCCGAGACTCCCCCTCCGTTCATCTACAAGGATTTCCCCCGCCTCCCCTCCATTCGTCTACGAGGATTCCCCCGCCTCCCCCCTCCATTCGTCTATGAGGATTCCCATCCGCGTCCCGCTAATGTTGATGACGAGGGTGTTGTTACCTCCGGGTCGTGCACACACCCCCGAGACAACCCCCGAGATAGGACCCGATCATCAAGCTCCCGATAGTTAGTTTTTATTTTCACATGACATTTTGTACCATTTGGATGTTTGTTCTCTTTTTTATGTTTCTTCATTTGTTGATAATTTCATTTCCTTAAATATTTGTTATCTTTTATTGTGGTAGGTTTTTGATATAATATATAACAATATATAAGGAAAAATGTATTTTGTGAAATAATTAATTGAGTTAATAATTAGTGAATAAAAAGCCATTTTCTCAAATAAAATAGATTGTAAAATAACTAAAGGAGTTAATAAAATTTGTAGCGGTTATGTCGAAAGAACCGCTACAAATTTGAATTTTAAACTGAATAAAAGAGCGCCAACATTTGTCGCGGTTAATATGAAGAACCGCTACCAATGTCAAACGGCTATCATTTTGTGGCAGTTATTGTTGCGGTTCTAGAATCGCGACAAAAATCTTGCAGGATTTTGAATTCAAATTTGGTCGTTCTGTAGCGGTTTATGTATCAGTTGGTTAACCGCAACTACAATCATTTGTAGCGGTTATGTAACCACTACTAAGTTTATTTTACATTTGTAACGGTTTTACGTAGCGGTTATTGAACTGATACAAAGTTTTTCCACGTTGCATTTAATAATCTCAAGCGCTGCTGTGAAGGTAATTAAACATTCTCTCTACATTTATATTCTATCCTAGCTTTGTTTATTACAAATGGATAAGTCATGGATTAGGCTGCCGTGCAGTTCTCCTATATATTTAGCGGCATTTAAAACGTTCTTAGATTTCGCCTTCTCTCATGCTAGCATTAATGGCAAGATCGTGTGTCCTTGTTGTAAATGCAAGTTTAGGAAGTGACAAACACGAGAAGGTGCCATGGAACTGAAGAACCAACTGAACCTAAGAGGGGGTGAATTGGGTGAAGATTAAAAACTTGAAACTTTGAATATCTTTTCGCGTCTTTTAAATCAACAGTTAGATATTCGAATAAGCATATACTAGAAATATAAAAGATAAGGGAAGAGAATATGCAAACTGTGATTTATACTGGTTCGGCCCAATCCTTGACCTACATCCAGTCCCCAAGCTCCACTTGAGATTTTCAATCCACTATCTCCTTGTTTAACCGGGCACAAGAGAAAGCCTTTACAACCTCATAAGTTTAGTTGGGCACTTGTGCAGCCTTTACAATCTCTTACCGAGATACTCCCCCTTACACATTGTGAGGATACAATTGCACACTCTGAAAACAAAGGATAATCCTTACGAATTGTAATTGTACACCCACTCTCAAAGGTTCCACAACCTTGAGATTTGATCACTAAATAGATAATCATATAAGTGTTTAGACTCTCTCACAGAGTAGATGAATAATAATCACTGAAGTACATAACTGATCATCTCACTCTCTACTGTAAACTATATAAACATTGAGAAACAGAGTGTATGAGTTATTAAACTATCGACAGTGAAGTAGTAAAATCATTTCATTGGGTTCGTCGAGTCATTCATCAATCATTGTCCCTTCCGGTTTGAAGACTTCGCAATTTATAGCTTATTGTATTTCGACAGTTGCGAGCATTTGACCGTTGTAGATCAGTTGGAAGTAGCCGTTGAAGCTTTTGTTGCTTTTTGCCTATTGAGCTCTAATCCATCTTTAATCACAAATTGAATTTGTTAATGCTCCATCTTGAGTGTTGTATTAATGGCCGTTGGAGAAGCTTGAAGATTAATCGTTGTGACTCATGAATATAGCCGTTAGACAGATGAAGCTTCGTTGGTCACGATCACCGTCGCTGACTTCGTTCTTCATAAACATTCTTTATTCCATTTGTGTTGACCTTTGAGAGATAGCATTTATTGCGCAGATGGAATATCAGAAGTTGCTTTACTTTGATCAGAGAAGTGGTTACCGAGGATATCACTGGTTTTGGCAATAGCATTGAATGCTCTTCTGACACACAAATTGGTTTATGCAAATTTGTTGTTAATCCATGATTAAATAATCTGAAACTCACAAGCAAACTCATTAAAAGCATTTTGTAATAGCAATGTGTGATAATTTGAAGTAATAAAATGATATAACAAGATTTAAGATTTCCGGAGTCGGAGATTTCAAAACAAAGGTAACCTTGCTCGAGCATGATCAAGATGTGTGCTTGGGCAAGTGATGTGAAATTGCACTTTTAAATACAGTGAGTCACCCATTGCTCGAGCAAAGAACAAAGTCTGCTCGGGCAAGGTGTTGTGAGAATTAAATGCTTTTGGTCAATGCTCGGGTAAGGCATAGGTATATGCTCGAGCAAGTCTTTAAGAACGACTTTGAAAGGAGATATTATCGATGTTGCTCGAGCAAGCAAAGTCTCATGCTCGAGCAAACTACTAGAGCTTGCTCGGGAAACCCTCGTACAGAGACCAGAGAACAGGTTGTTCGACTTTGCTCGAGCAACCTTGTTATGCTTGCTCGAGCATGGTCCGTGAGCATGCTTTCAGAACCTGTTCGAGTATGGTATTTGAACCCTGTTGAATACCAGTTCAAACCGATGTTGCTCGAGCATGCTGAGACTCCTTCTCGAGCAAGATTCCTAAGTCTTCACAGTTCTATTACTTGATGATGCTCGGGCACTCCAGAACGTCTGCTCATATAGCATTTTTCCTCTGCTCGAGCATGGTGCTCGAGCATGCCTTTCATTCTACTCGGGCATGCTTCAAACCAAGGCTTAAACAAAGTTCAATAATTGTTGATGCTCGAGCATGGCAGATTGCTCGAGCAACGCTGAGACAGAGAGCAAAATGGTTTCAGACACATGCTTGCTCGGGAAACCTTTTTCTTCTGCTCGAGCAAGCCTTCATTTTTGCTCGAGTAAAACTCTTCAAATGTGCAATTTCCTTGCTCAGCTCGATGATGCTCGGGCATGGCCAATTGGCGAGTCAATTTTCAATAAGCGTAGCTTCTTCGATATGAATCCAAATTTGGCAAATCACTTATCCCCATATAGCTCTTTGAGTCTTCTTTCCAATTCAAGAAGAATCAGCTCCAAACTAGTTGTAGTTCGTCCAATAACATCAGATGAATAGACGTTGTTCTTGATCAGCGTTTTTTACAAGCATCTGTCTTCGACCGTCAAATTCAAAACATCATATCTCCTTCAATTGATCTTTGTTTTTCATGTTCTTGATGTTTTTGGAAAATTATTTGAGTCTAGTTTCCAATAGCACCAGTCTCAGCTCATTTGGATTTTTCGTTTGAGAGATACACTCAAAATACCGAAGCTTAGTCCTGATTGTGATGGTGATTTTGTGGCAACTTGAACAAATCATAGCTCCTTGGTATGAACTCCTTTTGACCTGAATTGTATATCAAAATGATGCATTGGAAGTTTAGTTTTTAAAAAAATTGGTTTCACTTCAATCCGATCTCCGGTTTGGGAGATATTATCGAATTACAGAGGTCGCTTGAAATTTGAGCTGAACAGAGTAGCTAAAACACGTTGTTGCTCGAGCATGCCATTTGCTTCTACTCGAGCAAGGAAGCTTGAACTTGCTTATTTTAACTCCGAATTGAGACGTTCCAACTTCTATTTGATCACAGAAACTTGAATATTGATATTCTCATAATATTTAACAATTTCTTCTTTCTTAAAACTCCATTCTTGATCATTCTTCATTATATTAAACTTCACATCTACATTAAATATAAGAATTAGTCAAAGTAGAAGATAAATGTAGTATGCAAGCTTTTTGCTCTGGATAATGACATCTATATAAGACATCATCAAAACTAATCATATCCAACAGGAACATCTTCTTATGAAGTCTTTCCCAGAAGCATATACATTCTGGGAAGTTCATGGTGAAAAATGTGGTATGAGATATGGGGATAATCTTCCTCAAACCTCACAAGTAGGAAATAGATTGAGATGATTCAGTTAATGAAATTGTTCGCGATGCTTTTGGTGTTCAAGATGACAACTTCACGGTAGAAGCTCAGAGTCCAGAACTAGTTTTCTTCAGGAATGATGCAACTCAGGAATTTTTCATCCTCATGGATGAGAGCGATCGTCCTTTGTATCAAGGTTGTCAGAAATACTCAAAATTATATTTTCTGATCAAATTGTACCATATCAAGTGCTTGTGTGGAATCACTGATAAGGCAATGTCGATGTTGCTAGAATTACTATGAGATGCTTTCCCTGACGCGGACATTCCCACAACCTTCTACGTGGCCAAGAAGATAATCAACAGATTAGGCTTGAACTACGAAAAAATCGATGCCTACCCCAACAACTATATGCTTTATTGGGGAGAGGATGCTCAGAGGGAGACTTGTAACAAGTGTCACACTTCGAGGTTCAGGATAGTTCGAAAGGGAAAAAAGCAGAAGAAGAAGAAGAAGAAGAAGAAGAAAAAGAAACCCGCAAAGATTTTAAGGTACTTTCCTTTAAAACCTCACTTACAGAGATTGTTTATGTCATCTAAGACAGCTGAGCATATGAGGTGGCATGAAGCTAACAAGAACGAAGATGGCAAACTCAGACATCCACGGGATGCTGAAGTGTGAAAAGCGTTCGACTCAGACTTTCCTGATTTCATCATAGACCCAAGAAATGTTCGTCTTGCTTTGGCGACAGACGGTTTTAATCCGTTTGGGAATCTTAGCACAAGCTATAGTATATGGCAGCTATTTTGATAGCTTAGAACTTGCCTCTGTGGATGTGTATGAAACAAAGCTCCTTCATTATGTCCATGATCATTCCAAGCAAAAAGGCAGCGGGAAATGACATCGATGTGTATCTCCAACCACTTATCAAGGAGTTGGTAGAGTTGTGAAATGTAGACGTCAAGACGTATAATGCGCATGAAAAGAATTGTTCAACTTGCTTGCGGCGTTAATGTGGACTATTAGTGACTTCGCTAGACTGGGAACATTATTCGGGTGGAATGTGCATACCGGCCTTACGTGTCCTACTTTCAATTTTGATTCTGACTCAGTGTGCCTTCCCCATAGTCGTAAGTGGTGCTTCGTGGGTTATCGGAGGTTTCTCAATGGTACGCACAGGTTTAGGTTGCAACACAATCGTTTCAATGGGCAACAGAAAAAAGAGTTCTTCCTCAGAATTTATCCGATGAAGAAATCATAGAGCAACTTGTGGATGTTGAATTTGAGTATGGGAAAAGAGACGATCCAACAAAGGCCAGGACCAAGACTGCCAGGGCTTTTGGTTCTATACCCCAGCAATGGCCAAAGATAAGTGTCTTCTTCACTCTTCCATATTGGAAAGATAATTTGCTCTGACACAGTTTGGATGTCATGCACATTGAGAAGAATGTGTGCAACAATGTGTTGTACACGATTCTGAACGAACTAGGCAAGTCAAAAGACCATCTTCAAGTGAGGAAAGATTTACAGGAGATGGGAGTTTGTGGACCATGACAGATTTGAACCGGAAAAATTCATCCTGACAAAACCAAATAAGGAAATCTTCCTCACGATGTTGAAGAAAATAAAAGTTCTTAACGGGTATTCAAGCAACATTTCACGATGTGTTGATGTTCTGGCTCAAAAGGTTACCGGGTTGAAGAGTCATGACTCCCATGTGCTTATGCAACAGTTACTTCCGCTGGCCATAAAAAATACGCTGCCTCTCGATATGTCGATCGTTTTGGCCGAGCTTTGTACTTTCTTTCAGAAGTTGTGTTCCAAGGTTTTGATCATGGAGGAGCTCGACCAGATGCAACAGAAAATCATTCTTACGCTATGTCATTTAGAGATGATCTTTCCTCCGTCATTTTTCATGGTCATGGTTCACCTGATAGTACACCTTGTTCATGAAACAAAGCTTGTTGGCCCAGTTCACTACCGATGGATGTATCCTATTGAGAGGTACTCATTTAAAATCAATTACTTTAGCCTAGTCACATATTTAACCATTGATGTATCGACATTTTTCCTTCATTACTTTGTAGGTTTCTTGGGAAACTGAAATCTTACGTGAGGAATAAGGCGTGGCCTAAAGGTTCAATAGCAGAAGGTTATATTAGGGATAAGGTGTTGTATTTTTGTTCAAGGTACTTTGATGACATTGAGATGTCATTCAACCGACCGCCTCGTGTAGACGATTGTCTTGAGCCAGTGCTAGAGCCATCAGCAACAAAGTTGTTAGTCCCTCGTGTTGGTAAACTAGTTGGTGGAAGTGAGAACTTCAAACTCACGGCACTTGAGAAGATTCAAGCACATAGACATGTCTTGATTAATTGCACTAAAGTTGAACCGTACCTTTAGTAAGGATTGCACACAGATATATATATATGTTATCCCATATATTTCCTTACATTTTATGCTCACATTTCATGCTCGTCATCGCATGTTTAATTGTAGGAAATTCAAGAGTCATGTGAGGCGTCAACTGAGGATCCGTACACAGACATCCTCCGAAATTGATAGAAAGGTCCACAAAAAATTCTTTGGTTGGTTTAAGAGGAGAATAATGAATGACCACAACTCGCACTCACCAGAATTCAGAGGTCTCGCACTCAGCCCGCTTAGTCATGCCCAAAGATTTACGGCATACAATGTCAATGGTTTCAAGTTTTGTACTGTTTCAGGAGATCAGGGATTACTGACCCAAAACTCGAGTGTATATGGCATGTTTGGGACGAGGAGTTATGTGAGCAGTAATGACGGGAACATGCAATTCAGTGACGTCTCGTATTATGGAAAGCCGCTTGATGTGGTCAAGATAACTTACCAAGGCTTTTTTCCCTGACGCTGCTCAAGTGTTTGTGGGCGAATATGATAACGTCCCGAGGGCTCACGACTTAGGCATCACATCAGTGAATTTCTCCTGGTCTATTCACATTGGTCAGTCTGAAGATGACGAGTTGTATATTCTTACTTCAGATCCCTATCAGGTTTATTATGTCGCCGATGAGAGGCACAAGGATTGGAATATGGTGGTTCACTTAAAGCCTCGGGACCTTTACAACATGGGCGATGGTGATAACGTCGCCTACGATTGTGAGCCATTCCAACCCACTAATTTCGAAAACTTCTCCAAAACGGTGATGACAATTTACATATAGTTCGATACGTTTTTTAATATACGCTTTATGAAATTATAAAATTTAACTAAAGTTTTATTTGTGTTCAAACATATCCAACTCGACGTAACATTTTATACAAACTTTTTTGTAGGGATGGTGACGAAGGTTGAAAAAAAAATTATGCCTACAATGTAATTTGTAATCTTCTTCTTATTATTTTTTTAAAAAAGAAACCATAATATTATTTGTAGCGGTTATTATACCGCTACAAAGTATAAAAAACCGCTACCAAAAAAAAAAAAAAAAAAAAACGCTACAAAAGACCCATCATAAATTGCTACTAAGTAAAACCACTAGAAAAAGTGTAAACTCAACCGCGACAAAATGATGCACAGATGTCAACATAAATACCTCCACCAAAGAACATTTAATATGCTTCAGTTTCTTTTCTACACACGTTTTCTCACAAAGGTTAAGTGTTTGAAAGGGGTTACGAGCCGTTCAACCGGATCAAATCTAATGATTATCGAAATATTTCTTTTTTCTACTACCTTGCCAATACTAACTTTTGTTATTTTACAGTTGTTGCTTTACATATATTTTTCAACTTTATTTCTACTTTCACATACATTATTTGATCCACCTTCACACACATTTTTTAAAGAAGTAATTTTATTTTAATTAATTCAAAATTGGTTGTTATTATACTTACATATTCTCATTGTTTTACACCTATATAATAACCTTATATAATCAAATATCATATTTTAATATCATTTGTTTTCATTAAAAATATAAATTATTAATAATACAATATTTACTTAATGACTATAATAATTAAAAAATTTAATTTTCTTTTCAATTTCATTCGTTTGTAGCGGTTAAGAAACCGCTACAAATACGAAAAAAGATATGAACTACCCGCCAAAAAATTAACGAGAATCATTTGTAGCGGTTTACAACCGCTACAAATATAAAATATTGAAAAAATGGTGGCAACAGTTGTTTTCCAAAAAGGGTAGGATTTATTTGTAGCGGTTAACCACCGCTACAAATATTCCAAAGAATTTATAAAACTAGTGGCGGCAAAAATATTTTGAAACATTTAGTGCTACTTTTTCATATGATTAGTTGTGGTTAGGTGATCGCTACAACACTAATCAAATTCAAATTGTAGCAGTTTCATAACCGCGACTAATCTTCACATAAGAAATCGCGACCTCATATAGTGGCGGTCATTTGAAACCGCTACGATACGAGCTTGGTCATGTTATATTTAGTAGTGGTTTTTTGTAACCGCTACAAATTAGTTTGCCACAATGGATTTTGTAGCGGTTTATTGAACCGCAACAAATGTCATTAGTAATGGCAAAAACCGCTACAAACATGCCATTTTAACCACATGGGAATAATATCTAGAACCCAAACAAGTTCATAGGTTCTCTAGGTTGAAAAGAAAAATTAGCCAGACATGGTTAAAACCAAATCCATAAAATAAATCAAATTCAAATCAGAGAATGGAGTAAAAGAAATAGCCAGAGATCATTGAACTCAGCGGGGAAGATGATGAACAGTGTCACCCCTCCCCTCCCTGTGCGTCATCCAAATCTTGTGCTCTTGATCTGTGTATTTGTGTGCGTTCCGTTCTGCTATGCTAATTAATAGGTTTTCTCAGCGGCTGTGTGTCCTAATATTTAGGGCTCTGCTTGCGCTTTCCATGTCTATCCAAATCTTCTTCAAATCTTTTATCATCTCTCCTCTTCAATTAATATCAATATCTTCAAAGATATTTATTTGAAGACAAATGTCCTTGTGGGGTCACGTCACTATTCATAACTGCTTCCTTCATTCAAATATGCATCGCGCTTAACTCCAATTGTGAATTTCCTCGGGTGTGGGGCCCATGCCTTTTTGACCGTTTCTCTCTCTCTCTTTATATATATATATATTATTTGATTCCTCTTTATCTCTTTCTTCAAATAATATCTTCTCGAATAATAAAATAGGACATGAATAGATTTTATTTCAAAATATCCTCTTATCCTATATTTAATTAAATAATAAAAAAGTATATACAAGATAATTAAACAAGTATAAAATATAATAAATTCAATCCAATATATTTTAGAATATATACTTATTTAATTATAAGATTTATACTTATCATATAGTATATAGGAATACGGTTCTACAGGTCAGAGTAAAGCGAAATAGAGAGCATGCACTAATGTTTGGACAATGAGCAACTGATATAAAATGCCCAGGAATATGCTAGTTGAGTTAAATATTCCGAAGGAATATTTGTGCGATACAATAATACAGAATTTGTATAATTAAAACTCTTGACATAGTAATTATACAATCTTAAATCAAGCCTTAACTAGACTTGTGGCTCGGAACCCAATACAATTGATCATACCTATTGGCCAAGCCGGTGTTAAATCAAGCCTTTCGCGGTGACTAATTATTGAAACCACATTTACCAAACCTTTCTTAGTTTAAGCACCAATAGTATGAACTAACTTTATTGGATTCATGCCAAAAACTACGCTCTGTTGATGAACCTCTTCCGGCATTCGCTCTGACCAGCGCCTCTTCACGTGTTTTATCTATCGGTGCCTCTTTTCGGCTTCGTATATTGGTGCCTCTTCACGGATCCTTCCACGTTGCATTCTCAGATCCTGGCTCCTCTCTTGAATCTTTACTTAGAACTGAGATTCAATACCCATTGAATCTTAGGTAACAGTTAACCTCTATATAAGATATAAACAGTATATGACAGATATCCATCACATTTCAGCATCAATCATACATAGCACACAACAGATGTAAGGTTACAACAATGCATAGCATACAGCACATGTGTGGTTACCGGTCTAAGCACTCATCGGTGCCTTGTGACCTCATCACGGATCCTCAACTCAAGGAAAACAAGCATGCAGCATTATCACCATAATCCACAGCTACACTGAATGTAAACACACATATGACCTCGGACCAAGTCCTAGTCACGGTGCATGGCCCAAGACCTAGTCTTGCCCATGACTCCAATCAATCATGAATCAAACAATCATATATACATACAAGATACCGGCAATTATAGTTACAGTACGCGAATCTACCTTTCATCGCGTAGTTACCAAAATGCCCATCCTTAAAATCCAACTCTGAACTCCTCGAATATCCTAACACATTACCACATCACTAAGAATAATATCCTAAGGGGTATTTTTTCTTCCTTCTACCTTTTTACCCTCGGAGGATTAATCATTCCATTTTTACCCTCACATTTTCTTAAAAACGCAATTTTCAGCATTTCGCCTAGATTTTTCACTAACTTTGAAAAGTCATAATTAATTCTACAAAACTAATTTTTGAGTGCTTCAAAATTTCTCATGACCCTTGACATTTATATTTTCAAGGAAAAATATTCCCAGAAGCTAGAACACCAAGAATCATTCATAGTTTTTAAGTTTACCAACGCTATTCAGTTTAAAACTCCAGAAATAAACCTTAACTTTATTAAATTGTATCTTCTTGTGTAGAACTCAAAATATTACATATTTTATATATTTGGAAATACCTACATGTCTAATTTATTCATGTATAATTTCATGAGTTTTAAAGATCATTTCATATATAAAATAAGAGTCCGAATGTTCACGCCAACACAGGATTTAAAACGGAAATTCTACAATTTTCACAAATCTTGTTCCATTAATATCTAAAATTATTTCCCAACATGTTTTTATCTCATTCAGAATTTTAAATGCAATGGAGGCCTAAAAAAAGTAAAGGAATTTACTTCCTAATTTTCTAGATTAAACTACAATTTTATTAAGGATTAAAAGATTGAACTCAATAATATTACCACTTGAAGTTCTTACTCCTTCTCCTTGCTCCAAGAACTCTCACTCTCACTTATAAATCAGATGTTTTGAGCTTATTTGGTATGAAGAAAAATGAAGAGGAGACCCGTTTATTTATAGGCAAATTGCCAAGGCTAATATGGTAATTCACAAGGTTATTTAACTTAGCTTCTTTCCTCCTCAACATTAGATCTAAGTGCACTTTATCAAACTCAATCTCCACCTCTCCCTTGGCTTCCGACATCCATGCTTCCATTAAACCATTTAATGTGATTTTCCATTAGCAAATTATCCTATTGTTCCATCATCTTATTGGCTAGTTGAAATATTTGACTTTTAACACTAATTCGCAAGGTTTATTATGTCTTCTCTTCCTTCCCATTAGCTGCACGTTTTTGCTAAATTTTGGGGCAAGTTATGATGTCTTTTTGATGACTTAATTGAGTGCTTAAGTATCCCGTAATGTCAAATGCCAATCCACAATTGGTTGCTTATTTAATCAAGTATATTTATCATTTATTAATAGAGTATTATTTCATCTTCTCCGCCTTTAATTTTTCTTCAATAATCAGCCCTCTTTATTTCAAAAATGATGGCTTTAATTTTCCTATAATTAAATTGAAGAATTACGCCACTAATCTAAATTAGTGCAAAGCTTATTTGCCTATTATTTGCTAATTGACACTTATTTTAATTAAGTGTTTTTATAGTCTTTCCATGGCTCTTTTAAACTTAAGATAGCCATTATTTTATGTGACTTTATGTCACATATGTTAGCCAATTTAATATGGTAACATATTCCTTAAAATACAAGATTTTCGGTAAACCAAAAATCAGGTATTACAAGTATTAGCTTTTTAATAATATATTTTCTTAATATTTTTTTTTTGGTTGTAGTTTAATGTATTTTATTTTAACACAGGTTTTTTATCATAGTTTAATATATTTTATTTTTAATATAGTTATATACAATGGTGGAGGATGAAAATGTTTCTGATCATGAAAGAAATAGCTCATGATGATGACCCTCCATCCCGGTTAGAATCGGTAATGGGACGAGAGAAGGTGGTGATGATGAGATGGACATAAACGAACATTAGAGGTTCATTGACGAGATCGGATGATGTCTCTCTCGAGGTAGAGCTCTTTGAGAACAAGGGAGAGAGAGGGAGGGAGGAAGGTAACCCGCATCACTCTTCCTCTCAACATGATGTGGTTCAAGGTTAATATTCAAGGTAAGAAGAGTTAAATATAGCTTTTGAGTTTAATTATATATAATTAGCATATATTAGTTAATATTTTAATTGTCATTTAAGTAAGATTTTAATTAAAGCTAATCTAGAATATATGTGTGTAGTAGTTAATTGTTTAATAGTAAGATTTTAAATTATGTTTATTTTTATAAGTAAAAATTTTAATTTTTTATTTATAATTAATTAATGAGGAAATACTAATTCAATATATTATTGTTTTCTAAATTAAATAAATAAAAATTAAATTCAATGCTAGTAAATTATATTTTATTGTAATTCATTTATTTAAGTTATTTAATTAATTATATTCATTGTTAATATTTCATTTTATAGGGCCTAGTGGAAGAATCCACAAGAGAAAGTTGACTGTGATTGATGTGACTATTGAGATGCCTTAAGTATGATTTAAGGCATCTCAAATGTTATTTTGGGACGCCAAAGAGGTGAGTTTATAAAATCAAAATAACATAATTAAAAGGAAAGATTAAAACTAAGCCATACCACGTAGGAGGCAAGAAATTAAAGACAATACATGAAACTAAAAAAGTTAAACTAAGCCATCCCAAGTAGGAGGCAAGAAATAAAGAAGGAACTTAGAATGGGAGAGATCTTGGTCTCTCCAAGGTATGTATTTTCCTTCAGCCTCTCCATCTATTTATAGAAAAATTGGGCATCTCATTCATCCATTTTACACCTAATTCCGTCACTTTACTTAGTGGGAAACATGGAAGAATCATTGAACCACTTTACACCTCTAAAAACGCGTCCTCTTGCAAGCTGGATTACACCACGTAAACGGCGGCTCTAGACCATGTGGTCTTCATATGAAATGTTGCCCTGGATGTCAGCTTTCCAATCGCACAAACCGGACCTCATTTGGAGATCTGTAGCTCCAGATATGGGTCAAATACCGAACGTCATTCCAGAGTCCAGTGATAGCAGCCTGTTTTGGATTCCAGGCCCCTTTTGACCCTCTAAACATCTGTTTTAGCTTTTGGGCTCTTCATAAGATTTGTAGGGCTTCCTCTTAGCTTTCTGAAAATGTAAAATTAAGATCCATTGGATTTCTAGAACTCAAATTATACCCAAAATAACAAACAGTATTCACGACCCAATTGTAGTAAGAAGGTGACTAAAGTTCAGTTTTGAATCCAAACTCAATATATGACCAAGATTAATGTAAATAAAATCTAAAAACTCATTATGAAGATGAAATCATATATCTAACTAATTGATCCATTAAAGCATGACAATGACAGAGTTTTTAGCTTCTTTTTGCATTTAAAATAATATGAATTCAAGGATTATCAACTTCCACGTTGTGGTGCCGTGCATCAACGGGATACAACAACCTATGAAGAAAGGGGGCCATTTGTTCAATCACTTTCTTATGAAATTGGGAAGCAACTTCATACACTTCCCAATTCTGTTTGAGAGATGAAAGAAGATGCCACAGACAATAAGGATCATGCATGGGAGGATCCTTTGAAGGTAAATTTTTATTTAATTATGGTTTATTAATTTTTTGTAATTCTAGAGTGCATATTTTGTAGGGAAAATTTCATTTAAATACTATTTGAATTTGCTAAACCCCAATTGTCTGTTAAATTTGTTAAAGGACTTAAAGGTATGAAGGAACATATTGGGATTTTCAAATTTGGGTGAATTTACCCTTTTGCCCTTAGTTTTTAAATAAATTAAAAAAATATAAATGACCCTCACCGAGGGCAAAGCGTGCTTGGCTCGCGAGATGACTGCAACCACCCGCTAGGCTTCGGCCACCGGGCAACTCGAGATTCGACGATGTTTTTTTTTTGGTGGAGTTGAATCTTTGTTTTTTTTTTTTTTTAAAAGATTCAATGAAAGTGAGATGGGTGGGGTTCTAACCCATCCCACTTTCATGGGGGCTAAGTGGCCCAACCATTGGGCCATTCGGTTTCTTTAATATATATATGCATTAACAAATATATATATATATATATATATATATTCTTCTTAACATTTTTTTCATCAAGAAACACTCGTGCAAATCATTACTGAACTTGTAAATACCATTGAAAAATTGGTAATTGCCATTAAAAGATTTTTTATAATTGACCTTTATTTCTTGTTTCATCGAGAGACACAAGTGGTAAAAATCAAGAACGAAAAAGGTAAATACCATTACTAAACTCGTAAATGCCATTGAAAAATTGGTAATTGCCATTACAATATTTGTTATAAGTGACCTTTACTTGAAGAACGCACTGGTAAATACTATTACAAAACTAGTAAATATCATTGAAGAATTGGTAATTGCCATTAAAACATTTGTTACAATTGACCTTTATTTCTTGTTTCATCAAAGACACAAGTGGTACACCTAAGGAACGAACTGGTAAATACCATTACAAAACTAGTAAATGCCATTGAAAAATTGGTAATTACCATTACAAGATGTGTTATAAGTGATCTTTATTTGAAGAACGCACTGGTAAATAGCTTTACAAAGCTAATAAATACCATTGAAAAATTGGTAATTATCATTAAAAGATTTTATACTCGAACTTTTATAATTGAAGGATTGGTAATTGCCATTAATTTTTTAATGACAATTACCAATTTTTCAATGGTATCTATTAGTTTTGTAATAGTATTTACCAATGCGATTTCTTCAAATAAAGGTCACTTATAACAAATCTTGTAATGGCAATTACCAATTCTTTAACAAAGTAATTACGAAGTATTCAAATAGTATTTACCAATTTTTCAATGGCATTTACTTTAGGTTTACCACAATTTTTCAATGGCATTTTTTTTAATGACAATTACCAATTTTTCAAACAAGTTTTGTAAAATAAATGTCAATTATAACAAATTATTTAATGGCAATTACCAATTAAATAGTTTAAAGATGCCTCTCGATAAAACAAGAAATAAATGTCAATTATAACAAATTATTTAATGTTTTGTAATGGTGTTTACCAGTGTGTTATTCAAATAAATGTCACTTATGCGAATTACCAATTTTTCAATGGCATTTACTAGTTTTGTAATGGTATTTACCAGTGTGTTATAACAAATCTTGTAATGGAAATTACCAATTTTTCAATGGCATTTACTAGTTTCATAATGGTATTAACCAGTTCGTTCTTGAGGTTTACCACTTGTGCCTCTGGTGAAACAGGAAATAAAGGTCAATTATAACAAATCTTTTAATGACAATTACCAATTCTTCAATGATATTTACAAGTTCAGTAATGAGATTTTGTGTTTGTTGATGAAAAAAATGTTAAGAAGAATATATATAGTTGTTAATGCATACAATAGTGAAGGAACCAAGTGGCCCAATGGTTGGGCCACTTGGCCCCCATGAAAGTGGGGTGGGTTTGAACCCCACCAACCTCACTTTCATTGAATCTTTTTTATAAAACAAGATTTAACCCTACCCAAAAAAAAAAAAAAAAAAAAAAAAAAAAAAAAAAAAAAAAAAAAAAAAACCATCGCCGCCGGATCTTAGGCAGCCGTGGCCGGAGCCCATACGTTGAGGTTGCAAGCCATCCGGCGGTTGGTCGCATGGCTCTTTTCCGGTAAGGGTCATTTTTTTAAAAAAAAATTATTTAAAAACTAAGGGCAAAAGGATAAATTCACCTGAATTTGAAAATCCCAATATGGTCCTTTGGTACCTTGAAGTCCTTTAAAAATTTAAAAGACATTTAGGGATCTTGCAAATTCAAATGGTATTTAAATGTAATCTTTCCTATTTTGTATATGTCATTAATTAAATGTTTGTTTATGTTGCTGAAAAAGTTTGTTGTTAGAGACCACTCGCATACGAGCTACTCTCGATCGAAGATGGGCAACAAGTGGAAGATGCTAAGGAATAGGATTTTTAATTCCCACAACAAAGGGACCTTGCTTACATCCTCTACACACAAATGTCTATTGCCATTCCACTGCATGAAACGGAATTGTTTTGGCGCAAAACACACACTCCGATCCGTTTATATATATATATATATATATCGAGCACTACTGGGTACTAAAAAGATAATTCTGGATACTGAATCATACTTAAAAAATTCTTCATTATCTTGAAAAAATATTTTATGATCTTGAAAAAATATTTTAGGGTACTGACTGGTATTAAAATGATACTTCATGGTCTTAACCGATACTAAAGAAATAATTCATGATCTTAAAAAATTATTTTAGAATCTTGAAAAATATTCCAAGGTATCGATCGATAGTAAAAAGATACTTCAAGATACTGACTAGTACAGAAAAAATAATTCATTATCTTAGAAAATTATTTTAGGATCTTGAAAAAATATCATAAAGTATATTTGTAGTAACAATCAATACCTGAAATATTTTTTCAAGATTCTAAAATAATTGTTTTAAGGTCATGAATTATTTTTTCGCATCGTAAGTATCCCGAAGTATCCTTTTAATACCAGTTAGTACCCGAAATATTTTTTTAAGATTATAAAATAATTTTTCAAGATGATGAAGAATTTTTTTATTATGATTTAGTATCTTAAGTTATCTTTTTAGAACTAGGCAGTGCCCTTAAATATATATATATATATACACACAAGGGATGAGGTGTGTGTTTTGAGCCAAAAAGGTGTTTTAAATATGACAAATCTGAACGGGATGCTTTCTAGAGTAGGTACTGGGTAGATGGTTATGCAGTTGCCATGAGTTTCGAGCGTAATGTTTCTTTTTTGGGTGGGTCAGGGTTTAAGGGCTTCAAAGGGATTTTACTAGAATATATACTACTAATGGCTGCAGGGAATTGGAGGAATCAGCATTTGTGGCTCTAGTTTTGAAGATGAGAGTTTTGCCTGTATGTTCCATCTACTGTCTGGATGATGATGTTAAGCTATAAAAAAATTTCTTACTGACTAGCATCATCAAGTTATACTTTTGCTCATTTTAGTTGTTACAGAGATAAAAGTATGGTTTTTCTCCTTAGGATTGATCTTTTGGTTGGAAATAGTGTGTTAATGCCTTGCTAACATAGTATAGCCCTTCCTTGCAGTGAAGCATGTGGGTCTTGGAGTTTTAATGTGTGGTGGATCTGAATTTTAGGT
Source organism: Acacia acuminata (assembly GCA_019022655.1). Lineage (NCBI taxonomy): Eukaryota > Viridiplantae > Streptophyta > Magnoliopsida > Fabales > Fabaceae > Acacia > Acacia acuminata. The sequence continues at coordinate 357,498 of JAFJYI010000329.1, forward strand.
TCATATTACACAAGGTGATCTTGTGGGAAATAGATGGTTTAAGGGGCAATATCGACAAGACTGCTAACGAAATTCGCTTAGACTTATATAGAGAGTATGGAGTGCGAGTGAATCTCAATTTCAAAATAAGAAGCTTTATCTGGTTTAGGCAACTACAGGAAATTAAACTTGAATGCCTACAGTGGCTTGTATTGCATGAGAAAAACATACATGCACAAAAGGTGCTGTCCCGACTGTTAGACAACCAACAATTAAAGAAGAAGAAATAGATTTATAGTTTTATTGTAAAATAGTTGAAAGTATTGGCATTGATATGACCTTATTCTGACAATGCATATAATGGCAACTGAATGTTCCTTTTTTGACTAGCCTTAGAGCAAAATCTGACATTAGCAATAGGAAATGCTATATTGAAACTTTACTATATTGATAATGTGTTGCTCTAGTTTTCTTGGGTTGCTGAATCTTTTGTTAGAAAGAGAGAAGGCAAACCAAGGTTATTTTCATTGAAAGAAAATCTGATTAGCTGCATAGTTTTCTCGAGTTTCAATCTCTATTTATTACTACTCATTGCTGTTTCTACATAATCCTTTGAGTAGTTTGAGTTGTAAATTGGTGCATGTGTTGAGCTCATGTGTTTTGGCAGAAGGTGGAGCTGAATCACCAAGAGGGGGTGAATTGTGGGGATTTTGAAATCTTTTGAAAATTACTCGTTTTAAAGCAATAAAAATAGAGATGAACAGTAGAAAGGAGAAAGAGCAAGACACATGAATTTATACTAGTTCGGTCCAACCTTTGACCTACGTCCGGTCCCGAGACTCTCTCGGGATTTCCACTAAATCAAATGATTACACACTCTTCAAATACTCAAGAGTAATTCTCTCACTAGAACCTACTCTCCCCTTACAAGTTGTAATCAATGAACCCAATCACCAAGTCCCCGATTTGTGATTCTTTACAATAAATGATTTACAATAAAAACTCTCTCTAAGAGTAGATAAAGATAAACACGAAGCTTTAACGTATCAAAAGATACTTTACAAGTGAAAAAAGATAAATGAGTGTATGACTTGAATGCAATTCGTTTTCAGCAGATGTGTTAGTTGAGAGGAATTGAATGCAGCTCTATTTATAACAAGAGAGCATTAAATGACCGTTGTGATCTTCAATATAACCGTTGCCTTTATTAGACAAGGATTAGCTTAAGCTTTGGTCTTCTTCTCTCTCTAATCTTCACTTAATCCAGCTGTATGCGAAGTTCGAGTTGACTCTCTCGCAAATTAATCCGTTGGAGAAGCAGATCTTGGATGTGGAAAACATTCTTTAATTCTTTCCAAACGTGTGTAGATGGATTACCCAAAAGTATGCAACTTTTCTAGGTTTTGCATTTAATGTGTTGATGTCACTTTTTTATTTTACTTTAAACCTTCAATAAACATTCTTTAAAGTATCTAAAACTCACTAATAAAGTGGTTAAACATAGCTAGGAATATATAAGAATGATTACATGAAGTATTGAGATCAAACAAGAAGGTTTTACAAATTTCGTTAGATTTAAATTTCGACTCTACGATGGAAACTTGAATTTGTTCATCTAAACTTGAGTTTTCAACTCGTGTACTTAAGGAAAAACTCGAGTTTCAATATCAAGACTCGATTTTCCTCCATCTAGAGAGAAAAGTCGCGATTTGAGCTTTGGACAAGATTTTGGCTGAAACACAAAACTCAAGTTTCCAAAACAAAACTTGAGTTTTGGACTTTTAATGAAAAGTAGTGTGTTTAAGTCCAAAACATCAAAACTTGAGTTTTTTCAAAATCTTGAAAATGCTCAAAGCTCTCGGCTTGGCCAAAACTCGAGTTTCTAAATCAAAACTCGAGTTTTCATTTAAGTATGAAAACATTGAGAAATCTGAGCCAAATCAAAACTCAACTTTCGAGAGAAACCGGAGTTTTCAAATCATTGAAAAATGTATTGCTCTCTCGCTTGGCAAAACTCGAGTTTTGAAATCAAAACTTGAGTTTTCATATAATTATGAAAACCTTGAAGAAACTCGTCAAAACTTGATTTTCAAAGACTCGAGTTTTCAAAAACTTGAAAACTCTCTCGTCAAGTCAAAAACTCAAGTTTAGAAATCAAAACTCGAGTTTTCTCTTAACTTAGAGAAAACTTAGAAAACTCATAGCAAAGTAAAATCCTGGACTTTTAGCGCGAAAAACTGAGTTTGCATATGTTTAAAAGCTTGAGACTCTCTCTCGGCCAAAACTCGAGTTTCCAAACCAAGACTCGAGTTTTGTCCTCATTTGAAAACAATGTGAAGTCTTTGTGTAATGCAAAACTTGAGTTTTCCGATCAAAACTTGAGTTTGTCTTTAAGTGAAAAACTAAGTGCTCTCAGTAAGTCCCAAAACTCGAGTTTTCACTTGAAAACTCAAGTTTTGCTTTGATAATGAAAATGAGCAACTCTCGCTAAAGCCAAAACTCGAGTTTTGGTGTTTATCTTTGACAGCAAGTTTTTCAACTTATCAAAGACAAACTACAACTTGTGTTTACAATTGTCAGTTATCATCAAGACACATAGAGAACTAACATTCTCCCCCTTTTTGATGATGACAACACTTGTAAACCAAGCTTTCAAGAATTTGAGAGATTATGCACCTTGAAATGAAATTGTTTAAAAACTTAGTGACAGAATTTCAAGGTTTTGACAGAGGTACCATTTTGAAATTTTTTCGTGTGTTTGAAATTGCCTTTGCGCTTTTTGTTAAAACATGAATATGGACAATCAGAGATAAATAGCAGGAGTAATGAATAGATGGGCAGAGAACAGTAAACAAATGGGCAATTTCATTCATAAAGTGCATAATACAAAAGGAAATAAAGTGCTAAATGACAGAGGCTAAGCTACATACACTACATAATCCTCAAAACTCAAAACTCAAATTCTTGCTACACGCCTGTCTCTCCCCCTTTCTCATCTTCAAATTGAGGAGAAGCTGAGACAGAGGATCCATGGAAAGGGTCAATGAGTGGAGTAGGAGGAGGGGAATCATGGTGAAGGACCTTTGTGGAGGGAGTATGAGAAAGATAGAGAACCTCAGTAGAGGGAGTAATGGGAGATGAGAGAATTTCGGTTGTCGGTGTGGAGGTTGGAATGGATGAAGGGAAAATAGGTGTTGTTGGATCAGGTGAGGATGAAGGGAGCTGAGGGCTAGTAAAAGTGAAGGAAGTGGAGGAAGAGGTTTCAAGTTCAGGCTTAGGATGGGATGAGCTTGGACCACTACCAGACCCAAAAGCAGCAGAGGAACCAATGCCAAGATGCTTCATGATCTTCTCAACCTTGTCACCCAAGCTAATGTTTGAGACCAACTGAGTAGAAAGCGTGGCCTCAAGATCCATGATCTGATCAGAGAGTTCACTGTGAGACTTTGCAGATTGGTCCTCACCTCATTAATCTGAATCTTCATTGCTTCCTGAGCATCCACATTCTCATGATTGCCAGTTTTGACCTCAGAAACCAGCTTCTCAATCTCATACTCAAGTTTGATGGAAAGTTGAGCAATTGCACGATCCACAATTTCTTTGACCCGAGACTCAAAGTCAGAAGGCAATGAGGGTTGAGCAGGAGCAGATTGAGCCTCTTGAGCTCTTGACTGAGATTGTGAAGGTGCTCGAGACTGACCTGAGCCTTCACCCTCAACAGTGATCTTCAAATAATTAAGCTGGCTCTTTCCAAAAATAGCTGGCTTCTTGATGGATTCTGGAGGACCCAGATACCAAACCTTGTGATAGAACAGTATTACAGAAACCAGGAAGGGAAAGGGATATGAGAGGGTCGCTGGATGAAAACTTAAACTTGATCATTTCTTGGAAAATCCAATGACCAAGATTAAATGAGGTTTGTCTCACAAATGCAGCAAATACAGGATAATCCTTTTGAGTAAAATGGGTGAAATTTCCACCCTTTTGGATGAAATTTTGTGAGTATATGTACCAAAGGATTCGGTTTATGTTGGGCATCTCAGCTGGTTTGAAAGAGAGGGTGTGAGATTGGTTTGCAGAAAATGGCTTATTTGGGCACAGAGTACTGAAGATTTCACGATTGCTCAAACCAATGTTGGGGACAGGAGGTGGATTGGAAATTTTCAAAATTTTATTGATGGTGGGAGCAGATATGGTAAACTAGACACCTTTGACAGATGTGGTCACTCTCTCTTCAACCAAATTGTTCTCGGAATCTAAAAATGTTATCGATACCATGTTAAAATAGAAGATTTTAACAATGTTGGGGTATAAGAGGCTGAAATGGAGATGAAAGACTCATAGTCTTTCAGCCATGGTGACAAATCCACATTATGCTCATCTTTGAGCTTAGCCAAATCAACAGATATAGAAGGGCAAAAAGCTTTATTAAGGAAGAATTCCTTAAACCTGTCTGCTTCCTCGTTTGACATTTGAGTGGGAGAGGTAGAGAATCCTTCTGGAGTAGAGGCATGGTTGTAGATTTCAGAAATTGTATCTTCCTCAAATTGAGGTACTTCTGGAGCAGAGAAACGAACAGAAGAGGCTTGCCCTCTTTCAGGAGTGGAAGCAACCTTTGACCGCTTGCCCTTAGGAGGCTTGGGGATTTCTGAAGCCATCAACTTCCCCTTGCTTTCAGGAGATGGAACTCGCTCATGGCGCTTCTTTGAGCGAATTTCTGGAGTTTCAGTCGAAGAGTCCTCCTTTTCTTTGGACGAAGAAGCAACAGCCCTCTTTTTGCTCTTGGATCGTGGTGAGTTCTTGCTAACTTCGTGGCCAAAGCGATTTGGGCAAGTTTTCACCCTTATAGGGCGTTCAGAAGGAGTTGCAGATTGAGTGGGTTCGCTCTTAGGGTTTGCTCTTTAGAGGAGATTTTCATCGGGAGAAGAGAAATCAGGGATTTTGGGATGATTAGGGCGAAAGAGACAGAGAAGCGCTAAGGCAAGAATTGAGTTTTGAAGCGAGTTTTGAAGAACTGAACAGTAACTTAATTATATAGACACGACTAAAACCTAAGTTTTGAATAGAAAACTCGAGTTTTGATGAATGGTTAATAACCTAGACTTCAAAGGTGTAAGGTGAACCTTTGAACTTCTGCGACCAAAACTCGAGTTTCAACATGAAAACTCGAGTTTTCACCACTCTTCAAAACTTGGTTGCTCTCTGTCTGATGGAAACTCGAGTATCCAACTTACAAACTCGAGTTTTCAGATTCTTCAAAAATTTGAAGTTTTTCTCTAACCCCGATAGCTCTTCCCAAAACTCGAGTTTTGCTCCCAAAACTTGAGTTTTCACTCCTCGACAGCAAACTTCACAATTTCAAGCATCCTGCTTAAAATACAGCTAAATACTCCGATGCTTAAGTCAGTAACTTTCAATCATCAAAACCATAACTAACATTGAGTGAGAAATACTTACAACTCATTGGGATTTACCATTCCCAATTCTCTTCTTATGAAATTGAATTGCTCCTTAGCCAATGGTTTGGTGAAGATATCGGCAAGTTGAAGATGTGTTGGGATGAACATGACTTTGACATCCTTCTTTTGAACATGATCCCTTATGAAGTGATGCCTCACATCAATATGCTTGGTCGAGTATGTTGAACTGGATTCTTTGCCAAGCTTATTGTGCTAGTGTTGTCACACAATATTGGGATCTCCTTCAAGTTGATTCCCAAGTCCGATAGTTTGCCGCTTGAGCCACAGAACTTGAGCACAAGAACTTGAGGCAGCTACATATTCAGCCTTGATAAGACACAGCCACACTAGTTTGTTTCTTGCTGAACCATGACATAAGTGAGCCACCAAGAAATTCACATTGGCCACTTGTGCTCTTTCTATCAGTCTTGTACCCAACATGATCTGAATCTGAATAGTTCACCAAATGTTCGGGTTGACCTTTGAGAAACCACAATCCAAGTGTCTTTGTGTCAGCAAGGTATCTAAAAATTCTCTTCACATACTCAGCATGAGACTCCTTGGGAGCTGAGTGAAACCTTGCACACATCCCCACACTGAATTGGATGTCAGGGTGACTTGCAGTAAGATAGAGCAATGATCCGATCATTCCTCTATATCTTGTGATGTTGAAGTCTTTGCCCTCTTCGTCAGCATCCAATAAAGCTGTGGAACTCATTGGAGTGTAGCTCCATTGCATTGATCCATCCCAAACTTCTTTAGCAGATCATTGAGATACTTGGTCTGAGATATGAAGATTCCATCTTTCTTTTGCTTGATTTGCAGACCAAGAAAATAGTTGAGCTCTCCTATCATGGACATCTCAAACTCTCCCTACATATTCTTAGCAAATTCTTCACACAAAGCATCATTACAAGCACCAAATATAATATCATCAACATATATTTGTACAATTAAAATTTCATTAAGCTTATTACTCTTTATGAAGAGAGTTGTATCTGCTTTTCCTCTAATAAAACCTTGATCAAGAAGGAATTTGCTTAATCGCTCATACCAAGCTCTAAGAGCTTGCTTAAGTCCATAAAGGGCTTTCTTGATACGATAAACATGATATGGATGATGTTCATTTTGAAAACCAGGAGGTTGTTCAACATAGACTTCCTCTTGAATAAAACCATTTAGAAAAGCACTTTTACATCCATTTGATAAAGTTTAAATCGTTTGACACAAGCAAAGGCTAGAAGAACTCTTATGGCTTCCAATCTTGCCACTAGAGCATAAGTTTCTTCATAATCAATTCCTTCTTCTTGATTATAGCCTTTAGCAACCAATCTTGCCTTGTTAAGAACAATAATTGCTGACTCATCTCGTTTGTTCTTGAATACCTATTTAGTGCCAATGACCGGATGGTCCTTAGGCCTAGTTACCAAATCCCAAACTTGATTTCTATCAAATTGATGTAATTCCTCTTGCATTGCTATCACCCAATCATTGTCTGAAAGGGCTTCATCAATCTTAGAGGGTTCAATATGTGATATGAAAGTAGAAAATGTTACTTCATTTAAAGTGTTGTTTCTGGTTCTTACTCCTTGATTTACATCACCTATAACTTGGTCCAAAGGATGAATCCTTATGAACTTCCAAGCTCTAGGCTGAAACTGATCAGGATTTTCAAGATTGTTTTGGGGATCAGCCTAAAAAACATTTTCAGGATTTTCAATAGATGCAGGAGTAGTTTTCGAAAAGAATTGATTTTTGAAAACATTTTCTTCATCATCATCCAAAGGTTTATCGATTTGGATTCACGAGAAAACAACATGCATAGACTCTTCAACAATACGAGTACGAGTATTAAAGACTCTATAGGCTTTACTCCTATTAGAATAACCCAAAAATATACCTTCATCTACCTTGGGATCAAACTTTCCCAAGTTATCCTTACCATTGTTATGGATAAAACACTTACATCTAAACACATGCAGATGACTCAGATTTGGTTTTCTTCCTTTGTAAAGCTCATAGGGAGTCTTGTTCAACTTCTTCCGAGATATGCCCGATTTGAGATGTAGCAATTTGCTCAGATCAGCCCAAAATACTTGGGAAGTGTTGTTCTCATACCCATGCTCTTGCCATCTCGGTGAGGACCCGATTCTTTCTTTCAACAACACCATTTTGTGAGGAGTCCTTGGGGCTAAGAAGTTGTGGTCTATACCCATCTTTGTCCAGTAACTCGGCAAAAGCATTGTTTTCGAATTCTCCTCCATGATTCTAATTCCTGAAATAGAGAAACCTTTCTTGTTCTGGACCTTCTTAGCAAACACAACAAACCGATCAAATGTTTCATCTTTAGAGGATAAAAATATTGTCCATGCAAATCTAGAAAAATCATCAACTATGACCAAAGTATAAAGATTTCCACCAAGGCTTTTTACTCTAACTGGTCCAACTAGATCCATATGAAGCAATTGAAGAGGTCTATTAATTGAAATCTCATTTTTAGATTTGAAAGATGATTTGGTTTGTTTTCCCTTTTGACAAGCATCAGAAATCATGTCATTTTTAAAATGTAGTTTGGAAACACCAATCACCAAATCCCTTTTAAGTAATCTGTCAAGTTGAATCATATTGACATGAGCTAATCGCTTGTGCCATAGCCAACTTTCATCCAAATTACTAACAAAACATTTTTCAGAAACATAACCATTACTAGAGAGGTTAAGTGTATAACAATTGCCATCTCTAGGGGCTCTAAATAAAGCTCTTGATTTTATGTTTTTTAAAGGGAGAATATCCTTACTCACAATCAAGCACTCCTCAGAATCGAAGATAACTAAGTTACCTTTATCAGTGCTTTGACTTACACTAAGGAGATTGTGGCAAAGTCCTTCCACAAGGTAGACATCTTTGATTAGTGGTTTTTCATTGTTGCCAATTTCACCAATTCCAGCAATCTTTCCAGATTGCTCACCACCAAAGGTCACCTTGCCACCATCCTTGGGCTTGATTGAGGTAAATTTGGATTGGTCTCTCGTCATGTGTCTAGAGCATCCTTTTGTCAATGTACCATTTGTTGGATTTTGATGCTCTTAGACATACCTGCAATACACAACAAATCAGGTCTTAGGTACCCATCTTTTCTTGGGTCCTTTGGGGTTAGTTTGTGTCTTAGGAACCTTGTAAGATCCCTTTGGCACCTATTGATAATTCCCTAAAGGTTTATTCTTTCTTTCCTTTTTATGAAAACAAGAAGAGGTAGTATGACCCTTTCTATTGCAATAATTACATTATGCAAAAGGATTTGAAGAATGAACCGATTTTGTAAAATAGTTCATATAGGATTTTTCACCGACTTCTTTCTTCCTTTCTTTTTATCAAAAGTCGGGTTTGTAACCAATTCCGATCTGTCATTTATAAATTTTTGTTGTTTCAAAATGACATTGAGCATTTCACTTCCTCTCGGTGAATTTCTCAAGTGTCTTTGTAAGATGTAAATTCTTTTTCTTCAAATCAGGACAATCTTCACAAACAAGATTTTCAGAGGAAGAAATTTTTTCTATTTGCAATTCAAGAGTTGTATTTTTCTTTTTCAAATTGAAATACTTTTCAGCAAGTTTTTCAAACTCAGTTTGCACAACAATATATTCAAGCAAACAACTCATCATAAGATGGTTTGGAATCATATACCTCATCATTGTTAGTATATTTCTCTTCTTCTTCAAGTAAGAAAATATTTGCTTTTTCCTCCTCATCCTCTTCTTCATCATCAGATGAGCTATCACCCCAAATGCCTGATACATAGGCTTTCTTTTTGAATTTGTTGAACTTCTTCTTTTCCTTGTCCTTGTTGTTCATTACCGGGGACATTCAGACTTGATGTGGCTAGGCTTTTCACACTCGTAGCAGATGATTGGCTTCTTTGCCTTATAACTGGAGCTACCCTTGTGAAATTTCTTGAATCCTTGATCCTTCTTGTAGAATTTCTTGAATCTCCGGACCATTATGCCTATCTCCGATCTTCGTCTTCATCTCGCATCATCGACTCTTTAGTTTCCTTGATGACTTTGAGGGCAATCCCCTTGTTCTTGCCATGTACTTCTTCAAGTCCCTTCTTGAACTTGAGCTTTGCCTCATATTCGAGAGACTCCCAAAGAGGGTCGCTACTGAGATGCCATGGAATCTCCACGAGCTTCTTCAATGGCAGTGACTTTGGCTTCCCATTCCTTTGTTGAGGATGTTGAGGATTTTCCTCACTTGGATAGGTTGCTCATATTCTTTGCCCAATGTAGCAAGATGATTGATCAGGTGAGTGAATCTCAGCTGGAAACCGCCAATGGATTCTCCAGGCTTCATACGAAGAACATCATACTCAGTCATTAGAGTATTGACTCTATTTTGCTTCACTCCAGCAGTTCCTTCATGAGAAATTTCAAGTGCATCCCACATGGCTTTAGCAGAGGTTAAGTTACAAACACGAAAATACTCTTGTTGACTAAGAGTACTTTGCAGTAGAAGGACAGCCTTGCTGTTGAGCGTGACATTTCTTCTGTCGTTTTCATCATAATCTTCTTCTTCCTTTGGAACCCTGAGACCATTCTCCATGACAGTTGGAGCGTAGTCTCCTCTTTCGAATACTCTCCAAAGACTATACTCTATAGCCATCACAAAAACCTTGAACTTGGCTTTCCAGAATGAGTAATGCTCTCCATTGAATCCTGGTGGTCGGTTGATCGAAGCTCCATCAGGTAGAATACCTTCCACAGTCATCCTTCTCGAGATGTTAAGCTCTTTAAAGAAGACCAGACTCTGATACCAATTGAAAATGGAGCTAAATCACCAAGAGGAGGGTGAATTAGGGATTTTAAAAACTTTGAAACTTCGCTCTGTTTTGGACAGCGAAAAACAAAGATGAACAGAGTAGAAAAGTAAAGAGAAAGACACAAGAATTTATACTGGTTCGGTCAACCTCTTGACCTACGTCCAGTCCCCAGACACTCTGGGATTTCCACTATTTCAATTGATTACACACTCTGTACTCAAGAGTAATTCTCTCACTAGAACTTACTCCCCCTTACAAGTTGCAATCAATGAACCCAATCACCAAGTCCCCTGACTTGTGATTCTTTACAATAAATGATTTACAAATAAGAACTCTCTCTAAGAGTGGATAAAGATAAACACTGAAGCTTTGTGTATCAAAAGATACAAAACAGATGAAAACTGAAGAAAATAAATGTAGACTTGAATGCAATTCATTTTCAGCAGATGTGTTAGTTGGAGAAGAATTGAATGCAGCTCTATTTATATCAAGAGAGCATCAAATGACCGTTGTGATCTTCAATATTACTGTTGCCTTTATTAGAAAGGTTCTGGTTAAGCTTTGGTCTTCTTCTCTCTCTAATCTTCACTTAATCCAGCTGTGCAAAAGTTCAAAGTTGACTTCCTGTGAATTAATCCGTTAGAGTAGCACCCGCTGGATGTGGAAAACATTCTTGAATTCTTTCCAAACATGTGCAGATGGATTACCCAAAAGTATGCAACTTTCTGGGTTTAGCATTTAATGTGCTGACATCACTTTTTGCTTTTGCTTTATCCTTCAATAAACATTCTCTAATCCATCTGAAACTCACCAACAAAGTGGTTAAACATATCTAGGAACATTAGAGAATAATCATAGGAAGTATTAAGATCAAACAAGAAGGTTTTGCAAATTCATCGATTTGAATTTGAAGACGATGCAAACTCGAGTTTGTTCTTCTAAACTCGAGTTTTCAATCTGTGCACTTAAGGCAAAACTCGAGTTTCAATAACAAGACTCGAGTTTCCTCCATCCGAGAGGAAAGTCACGATTTGAGCTTTGGACAAGATTTTGTTTGAAACTCAAAACTCGAAGTTTCCAAAACAAAACTCGAGTTTTGGACTTTTAATGAAAAGTATGTGTCTTAGTCCAAAACATCAAAACTTGAGTTTTCATTCAAAACTAGAGTTTTCAAAACATTAAAAATGCTCAAAGCTCTCGGGTTGCCCAAAACTCGAGTTTCCAGAACAAAACTCGAGTTTCCATTTTAATATGAAAACATTGAGAAATCAGAGTCAAGGCCAAAACTCGAGTTTTCTGAGAAAACTGGAGTTTTCTCGAGAAAACTGGAGTTTTCAAAAACATAGTAAAAGTTCATTGCTCTCGGCTTGGCTAAAACTTGAGTTTCCATATAATTATGAAAACCTTGAGGAAACTAAGCCAAGTCAAAACCGGAGTTTTCTCGTGAAGACTCGAGTTTTTAAAAACCGAGTAACAACTTGAAAACTCTCGCAAGTCAAAACTCGAGTTTTCTCTTACTTGGAGAAAACTTAGAAAAACTCATAGCAAAGTAAAATCCTGGAGTTTAAGCGCGAAAATGAGTTTGCATATCTTCAAAAGTTTGAGACTCTCTGTCTGGCCAAAACTCGAGTTTCCAAACCAAGACTCGAGTTTTGTCCTCTTTTGAAAATAATGAGAAGTCTTCGTAGCAATGCCAAACTCGAGTTTTCTGGTCAAAACTCGAGTTTGTCTTTAAGTGAAAAAGTAAGTGCTCTCTGTAAGTCCAAAACTCGAGTTTTCAAGTGAAAACTTGAGTTTTGCTTGGATTAATGAAATTAAGTAGCTCTCTGTCAAAGCCAAAACTCGAGTTTTGAAACCAAAACTCGAGTTTGTCTTTGATAGTGAGTTTTTCAACTTACCAAAGACAAACTTCATCTTGTGTTTACAATTGTCCATTATCATCAAAACACATAGAGAACTAATAGTTCTGTATGCATATTTGACCAAATACAAACAAAACACATATGGCAAGCAACACATACAACGTAACACATAAAAGTGTCGAGTAAAGTGGTTACTAGCGGGTGTTAATTATGCCGTCTTATAATTTTAAAGGGCCCACTAGCTCTCCAAAATATTGTTTGACCCTAAATAACACAAAGAATTTATTTGAGTATTTACAAAAAATACCCTCACAATTTCCTTCAAAACCGAGCTCTACACCAAGTTTCCAGAGAATCTAGAAAATTTTACCCAACTTCAAACATTTTTAAGAAATTCTAGAAAAATCATATTTGCAAGTTAGTTACAACGGTAGGGATGTTACACTATTTATAACAAAAAATGCTATATTTACAATAGAAAAAGCCTATATTTACAACAACATTTCAAAACCTGGATTTTTTTCATTTCTCACGTCCAGAAGCTATTTACAACAACCCAAATGCTATATTTACAATAAAAAAAGCCTATATTTACAATAACCTTTCAAAACCTAGATTGTTTTTTTTATTTCTCACGTCCAGAGGCTATTTACAACAACAAATGCTATATTTACAACAGAAAAAGCTTATATTTATAACAACCTTTCAAAACCTGGATCTTTTTCATTTCTCACGTCCAGAGGCTATTTACAACAACAAATGCTATATTTACAACAATAAAAAAAACCTATATTTACAACAACCTTTTAAAACCTAGATTTTTTTTCATTTCTCACCTCCAAAAGCTATTGACAACAACAAATGTTATATTTACAATAGAAAAAACCTATATTTACAACAACCTTTCAAAACTTGGATTTTTTTCATTTCTCACGTCCAGAGGCTATTTACAACAACAAATGCTATATTTCTCACGTTCGAGGCTATTCAAAACCTGGATCTTTTTCATTTCTACCCTTGTATCTCCAGCTCAATTTCTAGGCATTTGAGGTTTGGAATCAACCTCCTTCCATCTCCCATTGTTACTGAGTAACAACGCACAGTCTCTGTCGGAATTGTGAGCACCGAGACGAGAAATTCAGAGACAAAATTATTTGTAGTGCCGCAGTCAACCAACACCAATGCTTCTTGGCTACCGACCTTGCCCAGCATCTTCAGCATCTTCTTTCCAGTAAGTCCTACCGCCATGGTCACCGAGAGCTATCTCATGGCCCTCATCATCTTTCTCTTCCAACTGGGCCTCAGGACTTTCAGTTTCATGCCCACCAACGTCTTCCTCTAAAATAATCAACTACATTTGTGATTGGGCCCATACTTGCCCTCACACTTTTAGCACAGGCCCAGTTCCCTCCTACGATTTATCTCAGCTTCAGGGAGCCTTTTATGTACAGAGCCCCCTTTGGCACTCCCTCCAAAGACTCCTCGCGGACGATCTTTGTGGATGACGCCATTTGACTTAGGCTACCCTGACCTCCTTGCCTCGCTTCTCCTTTGGTCTCCTTCGATGACACCGGGCAGCTATTGCCCTTAATTGACTCTGCATTATAGAATTTTGGGAATTGAGGTCTGAAATCAGTCCACCGGTAATGAGAAGTCGACTTCATATCCTTGGTCTTCTTCTTTTGTAAACACGCATTTACTTGGTTTTTGTCCTCCACCTGATTTCCATACCCCATGGCCTGTTTCAAATCCTTTGGGTGCATCAATTTGACGTCACAATAGATGTCTCCTCTTAACCCGTTCATGAAAGCACCAAGCACGGTCTCGTCACACACATCCTCCAATGGCGCCGATAGCAACTCAAATTGTTCCTATACTCAGCCACTTGACAGAGATTTGCCGTAAACTCCCAAAATAACCAGATTAGAAAAGGATTTGCAGTATAATGTAACCTGGGTCGTTTCCCAACGAATTCGCAATCGGTTCAATTCGAACAACAATAAAACAAACAAGAAATTGGGGGTTTTTGGTTCAAAAGAGAATAGAAACGAAATAACAAGAAAAATGAAATAAACACAGATTAAACAGATAAACAGAAGATTAACCCAGGATTTCGAATTCCACCACTTTCCTTCCTCGGACGAAAACAGATTTGAAACGAACTCGTGATTGATTCTGGACGAACCGAAATCTCTGCGTTCATCCAGAAAATCCCTCAACTAGACGATCACCTAGCGTTTATTCGAATAGCGGCGTGTCACTGTGCGATCGCACAACAAGCACTTAAACCTAGTTCGAACTCAATCCTTGGGATATCTCAATCTGGGCGTTAAATCTAACACCCAATACGAAAGTAATTCGAATCCAAAATTACAAAACAGAAATGAATTTGTTATCGTTAAGAACGAGTCCTCTGGATAGTGGAATCCTCAATTCATGGGTCAATCACAGAAGCTTAGCCCATCATGGTTATGCAAAACGAAAATCGAGCAAAAATGAAGAAGTTCATCATGAACACGAAGAACAATTGAGAGAATTTAGAAACTCCTATTTTAATCCACAAAAATCTAAAAACGTGAATGATTGAATGTTTGTGGCTGCCATCCAACTTAAAGTTAACCTAAAAATGGAAATGGGTTCAGCCCAAACGAAAATAAAATAAAAGTGGGCTTAAGTGACAAAATTCGAGCCCAAATAAAAATCTAAAAATACATATAACTTTGGCTCCAAAATTGACCGCCCTATTGTCCGAATTTGCTCTTCATGTCTTCATAACAATTGTAGCTCTCTGAATCATCTGAAATATGAGACAAAAATGAGGCAAATTCGATGTCTGGTTCAAGAGTTATGGTGAAAATAGTGAAGCAATGTAAAAGTGGAATTTTATTATTAAAAATGGCCAAAACATAATAAAAGGCCCAAAGCCCAAATAAGTATAAAAGCCATTATTTATTAGCTAAAGAGTCCTAAATTATTAATCAAGAGACAAAAAGTAGTGTATGAAATATTCAATTATCACCACTGTGCCATCCTGTTTGAGGGGGAAAAGTTGCTCGTACTCGTCTCCAAGTTGTTGATAGTGAAACATGTCAACTACTTTTTTAAACTCAGTCCAAGATGTTGTTGGGATCCGTACACGCAGCGGATTAAAATTCTTTACGAATCCCGTCCCGAAGATCACTCAGGTGCGTTTAAACTAAGGCTAAGGGAATCTAGAATTACCTATAGTGAACTCGTTCACGTCTCGTTCTCCTTGAAGCGGTGGTCTACCTCCTCGATCGCCAGAAGACGACTCGTCGAATCGGCTTCCTCCACCGTATCCACATGAACAATTCCCAAACACGGCTACGGCAGCGTGTTAGCGCCCTTTTTGCGTCTCTCTATTTTTTCACTTTAGGGTTTTTTTCTCATGACTTTCGAAAAAATACGCTCGATAAAAGCTCCGTAGGTTTTTCTAAAACCATTCGACGTATTATATTCAAAATTAATCCCCATTAATTTTAAATTTCAAATTTCAAATATGAATTAAAAAAATACATTAATTAAATCTATCTCGTTAGATCTAATGTAACGTATTTATTTAATCCGATTAAAAACCATATCGAAATTTGAATTAATCTATCCGATAGATCTAATTTAATGTATTTATTTAATCTAAATTAAAAGCCTTCGATTTAATTTATCTTTATAAATTAAATCCAGAAATAATATCTATCCACTTAATTAAATCGAGATACTATATCTCAATTTAAATTAAACGAGATATATGATATCCTTTTATTCGAAAATTAAATGAGATACAATATCTCTATTTGTTTTAGATATTTAATTTATCAAATAAATTAAATATAAAACAAATATTATATATATTAATATTATAATCTCTATTAATAATATTAACATATATTAATCTCGAATTTAATATATATATATATATATATCCTAGATTAAATTAAAGTATTCATTAAATCTTATACGTATCTAAGATTCAATGAATCGGACACCTTTGCTCGTGTTGGGTTATTCTTATGTGCGACCCTGCAGCCCATATGAGATTGGAAGTGGGCTAATACTGTACCATCCCACAAGTCGCAAGCGGCTTTTAGCAAGACATTGCGACTACCCAATTCACATGGGGATCGATGGCACGATACAACCTATCATACAACCATGTCACGTCCCTTTTGTCACGCGATAATTTGGTCAAGGATGAGGCATGGATAATGTCAACTTCCTTTTCTTAACCATTACTTTCGATTCTCGAGTAGTCTAACAACTGAAATGGAAACTCCTTTCCATCATAGTATGGCCATACATTTGTTAGACTCACTCATCAAGGGGCCCAAAGATATATCTCTACAAATGTGAGGGACAAATTCCATCTTGACCATTCACATTCCTCCGCATGAAAACCACCGATCCCGATCTCGGCCTTTATCATCACCCGGTCAAAGGTGACTTTTGACTACGTCAAAGACCAGTGACTCATTATGTAGGAATCCATGATGATCTCAGGTCATAGGGCGTCGTGACGCAGTTATACATGAGATAAGCTTATGACTAGATCTATGCGGTTTTCTCATAGTGGGTCGGTCCAAAGACCTTGTACTCTTACAAGTGCTCATGACTTTGATTCGTATCTTCATACCTCATCAAAGTCATATCGGTCTTAACTCATCTTTGCTCCGCGTAGATGACCGACCAGGGACATTTAAGATAATCTATAAGATATATCCAGGGATGCAGTTATCAATACAAACATGTAAACGAAAATGATAACAAAAAGAGAATACTTTAAATAACTTAAATATCCAAAGTACAATGAATTGCCACTAGGGCATAATTTCCAACAGATGTAACCGGATTTCATGTCTCCATCCACCGGAACCACGTTATGCCCTTCCCTCCAGGTCGACCACTCCAAAGATCCAACTTCTTCGATGTTGTGATGTTATTAGCCGCAAAATAATGCTCTAATCTGAATATCCATCCCAGTGGGTCCTCCCCGAAAAACAATGGGATTCCTAGCTTCCCTCGATTTGTGACAGAGATTTGCCGTAATCTCCCAAAATAACCAGATTAGAAAAGGATTTGCGTATAATGTAACTGGGTCGTTTCCCAACGAATTTGTGATCGGTTCAATTCGCATGACAATAAAAAAAGTGATGATAAATGGGGGTTTTTTTTATTCAGAATAATATTAAAGACGAAGTAATAGAGACAAAACGAAATAACACGAATTTGAACAAAAAAAGAGGATTAAAGGATCAACCCACGATTTCGGATTCACCCACTACCCTTCCTCGAACGAAAAGCATTTATAACCGAACTCGTAATCGACTCTAGACAAACCGAAATCTCGCATTTGTCTAGAAATTCCCTCAACTGAACAATCATTCAGAATTTGTTCGAATCGTGGCGCACATCCGTACGATCACACGAAATACTTTAACCCGGTCGAACTTCGTCCTTGGGAAATATCGATTTGGATTTTTAATCAAAAACCCAATCCGAACCAAAAATCAAATCGATTAAGGGATACGAAACGAGTTAGACGGTTACCAATTAGGCGCGAATCCTCCGGATAGTGGATGGAACCCTCATCGTGGATCAATCTCAGAAATTTAGCCGAACATAATTAAGAAAGACGAAAAAAGATGAAGAACGCGAAGAACACGAAGAACATTGCAGTAGAATTTTAAAACTACTATTTTGATCCTCTCGAATTCTAAAAATGTGAATGAGAGTGTGTTTGTGACTGCTGCCTCACTTAACCTAAAATGGCATAACAAAATGGGGCTCCAATCCACAATTCAGCCCGAACGAAAATAAAATAAAATGGGCTTTAATTACAAAATTCGAGCCCAAAAATACATATGACTCCGACTCCAAAATTGACAGCCCTCTTGTCCGAATTTGCTCTTCATGTCTGCATAACAATTGTAGCTCTCTGAATCATCTGAAATATGAGACAAAAATGAGGTAAATCGATGTCCGGGTTCAAGAGTTATGGTAAAAATGGTGAAGCAATGTAAAATTGGAATTTATTATTAAATAATGGCTAAAATATAATAAAAGGCCCAAAGCCCAAATAAGTATAAAAGCCATTTTTTATTAGTCGAAGAGTCCTAAATTATCAATCAAGAGACAAAAAGTAGTGTATGAAATATTCAATTATCAAATTCCCCACACTTATCTTTTTGCACTCCTGAGCAAAATCCAAAGAGAAAAACCTAAAGGAGAAACTCTTCTTTTCTAAAAATTGCTAACAATGCAAAAATTGAACAAGGGACACGAAGCTCCAAAAGATCAATCAATCAAGACCACAATCCCTTCATCTCCAATTGCAATTCATGGTAATCTCAATCAATGATGCTAATCACAAAAGATGGCCTCTCAAATGATGCGCTCAATCAATCAATCTCTCAAGTGTTTAAGGTAAATAAGTGTATCGCTCAAATTCTACTCCGTAAATTTGTTCTACCATAAGCTTGCTCAATTTCTACGTCTCCACTACTCATAACACATGCATGCACAAATCAAGAGAGCTTGTTATGAAAGGTTGTAATGGGGTTAGGGTGAAGGTAGGTAATAGTATGGAATGAGAGACTAAGCACCAAAGAAATTAAAAAGAGCACTAATTAACACAATCATTCTCTATGTAAGAAATTTTTTTATTTTACTTGTATATCTCCTTTCTTTCTATGTATTTTCTTTCTTTTCTTTCTTCTCTTTCTTCTCTTTTTTTCTTTTTCTTTTTTTTCTGCTTTTCTTTCTTTGCTTTTCTTTCTTCTTTTTCTTTTGCTTTTCTTTCTTTCTTTCTTTCCTTTCTATACTATATACATAATCACAATGACAAAAGCAAACATCCCCCCACACTTAAACTGTTGCACTCCTGAGCAACCCCCACACTTAAACTGTTGCACTCCTGAGCAACCCCCACACTTAAACACAAAACCAAGGTGAAACCAATGCTCAATAAATTTTCAAGGTGCGGAATAAAATGTTTTTACGCTTAGACTTGTAATGTGGCTTAGAAAAGAAGGAGTCAAAAAGGCACAAAGGGCTAGCAAAGGGATCATAATGCAAGGGAAAGGCTATTTGGCCAAAGTAGGGAAAATAAAAGAAAGAAAACAAGCTTCCATCATACTTATGCACATAAATGAAAAATGTAGTTTCAAAAAGAAAAGGAGCAAGTTCTAGAGAACGCAAATCATGAGTAGATGCACACATGAAAGAATGAATGGCAAAAGACGAATTCCATTCATGCAGGCCCAAAATCTCACAAGGTCAACACCAACTTAAGCAACCAACATCACCAAATCAACTACCAAGATATGTAATCGAAGAGTCAAGAATGGTAGACCCAACGAGAATGATCCTTTAAAACCAAAATGTCCTAGTTCATAATATGTAGCAATCATAGAATAAGAGGCGTATTTATTTTCAAAAAGCAAAGTAGAAAAAGGAAAACAAATAGAACAAAGAGGGAGAAAGAAAGAAGAATACTCCCCAAGGGGTTTATGGAGGATAAGTGGCATCAATGAGGAGAATCTCTACTTCCTCAGGCTGCTGTTGGGATCCCTCATGAAATGGCTTGAGGCGATGCCCATTGACCTTAAAGGTTCATCCTGTGGGTGGATCACATAGCTCAACAGCACCAAATGGAAAAATGTTAGTGATCTCAAAAGGGCCATCCCATTTAGATCGAAGCTTACAGGCATAAACTTCAAACGGGAGTTAAACGGAAGAACTTTCCGGCCCACGTAAAATTCTTTCCTCGTAATATGCTTATCGGGATGCCTTAGTCTTTTCCTTGTATAACTACGAGCTTTCATAGGCATCCAATCTAAGCTCATCCAACTCTTGTAATTGTAGCTTCCGCTCCATCCCAGACTTGGCCAAATCCATGTTACACTATTTAATGGCCCAATAGGCTTGATGCTCCAACTCAACCGGGAGATGACATGCCTTACCAAAGACAAGCCGATAAGGAGACATCCCAATCGGAGTCTTGTAGGCGGTGCGATATGCCCACAAGGCATCCTCTAATCGCTTACTCCAATCTTTCCGGGTAGAGTTAACAGTTCTTAATCTCTCTATTTGAGACTTCAGCTTGACCGTTGGTTTGAGGATGGTATGCTGTGGAGACCTTGTGAAGCATTCCATACTTGCGTAACAAGGCACCCATGCTTTGATTGCAAAAATGGGAGCCTTGGTCACTGATAATAGCTCTAGGAATGCCAAACCCGAGAAAATGTTAGACCTAACAAAATCCACCACCACGAAGAATCATTAGTCCGGGTGGCTTTCGCCTCAACCCATTTCGAGACATAATCAACAAACAAAGAAGTATGTAAGTATAACCATATGAAGCAGGAAATGGACCATAAAATCAATACCCCAAATATCAAAGATATCACAAAACAATATAGGGTTCTGGGGCATCTCATGCCTACGGGAAATACTCCCTCCCGTCTGACAGTTATCACATGACTTACAAAAAGATGAGAATCACGAAACAAGGAAGGCCAAAATAATCCCTTTGTCTAATACTTTCCTAGCAGTTCTTTGTGGTCCAAAGTGACCACCACAAAGTAAGCATGACCAAAATGCAATATAGAGTGAAACTCATGATCATCACACATCTCCTAACTACTTGGTCACTACAAAATTTCCAAAGATAAGGGTCATCTCAAACATAATATTTAGACTCACTCTTTAATTTAAGGGTTTGGGCCCTAGTGGAATCTACAGCAAAACACCGCCTACCAAGTAGTTAACTAGATCAAAGCATACCATGGAAGCTTACCTTGCCGTAGAAGCCGCTCATCGTGAAAATCATCCCGAATAGAAGAGGGGTGAGAGGGAGAATGAGTGATGTGACTCAAGTGGTCACTACCCGTTTTGTGCTCCACTTGTCTCGAATCTCAACATCGAACTCTTGGAGCAATAACATCCACCGGATGAGTCGTGGCTTAGCATCTGTCTTTTTCAAAAGAAACTTCAAAGCGGCATGGTCGGAGAAAACAATTACTCTACTTGCTAGCGAGATATGACCTAAACTTATCAAAAGCAAATACAATAGCCAACAACTCTTTCTCGTAGTGGTGTAATTAGATCAGGCGGGATCCAAAGTCTTGGAGGCATATGCAATCACATGAGATGCTCTATCAACTCATTGTGCCAAGATAGCACCAACCGCATAGTTGGAAGCATCACACATCAACTCGAAGGGGAGGCACCAATCGGGGCTTGGATCATGGGCTGTAGTAGTCAGCAACGCTTCAAATGATCGAAGGCTCGCCTTACAAGCATCATCAAATACAAAGTCGGTGTCCTTATGCGAAGAGAAGGTTGGACAAGGGTCGGGTAGTCTTGCTAAAATCCTGAATGAAACGCCGATAGAAACCTGCATGACCAAGAAAAGAGCGAACTTCCCGTACAGATGCGGGGTAAGGCAAAGCAGTAATTACATCTATCTTAGCAGGATCTACCTCAATCCCTTTCCTCGACACTATGTGTCCCAAGACTATACCCGACTCAACCATAAAGTGACACTTCTCATAATTCAAGCACAAGATTAGACTCAATACACCTATGCAAAACTCTAGACAAATTAGCTAAGCATGCATCAAAATCGACCCATATATAGTGAAATCATCCATAAAAACCTCCATGCGGTCCTCTAGAAATTCGAGAAAATGCTTACCATACAACGGCGAAAGGTGCCGGTGCGTTGCAAAGGCCAAAAGGCATCCTTCGGTAGGCATATGTTCCAAAGGGGCATGTGAAGGTTCTCTTCTCCTGATCCTCAAGAGCAATATGGATCTGGAAGTATCCGGAGTAGCCATCCAAGAAGCAGTAATGGGACTTGCCAACCAATCGCTCTAACATCTGATCAATGAAAGGTAGAGGGTAATGATCCTTGCGAGTGGCTTGGTTGAGTCTCCTATAGTCGATGCAAACTCTCCAACTATTCGGACTCGAGTAGGAATGAGCTCATTCTTTTAATTGGCTACCACGGTGACTCCGGATTTCTTAGGAACCACACGGATAGGGCTAACCCACGGCTATCGAAATGGGATAGATGATACCGGCTTGCAAAAGCTTAGTGACTTCTTTCTTCACCACATCAAGGATAAGAGGATTAAGGCGTCTCGGGGTTGCCTCACCGCTTAGAGTCCTCTTCCAATAGAATTCGATGCATACACATGGAAGGGCGATGCCAACGATATCGCCTAATGTCCACCCAATGGCTTTCTTGTTTGCCCTCAATAAGCTTCGCAGCTTCTCTTCTTGGTCGGGAAGAAGATTATTTGCCACAATGATCGGGCAAGTTGTTCATCCACCTCCGAAATGCATACTTCGGGTGATCGGAAGGGATTTCAACTCAAGCTTAGGTGGTTGCTCAGTGGAGGGAAGAAGCTTGGGTGGTTGTTGCAACAACTCTGATGTCATCACACTGGAAATGCCTGAAACCACATTCAAAGAAACAGAACAACTGCGTCTATACAGCTCAATGTTAACATCAGAATCAAGCTCATCAAAATCAGAATCATGATGCACATTAGGATCAGGATGAAGCTCAAACTCAGAATCAATATCAGAATCCACATGTAATGTAGAATCACCAAGCAAGTCAGAATCACCAAATAATACAAAGCATTAAGCAAATCGGTGCAAACAGAGCACCATTCATTATCAAGACATGCACATATGGGAGAATCACTCTCGGATGCAAAATCGGGATAATCAGACACCAATCAAGAATAACATCATCCACAAGATCATCAATCACATCAATACGTAAAAAAAGCAGTGTTCTTCCTTAGGATGTTTCATGGCATCAAAGATATTGAAATTCACAGATATATCACCAAACTCCATGGAAAGAGTACCGTAATGCACATCTATCTTAGTCCTAGTTGTTTTCATGAAAGGCCTCCCCAAAATGATTGGTGACCTACTACTAGGAGACTCATCCTCCATATCTAAGATGTAAAAATCAGCGGGAAATATCGGTTCATTAACTTTGACTAATACATCTTCAACTAAACCAGAGGGATGAACATTAATCCTATTAGCTAGTTGAACAACAACACCAAGAGGACGTAAAGGACCAAGACCAAGAGATTTATAAATAGATGCGTGCATGACATTAATAGAAGCACCAAATCTAGCATGCAATCATCAAATCTATAGTTACCAAAACTGTTAGTTCTATATGTGTTTTGATGATGTTTTAACAATTGTAAACTAAATGAGAAGTTTTTCTCTTGCAAATTTGATAAACTTTCTTTGTCAAGGGAAAACTCAGTTTTGAAGTAAAACTCCAGTTTTGAGTTTTTCGAGAAAATCTGAACAAAGCAAAGCTGCCGAGTTTTCGTTAAAAACCGCAAGTTTTCGGTTTTCATGAAAAACATGAAAACTCGAGTTTTGGGGTCAAAACTCGAGTTTTGGCTTGTCTCGAGGCAAATCGATTAAGAAGCAAAACTACAAGTTTTGAGTTTTCATGAACATATGAAAACTCGAGTTTTGGGGCAAAACTTGAGTTTTGGTTTGGCCGAGAGCCTTTGGATTTTCGAAGAATCAAAACCTCCAGGTTTTCAAAGAGCACCGCCATGAGTTTTGACATTTCTCATATTTTCGGGGAAATGTTCAAAACTCGAGTTTTGGGGTCAAAACTCGAGTTTTGGTCAGTCGTCGTGCACTGATTTACAACATATGAAAACCGCCGAGTTTTGGGTCAAAACCTCCAGTTTTCATTTTACACGGAGTTTTCATTGAGTTTTCATTGAACATATGAAAACTCAAGTTTTGGAAGCAAAACTCGAGTTTTGGTCAAGCGAGATAGCATTCAAGTTTTCACAAGTTCAAAACCTCCAGTTTTGGTTGAACACCGCCGTTTTGATATGTTCACGGAGTTTTCGAGTTTTCATGTTTTAAGTGAAAACTCGAGTTTTGGGAAAGCAAAACTCGAGTTTTAGGCAACTCGAGAGCATCAGTATTTTTCAACTTGAAAACCTCCGGTTTTGATTGAAAACCTCCAGTTTTTGATGTTTTGGACTAAAACTACATTTTCACATCAATAGTCCAAAACTCGAGTTTTTTGTGTCAAAACTCGAGTTTTGAAGTTTTACATCAAAACTCCCTTTTGAAGCATAAATCGTGATTTTCATCTCTCGGAAGATGAAAACTCGAGTTTTGGTGAAAACTCAAGTTTTGATCATCGTGAATTTAAAAACTTGTTGAACTTAAAATTACACATTTTGATTAATGCTTCAAGTTTTAAGTTGCGAATTGGTTACATATGCTTTATATGATTCTTATCTATATTTCTAACCAATCTTAACAAGTTTGCTTATGAGTTTTCGAGAGGATTTGAATGTTTAACATTTGAATTATTTTAACTTATCCTCAAAGACAAAATAGCAAATGGAAGACAAATTTGGAGTTGTAGGCGATTTCTCACCTAATACAAACAACTAAAGTCTCCACCGCCTAAAGCAGATCTTCAGCAACATGGGACGAATTTGAGGAGCCAAATACTGAAGACTTTATTCCCAACTGAAGAATTCAAATCTGCAAAAGTCTCCAATGGCTATATTTCAAACGAAGAACTTGTATAACAGCTAGATTCATGAAGCAACACCCATAACAGCTATATTTTGAATGGGTTGAAGCCTCAATGGATCTATAACGTTCACAAGCTTCAAATCACTATAAATACATGAAGATTTGAAGTTGGACAGAGAAGACATACACGTAAAAGCTTACACGAAAATATCGGTTCTTTTCTCTCGTTTATTCATTTGATTGTATCTTTGATACATTGAGCTTCGTGCTTATCATATCTACTCTTAGAGAGTTTATTTCCGTGTATATCATTCATTGTAATAATCTCAAGTCGGGTGACTTGGAGATTGGGAAAATCGAGTACAACTTGTAAGGGGGAGTGTGTCCTAGGTTGAGGAGCATCATTCGTTTACGTAGTCGGTATCGATTATGAGTACACTTGTAAGGGGAGTGTGTCCTAGGTTGGGAGCATCCTTCATTTACGAGTGTGTATCTGTTGTAAGCAATTACAGACTTGTAAGGGGGAGTGAGTCCTAGAGTGAGGAGCATCCTTCGTTTACGAGTGTGTAATTGTTCTTGAGTGATAGTGGAAAATCCCAGAGTGATCGGGGACTGGACGTAGGTCAAGGAGTTAGACCGAACCAAGTATAAATCTTACGTGTCAAGCTCTTCTTCTCTATCTCCACTTTGACTTGATATTATCTGTTGTGTGGGTGATCCGAAAAGAATTTTAAAATCCCCAATTCACCCCCCTCTTCGTGATTTCCTTCACTTTCAAAAACAACAAGGGATAGAAAACGTCCCTGGATCCTTGCACTTGCGAGGCATTGTAGGCTGGATGAGTCTTGATACATTCTCGGTTCAAACTCACTCGTTCACTCCCCTTCGTCGCCTCTTGTTGGTGCACAACACCTTCGAAACTTGGCATATATAGGAATTTGTTTGACCGCATCTAAGAGAGGAATGTTGATCTCTACTCTTCTGAATGTCTCAAGTATATCCTTCTCTTGTGCTTTTTTCCGCCAACTTCTTGGATTGAACCGCTCTCGAGGGAAAGGAAGAGGAATGGGGATGTCTTCCTCTTCACCTTGCTGCACCGCCTTTTTATTTTTAGAGTCAATCTTCACATTTTTCGACTCTCTTTCGATGTGGAAGTCACATCTGCAGCTGGTGGTGTAGGTTCCTCCGGTTGCTTGCCGAACGAAGGGAGATAGCACTCACATTCTCCTTAGGATTAGGAATTGTTTGTGAAGGAAGAGTGTTGGATCCCTGAGGTTGAAGCTGGTTCAATGAGGTTGCCAACCGCCCAACTGTGTTTGCAAACTCGAATGGAAGTGTCAGTTTTTGTTGAACCGCATATTGGTGTGACAAATTGCTTCATCATATCTTCAAGTGAGGAACCACCACTACCACTACTACTAGCCTCTTTGTTGTCTTTTGCCTATAGAGGTGCACATATGGCTGGTCGCGGAGGTGGTCTTGGCAAAGGCAAAGGCGGTGCAAAGATTGCTGTTGGAAATTTTGTGGTCTGTACTGTCTCTGTTGGTAATTCCCAGAATTCTGCTGATATTGGTTACTCTGGTTCTGATTCTGGTTCCAAC
Source organism: Acacia acuminata (assembly GCA_019022655.1). Lineage (NCBI taxonomy): Eukaryota > Viridiplantae > Streptophyta > Magnoliopsida > Fabales > Fabaceae > Acacia > Acacia acuminata. Next base: position 383,794 of record JAFJYI010000329.1, read on the forward strand.
GGAAATTGGGGTGATTTCTCCAACCAGGATTGTAGGTATTGGAGAAGGCATTATTCTGTTGGTATTGTGGCTTTCCTGGAAAAGCACCCACTGAAGCTACTGACTGGTCTTGATAAGTAGGATCATGCAAGGTAGGGCAAGAGTCGATAGAATGGTAAGGGTCGAACAGAACCACATGAGTAGCCAATCCGAGGAGGAGAAGATTGTACTTGTCGTGTCACCGCCACCGCCTCACCGAGAGGTCGATCATCAAGTCTATTCTCTAATCTCTCGAGAATCGTCGGACCTGGAGGTGTTTGCACATGGTAAACAGGAGTACTATTGGCCCCGGGTGCCAAATTGCCGAGAGTTGGCTGCCATCTCGGATATCAATTCTCGGGCATCTTGGTGTCTTGTTACGTAGAGCCCCACCGCTAGAAGCATCCACCAAACCTTTGTCTACGGTAGCAAACCATCATAGAAATGGGTAATCAAGAGTTGCTCGGTGATCGGTGGTGTGGATGCTTGCACATAACCTTTTGAACCTCTCCCGTACTCATGCAAAGTCTCCCCATTAGCCTGTTTAATGTTGGCAATTTCTTTCTTGATCACAGTTGCTCTTGAGGCAAGGTAATATTTCTCCATAAATAACCTCTGAACATCAGTCCAGCTCCCAATAGATGAAGGTGAAGGTACAACAACCGTAATACCCGGATAATTATCTATCGGAATACTATATTTTAGCAAATAATACCTATTTGGAAATAGGTGAATATGTGGTTTTAAAACCTTATAGGATACTTATTCTATTGTCTAGGAAATTTCTAATGAAATTAGAGGGATTAAAGTGTCAAAATCCCTAAATACAAATATGGGCCATGAAATGCCCCGAAAATATTATGGTAAATCCCAAGAGGCAATAAAATATTTATTGAAAATTAGAAAGTATGTTGTCTCTAATTTTAGGAATTTTTGGGATTATTTCCCTTGAAAAATAATGAGGCAAAATTAAATATAATTTTGGGGAGCATAAGTTGCCCCATGATTTTTAAATATGATATGTGGGACATAAAATACCAATGTCAATGAAATAGTTATGAGAAAATGATTAATCCTAATTAAGAAAATTATCAACAATTAGAAAGTGATTAGTTAAGTAATTAATGGCTAATTGTTTAAGCCTCGAACAAGAGAATATTTAAGGTAGATTATGAAAAATCCTTTAAGTAAGTGTTTATGGCTAATATTAGCATAAAGTGTGCTTGCTAATTAATTAGAAAAGATTAAGAAAAATTGGTGAGATTAAGAACATGAAAACCCTAAATCCTAAAAGATTGCTAATCATGGGATTAAGGCTCTAATTAAGCTTCTAGCTAATTTAGATAAATTAAAGAAAAAAATAATAATAATAAAGGGAAGAGAAAACCAAAATTTGAGTGTGAAAAGGGTTGTAGGTTTTTCAAAAATAATATCATGATATTTTGTTAATTAAATAATAATATAATTAAGATATTTGTGGAAGAACTAGTTGGATAAATGAGAACCGATAGAAATTAAATCCTATCTAGAAAACCATGAACTAAGTTTCTTAGGTCAGGACATATTACAAACAAGTGAATTTTTGTCCGAGAAGTTGGTGTTAGCGGAAGTCATTTCCGTAACCGGCGGGCGAATAAGGGATCAGATGAAAAGATATTTTGTAAACAAAGGGCAGATAAGAAAAGTGAGAACCAATGGAAAATAAATCGTAACTTGAAATCCTTGAACTAAGTAGAAAACAACTGGACATATTATGAACCGGTGGATTTTTGTCTCGAATTTGGCATTACCCGTAAGTAATTTCTCAGTAATCGACATCGTCGTGTCGAAAATGTTCACGACAACGGAATACCCTTAATGGGATCAAAAATTTAGTTAACTCAGATATTTCCTAAGAGGAAGAACAGAACTTCAAGGCTATGTTCCCGGATTTTTGTGATTTTCTAAGATTACGCGATTAGAACACCGAACGGGGACTTTATCGGTAGAAGTTCATAGAGCACATGGATGACATCATGTTAGTGACATGGGGTGACATGGGGGGGCAAATTTGTGGTAGAAAAGAGAGGAGAGTGAATGGTTTGCAAGAGGCCACATCTTCATCATCCTAACCCTTGATGCAAAAGTTGATCCAAGGGTTGAGATCCATGGAAATTCTCTATAAATAGGCAACCCCTCTTCACTTCATTCCTCACCAATTCACAAAGGAATCCTAGAGAGAGGTTAGAGAGAAGTGAGAGCAAGGAGGAGCTCGGAAAAGAAGTAGTGAAGTCTTTGGGTAAGTTCTTCGGTCCCTAGTCTTAAGCTTTGGTAGTTCCTTCGGTAGTTATAGTAGAAATGCTAGATTAATCTTTAATCTTCCAAGTTAGTTTAGATATCATGTTTTAGGGATAAATATGATATTTATTTCAAAAATATATTGGAGATGGAGATATTTCAAAATTTTGGAAGATTAGAGTTAAAGTAACTAAGTTCTGGCGAAATTCCGCCAATTAGGAGAGTTAGGGGCAAAATGGTAATTTGTACCTAAAATGCCTATTATGATGTTGGGCCTTGATAATATGATATTATCCTTATAGGATATCTGTAATCACATACCCCTGTTGTACCGCTGTCGTACCGCTATCAAAAAGTACCGTTTTCCGTCAACGAAGGTACGTTTGCGTACTGTAACACTAACTCTGATGTTTATTGTATGCGTACATGTGCTATGTGTATGGTATGTTTATGTGAGGTAGTTGATAGCTCTGTGGTATGTTCAATGTACTGTTATTATGCTTGCTGGGTGTTGGGATACGTTTGCTAGGTACGAAATGCTTGGTGCAAAACGCTAGGTGCGAAACGATTGCTAGGTGCGAAACGTATGCTAAGTGCGACATATCTGCTATGGGGCGTGTGTGCTGTTGGGATAAGCTTGTTTGTATGCTCATATACTTTGTCTATGTTGTATATATAAACATGAGGTTAACCGTTACACCCGAGGTTCAATGGGCATTGAACCTCGCTCTTCGACATAGCGTCGGGGTCAAGAGGACCGAGGATCGAGGAGAAAGGCAAGCAAAGACGCATAGGGACTCGGTGAAGACTTTCTTCTTTTGTTATTTACTTTGAAAACACTCGGTATAATGTACCGCCCGTAATCGCCCGGACTTACGGCATTTTGAATATAAATATCGGTTACTCAATCACTCCGATGCTCTACTCGATGAAAAAAATATATATCGCTTTTGAAAATGGGATGTTACAACAACCAGTCTTTGGCTCCACCTTCCAATGAGAAAGGAAAAGCTCTCAGCTTGATTTGATCTTCATCAATGGCATGTGGTTTCACTGTGCTGCACACTAGATGGAATTCCTTCAAATGCTTAATGGCACACTCACCTGAAAGACCATGAAACTTAAGCAGCAAGTGTATTAGACAAGATTTAAGCTCAAAGTTAGCAGCAAGGGTAGGATATTGAATGCACAAAGGTTGATAATTAACATCAGGTTCATTCAATTCCTTTAAAGTAGGATGATTTTCCTGTTCTTCTGCCATAATTTCTGAGTTAGGAAAATTGCTACTAGAATCAGTGAAAACAACAAGACTATCAGAAGTACTATCAGAAACACGATCGAAAGATCAACGGAATGAACACAATCGAATGGTCGACTTAAGTTCAATGTCCAATTCAGTATTAATCCCACGACTTAGCCTAACAACTCTTCTAGCAGTAAGAATTGTTCTTTCTATTTCAGGATCAAATGGCAACAAGTCTTCGGATTGATAGTGCTCCTAGTACTCATGCGGCATAATCACAAGGCGAATATGCGAAAAATCAGAATTACGAAAATGCCACTAAAAGTGGTAAAAAGGAGAAAAACACTAAGACACACAAAAACAAAAACCTATGGTAGAAATTGACCTAAACAAGTCCAAGAAACACTATCAAATGATTTTTAAAATTTTTGGGACTTGGACGGGGCAACTCCTAGACCATTGGGGAACCAAAAAATGGAATAAAAAAACTTGAAAATTGAAAAAGTGGTCTAAATGATGGAATTTGGCAAAACGGAGCTTAGCACATGGAAAATCAAAGATTTTCGATGTGTCATGTGAGATAGGCCATTTTCTATCACTGTACCCAATTTCAGCCCATTCAGAGATACTCCGAAAAAAACTGACTAGTAGAAATCAAAAAATCAAAACTTAAAACAGCGAAAAAGTGGTCTAAACGTTGGAATTTGGGGAAAATAAGGTATACCTCACTCCCTACTTGGGAGTGATTCTTTCTTAGAATGCCCAATTTCTTGTGAATAAGACTGGTTTAAGTGATCCGGGTCGAAAAATTTCTCGTCCACCCGAACCACCTAAACTACCGAAAAATGAAGCTATTTACACTATTGTTACTAATCAAACCGATGCAAATTCCCTAAGATCGGCGCCATATTTTGACAAGAGATTTGCCGTAATCTCCCAAAATAACCAGATTAGAAAAGGATTTGCGTATAATGTAACCTGGGTCGTTTCCCAACGAATTCGTCGGTTCAATTCGCACAACAATAAACAGTGACAGTAAATGGGGGGTTTTGTTGATTCAGAATAATATTAAAGACGAATAACGTGAGACAAAACGAAATAACACGAATTGAACAAAACGAGAGGATTAAAGGATCAACCCACGATTTCGGATTCACCCACTACCCTTCCTCGAACGAAACAGTATTTATAACCGAACTCGTAATCGACTCTAGACAAACCGAAATCTCGCATTTGTCTAGAAATTCCCTCAACCGAACAATCGTTCGAATTTGTTCGAATCGTTGGCGCTCTCGTACAATCACACAAATACTTTAACTTGATCGAACTTCGTCCTTGGGAAATATCGATTTGGGTTTTTAATCAAAAACCCAATCGAACCAAAAATCAAATGTGATTAAAGGATACGAAACGAGTTAGACGAAAAAAACGGATGAAGAACGCGAAGAACACGAAGAACATTGCGAGTAGAATTTTAAAACTACTATTTTGATCCCTCCGAATTCTAAAAATGTGAATGAGAGTGTGTTTGTGACTGCCGCCTCACTTAACCTAAAATGGCAAAACGAAATGGGGCTCCAATCCACAATTCGGGCCCGAACGAAAATAAAATAAAATGGGCTTTAATTACAAAATTCGAGCCCAAAAATACATATGCCTCCGGCTCCAAAATTGACCGCCTCTTGTCTCGAATTTGCTCTTCATGTCTTCATAACAATTGTAGCTCTCTGAATCATCTAAAATACACTACTACAAAAAAGGTCTATAACGTCCAATTATTTTACCTTTTAACGTCTAAAAACGTGGGGACGTCTATCCGGGAGGCGCAAAACGTGGAGACTTACGGAGTCTAAATATTTCTTAGACTCCAAAAGTGAAGACTTACGGAGTCTAAATATTTCTTAGACTCCATAAGTATTTTTTTTATTAAAAAAACAAAATAGATGGGGATGGTGACGGCGTTAAACACAAACGAGAGGTTTGAGATCCGAAAACACATTTGAGATGCGAAAACACATCCGAACGGAAAAAATCCAGAACACAATAAACATATCTAGAAAGTTTAAGATCTAAAAAAAAATCCGAACAATAAAAAGATCCGAGAAATTTCAGATCTCAAAAAATCCACAACACAATAAACAACTCTAAGAAATTTCAAATGGGAAAAAATCCGAACGCAATAAACAAAACATCAGGACTATCATCTATAGCACATTGAAAGCTTTAGGAACACAGATCTGAGTTCGTGTTTTTGAAAAATAACAAGAGCAACTCAAAATTTAAAAAAAAAATCTATAGATCCGTGTTTTTGCTCACCTTTGCCATCGTCCTCCTTCATTAGCTCGATCCGAGTTTGATTTCGATAAAAGAAGACAGAGAGGCTTGCATTCTCGGGAAAAGATGACGAGGAAGACGCACGATGGTTGACGGAAAAAGACGAGGAGGACGATGAGCCCGAACCACGTGAAGGGAGGACGGCGAAGGAGGGGCGATGACGGAGGAGGTCGACGATGAAGGTCTCAGCGCATCGAAATGAAGGTGTCGAGTAGAGAAGGAAGACAAGTTGAAATGAAATGAAATGAAATGAAGTGGGGAAGAAGAAGAAAAAGTCGTCTTGCATTTTCGGGAGACTTTTGAAGTCTAAGTTTAAAACTTAGACTCCAAAAGCATGATTTTGGAGTCTAAGTTTAAAACTTAGACTCCAAAAGTGTCTCTCACGGCCCCACACATAACCCCGCCGCACCACGTGACCCCCGCTCCACGACGTGACCTTTTTTCTGCTGTACGACATCATTTTAGGAGTCTAAGTTTAAAACTTAGACTCCAAAGATGTACAAATTTGAAATGTTTTTGGAGTCTAAGTCTCAAAATTAGACTCCAAAAGTGTTGTTTTTAGCGCCAGGACAAATTTTTGGCATTAATTTTTGGCGCTAGGATCTACTTTTGGAGTCTAACTTATATACTTAGACTCCAAAAGTCCCACTTTTGGAGTCTAAGTTTTATACTTAGACTCCAAAAGTGTCTCTCGTAGGCCCCACCCGCCGCACGACGTGACCCCGCCGCATGACACGACCTTATTTTCTCACTGTACGAAATGATTTTTGGAGTCTAAGTTTCAAAATTAGACTCTAAAAGTCATGCTTTTGGAGTCTAAGTTTGAATCTTAGACTCGAAAGTGGGAACTTTTGGAGTCTAAGTTTGAAACTTAGACTCGAAAAGTCAATTTTTATCCCATATAATTACAAAAATGCCACCGCCCTTATTTTTTACTTCCTTTTTTTAAAAAAGGACGTCTTTCTGAGACGCAAAAACCATTTTCTATAGTAGTGATATGAGACAAAAATGAGGCAAATCGATGTCCGGGTTCAAGAGTTGTGGTAAAAATGGTGAAGCAATGTAAAACTGGAATTTATTATTAAATAATGGCTAAAATATAATAAAAGGCCAAAGCCCAAATAAGATAAAAGCCATTTTTTATTACAAGAAGTCCTAAATTATCAATCAAGAGACAAAAAGTAGTGTATGAAATATTCAATTATCAGTTTGCACCACGTCTTCAGCTCTCTATGTGAAGCCACTCTGACTAATGGTCATGGGTGGAGTCCTCATCGGGTTCGGGTTGCCATTCATCACATTGAAGGCTGCCCGAAATTCATTGAGCTGCTCCAAGATTACATTCACTATTGTATCCACTCCGGTAAGTTTCTCTGTCGCCTGTGTCTGCCTCCTCTATATTTCCTCCATTATTTTCTCTAACCGTTCTACCCTATTCTCCATTCTGGTCCCCGACATGCCCCAAATTGATTGCTCTAATACCAAAGTGTTAGAGCCAGCAAAATATGAAGACAAACTAAAGTATTATTCACCGTATAACCAATATAAGGGGATAATTAGAGATTACACCATTGGCTTCCTTAAACCTGGAAGCTATTGCACTGAAAGACTAGAAACCGTGAAGAAATAAAAAGAAAAAACCAGAACAGCACCCAACCAGCCAGGTATTCAAGAGACCCGCCCACTCTCCTCCTCAATATCCATCTGCCTCCCTGCGCATTCTGATCTGAATTGGGCCTTGGGACTCCCTCAGCCTTTTTCTAATAAACTCTGGCCCTTCACTGGTAAGTGTTGTCCCAATATTTGTTAGGCCCATCAGTCCTAAACTAGTTTTCGGAGTGTATAAATCTAACTTTTATTTTCCTAGGAGGAACTTAGTGCAAGTGAAGGTAATTTCAAACATTATGATAAGTCAACTCTAATTCAAAAACTATAATTGACAGAAATCCATCTTAGCACATGTCTCTCTTAAAAACGTATAAACATGCCACACATGAAAAGAATTCTAGATTTGAGTTATCTGTCAGCCCTTTTTTTTGGTGGTGAAAAACACAACATGACATTGTTTACTAAAATATCATTCGTTAAGCCTCTATGCAAGTTGGGACTCTTTGATTTGCGGGCAAATGGAAGATTTGTGGCTCGTGGCAATGTGAAGGAGTGCTCTTACAGTCTCAAACCTTCCATTTATCCACAGATTAAAGGGAAACCAATGCATGTAGATTAATGAAGGATATATTATAGTTGAACACGCATGCTATTAGTCGTTTGAGCCCCAAAAACAGAGCTTAATAGATCCCTTAATATCGTATCCAAAATTTGGTTCTGGTTGTAGTGTGTTTATGGGTTAAAAGAGGGCTGCATAATCACGATCTTGCCATTGTTGGCTAGAGAATTCAAGTATGATCTTCTTGCAAAATAAAAAACTGATGTACAGATCTGCAATCATGAAGTAACTTTACACTGTAGCCATAGAAGGTTGGATTTTATTCTGTTTCTTTTCCCTCGCTTATGGTTTGAAAATAGCAAGCCATTGTTTGTGAGTGACAGTCTTGGATTTTTGTGATTATAGTTCTCATGACATTTCCTAGTGCTGTGCGATCCTGCCAAACGAAATGAATATGATTCAACTGGAATCTACGAGATTGACAAGTATAGCTTGCAGGTATAGAATGTAAATTTCATTCAAAATACAAATTATTTAAATATATTTTTTATGATTGTGTCATTGACGCTACCCCTATGAGCTAACCATTGGTAGAAGCATCCCATTACCTCACGGGAATATCTTGCCAGATTCAAAGGGATGATACTTACCTCCGATGGACTTGGCATCAACTACAATCAAATATTGTAATTATTTATGTGCTAGTGTGGGCTTTGCTACAATAATAGTGCTCAATACATGACATTTATGTTCTCCATTATAGGTGTGTGAGATTGGTACGCTATATGTAAGTGGGAATACACTTGTCTAAGTCTTCTTGACTAAGATTTTAGGTGCTTACCATCCATTTTGTCTCACTGTATAATTCAATTATTTTAGTATCTTCCTATCAGTTGGGACATTGAAACTGCCCCGATATTGCGGTAATAATGTAATATCGAAATATCACTAGAGATATTTCAATGGCACCAACAGATTAGAGAGAAAATTGCAAATGATCGTTCGACGACTTTTTTCCTACTTCTCAATGTGTTAGCATTAACAAGCCTTGAATTAACGACAAAGTTGGACGGCAACACTCCAGTTTGAGCTTGCTTGCTACTCATTCCATCCGCTAGTTGTGTAAGAGCTGGACAAATTGGCATTTTTATTTAGTCTTGACCTCTTCCTGCTCTTTTCCAAGTACATCCATTCTCTGCATCATATTGGAGAAAGAGTGAGCCGTACAGCTCTATCTTCTTTTAAATTGAGCCAAAAATTGGTGTTTATCTTCAGCCATTTATGCTTGCATAGAGTCAAATCTCTGCATCATAGACTTCCATAGCTGATTATTGCCATCTTGCCTTTTGCCAGGTCCAGGTTCTGCTACTAATGCCTGGGATTGTGCATTTTGATTGGCAGCAAATTTCTGATAATTGGACTGTGGTGGTCTTTGATAAAAAGCATTGACCTCTTCATATCTGCCTGGGCACATAGAAGAGATATGTGTTGCACCGACAGGCAACACGAGATACGACACAACTCGACACTCTAACACGTTAATCCTAAAAAAATCTAAATTTCGACATGTTAAAACACGTTTTGTAACGCTCCCTTATATCTCCCGATATAAGCAGAGTTGCTACGCAATGGAGTGTACAGGATCCGGTTTGGACAAGTAAGTAACTGATAATTTAAACAAAATATAAACTTGGCTTTAAATAAAATTAATCCCCATTGGGATATTTAATTACATTCATCCCCAAAATATAACTGCGAAATAAAACTTCTCATATAGCCCATCAAAATAAAACCCAAAATATACACAAAACAAAAGAACTCCTCCTGAGTCCAACTTCTGCTACCTTTTACAGCACAGTCTTTCCCTTTCTTCCTGGATCACTCCCTGAAGCTTTATTAGTGTCTGGGATTCAAAATTGAATCCCAGGATAACAGGTTAATCTCTATGAAATGTATATGCAAATATGATAATAAAATAATTAACCATAATTCAAGAAAAGCAATTTATCACGTAGCATCAATTCATAGCAACAATATATAGTAAATTGTATAGTTCAGGAAAATAAACGCAGGACCCTACGAGTCCCGAATTCCATAGTGCTAGGAAAAGTAAACGCAGGACCTTATGGATCTTGAATTCCTCACCCAAGGAAAAATATGCAGGACTTATTTAGTCCCGAGTTCCATAGCACACAGGAAAAATTTTACAAACGCAGAATCTTACCGGTTTCAAGTCCTCAGCACTTAGGAAGACACATGCTATTGGCCAAATAACAGAAACACTGTATGTAAATAGCCCGTGTACAAGACACGACCCCAAAATCATGGTAATTAAACATATATAACATATACAAACCATAGAGGATTAAAGTTACCACCTATCTGTGTATTAGCAAATTCCTCCCAATGCTTCGTAATACATGCGCTCCCGGGAATCCCTATAACAATACCGTTGAACCTTATTATTTTTCATAACATTTGGGAAAATTAAAAGGTGTTGTCTTTATATATGAAATTACTTTTAAAACCTTTTTTGCAAAAACTTATTATTTCGGACCCTTAATTGACTTATTTTTGAATTAATCTCTTAACTGGCCAGAAAATCCAGTAACTTCAATCATTTTTAATAAATTGCACAAAAATCATTTTAATGTGCTTCCAAAATCCACGTGTTCCTTTACAAATCTATTTTTTTATAAAAATAATCCTCAGGGTCAGAACACGCCACATTAATCCTAGAGTTTACATTTCCATACATTGTGCAATAAACTTCCAAAAAAGGTGTCCTATCTTTAAAAATTCATATCAGGAGTTCTAGGTGTCCAATTTAGGTGGATCAAAAACCTATGAACTCCTTATTAAGTCTAGTTTTTGGGAAAATTAGTTCTAATATATAATCATATATAAATTACTCCCAGTTCCTAAAAACGTTCAGACTGTCCAAAGTAGTTTCCGGAATTTAGGGTCATTTTGCACAATTTATTTCTCTTTGACCAGAGTTCAGAAAAATACAAATGACCCGTCATGTTCTTTATCTCCTGGAATATTTTCATGATTTTAGAAAATATTTTACCTAGTCAAAATACTTAAATAATCGCACTAACTTCAGTGTTCCAAAACTGATAGGTTCATCATCTGTTTTGAACTCATGATTTTAGGTTTGAAAACTCCTTTGAAAAATAAACAAAAATCATATTCCCACACAATTTTCTATAAGGAGAACAATGGTGGTCTCATATTTCCCATTATGAATTTACCACCGATTATCACATCTGGTTTTATTCCCACCCTCTAGAATTTCAAGGAGTAGAGATACTTACCACTAGGCTTATCTTTGGGATGGTGATCTCTTTCACCAATGTACTCCTTGTTCAAACTTCATCCTAGTCTCAAATAAATCACATGCATGTGAGTTTATGCTCATTCAAAAGACATGCATGGAGGAATCATTCAAAATCTCAAACTAGATTTAAGGTCTTACCTTGAACTTTATTGTTCTTCTTCTTCCTAATCCAGCCGTGGAGATGAGTGGATTTGTTGGAGGTTGTTGATGTTGGGAGAGGGAGGAGGATGATCAGATTTTTGTTTAAGTGTGTGTGTGTGATCGTGAATTGAGGGGAAGAGAAGAAATTGTTGGCGTTTGAGGAAAGAGAGTAGTGGAGTGAAATCTGAATTGAGGAGGGAAAGTGACGCTGAAATGAAAGGGGAGAAGGTGTATAATCAGATTTTAGAGAGGTGTGACGTGTTGGACATGCATGATGCCATGCGTCTTGTGTGATTAGGTTGTGTGGAGAAATGAGAATTATTGGGCTTGAAAGTGATGCTTAGTATGGACCGAATTAGATAAAGAAACCTGAGGGAGCATATGTGCATTGGATATGGGCAGAAATTGTTATTATTGAAGTGAGAAAGTTGGCCTGAGTGGATTGTGAGAAAATGAGGAAGGTGGCATTGGGCTTAAGTGTGTATGTTGGGCTTCAATGGGGGTGTGTGTTTAGGTTGATTTAAAGTTAGAGTATGTGTATCATATTAAAAAAAAAAAAAGTTAGAGTATGTGGATGTTCAATGCGTGGGACCCGGGAGGGAGAAAAGCAGGTTGTTGTTGCATGTGTGTGACGTGTCGGTCTTGAAAGTTGCCATGTATTTGAAATTTGCATGGTGTATGTATATTTGTGTAATCCGTTGGTTTTTTTGTTTTGTTTTGTTTTTTTGTTGTTGTTGTGAAAAGAGGAAGTGAATATTTGTGTTGAGTATTTGTGTGGTTAAATGTGTGTGTTTAGCCCGCGGGAATTATGAGAACAAGGGAGATTGAAATATGCTTTTGTGTGTTAAATTATTTGTATGGCAAGTGTCTAAGGTTGTGCATGAATGTGTGTGTTGGGCTCACAATATGGCACCACGTGTCCCGTGGTTTGTTTGGTTTCCGGTGTCGTTGCCTCGGTTTGCGTGCTTGGTTCCTGGTGTCGTTATCTTGGTTTGCGTGTTTGTTTTCCATTGCAAGTTTTCTCGATTTGTGTGTTTGGGTTTTGTTGTAGATTTTCTCGATTTTCGTGTTTGGGTTCTGTTGTGGGTTTTTGTTGTCTCGGTTCTCGCGTTATCATTTCTCAGTATTTAACCAATGTGATAAATATTCAATAAATAATAATATCTCACCAGATATTAAATCTTGATATTTTGTTGAATATTTCCAATATACAGGGTTTTCTAGTATAGCATAATCCAGGATATTACACGTTTTGATATTAAATATATGTTTTTAATGTATATAGTATAATTCACATTTAATACAAAATATCCAAAGTTTAGATTATTCACATGTTCGAATATTTTCATCTCCATCTTGTGGCCTTCGGGTTTGGCTCATGAAGTGAAAGACTAGCAACTTCAAGATCTCCAACATCATCAAGTGAATCAAATGTATCTATAGCAATGTCCCACAAGGGACGTGTTGGTTAATTTTGCCTATTACATGACTTTCATGCAAACTTTCATGAGGTTGAAAACAAAAAAATTTGTTTAATCATTGCGGAAACCCATAACTCCTTACGGTCCTCATGAATTATTAACCGTAACTCATTACACTAATTAGTTAATATTTATTAATCCGTAACTCTGTACGGTACTCATGAGAATTCATAACAATTTATAATATTCATGAGTTTGAGGATTACTCGTTAAAACAACTATTGGGGTTTAGGATAATTTAATAAAACAATTATTGGAGATTAGATTTACCTAAGATCACTCGAAGACTTCAAAGTTCTTGATGTCCTCTAACGTTGATCCACACGGCTAGCTATCTCCCAATTGCAATGAGAACTCCTTCTCTTGAAACCTCCCACTCCTTGAATGCTTGCTAGGCGAAGACAAGGTTGAGTTTTGGTTTCTTTGGGTTTTGATCTTTATAAGAAGATGATGGTTTCTTAGGATTAGGTTAGAAATAGGATGAACAAGGTTGGAACCTTACCCTTTAATGAGTGGCGCCTTTTTCTCTCTAAACCTTTGGTAAAGACCTAAATTTAGAGAGCATAAGGATGATCATAAAATGTCCAACCCTCCCCCTTTTATAGCCTTGGTGGGCCAAAAATTCCTAGCCCTAATTGCCTCAAGAATTTCCAGCTTGTGCACTAGAAAAAGGGTTTTAGGTAATAAGTCCATTGCTTGTCAACCAAGTCACATTAAATTCACATCTTGATTGATTGATTGAATTTAATATGATGAATCATATTCAAATCTTGATTGATGGATTGAATTTAAGATGATGATCACATTTATTTCCTTCCTTTTTCTTCAAAAACGTGCATAAAAATGGCACTCAAAAATCAGCACTTTATAAGAGTCTAACCCTAATTTAAGTGCTCATATGAATGGCCCAATCCAAACTTGAATTGGAAATCCAAATCATAATGAATTAAATTCATATCTTGATTGAATAATGATTTAAGATGATGAATCACATTCATCTCTTAAACTAAAATTCAAAATCATTTTAAATCAATCCAAACTTATTATTTCTCCTATCTTCATCCAATTATTATTGGATCTTTATATATATATATATTAGATAATTCAGAATTATCTTTCATAACCTATCCTCTTGAATTTAAATTCAAAATTTGAATTCCAAATTCAACATGGCCTAAGACCCCGTTGGGTCTTCCAACACATTTGGGCCCTTTTATGGAGAAACTGATTTCCCACTAGGGACACCATATATGATGCGATTTTCTCCTCATTGGGTTTGGAGTCCCACTCCAACCCAAATACACCTTTACTCTTGATAAAGCCCAATAACAGTTATTGGCCCAACTTTGCTAATTTTAAACAATCGAGAATAACCTTTGTGTGTGACCCATTAGGCCCAATTAGTTCGACATAAATAAACTTGGACCAATTAAAAACCCCTTTAATGGGACCAATTTATTTAATGACCTCATAAGACACTAGCAATGCTCTGCGGCCCCAGAACTAATTGAGTTGATCAAGTGATCTACCTTTCATATTTGGATACCGTACAGGCATCATCCCTCACATCGTCATTCACATTTAGTCGAGAGCAAAGATAGAGTATCATCTCTCTTAATTGACTAAATGTAGCTATTTCATAGAACTAGGAATCTTCTTATATTAACTCTATAACAGATCATGACTCTTCATGATCACTTGCTGTACGCACAGACTCCTGAGTTAATTAGAAGCTATCCTTGCTCTACCGATCTTGTGAATGACTAATCCCTTGTAGGGGACTGTGAGTCCTCTCAGCATGTCCATCTATACTCATGTATTCGAGTTACACCCAAGAGTACACTGTTCTCCCCATTTTCAGGTGGATATAGTTGTACAGTCAAAGTGTAACCTTAGGACATAGTGTTTGATGACATCCTTAAGTCCAGGACGATCCGTACTACCAAACGATGAGAGACTTTACATATCCAATGATACTCTCTACAATGAATCTTTGTGGAGTCTCTCGACGGGTCTGTTCAGTACTATCTGTTCTCTAACAAATCTACCCACGACATTAGCTAAGGCATCTCTATGCTTGTATTCCATGAGGTCCCTACCTTGTATCTCTATACAAGTAGATGATGTCGTACTAGTCTTATTGAGATCATCAATGCCCTTTCTTGGTGATTCAAGACTAGGAACAAGTTTTTAGGTAATAGATATATATACAGTGTTCTCGAGTCCTCATGATCATGATCTCTATCATTGATCCTCGAGATTAACACATATTCTATTCCTAGGGCTTTTATCTTCAAACACATATTTTCTTTAAAATAAAGGTGAGACATAAATATGATAAAGATAAAATATGCTCATTTATTAATAATGAAATACTACAACGTAGAAAGAGGTGCTCATCTGTTCTTACAGATTGTCTCTAGGACACCTAAATACTAACGGGACGGACGAGAGGGGGGCTAGGGGTGGCCCCGCCTCCCTTAAAAAGAATGTTGGACCGAGAGAATGCATAATAACATTCGTGAAGGAGGTTTGATATTTCATTTTGATAGTTTGATAGTTTTATCTCAATTGCAAAAATCGTGATTGCATTGACATTGGGCCCATAGGTTTGCTTTCACGACTGTTCCTTCCATATATATTCACGAAAAAAAGATTTGCTTTCATATATATTTAAGAAAAAGTAAAGAGGTGGGCTCACACCATTAATATATATTCCAGCATATCTCTTCTTCCTCTCACTCGCTCTTTGCGGCTCGTCAATTTTTCAACACGGCTCGTCCATTAATTTTTCAATAGCTTATATACAAATTTTGAGAATCAATAAAGTACTTAAAATCACTTTTTTTTTTCATTTAATTTTCTTCATAAAATTTATTATACATAATTTTATCTTTCTAATGATACTACTTTTATACTAATTACGGAATATTTTAGGGTTAGTATTTTGGACAAGTTTTGAGTTTTGTTAACAGATGGCTATGAAAATATTGATGATGACTAATATTTATTTTTAATCGGTTTACTTTTGGTATTAATAATATTTTTAAAATCATATTGGTCATGAAATAATTTATACTCTTTGTAGGTGATTATTATGGGGAAGAGTGCTATCATTGATACTTATTCTAAGAGAAAGAATAAAGAGTCTTTGCCCTCATCTACCTCTTGACATGGCTTCAATTATAGATAAGTTTAACAATATAAAAACACGTAGAGTAATAGTCAAGTGAAATAAACTTAACTTTTTGTAATATATTTCTTTCAATTTGTTGTATATTAGGTCTTTATCTTATTTTAAGTATTTTTATTTATGATTTAGCATTTTTGATTTTTGCCCATGTAAGTAAAATTCCTGGGTCCGTCCCAGGTCCCACATTTGATGTTCTTCTTGTGCATAACTTGAATTCTTTTTTTATAAGAGTCTAAGGTTGTTATGCACATAAACCTTTTGGAGTGATCTTATTCCTCTTCATGGAATGCATAAAAGAATAGGTACTCCAATTGCGTTCAACACATGATGAAGAGGAGGGTCGTTGCACAAGTCTCAATGCTATCTTTTGAAGCAAAGGTGTACCATAAAGTAGCCACCAAGATTTTCAAATTCATAGTGGATTTAAAATCGATGGCATCTATATTTCTCAAAAGTTTCACTATTGGTAATAAAATCTGCATACTCCCATGTAATCTTGCTTCGGTCCTCCGAGGCAAGAAAGAATCTCCTTTAGCATTTTTGTCACTTTTGAGTAATCTCTACATCCACGTATGGAGGAACTCGACTAGAATCTTCTTGGAGTCATTGATGGCTACGGTATGTAAAAGAGAGGAAAAAAAGATTAACAAATTATCAAATGATATCATGAGAAGTATTAATTTTAAACTATCATTTTTAAAAACCTACTTAGGATTCAAAGCATGCGTCAAACAATGTAGTTGGGTTGAATTTTTCATCCAACAATCCACAAGGATATGATGCACCACATCATAAAAAGAAGGTCTCTCTTCCATCCTCTTCCCCTCTTTGTGGTATATAGCTTTCTTCACTTTCTCAATTATCTCACCCCACATATATATATCACGTGAAGACAAAAAGAAGGCCTCTCTTCCATCCTCTTCTGCTCTATGGTATATAGCTTTCTTCACCTTCTCAATTATCTCATCCACATATCATATATCAAGTGAAGACAAGGTCTATCATGTCACAAACTCTAATTATATCATAAATAGAAGCAGTTAAAGCAAGCATGTAATCCATTGAATCTCAAAAATCACCATCCAATATTTTTTTCCTTCACAAATCTGGCCCTCCCAAGATTATCATTTTTATAAATACTCTATTTTTCACTTAATCATTATACTTAGGAGACTACCATCTATTAACTTGAATCTCTTTAGCATCACAATCATTGAAGCAGAACGAGTATCAACAATAGAAAACAACTTCAAATTCAAAACTCATTATAGATGAATAATCTCATAGAATGATTCATAATAAAATGCCTTATTTGAGCAACATCTCCTACAATATCAGAAACCTAACTGCACTCCTCATATGATATTTAATTGTTTCCCACATTCTTTACAGCATAAATATTTTTCACAATCAAATTCAATATGTGAACAACACATAGTGTCCAAGGAAAAATGATATTGGGGTTGAAATAATTTTATCAACAATCAGAGATGGGCTTTATGCCACCAAATATTGAACCCTTCAATGTTCTGCCAAAGAGAATGGTAGAAAATTTAATATACTAGATATAGAAGGAGGCCGGCCTATCACTTGTGGTGCTAGGAAGATCTTTTTTAGCGTAGTTTTCTCTAAAAGCACTTTAGAGACGTAATCCTCTAGTGTGCTATTGAACGCTGCTTTGCAGTTTTCTTCTCCTCTATGAGAATTTTCCCTCTCCTCTGTGAGAGTTGAACCTTTCATTTACTGCCGAGAGACCTTTATTGTTACAGTACTGCCTTCAGTTGGTTATCACTCCACAATTTTCCTCTCTAGTGGTAATCATTTTTTCCACCAAATAATCTTGAGTTCGTCATCCGGAGTTCCCAAGCAATGGAGAAAGACAATAACAGTAGCGGGAGGAGAAACTCTAAGGCTGTGCAATTGAACCCGAGCCCTACAGTCAATGCACATAAAGGCAGAACGTTAGTGGGATGCCTGGAAACTGATAAGAATCTCAACAAGGGCATTGTTATCTCCATGATCAAGAAAGGATGGGATCTGGACAAAGGTATGGAGATTCATGATTTACCTAACAACAATGCTTTCATCTTCCGGTTCCCGAAGCAAGAAGACTACATCAGAGTGCTAAAGGGCCATCCTTGGTCAATTCAAGGATCACTGTTGAATCTACAACACTGGGATGAATACACTGTATTTCATGAAGTGGATTTCGATTGGTGTCCCTTCTGGATCCAGTTTCATGGCCTACGACATGTAGCTTTTGATCATGCAAATCCGGTAATTCTGGGCAATGCGGTGGGGAAGATCATGATGTTCGAGTCGCCTATTGTAACACCCCGAATTTTGGACCCTAAGAATTGAGAATAAGCCTAAAATAGGTGGACGACTAGGCCCAGTTCTAGAAAAGTCCCAAGAACGTCGAGAGTTAGGAAGCCTCTCTGAGACTAGGTAACTTGGCCATACGGGTCAGTAGACCTAGTATGCTGAAGCCATCGAATGAAGGTGCTAATGTAAAATGGGCACAGAAGATGTATACGGTGTAAGTCTGGTCGGAAAAGATGCCGCCCAACTATGTCCTGAGGTATGGGACACTTAATTGAGCGAAAATATGCCAATAACGGTAAGTATACGGCATTTTCAGGGCAGGCATGGATGTCCTGCGTTTTTGGAGGAAATAAGAAGGGAAGAAAGAGAGAATGTGTATCTGGACCAAGTATAGGAGGAAAAGCCAGTAATAGTAGTGCTACGTCAGACACGTGGCATTTCGGGGCCGGAAGTTGGATTGTCGAATAGCACGCAGTACGAGGTGGTTATGAGATACTGGAATATGGGTTTCTTGCTCCCCAAGGAATTATAATCCGTCCACCTATGATCTGGGAGAAGAGACTGTTGATCTGGGCCCACACAAGTCCAGTTGAAGGGCACGAGTTACGAGGTAAGGTATAACCGGCAAAAAGGAGTTAAGCGGGACCGGTTAGGATTTCCTGGAGTCGGGCCCAGGCCCAGGATACTGATAGGGGAAAAATTCCAGTGGGCCCAGGAGGAGGAGAGAGAAGAGGTCTTGTCATGTAATTATGAAGAGAGAGAATGTCACATCAAGTCGTTATGATGAGAGAAAGAGTAAAATAATCAGAATTAATCTGGACCACACAAATGGAATCTGACATGACAATGAAATGACAAGTAATTATGACTCATCTAAGGGCAAATTTTGTGGGTCCCATGGCTTTGGAAGATGAGCGATGCGAAATGACTGTTTTGCCCCTATACCTAAAACCTACCCAAAGTCACCATCAGGGGCAATCTTGGAATTTGGATTTGGAGGGTTCAGAGGTGCCACATGTCCTGGACTAGAAGACTCTAGAATACCCTGGAAGAGAATATTCTGGAGTATCTTTGGGGGAAAATCCAGCGGAAATGACTATTTTACCCCTGAGGTATTACTTTAATTACGGGACAAGCCCTAACCTTTGGAGCCTACAAATAGGACACCTCCTACCCATTTTTTGCTGCCCTATTTTGTGCTCAAGGTGAGTGAGAGGAAGGTCCAGCTGAAGGATTTGGTCTAAGGGAGGAGGAAGGCACCCGCAACCGACGTCCTAAGGTAAGCCTCTAACCGACAACTTGGAATTCTTGCTTCTGCCCTATGATGTTTTTCGTGGAGTTAAAGTGGGATTTTGGTATTTTTGATGTTTCCATTGAGTCCAGAGGGTTTTTTTGTGTGGAGACATGTTGGATCACCTTTTTCCAAACCCTAAAAGCCTAAGTCTTTATTATACGAAAATCTGTCGGTTCTTTTGGTTTGTGGGCAGTGAATGTTAATCGGTGGTTTTGAGTGGGTAAATGGAGTCTGATTGATTTGAAATTTTTTATGGTGAAATTAGACATCCAGAGGATGATATTCATATAATATTTTGTGTCATTTGGAGTTTTCAACTGAGCGATATTAAAGGGTAAAGATAACTTAAAAACTGGATTTTCCCCTCGGACCAGTGGCTAGTATTTGGGAATAAGGACGAGTTTTGAACCCATATGACTTTGTTAGATATTTTTCATATAAAATAGACATCCTAAGGGTTCTAAGGACACTTATTTCATGTCGATATGAGTTTTCTGGAATTTATTAAAAATCGGGGAAGTTGGGTCAGAGGTTCTGGAAAATTCTGGTGCTATGCGAATTTTATGGAACTTGAAGCAAAGTGTGATCATATGATTAAAATCATGATGTTTTGTTGTACCTAGGGTAATAGAAAGTGTGGGATGTATCTCCAACATCAAGGTAAGAGTTCATTATTTTTGCAAGGCGTGCCAGGTAGTAACTGTTGACTTGCATACTCTATGTTGCTTTTGCATGTGTTTTATTATGATGTAGGAGATCGGGCTGTAGTAACTACTGGACTGTGTGTCCTTAGGGTTTCTGCTACAGTACCGAGGGCATGTAGGATCGGGCTGCGTACCTATTGGATTGTGTCCTTAGGGTGTTGTTGTAGTACCGAGGTATGTGGGGTAAGTGGAGCCTATGTGACTGTGTGTTTATAGGTGTCCACTGAGGCCCCAGGGTAGGTAGTTAGGGTCGGCCGCCCTAGCTACTGAGGCCCGTTACGCGCTGGTTCCGGGGGCTTGTCTTGACCAGTCGGTCCTGCGGAGTTGCTACATGTCAGTTTGTTGTGACAGAGGCAAGTTTATTTGTACTTCCTGATTGTGATTGGCATTGCATGCATTGTATACATATTGTATATGAGTCTAACAGTTACTCTGGGGTTCAACTTTGAACTCCAGGCTGGTTTCAAAGAGACAGGTGTAAGGCGAGAGACCGGTTGGACTGTGGAAAAGATAAGGGGAGGATCGATGAAGCTGAAGATTGAAGATTGAAGACGTATGGAACGCCCTATCACATATTGTATATTTTTGTGATTGTATGAGCTAGCTTATTGCTCAGTACTTACGTTGGACTATTGTACCCTTAACCCTTCGGGGATTATTTTATGTAATCGTTTGTACTTTTACCAGTATATTGCAAATTGTCCAAACTAATCTTGTGCTCTGCCGTGCATACTCTGATGTTTGTCTTGAGTGATTATTTGACAAAGAAAAAGATGATAAGTGAAAAGAGTCCCTCTAACCCGCTACCCGAAAGGGCGAGGCCGGTAGGGGTTTAACACCTATAAACAAGACAAGCTGTCTAGGACCTTCATACGAGCTAGGGTTCTTGTTAATATCCACGACCCACTTGTCCCTAGATTTTGGGTTCCCAGGCCCCAAAGGTATCCAACTTGGGTGACAGTCAAGTATGAGTAGCTGCAAAATTACTGTTACGATTGCGGAAGCATTGGGCATGAGGTGAGAAACTACAAGTTCCAAGTTGATAGCGGTGATGAGGATGAGATGGAGGATAGACTAGGAAATTCTCTTGGAACTCCACACATAAAAACTTTGGAGGATGCGGTGGTGCTAGTTGATCAGGCATAGGATGAGAAGGCGGGTTTGAAAGTCAAAACGCCGTCAACGGTGGAACACACCACCCATAGAGGATCGTAAGGCAATCTTCCCGAAAAGGCAATATCGGAGATTATGGCAAGGACTGCGAAGCTTTCGGGTAACGTGAAATTAGGCAGTAATCACATGCACATTGAAGACCCAATTAAAAACCATGGGCAAAGGGGAATCTGAATAACTGAAATCCCTATACTTCAAGATCCCTTAATTTCTGGCCTGAGCCCAATGCTGTCTTCATCGCGAGAATCAAGTATTCTCAACGGGTGAGTTCCACGCCAGCAAGAATAATTCCCCACCAATCCCGACGCAAATTGCTTCA
The DNA here is from genome assembly GCA_019022655.1 of Acacia acuminata. Classification (NCBI taxonomy): domain Eukaryota; kingdom Viridiplantae; phylum Streptophyta; class Magnoliopsida; order Fabales; family Fabaceae; genus Acacia; species Acacia acuminata. The sequence continues at coordinate 405,806 of JAFJYI010000329.1, forward strand.
AGACCCGACTCCTCCCAACCCGAATTCGAACATGGGATACCAGGTTGAGTCCCTACCATCTGAGATAGCAACTCTGACCATAACCTCAGCACCGATTGCGATGGCTCCACTCCTAGTTTTGTCACCAATATCTGCTGTCACAACTGGTTTAAACAGAATCGATTTGAAGCGCCAGCTGGACCTTCTCGAAGATGACCTAGCACTTAATCCAACCAAGAAATGACTTACCTTCATGGAACCTAACCTCGCTGATCTATCTCAAACCACTACCCAACCTGTGCAACGCATGAATTTAAACAAAGTTAAAAAAAGCATTACGTGGCAAAAAGAGCAACCGGTCAAATAAGATTGTTGAACTCCTCCCGATCGTGGAAATTTCTCACATTGTGCCCTCAGGAATTAATCTGACTGATGAGAATAATAATTCACCATTTACTTCCGAGACACATATTAACGTCGATGGCTGTCACCAAGCAGCCATCGGTTCGCCATGAGTCTATTATCTTGGAACTGTCAGGGGTTAGGGGTTCTCCTAACAGTCAAACACCTGAAGGAGGTCTGCAATAAACAAAAACCCTAGATTGTCTTCTTAATGGAGACCAAGAAAAAGTATTCTTATATTAGCAGAATCAGGCAGAGATGTGGCTTTGATGAAGAGTGGATTGTTGATCCAAATGGGATTAGTGGGGGCCTCGCATTGTTCTGGGTGAAAGACACTATTGTTAATATTTTATCTTCATCCAAAAATGCGATTTACACCGCAGTTTCAAATCCGATTATTTATTTCCTTCACTACATTTCTTTTGTCTATGGCCCTCGAGAAGAAACCGACAGGCTTAATGTGTACGAGAGTATTACTATGTTTGCTCTCAGACGATCAGAGAGTTGGATCTGCTTAGGGGACTTCAATGACATCACATCACATCAGGAGAAGCAGGGAGGGAACCCGAGAGCTATTCGAAAAATTCTCAACTTTAAAAAATTTATCTCGAACTGCTCTTTCATTGATATGAGCTTTAATGGTTCATGGTTCACCTAGTGCAATCGCAGGCAAGGAGATGCAACCATCAAAGAAAGGATTGACAGGGTTATGAGGAATGACATTTTTTGTCATAAATTTCCTTTTGCTCAAATTTTTCATATTGAACCATTAGGATATAATCATCATCTGCTGTTTGTTAACCTTAATTATGTTTCTTCTAATAAAATAAGACCCTTCAGCTTTGAGGATTATTGGACTGGTCACAATGACTTCTTGCAGGTTGTACATGAAAGTTGGAATAGGGGCACCTCCCAGTACAATAATTCTGTTAATTGCTTTACTCTCACTTTGAATAATTGCAGAAAATATCTAGTCAATTGGAGCAAACAAACCTTCCCCAATAGAAAAAAGTTCATTGAAGGCTTGAACGCCTATCTAGCCTCCCTACGCCAAGGCTACCAAGATGAAGAGAGCAAGAAAGAAGAAGCCAGTATGCTGCAACGAATTGAAGAACTTATGGATCAAGAAGAGAACTATTGGTGGCAGCAATCTCGCATTTTATGGCTCCAAGCAGGGGATAAAAACTCTAAATTTTTTCACATGTCTACATTAATTAGATGAAGAAGAAATGCGATATTATGTATCAAAGATGATAATGGCATGTGGACTAGGGATAAAGGTTATATTAACAATATGTTCACTGATTTTTTTACTAACCTCTTTTCCACCTCAGGTCCTCGACATATATCGGATGTTGTTAATTCAGTAAATATAAAAATTGATGATGACACAAATGCCCTCCTCCTCCGCCTTGTCACCCGTGAAGAGGTTAGCCTAGCAACATTTCAACTGGGAGGGTCTAAGGCTCGGGTGGGACGGTTTTTCAGGTAAATTCTACTAGTTTTCTTGGGAAAAGGTAGGTCATTCGATGCTTAGAATGGTTAAGGATTTTCTTGAACATGAAATTCCGCTTGATAATATAAATGGTGTAACATCCTTAAATTTTAAGGCTTAGAGTTAATTGTAGTTTAATGCTTAGTCAAAGGGTTAGAATAAATTAATAAATTAAAATGAGGAATCAAGTATTTAAAAAAATGAAAATATGTCCTTAAAATAATTCTTTTAAAACAAAAAAAATGCTGTCAGATATTATTATTATTTTTTATTTATTCATTTTTTTGTTAAAAAAATATATATATTATTAAAACCCTAACCCTAGTACCATCCTATTTAAACACCTGGTGTCCTTGAGCCTCACACGCCGCACTCCACCTGCTGAGTCTCAAGTTCCCTCTTTTCCTTATCTTACTGTTCATAAATCCCGAGTCTCCATTGCTTTAGCTTAAGTCTTGTCCTGTCAGATTTATCATCCCTACTCCCTCAATCTACTGTGCGGGTACCTATGAATGACACGCACATTCTTTATGAGCATGGAGTGTATACCTTTTATTATGATTTTTCTTTAATTTGCGTTGAACCCTTCATCGTATAGCTTACATAAATCTACACTTTGTTCACTTCTCCTCACACTTGCCATCACATCGTTATTGTACATGCTTCTTGACTTATGTATTATTCCACCCCACTGTGTACGTGGGGTATCTCTTTTTATACATTTATTTTGGGGTATCTTTTTTATGCATTTATTTTCTCATTACATGACCTGCGTTGAGTTACAGCCCTCCTTCCTCTTTATTTATTTTGTTTTATTTGTTTATCTTATGGGTTTTCTATCTCCAAGATCAAGACACCTTTTTTTGTCTTCTTTTTCTTCAATACATTCATTCATCTTGTAGTGTCAGGGAAGTGCTTTCTATTAAAAAAAGGAGGGTTAATAATAATATACATATTTCATTCAAAAGTCAAAATCTTCCTCTCCCATTAATGCTTTGTGGCTGGATATGCACATTTTATTAAATTGATTATTTCCTTCACTCTGTCATACGCATGAACACACAGGTGAATGATGTTCCTTCAATATTTTCCTCCCTCTTTTCAACCTATCAAACTCGCAGCCATATATCTATACATTTGTGTGTATAGAGCTATTGAATTTTGAGTCCTCTCCTTTATTAATATATATATATATATATATCTAAATCTAAAGTAAACCTATTGTGACTAATAAAAATGTATTCATACTATATAAATTCTTAGATGGGTAGATTTAAGCTTTAGAGTAGTATTAGAGTAACTTTAGAATAGTTTTGAGAAATATAATAATAGATATTTATGTTTATGACTTTTCAGACTCTCATTGAGAGCTTTGGTGTGATACTTGTGTGGTTGCCCGTACACTAGGGAGTAACAGGTAACTATGAATATTCTTCCATATACTTGTGAATTGTATGTGATTGTGAGTAACTATCTTTTATTTAAAATTAAAGGACTAAATTATATGTATATGTGTATGTATTCTAGATTGATATTTTATATGAATTGAAGCATGATTTATTGTACCTTGACATTTAATTATATTATTGGTGATTTAAAATATATTTGACATGGCGGATGCATATGTGATGGGTTGGAGAAAGGAGGGATTTGTATGTTGAGATCTTTTACCACGTGGTATGTCATCACTCTGTGCACAATGGATGACATTTGTCAGGACCCCTTCTCCTATGTTTTCCTTTGGCCGGGATAGCATTGGAGCTAAGGGACATGTGACACATCCTTAGTTGTGTTCTTTTAAGGAGGGGAGCCATAGTCCATACTTAAGCTCTATACCTTTGGCCGGGTATATCTTAAGTTTTGGTGAGCTTGGACCATCCAGTCAAATGGATGAGTTGCTATTGGACTATGTGTTAGCCTATGGCTCCAGTCAGCAGTTGAGGATGGACGGTGATATAAGGGAGGCAACATATTGCATATTGTATCATTGTACGGTTCACATTGACATTACGATAAGAAATGTTGTATGAATTTATGGTACATACAAATATAATGTAGTCAGTTCCTGCTTTTTTTGTCATATGTGACTTGCTTGTGTACGGTAGAAACTTTCGGTAGTTCGAGATTGTCAAATCTCATTCTATATTAACAATTTTCGGGTGATTTTTCTAGTAGGGAGCGAGGGAAGGAATCTATGGAGTGAGCCATGAAGGCTCGGTTTTGCTCCTAGAATTTATGTTATGTCGTTTTATTTGCCATGACTCTAAGACTTCCGCTTTATATGTTATTATGAAATATTTTGAGAGTTTATATTGACTCAAAAACATATTTTGATTTGAATCGATTATGTATTTTTATGATTTGGATGTTGATCATCTATGTTGGAGATATTTCAAGTGTTTTGGCTAAGATTTTAGGTGTTGGATTTTGGGGTGTTACAAATGGCACCAATATTACTCTCATCCCAAAAATTGATAAACTTGAGACAGTCTCACACTTTCGTCCTATTGGCCTCTACAATTTTTCATATAAAATAATCTCTAAAGTAATGTCCAATAGAATGAAATGTTGCCTTGATAAGTACATTTCTCCTATCCAGGGAGCATTTGTTCTGGGCGATTGATCCAAGATAACATTATCATCGCTCACAAAGTATTCCATTATTTGAGGCGAAGGAAATCTAGAAATAGGTATGAGTTTGCTTTAAAAATGGATATGAATAAGGCGTATAATAGGGTTGAATGGGATTTTTTGCGCAGTGTAATGTTAAAATTCGGATTCTCTCATAAATGGGTAAGCCTTGTCATGAATTGTGTGGAAACTGTGCACCTTAACTTATGCATTGCAGGAGAAAAAATAGCTTCGATTAGCCCGGGTAGAGGGCTCCGCCAAGGTGATCCTTTATCTCCATATTTATTCATCTTGTCCTTGGAAGCCCTCTCTTGCATGATAAATAATTCACTTGCTCAGGGCCGGTTAACTGGGATAAAGCTAAGTCACTTCTGCCAAGTATTATCTCATAGTTTCTTCGCAGATGATGCTTTGTTTTATATGAATGCAGATATACAAAATTGTCAAACCTTGGCGGGAATCATTCAAAGCTCTATGTAACGCTTCAGGGCAGTTAGTGATAATTTAATATTTCATACACTTCTTTTTATCTCTTGATTAATAATTTAGGACTCTTTAGTTAATAAATAATGGCTTTTATACTTATTTGGGCTTTGGGCCTTTTATTATGTTTTAGCCATTTTTAATAATAAAATTCCATTTTTATATTGCTTCACTATTTTTACCATAACTCTTGAACCGGACATCAGATTTGCCAAAATTTTTGTTTCATATTTTAGAGGATTCGAGAGAGCTACAATTGTTATGCGAGACATGAAGGGAAAATTCGAACAAGCGGACGGTCAATTTTGGAGCCGAAGTCGATGAATATTTCTGGATTTTATTTGGGCTCGAATTTTGTAACTAAAGCCCACTTTTATTTTATTTTCGTTTTGGGCTGAACCATTAGAACCCATTTCCATTTTAGGCCAACTTTAAGTTAGATGGAAGCCACAAACATTGATTCATTCACATTTTTGTTATTTGGTGGATCAAAATAGAAGTTTTTAAATTCTCTCAAATGTGCTTTGCGTTCTTCGTGTTCTTAAATCTGTTCTTCATTTTTCCAGTCATGTTCGGCTAAATTTCGTGATTAACCCAACGATGAGGATTCCATGATTCACCCGAGAGAGCTCGTGCTTAATCGAACGTTACTCGTTTGTTTTCATCTTATCGGATTCGATTTCGAAAATAGTTCGAATATTAGATTTAATATTCGGTTTGGTTCATCCCAAGGACCGAGTTTGAATTAGGTTTAAAGTTTTGTTGTGTGATTGCATAGTGGGACGCCTTTGTTTGGACATATTCTAGGCGATCGTCTAGTCGAGGGATTTTACGGATGAACGCAGAGATTTCGGTTCATCGAACCAAACGCGAGTTCGTTCATATTTCGTTCAATGATGGAAGTCTCGGAATCTGAATGTTGGGTTGATCATTTTTAGTCTATTTCTGCATATTTCGTTCTGTTTCTGTTTACTTTCGTTTTTAATCTATTTTGAATCAAAAACCCCCATTTTTATTGTTTCTGTTTTATTGCTGTTCGAATTGAACCGATTATGAATTCGTTGGGAAACGACCCAAGTTACATTATACTGCAAATCTTTTTCTAATCTGGTTATTTTGGGAGACCAAGGCTAATCTCTGTCAGTTAGCAAACCTTGAGAAATCAAGTATTATGTTCTCCAACAACACCCCGCAACCACTAAGGCATGACATCTGCAACATACTTGGCATAGAAGAAATCATGGATCAAGGAAAATACTTGGGCATTCCGAGTGTTTGGGGAAAAACCAAGTGTCAAGCCCTGGCATATGTTTGTGAAAAAGTGAGCAAGAAAGTACTTGGCTGGAGCAGTAAGCACTTATCCTTTGTAGGGAGAAAGATCATGATCAAGGTTGTGATAAATGCCATCCCCATTTTCCCCATGACCTGCTTTAAGTTCTCCATCAAAACTTGCAAAGAGCTCAATAGCATGGTTGCTAACTTCTGGTGGGAAGGCCAACATAAAACACACTGGGTTGCATGGAACAAGCTCACAAGGCCCAAATCGAAAGGGGGGCATGGGGTTCCGGGACTTCATCAAATTCAACAAAGCTCTTCTTGCAAAGACAGCTTGGCAGCTCTCACAAGGCCCAAATGAACTATGGGCTCAAATCCTCAAAGGGCTCTATTTTCCCAATGCAACCCTGCTTGATGCTAAAAAAGGTCATAGAGCCTTTTGGTGTTGCTCTAGCATTTTGGAAGGAAGGGACTTCATAAAAGTGGATCTATGCTGGCAAATAGGGAATGGGAAATCTATGTGTATATGGCAGGATAATCGGATCCCCTCTTTGCCCACCTGTAAATTAAATACGGAAGATGAAGAACTGAAACAGTCAGATCAAAGGGTATCATCTGTTCTCTCTAGTGAAGGTGGGGGTTGGGACTTATCTAAACTCAGGCCCCATGTGGAGGATCATATATGTGAGGCTATCTGTTTTTCGATTTCCTTAATGGCAAGTGAACCAGTCGAACAAGTAATTCTTCTTCTAGTTTGTAAGAATGCAAGGAAAGCATTTGAAAACGAAGCTATAGCTTTAGCTTTAGCCGAGGCTTTACGTCTTGCGGGTAAAGAAGGCAATGTCGAGTTTGTGTTACAAGTATCAAAAGTAATCCCGAGAGATTTTCTTCACAAAGTTCGGTCAAGACTGTTTCATTTGAAAGTCTTGACTATCGACAAGCTCGGGTTTTCGGCCTTATTCACGGGTTTCGCTTTAAGAATTACCTGGGATCAAGGTTCGTTGATGATGATAATAATACCTTGATACATAAGGCAGCTATGAAGGCTCCTGATCACATTCTTAATGGCATATACGCACCCACACTGCAAATGCAAAGAGAATTGCAATGGTTCAAGGTTAGAGAAAGACATGTATTAAATTTTGAGTCATAATTTACTATAATTAAGTATTGCGTAAATTAATCAATTAAATAGAGTTGGTTCTACAAGTATTTGAAACGTTTCCCTATGAGTTTCACTTTCTTTGGGAACACACATTGAGTTGTCTAGAATAATTCAAAGGCATTACAGAGAAAGTAAATCTCATGGGGCTTGGGTTTGAATCAAAGTTCCAATTTCTTTGTTGATCGCCGTTTTCTCCCAAACTGGTTATATACTAATAGCCTGGCATTGAGAAGATATGCTATATTTTTTGAAACAAATGTAGGAAGTGGATAGTTTAACGCCTCCGAGCATGAGGGCATTTCGAAATAAGAATGGCTTGACAGCTACAGAATTATTCAGAAAAAGTCATAGAGAGTTAATGGAGGAAGGAGAAAAATGGATAAAAAAAACGGCATCTTCATGCTCGGTTGTTGGTACTCTAATTGTGACCATTATGTTTGCGGCTTTTACTTGTTCCAGGAGGAAATAATCAAAATCTTGGATACCCATTATTCATCAAACAACCATTTTTTAAGGTTTTCATATTCTCAACCATAATATCATTTCTCTCTTCTTCAACTGCCGTTTTAATGTTTCTAGCAATCCTTACCTCACAATACTCCGAAGAAAAGTTTCTCAAGTCTTTACCAACAAAATTGATTTTGGGTCTTTCTTTTCTTTTCATATCTATTGTAAGTATGATAATAGCCTTTCTTTCCACCACCTATCTCATGTTGAATTATACAAGCTACTCATGGGGTCTCTTTCCTATTATGATACTTGCAAGTGTTCCGATCTTCTTCTTTGTGCTGTCACAATTCCCTCTTCTTCTTGACACTTATATTTCTACATATGGGAATCTCTTTGACAGAAACGTGGAGCTGTGGCCATGAGATGGATTTGCAATTTATGTACCTCTTTGCTCTTGTGTTTTTTGAATAATAACGATTTGATTTCTTATCTTTTACATTATTGACATGGTCTTTATAGGAAAGTGAAATTGTGGCAGTGAAATTTACGTTTTGGTTTAATTGAATGATTCCATTGAGTAGTCATGATGTATAGAGCTAACAATTGAACGAAGTTTAAACTTGAAATTTAAACCTAGATTTATCTTAGTATAATTTATATCTTGGGCTTTTCATAATAAGAAAGCTGACATTACTTTTCTATATCTATTCCACTTTAATATTAAAGGGTCGACAGAAAAAATACAAATAATCTTTTTCAAAAATAGCTGCTGTACCACAAACAAATTTTGGGTGCCAAAATACCTACCATCATTCAAAAATGTCCTAAAATGCTACAGCTGTGAAATTGTGCAAATGTCCTTTACTTTTCGAGTCCAACACGGAAAGTTGTAAACCACCGCTTTGTCTCATCGTTCTCCAGCCCTCCATACTTCAGCCATTGCTCTTCTTCAACAATTCCTCCATTTGTCCAACCATTCTTATGTTGTACCTTCGCCGTCAACTATACTCCCGCCCAATCACCTTGTTCACAATTTCCAGATTGAAAAAATTACATATTTCAAAGATGAATTTTGTTTCCCAAAACAACTAATGCTTTCGGCGAAGCTTTTGAAAGAACAAGGGATTGGAGACCCAAACCATGGAATCCCCTAACTGGACCCAAAAAACAAAATATTTCAAATACCCCTAAAGAAGCCAGGATCAAAATGATAACATTATGAAATTCCAAGTATACCACCTATTCAAACTCAAGAATTGTAGTTCTCTTTAGAAGCAAATTTGGGATAAAGATAGGCAAAAGCAAGGGCTTCAGCACATCTACCTTCAGTGGCAAGGCGACGCTTGAAATAATTAGCGATGACGGTAGTGTTTGGAGCAATGGAGGGTGTCGGATTCCCAATTTTGTGGGTGTTCTAGCTGCTGCTGACAAGGTTAGCGCTAATTTAATCTATGGTTCATAGTTCTAATTCTCACTTTGCACGAAGATTATGCTTCAGGGGAGTTATGAGGGAAGAGGTAGAGAGGAGAAAGTGATGGGTATGACGAAGCAAGAGGAGTGAGTAGTGAGAAGCCACATGGGAATAGCAGGATGTTGCCATGAAGATGGTGGGTTTGGCTGAAAAAGAAGCAGAGGATGATGAAGCGTGATGATAGTGGGTGAGAGAGAGAATTGGCAAAAGAAAAGGTTGGTGAGAGTGAGATCACGTGTTCATACTTCATCGCCACATAGGATATGAATTTCGCCAACTCAATATCCACATCAGCCATTTGGTCAAAAATTCCACGGTCAAAGCATATCAATTTAACGGTTGTAACATTTTACAACTTCTATTACGCACATTTTTACGCCTAAAATTTATTAACAGTACCAGCATCTCTTTTTTTTAAAAAAAAAAAAAATTATGGCTGTTTTTACTTCTTTACCCAATATTAACTTCTATTCCTGTCAAGTTAATGTTTTTAGTTCTTATAAATATTTTAATAAACTGGTTTATCTTAGTTTTTAATTTTTTTCTAATAATTTAATGTTTTATAAAATCATCTGTATAATCCCAAAATAACCCTGTAACACCGTGATTTCATTATTTCAAGTTTAAATATAAACCAATGGGCTCAAATAGCATGGAATTAAGGTCCAAGTTTAGGCCCATTTCTCCGCTGAATTGCTTGATCCACCTGCATGTCTTTATAATCCTATTTCTGATTTCCTACAAAAGTTCCATTTATATATAATAATCACGTTGAAGCGGTTATAACTTAGTGGTAAAGGTGTAATTCCTTCTATCAATAAATTGTTCTCCAATTTTTTTATTTATTATTATTTTTATTTATTATTTTTTTTAAAAACTTTGACAGAGAACTGAGGGAGGACTGGGGACTTAAAAAGAGAAAGGAGAAGAGATAAGGAGGGGACCAGAGATTGAAGCAACGGGACTGTAATTAGGTGGCAGTTAAAATTTTTTCCACCTAAAACTGCGGTTAGAAAATTTCAATGGCGGTACAACGGATAAATACAAACAGCCAAACATAAGACAAAAATCGCGTGGAATTCAATCCCCAAAGCCAAATTGTGGCGTACGCGGCATCTCTTCACTTCTCTTCTCCAAACCAAACATTGCTCCACACAATTTCTGATTCTTCTTTTTTTCTTCATCATCGTCATCGTTATCATCATCTCTGTCTCTTTCTCGTTTTTGTTTGGAATTCTCTCTTCCATTTCAAGTACTCATTGGGTCTATTTGGGTTAGCGGTGGGAAGCGGTGAACTTAAAAAGCCTATATGATTTTGTAAAAGCAAGAGGAAAAAGTCGGGTTGTAAATGTGATTTGTGTTTGGATTACTCGTTTTGACTTTTGCAAGAAGTAGCTTTTTTTCTAAATTGATGGATATTTGTATTATTATTTCAAAAGTCAGTTGAGATGGAAAATGGTAAAAGGGACAAAAAATCATATTGAATACTACATATACAAATTAGTCGTATATATTGAGATAATAAAAATTTTAATTTTAATTTGAAAAAAAAAATTAAATGATTATTTAAAAAAATTAATAAGCAATAAAGTCCTTAATTAAATATGTTTAATAGATAAAATTGTTCATAAAATAAAAGGCATACAAATAATACATTAATTTCTTTTATTGCTATGCCTCGACAAGTTTATCTCTGATTCTATCACGAAGACGATTTATTTGTGGTGAAGATAATGTATGGATATTTGATGAGGAGCTTCATCAAGTGGATCATCATCATCTTCATCACTGGATCATCATCATGTTCATCACCCAAATTTATTAACTTTGTTTAGTGATAGTTTTTTTTAAACTCAATCATCGTTCTAATTTGTATACTGTCCTTTGTCATGTTGCTTATGGTATTATATATATATATATATATATATATGCGAAAGACAAACGAACATGATGGAAGAGAGTGTGGGAGTTGAAAACAAATATGTACTTGGGCCCCATATATTTATGATGAATGCCCATGTGCATATTTGTTTTCAACCCCCTCACTGTCTTCCGTCATGTTCGTTTTTCTTTCCGCATGTACGTACGTATGTATTATAATAATAATAAAGAATATGGGACCTACATCCTTTAATATATAGAAAATTCTCATGAGGGCCCAATTAAACAAAAAAATGTCAAAAAAACCCAAACAAAATTCACATATCTTTCTCACATGCAATTCTTAGGTGAAAAGATATATATATATATATATAACACCCTGAAAAAATCCAATTCAAAATCTCTCTCTCTCTCTCTCTCTCTCTCTCTCTCTCTCTCTCTCTCTCTCTCTCTCTCTCTCTCTCTCTCTCTCTCTCTCTCTCGTTCGTCTGGTCTCCAACTTGGCAGCAACATCGTCTCTGTCGCAAAGGCGAAATTATCAACCACCGTTGACCTTTTAAAGCTGATAAGGTTGCCGTCGCCGATTAACCTGTGGCCATCGTTCATAAAGAAAGGTACGAAACATTTTAGGGATTGGGTTTTTTCCGTGCATGTATACCTCTGATTCGCTATCCTCCGTGTCCTCTGATTTGCATGCTTGAAAGTGAAATATTATACTCTAACTACATGAATGAGTTGAATTACAAACCTAACCAACACAACAATGGTGTGCACGTTTCTTGGCATGGGTGAAAGGACAGAACTTCTTTGTAATTTATCTGCCATATAAATTGTTTGAACTACTTTTCGGTGAATACTAAAGGTAATTTTGTCATGGGACTACTAGATTATTGAGACAAACCTTATCTATTTGTCTCTCTACATTTTTTTAATAAGATATTTGCTCTATACCGATTTGCAATTTTTCTGTATATATTGTCATTTTTTATTTTAAGCTACAATCTTGATTCACTTTCAATAGCAAGTTAGCTGCAATAAAGTGATATATGAATATTCTATACTAAGGGTTTTTTAGCAAATAATAGCAGAGTTTGTTAGATGAGAGAGACAATTAGCAGATAGTGGATAGGCAAAATGGAATATATATGATGTACCTTGCCAAGTACTGATTTTGTGAATGAATTATTCTTGTTTTGTCTCTATTTCCTTCTTTGTGCTATCAAAGGTATCAAAACCCCTATCCGGCACATGGCACTCCACCGGACACACGATCCCAGGAGCATCTTGGCGACTTGGAACACCGTTTGGAGATATTCCAAACTACTATGCAAAATTAGCTGGATCAGAGTTGCCAAGATATGACTGACCTCAAGCAAATGGTGATTTGACTTGAGGAAGGCATGAAATCGATGGAGGCTTGTTTCACATCTTTAAGCTTCGTTATTGGAAAACAAGCAGTTGCTGGCAACGGAGGCCACGACGGTAGCTCTGCATGAACCGTCGCTTCCACATTCCTCCCTTCAGGTCTTTCCACGAGCTGCAGACTTCTCCATTTACTTACTTCATTTCGACTAAGTAGAGTCGTGTGGAGTTCCTCCATTTTGATGGCTCTGATTTTCGTGGATGGGCATACCGTTGTTGTCAGTTCTTCGGAGTCGTAACACTCCACAGGAGCATCGAATCTGATTACTTAGTATTCATCTGGAAGGCCATGCCCTTCGGTGGCATCAGACCTTTATGTGCCATCGCCCCTTCTCTGAGGTTAAATGGGACGACTACTTCAGGCAACTAGAGACAAAGTTTACAAAGGTCAAAGATGAGACTCTGTTGATTGCGCTTAAGAAATTACAACAAGATGATGAGAATGTTGTTGATTATGAGAAGGAATTCGATGAACTACTTTCAGAGGTGGATATTGCAGAAGACGTGGCCATCAATCTCTTTGTCGGAGGACTAAGGGCTAATATCCAGCAACTGGTTCTTAACTCAGCACCAGCCACATTGGCCAAGGTGATGAATTCAGCACAATTGCAGGCTGCCAATGTGAATGCTCTTCACGAGAATCTTCCATCTCGTTATCGTAGGGGACATGTTTTAGGTTCTGATTTTGTGGGTCGCTCTCTTGGATCCGGGTCTTGGGTTACCACGGATATGGGCCCTAAATCCAACCCACAACCGACTAAATCATTTTTAGTCACCTCGTTCCCGTCCAAGGTTGATAAGTGTATATTTTATGATTAAATAGGTGTATATTTTATGAGAATTAGTTGGAATTATTGATATTATATACCTATTTGATTATCTTTTATTGACTTTTCCATCATTGAATCAAACTTAGGATCAAAGAATAAATCGACATAAAATCTACTCATATCCTATTTTTAATGCGGAAATATTAGCCGATTTGGAAAGAAGTAGAAAGAGCAATTAAGAGGATATGCAATCACCAAACTCGGTGGTCCCATGCAAGAAAAATAGAAACAAAATCAATTGCGTGATCTAGTGGAATTGATTGCAAGATATGAGATATCTTTTTAATAAGAAAAGGAGAATCAATGACCCAAGACCTAAATTATAAATAGGGAGACAAGAGACAAGAAGGAAAAAAGGGAGAAAAAGGGGAGACGCGAGAACAAGAAGGAAGGGACGAAGAAGCGAGAGGAGTAGAGGCGAGCGTTTCAATTCTCTTCATCATCTCCACGGAAGGACGGAAGGACTGTGGAGGCGACGGAGAATCTTTGTTTCATCTCTTTCTCTTTATTCTTTGAACCCGAATTCTTATCTTTTTGTTATGAATTTGAATAAAGCCATGTGTGGCTAGTTGGTTTTGCAACCTAGAGAACCTATGAACTTGTTTGGGTTTTAGAGATTATTCTCACTTATTGATTTTGCTTAATTTTATTTTAGTTTATTTAATCATGTGTTCATTGTTATTGCTTATTGATTGATCACCATTGAGCATGTTTTGGGGATTTAGGGTTGAACTTGGAAGAGGGAATCCTAAATTGAACTTCGGATTAAATAATGTGGAATTAGGTTTAAATTTTATGTGAAGTTAGATTTTAATCTAGTTTGCGTCTAGGATAGGAATATACCTAGAAGCTCCGCATAATCAAATTAGAGTGAGCCCGATTTAAAATGCATCTTATTTAGTTGTGTGAGGCATCACATAATTAATTAAGGTAGGTATATAGATGGACCAGAAGGCATTTATAGACATTAATACTCTAGATTAGCTGATTAAATTAAGTAAAAATTAATTTAGTGGGGATAAAATCTAAGAATCAAATAAGGGATTAGTGACTCTAGGTTGCTCGTTCATTTAAGGGATCGTACTTGTCTGTCTTGTGAGTTTGTTTTGTAGCTTTTTAAAGCACACTTGTCAAGGCACAACACCGAATGGTGCGCAAGCTAACAAGCATCGGTTTGAACGTCACTTTCCGTAGGTGACATGGTTTTTCTCAAGCTACATCCCGTTCAAAAAAATTTATTGAATAACTCTCCTCTTCACAAGCTGGCTGCTCGGTGTTTTGGCCTATTTCGAGTCTTAAAGAAGATTGGAGCTATAGCATACGAACCGGAACTTCCTTCCACGACTCAGGTGCACCTGATATTCCATGTTTCTCTTCTTAAGAAGCATGTTGGCTCCTCTGCTCCCACAATTCCATCGTTGCCCCCAACAGATGACCAAGGCCAATTTACCCTTGAACCAGAAAAGATTTTGAGTCGCAAGATTATTCGCCACCACAACCTTCCTATCACTCAAGTTCTCGATCCGTGGAAACTCACTCCTTTTGAAGATGCTACTTGGGAGGACCTCTCAGCCATTCAGGCTCAATTCCCTCACTTCTCCACTGTTGCAGCCCCTACTCATGAAATCCTTGTGGACAAGGATTCTTTTTATGGGGGGAGTAATTGATATATGGATATTCTATAGTAAGGGCTTTTTAGTAAATAATAGTAGAGTTTGTTAGATGAGAGAGACAATTAGCAGATAGTGGATAGGCAAATGGAATATATATGATGTACCCTCCCAATTACTTATTTCGTGAATGAATTATCCTTGTTTTGTCTCTGTTTCCTTCTCTATGCTATCACAGAGCATGAGTCATTTTGTAAACAATAGCATTGGTCTTGTAAATAATAGCAAGTTAGCTGTATCAGAGCATGAGTCTTCGAATGTCATACATGGAAATCTATAATGAGGAGATCAATGATTTATTGGTTCCTGAACATGTAAAATTGTAGATTCTTGAGAATCTAGAGGTGTTTCCCCTTATGATTATTGATCCTGTTATATATAATACTAAGTCTGTTTTGTGACATTTATATAACTTATTTGGCCTCAACTAACTGTGTGGAATATATGTTGCTGGGTTGCGTGAAGAAATTGTTGCCTCTCTTGGGCAGGTCCTTGTGCTCATGGAATTTGGAGAATGTAATGTAAATTTTGCAATTCTCGTAAAATTATATTTTTACCCCAACATTCAATCCAAATGTTTTGTCCTTGGTATTCAGCTCATAGACATATTGAAGAGACAAATATGAATTTATATAGTAGCAGGTCACATACCATTATTCGCATGATAAGCAATGTATTCTTTCTGATTTGTTCTTTTCTCCGAATTTAAGGGCTCATGTTTGTTCCTCTGTTATATCTTTGGTTGAATAGATAATTGAGAGTCAAGATAGAAGTGAACGTGGAGAAAGTGACAATTGTAGTGATGTTGTTCGTGTGTCAGTCTATTGCTAACAACAATATCAGTGCGTGCTAACAACTATATAAGTAGGTGTTAACAACAATATCAGTATGCATTAACAACTAAATAAGTCTATTGCTAACAACAATATCAGTATGCGTTAAAAACAATATCAATATGCGCTAACAACAATATCAGTGTGGGCTAACAACAACACTAGTGTGCGCTAACAACATTACCAGTGTCTGTTAACAACAATATCAATGTGCCTTAACAACAACATCAATGTGCACTAACAACATTATCAGTAACTGTTAACAACAATATCAGTGTGTCTTAACAATAATATCAGGGTGCGTTAACAACAATATCATTGTGCACTAACAACATTATCAATGTCTATTAACAATAATATCAATGTGCCTTAACAACAATATCAGTGTGCGCTAAGAACAATATTACTGTGCATTAACAACAATATCAGTGTGCGTTAACAATAATATCAGTGTGGGTTAACAACAACATCAGTGTGTGCTAACAACATCAGTGTACGTTAACAACAATATCAGTGTGCTTTAACAACAATATCAGTGTGAGCTAACAACATTATCAATGTTTGTTAACAACAATATTAGGGTGCGTTAAGAACAATATCAGTGTGCGCTAGCAACATTATCAGCACTAACAACATTATCAGTGTCTGTTAACAACAATATCAGTGTGCCTTAACAACAATATCAGTGTGCGCTAACAACAATATCACTGTTCGTTAACAACAATATCAGTGTTTCTAGGACTTGTAGTCTTTCCACGGTTAACACTGTACATATGGTATGTTGTATTTGTGTTAATGCGCGTTTGTTACTAAATGCTGTGTGATTTATGTTTATTTTCCCGATTATGGTGGCATACATGTATTGCATACACATGTTATATGAGATTAATGGTTGCAAAGTGGGATTTAATTATAAATCCCAGGCTTTTGCAAGGATTCCAGGATTGTTTCTAGGTCAGTGCCAGGTTACGAAGGTAGGCGTGCGGAGCAAGACTGAGCTAGGAGTGACTAATTTTTGGATATTTATTTTGGGTTATCCGGATAACTGTATAATATTATTTTGGCAGTTGAGCACTTTATGCGGGATAATTGTATTCTAATACCACCGGGGAAAACTTTACTTCCTTCACTTTATTTCATCAATATGTTTTGTCCAAAACAAGTATGTTTATACTCGATACATGATGTAATTAACTTGGGATTGGATTTTGAAAAAACTATAAAAATGGTTTTTAAGATAAAGGACCACACTACCCGCCACACCGAAAGGGTGAGGCCAAAAGAGGTGTGTAACAACCTAAACCTCCTAAATGTTTTTTCTTGATTTCTTTTATCATTAGATTTTATATAAATTATTAATATTGATATTTTACAGTGATGAAATGGTGCATCTTCAAATTTCTTATGATCTTTTTCATAAAAAATATTATTATATTTCAAAGAAAATTAATCAAAACAGTATAACTTTAGAGTATTTTTAAGCATTAATTTAATTACAAACTCATTATTTAAATATGTTGAGCCAATATTTTCCATTGATGAGTTTAACGATATTTATTAATATTAAGAGATTGATACCAAACCCACATGAAATCACTGCTCCTAGGACAACCCGCGACAAGAATTAGAATACTAGTAGACCAAACACCACACATAGATAAGACCTTGAGTCACGAGTATTAATGAGAAACACTATAAGAAAAATTAATGTAATAAAGATAATATGTATGATAAAAGAGTCAAGAAAATGAACAAAAAATGTTTAGCTCTGCTTCTCTTATTTTTTAAATCGTACCAAAAAACTTTTTCCCTTCGCTAAGTTTCACCCCTCTCCTCATACAAAACAAGTCCTAATGACAACTTGATTTACTAGGGTCCATTCTAAAAACCATAATTGACAAATTGAACTTGCTATTAGAATCTAAAACACACGTGAACCAAAATTGAGTTTTTTAGACCGGTCAAAAAATATTTTTTAGACCAGATATAAGATCGATCAAGATAAGGCTAAGACAAAGAAAACAAAGGAAACTAATTCTGAATTTTGCTTCTTTTCCAACATACTTGTTTTGAACTCTTTAGCACCTTTTAAATATTCCAACATTAAATCAAATTTTTAACCTTAAAAAAAATAAAAATAAAAATGGACAGTATTTGCTTTTAAAAAAATTCTAAAACATCACTTACTTCTTACCGAAGCTTGTTTGTATATCCCCTATCTTAAAACCCTTATTCTTCACTTCGTCCCACTTACTAGCAACCATTTTAAGGGATTTAGGAACCATAACAAGGATCTAATAGAAAAACTAAGCATGGATATAGAATTAATTAGGTCAAAAAGCTGATCTAAAATGTGTTGTTGGACCTGGTTTTCTCCATTGCCTTTCTCCTTTCTTCTTCTCCTCTTTTCCTTCTCTACGTTTTGGCTTTCATCTCTCTTAGCTTTTACCCACCTGACCGAAGCTTATGAGGACTTGGTGGAGTCTAGATGTCTTTATAACATCATTAAGTCAATTGAAAAAATAATTCAAGTCTACCTCCTTGAAAAAAGATCATATTTTAATGGCCTCTTATGGTTATGACAACAATTATTCTTCCATTTATCCCTCCATAGAATCACGTGACATATGTACTTTCGGAAGGCCATGTAGTTTTTTTTCTTCCAATTCTTAAATATGCTACTTAACTCTAACTTTCCAATTAAAGTGGGTTTCATCTTCCACAAATAACTCTAATTTTTCAATTAAATTGGGTTTAATCTTCCACAAACACTAAAATAATAATAATAATAATAATAATAATAATAATAATAATAATAATAATAATAATAATAATAATAAATCTCAATTTCCGACAGAATTGTTCAACGATAAATTTTCATGGCAAATTCAAAACATAATACCGCAGCTAAAATTAAAAGTTTATTAAATTTTATATTTAATATAATATCTTTAAAGACATAAAAATTTTGATATTAACAGCCATATAAATTTATAAAAATTAATTTTCTCATAATTATTGTAGAAATTATGATATAATATATGTAATTTTTTTATATACAAAATGAAAAGCAAGTATATAATATAATACACACACACATATATAATTTATTATGTATGAAAATATTGTATATATAATTTTGTGATAAAAGAGTGCGGGTGCATTGCACACGCAGTATGCTTTTAAGAGAGTCAAGAGTGTATGAAGATACTTAGGGGCTTTTGTGATTCATGGAAGGGCAACTAAACAATGCTACCAGCACATTGTGGACAAGTTACGAAAAAAAGTTAGGTGGTTGGCAACATCAGTGCCTTTCATAGGCAGGAAGAATGACCCTTGCTAAGTTTGCCTTAGCTACTATCCCTTATTTCCACATGCAGTATACTAGGCTCATTCTAAATGTTTGTAACAAGGTAGATAAAATCTAGAGGGATTTCATTGGGGGCGATTCTTATCTTCGGTGAGCTCATCATGCTATAAGATGGAATGTGTTGATCATTCCTAAATCTATGGGAGGTCTTGGTTTGAAGTCGGCTAGGATTATGAATGATGTTTTCCTTATGAAGTGTGGCTAGAGGTTCCAAAATGAATGCAATGCCCTATGCATTTGTTTTCTATACAATAGATACAGGGTTCAGCTGGAACATGTACCTATTCTTAAAGTTGGTTGTTCGAACTTCTGGAGTGCTTTATGTAATATTTTTAACAATATGAAGGATCAGGTGGTGTGAGAAACTGGTGATGGGGCTTCTATCTCCTTTTGGAAAGATAAATGGATTCCCCCTTCTCTTTGCCTTCAAGATTATGCTTTGAGTCCAATTCTAGAGGAATTGCGAGATTGTATGATTACTAGGTTTGTTGGACAGGCGAGGATGGCTGGTGGGATGTGTCATTATTACAATGTTTCCTTCCTCAAAATGTGATTGGCTTAATTAGAGGTTTGTTTCCCCCCTCCGTTGATGATGGACCAAATTGACTCTATTGGCTGTTTGGTGATTAGACTGGTGTTAGTGTCAAGAGTTGCTATATGTTCTTAGCTGAATCTTACTTTCAATAGTCTGCTATTAATGGTGACATGTGGAGTAAGTTATGGAAGTAGGAGGGGCCACATAGAGTACAGATTTTTGGCTGGAAGTTATTTCATAACAGACTTCCTTTGAAGACTTGGATTTGGTCTTGGAATGCTAATGATGGACTATGTCTAGTGTATCATCAGAAAGAAGAAACTAGCTTGCATGCATTTAGGGATTGTACTATGGTTCAACTTCTCTAGTTTGAGTTCTTACTCGATGCTCGTTTACACTCATTTTTTTGTTGTGACTTGAATGTTTGGTTAACGAAAAACTGGATGTCTCATGATAAAAAAGTTGGCGGATATTGTTGGAATGCTTTATTCCTTGTCACCTGTTAGTTTACTTGGAAATGGAGGAATATGCTCATCCATAGCCCTGAGGACAGTGGCCATAGCTACAGCCCACGATCCATTCTTAAGTTTTTGGAGGATATTAGGAGGGTGTCAGTCAAGGTTGGGTTACAAGCTCTAGGCAGTCTCCTAATACTATGAGTTGGTCTCATCAGGAAGTGCCTTTTGTGAAGCTGAACTCTGATAGGGCATCGAAAGGCCCTTTGCAGGTGGCGGCATGTGGGGGTTTACTTCAAGATTTCTTTGGTGCATGAAATGGTGGGTTTGCTGAAAGACTGGGCAACTGTTTTGCCCTAGAAGTGGAGTTGTGGGGAGTTTTGAGAGGTCTGGAGATGGCATGGGAGGCAGGTTAGATGCATGTTGTGGTTGGAAGTAACTGTCAAACAGTCATTGCATTACTTTTCAAAGAAGGTATTGTAGCTCATGAGTTTTATTTCATGACTCGGATACGAGCAATTACTCGACGTCAATGGGATATAAAGTTCTATCACATTCTAAGGGAAGGGAATCTGTGTGGGGATTGGTTGGCTAACTTTGCTTTGTCTCATGTCGAGCTTCCTAATGGAGTTCATCTATCGGATTCTCCTCCTGGACTCTACCGGTTTCTCCTAGTTGACTTGATGGTAGTGGAGCAAGTTAGGCACAGTTAGGGTCCTTAATCCTCTGTTTTATAGAGATAATGACTTAAAAAGCAACTATCAAAAGCATGTACATCTTGTTTTTAGCTGGGATTGTCCTAAATTTAATCAGGATGCCTTAATTAAATTGTTTGGCGTCCTGATAAAATTTCAGGATGCTTTAAACAATTTTGTGGCGTCCTGAATTAATATCGGGACGCCTTAAAATTTTTTTGGCCTTTTGAACGGGTTTTCGGGATGCCAAAATTGCCCTTTATTTGCCAAAAGAGCTGCGTGCGTCTGACCCAGCCACTCTTTTAATTTCTCAGCTATTTCATTCCCTCTGCAAATTCCCTCATCGAATCCTCCGTCGAACCCTACGACTCAGTCCCCTTGCTCGATTCACTCCAAACCCAAGCCCTAATCGTGATCACCCTCACTCTCCCCTACCACACATTGTGTGTGACAGTCCGTCTCCTCTGTCTTCCCTCTTCGCGGTGTCCGTCGGCTCTCGTTCTCTGTCTCCGGTGCGTCCCCCACACCTTCTCCGACGATCTCTAATGGTACGCCCTTGCTTTCATGGTTCTTCGACCGTATGTGTAAAAGATAAATGTTTCTGTTAGTTGTCTATGTGTTTTGATGATTACTAACAATTGTAAACATTGTATGTATGTGTTTGGATAAGTTAGTAGTTTGTTAAAACTCTTGGATTACAATCCAAGACACTCTGTCAGCGCCAAACTCGAGCTTGGATTGTCAAACTCAAAGTTTGCCACTAACCGAGAGCTAAACTTGCAAGCTGGGAATTTGAACTTGAAACCAAACCAGAGGTTTGCTTTTGAGAGTATTTTTAAACCTTCTCATATTTTGTGTAAACTCGAGCTTGCACTTGGAAACCTCGGTTTGCGAGAGGCCGAGAGCATTCTGATTTTAAAACACTTTTAAACTCGAACCTATTAGTTTTAAACCTCGGTTTGCACCTCCGAGAAAATCTTCAATGGTTTACATAATTCGTAACTCGAGCCTGTTATGACAAACTCGAGTTTACCTCTCAAGGGAAGGATTTTCAAAATTATGAGATATTCACAAAGTCTATACTGTTTCATTCTTAGTATAGTTTTTCAAATTTGAAAAATCTCAAGAGTTTACAAAACATGTAAACTCGAGTTCATCATCGCAAACTCGAGTTTACGCTTGACCAAGAGCTTTCAAGGTTTTTCAACCAAAGTAAACTCGAGACTCATTTCATAAACCTCCGTTTACTTCGGGCTAAAAACATTCGAGTTTTTCAAAGTTGAACAAACTCGAGCTTAACTTTGTGAACTCGAGTTTAAACCTTAGAGAGCAATGCACTTTTCAACTTGAGAAAACTCTAGAGTTTGCACTTCAAACCTCGGGTTTACATTCTGAAAGCTATAACTAAGTTTTGACTTGAACAGTGTCAAACTCGAGCCTGTCTACTAATAGACTCGAGTTTGTACCTCAACTTAGAGATGTTCAAAAGATCAAAATCGCGACTTCTCTCTAGATGGAGGAAACTCGAGTTCATCTTTGTTTGGAAACTCGAGTTTAAACCAACCCGAGAGCACAGAAGTTTTATTGTGATGAAAACCTCCGGTTTTGAATACAGACCTCCAGTTTAGAAGTTTTGAACTTGAAACGCTTTTACATACTAAAGCTTCAAACTCGAGCCTACTAGATCCAAACTCGAGTTTACATCGCTGTTTCAGAAATTCAAATCTGACGAATTTGGAAAACATTCTTGTTTGGTCTTAATACTCTGCAATGTTATTCTCTGATATTCCTAACTATGTTTAATGACTTTATTAGTGAATTTCAGATGGTTTAGAGAATGTTTTTTGAAGGGTTAAAGGAAAAAGCAAAAAGCAGTTCAGCTCATTAAATGCTATGTCCAAAAAGTTGCATACTTGTGGGTAATCCATCGCACACGGTTGCAAAGCATTAATGAATGATTTCTACAACAAGCAACGCTTCTCCAACGGATTAATTCGAGAGGAAGTCAACTTTGAACACTTGGACAAATTTGGATTAAGTGGAGATTAGAGAGAGAAGAAGACCAAAGCTACTCCTAACCACTGCAGATCATCTCCAACAGTCTAATTAACAATGCAACGGTCATTTAATGCTATCTGACTATAAATAGAGTTGCATTCAAGTCTTCTCAACAACTACAACAGCTGAAAACGAAATTCATTCAAGTCTTTGACAGAGATTTTCTGTAATCTCCCAAAATAACCAGATTAGAAAGGGATTTGCAGTATAATGTAACCTGGGTCGTTTCCCAATGAATTCACAGTCTGTTCAATTCGAATAGCAATAAAAAACAAAAAATGGGGGTTTTGATTCAAAGAGAATAAAAATGAAATAACATAAACAGAATGAAGTAAATACTGATTAAACAGATAAACAAAAGATTAACCCAGGATTTCGAATTCCACCACTTCCCTTCCTCGGATGAAAACAGATTTATAACCGAACTCGTGATGGACTCTGGACAAACCGAAATCTCTGTATTTGCCCAGAGATTCCCTCAACTGAACAATCGTTTAGAATTTGTTCGAATCAGTGGCGTATCTCTGTATGATCGCACAGTAATACTTTAACCTAGTTCGAACTACATCCTTGGGAAATGTCGATCTGGGTGTTAAATCTAACACCCAATCCGAAGTAAATCGAATCCAAAATTACAAAACAAAAACGAATTTGTTACCATTAAGAACGAGTCCTCTGGATAGTAGAATCCTCAATCCATGGGTCAATCACAGTAGCTTAACTAGTCATGGTTATGCAGAACGAAAATCGAACAGAAATGAAGAAGTTTATCATGAACACGAAGAACAGATGAAGAACAGTTGAGAGAAAATAACACTTTTGTATTTAATCTAAAACTGTCTAAAAGCATCTATGACTGAATGTTTGTGGCTGCCATCTAACTTAAACCTAAACCTAAAATGGAAATGGGTCAGCCCAAAACGAAAATAAAATAAAATGGGCTTAATTACAAAATTCGAGTCCAACTAAAATCCAAAAATACATATGACTTCGGCTCCAAAATCGACTGCCCTCTTGTCTGAATTTGCTCTTCATGTCTTCATAACAATTGTAGCTCTCTGAATCATCTGAAATATGAGACAAAAATAAGGCAAATCCGATGTCTGGTTCAAGAGTTATGGTGAAAATAGTGAATCAATGTAAAACTGGAATTTTATTATTAAAAATGGCTAAAACATAATAAAAGGCCCAAAGCCCAAATAAGTATAAAAGCCATTATTTATTAGCTAAAGAGTCCTAAATTATTAATCAAGAGACAAAAAGTAGTGTATGAAATATTCAATTATCAGTCTTGCATTTATTTCTTCAGTTTTCAACTGTAATATCTTTTGATACATAAGATTCAAGTGTTTATCATTATTCACTCTTAGAGAGAGTTTCTATCTATAAATCATTTATTGTAAAGAATCACAAGTCAAGGGGGACTTGGTGATTTGGGAGTTCATTGATTACAACTTGTAAGGGGGAGTGAGTTCTAGTGAGAGAACTACTCTTGAGTGCGAGTGTGTAATCAAGTGTTATAGTGAAAATCCCAGAGTCCTGGGATTTGGATGTAGGTCAAGTTGTTAGGACCGAACTAGTATAAATCTCGTGTCCAGCTGCTCTTCTCTTTTTCTGTTCGTCTCTGTTTTTATTACTTGAAAACGAGTCATCTTCGAAAATTTTAGAATACCCAATTCACCCCCCTCTTGGGTGTTTAGCTCCACTTACAGTTTCAAATAGGAAATTAGGGCGGCTTAAGGAAAGCTAGAGAATCGAAGTTTTAGAATGGTTCTTTTAGAATTAGATGTTTATAGGAGGTGGTGTGAAATCTACTACTTTAGTGAGGTAATGTTTTGGTTATGATCTCAAAAGCTATTACTTCATGACTTCTTATTATGGTTGTTGTTTTGGCATTATTTGAGTATGCAAGCATCATTAGATGGTTTAAATTAACATTATGTTTGGATTATTCTTCCTCCTTTTTTAGTGTTCTTAAACTAAATAAATTAAAAGTTAACCACATTTGATATGATGTTGAATGCCACTACTTTGGATTGAGCAAAAAAAAAATGCTATTATCGATGAATGGGCTGGCTGCATAAATACCGTAATGTCATTGTGCTTTGTCCGAGACAAATTCTACCTTTAAGTCATTAATAGAGATACCAGTGTGACCTCAAAGCTTTACGTATAAGTATTTTTTATTATTAAAGGCAATCCTTAAAGCACAATTCATGTTGTCAAGAACTAATGCCTTTTATTAAATTTAAACTTACAGTTCATGAATGACTTCTTCAAGTGCAAATGTCATAGAACTATGTTAGATTTAAACTCATGGGTAATTAATGACTTCTTTATGTGCGAATATCATATTGAATAACTTTGATAAATTTAGTTGGTAGAAAAGAGATTTGATGTGCTTAATTTCATTTGGAATGAGTTCATTGCTTTTTGCATAGAACTTAACGATGAGCTCATGAATAACTTGATTTTTTTGTGTTCATGTAATTTAAGTTTTGATATCACTGTACGAAAGCAAATTTTTAAAATTTCTAGTGAAACCCGGGTAGTCTTTGGCAGGACAATAACATCCTAATTGAAAACTAATACCATATGTGAGAAATCATTGTTGAACTAATACCATAGTTGGCTTTAAAAGGGCTGCACGAATCTAATCCAATTTGGGCATATTTTTATTCACTTCATGTGTCCTTTTATCTTACATTTAGGTATTATACAAGGTACAAAGTGGTTGGCTTTATCTTCTTATCATTCATGGATGACTTTTGCTTCATTTTTGGTCCCTAAAGATGGCGAAATATTAATGAGCTGAAGGGGGTTTAGTTTTTGTCCCCAATTGGCTTCAAAAAGAAGCCTTCCTTTGGTCCTTGTTGGTCACTTCGATTGGCTAATTTTCCCTAAGTGTTTGACTCTTCATTTTGGCTTCATATTAGCTTTAAATGTGTTTTAAATCAGCTTTTTCTTCCTTCCATTTGGTGGTGCAAAATTCATTCTTGGTGGCCAATAATTTTGACTTCAAATAGCCCTCAATTAACTTGAACTACTCTTTTACTTTGTCTTCTCAAAAGTCCAATTTATCTCCCAAAGTTGCCACTTCTCCTTCTATGTTCCTTTGTTTTTTGTATTTCGCATGTGAATTTCTTCTACATTTCGAAAATTGATGTGTTCTTTTGCTTGAGATGAATTAGTATTGTATGAACTTTGGGTGGAATTTTCCACAATTGCATTGAAACATATTTATTGGAAAATATATTTGATCAATTTTAGTTATCTGGAAATTTATAGTGTTAAGTTCTCGAGTGATTACTTCTTTTTTGACTTCGAAGCTAATAACCCTTTTGAGTACAGTGATTTGGTCACAACAACAACCCACAAGAGCTTGAGGGGTGCTAGGGTAGGTATATTTAATCATGTTCCTTTTGTCATACAATTATTCCCTCTCATATGTTAGTTTGAATAATTCTAATGTTGTCTTTATTGTTGTTGTCTTTAGGTTGAATAGAGTAAATAAATTTCAAACATCATAATTTAAAGTTGAGGTAATTATAGTTAAATATTGTTGGTTTTTGTTGATGTGCATTGAACTAGGTAAACTTTGTTGTATGAATAAAGATGCTTAGAAGTCTATAATTTATAGTTTATGACTTAGACAATTTAGCTATATTTTTATATTTTGTGTTGATGAAACTATTGGATTTAATAGCGATATTGATCTGAATTGCCTTAGTAGAAGTTTTGTTGAATGAAGCTGAAATTTTTTGTTATTGAAATTTGGGATGTCTTACTTTTGAGGGGAAATGCTCTTAAATTTTTTTACAAGATTGAGAAAAAAGCATGTTGTTCTTGAAATTGTTATGACTTTGACTCGTTGTTGGAAATGTCTTAGTGGTAATAAAATGAGTCATAGTTGGATGAATGCGTTGAGAACTAGTGAAGAATATGAGAATGGCTGGAAGAGTTTATTGAATTTGCTAGAAGGAATGTGGCTACAAAAAATGGGATGTATTATTGTCCATGTGTTAATTGTTTAAATGGGAGTCAAAGGAATATTGCTGATATAAGGGATCACCTACTTTGTGATGGAATAAACCTTCAATACACATCGTGGATATGGCTTGGTGAAGAAGTAAGTACCGGTACATCCCACGAAAATGAAGTTGAGGTAGATGATGATGGAATGGAGAGAATGATTCATGATGTTGGGTAGAATCTTTTGCACAATCGGCTGAATATGATAGCGTGCAGAGTGATGTAGAGGCATCTTTGTTCCCTGGGTGTACTAAGTATACACGGTTGACTGGGACCTTACATTTGGTCAACTTAAAGGCAACTTGTGGGTGGGCCGATAGCAGTTTCACGTCGCTGCTTGAATTGTTATGTAATATGTTGCCAGATGATAATGTACTTCCAAACCGTATGTATGAGGCTAAGAAAATCTTGTCTACGATGGGTATGGAGTATAAAAAGATACACAGTTACCCTAATGACTGCATATTGTATAAAAACTAGTATGAAGGCCTTAGTAATTGTCCGAAGTGTAAAACTTCACGATACAAAGTGAAAAAAGGTAGTGGTTCTAGAGATCAAACAACAAAAAGGTAACCTTTGAAGGCATTGTGGTATCTTCCAATAATTTCACGGTTTAAGCGTATGTTTACTAGTGAAGCAATAGTGAAGAGGTTGAGATGGCATTTTGATGAGAGAATATCCGATGGAAGATATCTACGGCACCCGGCTGACTCTTTGCAATGGAAGAAAATAGACGAAATGTTCCCTCAATTTGGCAGTGAGCAAAGAAACCTTCGGCTGGGGCTTTCTACAGATGGCTTTAATCCATATCGAACTCTTAGCAAGCACCCATAGTGCATGGCCAGTTCTCCTCGTAATATACAACTTACCTCCCCTGGCTATGTATGAAACGCAAGTATGTGATGCTTTCTATGATGATTTTGGACCAAAAACAGCCGTGAACAATATCGATGTGTACTTGGCGCCTTTGGTTGAGGATTTGAAGAAGTTGTGGGAGGAAGGCGTAGATGTGTTTGATGCATATAAGAAGGAGTCCTTCAAGTTGCGTGCAATGATTTTTACCACGATCAACGACTTTCCCGCATACGGAAATTTGTGCGGGTACAAGTGTGAAGGGCATAAAGCATGTCCAATATGTGAAGCTGACACAAACTTCCATCAACTAAAGCACGGCAAAAAAAGGGTCTACCTCGGTCACAGGAGGTTTCTTCATCGATTCCACCCATATCGTAATTTAAGAAAGCATTTTAACGACTTACGGAGCATAGAACGGCTCCAAAGGCATTAACCAGAGAGGAAGTTTATAGTCGGGTAGAACATATCAATGTCATATTGGGTAAGCAGCAAAGGATTGCGGGTGAGAAAAATATATGGAAGAAGAGATCAATTTTCTTTGATCTTCCATATTGGCGTAGTCTTGATGTGAGACACAGTCTTGATGTGATGCATGTGGAGAAAAATGTTTGCGATAGCCTTGTCAGTACTCTTTTGCACATACTAGGGAAGACTAAGGATAGAATTAGTGTGAGACTAGACCTGGTTGATATGGGAATAAGAGAACAGTTACATCCACGAGTAATGGAAGATGGTAAGAGGGCATACATGGAGCCAACAGCTCATACATTGTCAAAAGCGGAGGAAAAAAGTTTGTGTGGGAGTCTATATGACATTAAGGTTCCACAAGGATATTGTTCAAATTTGAGAAGGTGTGTTTCAATGGACGATTTGAAGTTAGTGGGAGTGAAGTCCCATGATTATCATGTGTTGATGCAACAATTATTACCAAAGAGCTATTAGAGGCATTATGAAAGATGAAGTGCGGACCACTATAACAAAATTGAGTATTTTCTTTAATGCTATCTGTAACAAAGTCATTGACATTGAAAAGTTGGATGAATTGGAAAATTATAGTTATATTATTTTGTCCCAACTAGAGATGCATTTTCCTCCCGCATTTTCGATATAATGGTGCACCCGATAGTGCACTTGGTAAGGAGGTAAGGCTCGCGGTCCAGTTTACCTAAGGTGGATGTACCCTTTCGAGCGATACATGAAGACCTTAAAAGGGTATTCTAAAAATCATTATCGACCGGAATCCTCAATAGTTGAGAGATATGTAGTTGAAGAGGCTATGGAGTTCGTAAAGATTATCTATCGGGGCGACGTTACAATCTCGGCATGATAAGTGTAATACCCAAAATTTCTTTTTATCTTAAATACGATTTTTGATAGAAATAGCCTATTTAAAATAGGTGAATATGTGGTCTCAAATTTTGAGATGTGTTTATTCTATTTTCTAGGGATTAGAATAACCAATGATTTAATAAATTTTGTTAGGCATCATAAAATATAATAAATATCATATTAAGCTATGATTTATGTAGAATTTAAAAGAGCAAGAAAGTGTTATGAAAATACCTAATTAAATTTAGAGAAATCAATGGCAATTAATTACCAACTAAACATTCACTAAATTAAATAAATTGTGCAAGTCTTCATAATTAAAGGACCATAAACACCAATTTTCATAATTTTTTAAGAGACTAAATTTTCTAATACCCTATAATTAATATTTAGTTCATATTTATTTCATAGAAGGCCATAAAGAATTATCAAAACACTTGAACAATTAAGGGGCAATTGCTAATAATTAATGAGCAATTAAAATTACACTAATGGAATATTTAGGTAGTTCTTTAACAATTAATATTAATAGCCATTAATTAGAGGTGTATTAGGCTAATTAAAAGTCAAGAACTAATAAGGGATTAGGATTGGCACTAATGAATTGTTACAATCATAAATCACTCCATGAACCAATAATGCAACAATCAAAAGATAATTAAGCTTTTGATTAAGGTGTTAATCAAATGTTAATCAAGCTTTGAAAAGTCAACAATTTCAACTATGATCTAAGGCCAAGATTTAACCTCATAAAGCTTATCTAAAGGCTCTAATTAGTTATGATAAAGCTTAATCCTTGTGACCTAAGCTTAACCAATGAGAGAGAGAGAAAAAAAATTAATTAAAGCAAATTTGATAATGGTTTGAAATCCGAGTAAATATCGATGTACCGCAAGTAAAAATTCAAAACAACAAATAAAGTGAGAATTTATACAAATTTAAAAAGTTGTGAAGAAGTAGGAACCGGAGAAAATATAAGGACTTATCTTGAACCCACATAATTTAACCAAAGTAAGCCTAGTAAAGGCTATTTTTGCAAACGTTGAAGAATAAGCTTAGTACAACCAGGGAAATCTCATTAGACCATAAACTGGATATCTAACTACTAATCAAAAAGCATACTCGAGAATTTAAAAGTATTGGTGATTGATCAAGCAACCAAAAATAGATTTCATTAAAGTAAATTAATTCTCAAAAAGCAAAACTTAGAGATTAAGTTAGGGTCTTCTAATCACATGGATGGATGAGATTAAAACTTTACTAAGTTTAGATCCAAGGGTTAAGAATGAATAAAAGTTGTTAGGTAGTTAACCTCAAAATTTGCTATAAATAGGGAGGTAGTGCATTCATAAATCCTCACCAATTCACAAAACAACAACATCTGAAATATAGAGAGAAAGTGAGAGTGAGAGTCTTGGAGAAGAAGGAGCAAAATTTCTTGGTAAGTTCTCTAGCTTTAGCTTTAAGTTCTAGTTCTTAAATTCTTAGATAGAAGTAGCTTAGATCTTAAATATGCTAGGATAATTTTATTTACATGTTTTATGGTCAAAATTGGCTTTATTTCAAAAAATTGATGAAGAAGAAGTTATGACAAAATTTCTGGAAGAAAATCATCAAAGTCACGAAGTTGGCGAAATTTCATCGGTTTCGGAATTTCTGGAGTCGGTGATGAAAATGCCAGAATTTCTAATTGAAAATAGGGCAAAAAATTCTGAGAAATTTCATGGTTAAGATAAACATATAGGGATTTTTAAATATGCCAAGAACATGTCCAAATGATTTCTGTACAGGGAGATAAAAATCCTCAAAGTTAGGCTACGAATTTCTGGAAAAATTCTGGGCAGAGGTTTAAAACCTAAAACCTGGGAGTGATTCGTGTAATCTGGGCAAATTTGATTATTTTTACTTGAACATAGACATCCTAAGGATTCCAAGGAATTTTACGGATCCTCATTTCTATTTTTTTAGAATTAATTATGATTTTTCGAAGTTAGACAAAATGCTACCTAGATTTGTACCAGCGTTGTTCTACGAATTTTGAAGGAATAAAGTGAAAAATAAATGTTGCAAGGGAAAAATAGTCATTTGTGACTAAGATATCTATTAGGATATTGTTTGGGAATTAATAAATGCGATATTACCCTCATAGGATATCTGTGAACGCATTTTCGACCGACAAACATACCGTATTCATCAACGAAGGTACGTTCACGTACTGTAACACTAGCTCTAATGCTTATTGTATGATGATATATGATTGTTGTGTTCGTCGACTGAGACTTACATACGTGGTTATGTCACATACGAGGTTATGTTCTAACTATTGCTGTAGCATACGTGGTTATGTTACATATTTGTTATTATCTTACATACGTGATTATGTATTTCTAATCATACATTTGTTATGGGCTTTTGTATTGATTATTGTTGTAATGTCATGAATATCTGTCATACATAACTGTTACATAAGCATGAGGTTAATCATTACCTGGGGTCCGATGGGTATTGGACCTCAGCTCTTACCATAGCTTCAGGTCCGGGAATCAAGGACCGAAGATCGGAGTAAGCAAAGTAGACAAGACACGTAAAGACCCTTTGTAGATCCTATTTCTAGACTTGTACCGTGATGACATCACTCCGATAAATGTACTGTACATTATGAACAGATGGATACGCCACAATTAATGATATATCAGTTACTCACTCTCTAACTTTCTTCGATGCTCTACTCTGATGAAAAAAAAAATTATTCCGCTTTTGAAAAATGGGATGTTACATTTTTTGGTATCAGAGCAGACATTCTGGCACAAAGTTAACTAAGTTACTCCAAACAGTCTGGTGTCTAGTGTAAATGGAGCTATATACCCAAGAGGGGGGGTGAATTGGGTATTTTAAAAACTTTTAGAAATATGCCCTGTTTTGAAGTAATGAAACCAGAGATAGACAGAGGAGGAAGGGAAGGAAAGCTTGCACAATAGAAATTATCCTGGTTCGGTCTTATCGTTGACCTACATCCAGTCCCAAGCCACACTTGGGATTTTCAATCCACTATACTCACAAACTGATTACACACTCGTACTCAAGAGTAGTTCTCTCTCTAGAACTCACTCCCCCTTACAAGTTGTAATCAATACACCCAACCACCAAGTCCCCGACTGTGGTTATCTCAATCAATAAATGATTTACAGATATAACTCTCTTACAAAGCGAGATAAAATGAACACTGAAGTGCAAGTATCGATTGATACAATACAAGTGAAAGCTGAACACAATAAATGACTTAGTAAATTTTCGCTCTCGTAGGTGTATCACTTGAGAAGAAGTTAATGAACTCTATTTATAGGTAGAGAACATTAAATGACCGTTGAATGATGAATC
Source organism: Acacia acuminata (assembly GCA_019022655.1). NCBI lineage: Eukaryota > Viridiplantae > Streptophyta > Magnoliopsida > Fabales > Fabaceae > Acacia > Acacia acuminata. Next base: position 438,500 of record JAFJYI010000329.1, read on the forward strand.
CAACCGTTGTAGGTGATTAGAATTAAGTCTCGGTCATCTTTCTCTCTAAGCTCCAACTAATCAGATGCGATATGGTCTGATGTGGAACTCTGAGGATTTGCCCGTTGGAGAAGAGTTTTCTTGATGAAGAAAGTGTTTTTGAACGTTGAGAGTTCGTGCTCAGATGGATTAACCAAAAGGATGTTAATTTTCTGAAGTGCAATAAATGCTCTGACCACTTTATGCTTTTTCCCTTGATCTTCATTAATTTTCATCGTGCTAACGAAATCCACTAAATAAACTTGTTAAACATATCCGGGATCATAAGTGAATGGTTCATGAAAGCATTTGGAACAAACAAGAGTGATTCACGAATTCGTATAATTCAAAACGTAGTTTTTGCGTTGCATCTTTGCGGTTTGTTCTTGTAAACTCGAGTATGGCACTTGTTCACAAGTGACCAAACTGCGAGATCAATTGAATACTCGAGTTTCCACTTTCGAGGCAAGCCATCGTGTCTTGTATTTGAAGGACAAGACCTATACTCGAAGTTTGCCTATGCAACTGCAGTATGGGTTTAACTTGAAAAATCCATTTGCTCTCGGAAGTCCAATACTCGAGTTTAGCAACGCAAACCGCGGAAAGTATTGACCATTCAATACTCGAGTTTGCCAATGCAAACTGCAGTATTGATTTATCTTGAAAAATCCTTTTCTCCGGAAGGTCAATACTCGAGTTTGGTTTTGGAAACCGCAGTTTTTGACTTTGTTTGAAAAACTTGTTTTGCTTCGGAAGTCCAATACTCGAGTTTGCCAAGCAAGCGCAAGTATTGATTGTTCAATACTTGAGTTTGCAAATGCAAACCGCAGTATTGACTAAGTTGGAAAAATCCTTTGATTCACAAGAAGTTCGATACTCGAGTTTACCCATGCAAAGCTGCGGTATTGACCATTCAATACTCGAGTTTGCCTATGCAAACTGCAGTATCGACTTTGGTTGAAAACTTGGTTTCTTTCTGTATGGCCTATACTCGAGTTTGCCAAGCAAACTGCAGTATTGGCTGTCCCATACTCGAGTTTGCACTGAAAACTTGGTTCCTTTCTGTATGGCCTATACTCGAGTTTACCAAGCAAACTGCAGTATTGGCTGTCCAATACTCGAGTTTGCAAAGGCAAACTGCAGTATTGGCTGTCCAATACTCGAGTTTGCAGATGCAAACTGCAGTTTGCAACTTTCAGAGTGTTTTTAAAACAACTTTGCAAACTTCAAAACATGTTTTACATTTGTTGTTAATCATCAAAACATATTGAGAACTAACATTCTCCCCCTTTTTGATGATGACAACACTTGTAAATTATTTTGCAAAGAATTTGAAAGATGTAGTTTGTTTTGAGATGAAGTTTTCAAAGTTCAAGGTTTGAGTTATCGAGAAAACCATCTAATTTGGCATTTCAACATTTGAGGTTTGAGAGAATAGCGAAGTGGAATTCAAAAACGTAAACAAGTTGAACTATACTCAATTAAGCAAACAATGAACAATATCAGACAAGATAGATACTCTGATAACTGCTGATACTACTGATATCATTCTGATAATAGCAAAGTACAAATGATAAAAACAAAACATCTAGAACAACAAACTACCTAGAACCTATAGATCCTAAACATCTACATCTTTCTCTCCTTCTCCCCCTTTGTCTTCATCAACATACTCGGGATCAAGGATAACAAAAGGAGGGGTCCGGAGGACCATGGCAGTGGATGGATCGAAGGTAGGGTCATGATAAGGAGAAGGTGTGGGGAATTTCTCAGTAGACGGGGTAGATGGAGATGGAGGGCGGTCAGGGAGAATCTCTGTGGAAGGAGTGATAGGAGATGATGGGATAACGGGGTAGGAGTGGAAGTGGAGGTGGGGAAGAGGTGTGAGGTGGACTAGGAAATGAGAAGGGAGGTGAGGAAGGTGGGGATATGTGTGTCTCGGTGGCTGGGTCTCGGGTATAGGAGAGGATGAGGATGGACCAGTCGTGAAACCAAATGTGGAGGACGAAGAAGCACCAAGACCAAAATGGTCAATCAGACGATCAATCTTATTCCGGGCTTCTGAAGCAAGCTCATATGTCATGGATAACCGGGAGTCTAGATCAATCCCCTGATCAAAAATCTCGCTCGCTTCGGTCGGTGGCATCCTTCGCTTCTCCAAGTCGGTCTTCACATCCATGAGACCCATTTTGAACTCGGCTCAAAGATGTCCAACTCGGCTTTCATAATCGTCTATGAGATGAGAGGGCAGCATCAATCATCTCTCTCAACCGTTCTTCGAGGTCCAATGATGGAGGAGGATGCGGCCCGAGCCTCGTGCGCATAAGGCGTGATCACGGGCTTGTGACCTCGGAGGAGCCCTTGGATCGGCTGATCCTTCCGGCTCGAATGAGATCTTCATAAAGTTCAACGAGTCTTCCGAAGGATGGGATGAACTTCATCGCTCGGTGGCCCCACATACCATATCTTGTAGTAGAACATAATGAGGGACACCGGTGAGGCAAAGGGCATGTATGATCCCTTTCGGGATGTAAACTTGAAGGCGCTGATTTCTTTGAAGATCCATTGCCCAATGTTGAGAGGATTCTTCCGGATGAAGGCCGTGAAGAAACGATAATCCTTAGAGCAAAGTGAGTATAGCTCCCTCCTTTCGCACAAAATTCCGAGTGTAGATGTACCATATCACTCGGTGCGGTGGTGGCATGTCCGAGGGCTTGATAGACGGATGAGCAAGCTGATCATTCGGCACGTCTGGGTGCGCATTAGGGTCTATACACCTCGGCATTGGTGTATTGTGGTGTGGACGCCGGTGGAGGATGAGCAACCTTTAGGATCTTGTTGATAATAGCGGCGGACAAGGTGAATTGGACTCCCCGACACACGTGGTGATCCTCTCCTCCGTATAGCCTTCGAGTCCAATAGATTGTTGGTTGTCATATTGAAATAGAACATCTTGACCAACTCCGGGTAGTAAGCGGCTTCGATGGAGATGAATGACTCGATAGGCCCCAAACCAAGGTGAGAGATCCACATTGCATTCGCGATAAAGTTGCTCCAAGTCAAGCGAGACAACCGCACGAAGCCACGAGATGAATCTTTTGGTCCTTGAACTTGGCATTGAGACCGGGAGGAAGAGGAACCGGGGTGACTTTGAATCCGGAGGCGGAGTCTTGTGAAGCTTAATCTCCCTCGCATTGTCGATAAATGGAGAGGCTCCTTCGTGCTCATCTTCTTGGTCTCATAATCGACGAAGAACCGGTAACCTCGACGGTGGAGCGAGAGCCGAAGCGGGGGTGGCATTCTTGGACCTTGTCTTTCGGTGAACGACGGTTCTTTTCCCTTTGCTTTGCTCGACTCGGCCGCCCTCTTCCTTTTTGTGGTGATGAGGGTTGGATCCTTTGAAGACGAATCCCCTTTCTTGGGATTCGAGGATGGATTATCCTTAATCACAATACCCACTCCGGGATTCTTGTATCAATGCCTCTCTCGCAACTTCGTGGGATCGATTTGCTCCTTGGAGCTCGTGGAGGAATCGGTCGAGAGGATTGAGAGACTTCTTTAGACATTTGAGTGCTTAGGGTTTCGGAAGGAGTGAAGATAAGAGGAATTAGATGAAATTTGGTGAGGATTTGAAGGGGTTGATGAGGGATTGTGACGGATTCGTAAGAAGGAGAAGAAGAGAGAAAGTTGAAACTCTAGGGTTTACTGGAGTGAAGACGCGAGTTTGGAAGAACACCACTGTTCACATATATATATAGACAGACCTCCTTACTCGAGTTTATCTATTTCTTACTTGAGTCTAGCAAACTGTCACTAACAAACTCGAGTACAAATGGAAGTTTAGGAAACTGTCACTAACAAACTCGAGTACAAATGGAAGTTTAGTAAACTGTCACTAATAAACTCGAGTACAAATGGAAGTATGCCACATCGTTGATTTAAAATAGTGTAACGTTTGGAATTCTCAGTGACATACTCGAGTTTAGCTTCTCCTTACTCGAGTTTAGCAAACTTTCATTTACATTGCGGTAAAGGTGAAAGTATACTAACCTGGACTTCAAAAATGTAGCGTGAATTTTTGAACCCACGATGAACATACTCGAGTTTAGCTTTTCCTTACTCGAGTTTAGCATACTTGCACTTACAACCGCAGTTTGTCTGGTCCTAAACTGCAGTTTTGTTCCCCATACTCGAGTCAAGCTATTGCTGAAGGTCAGGTTTGGCTTCTGTCTGGTCCTAAACTCGAGTAAGCCATCCTAAACTGCAGTATGGAACTTCTGAAGCATTGACATACCCTGCAAGAGACATATCTAAACACTCCGATGCTCAAGTTAGTAAAGATTAATCATCAAAAATATAATTAACATTAGATTGAATGAGAAATTCTTACAATTCATTGGGATTTACCATTCCCAATTCTCTTCTTATGAAGTTGAAAGGTTCTTTGGCTAGAGGGTTTGTGAAGATGTCGACAAGTTGAAGATGAGTTGGGATGAACATCACTTTGACATCTCTTTTCCGGACATGATCCGAATGAAGTGATGCCTCACATCAATATGCTTGGTTCTTGTATGTTGCACGGGATTCTTGGCCAAGCTTATTGTGCTTGTGTTGTCACACAAAATTGGGATTTCCTTCAAGTGAACTCCCAAGTCAGCAAGTTGTTGCTTCAACCATAGCACTTGAGCACAACAACTTGAAGCAGCTACATATTCAGCTTCGGTAGAGGATACGGCCACAGATGTTTGCTTCTTGCTTGAACCAAGAGACAAGTGAGTTGCCAAAGAATTCGCATTGGCCACTTGTGCTCTTTCTATCTGTCTTGTAGCCGGCATGATCCGAATCTGAGTATGCCACCAAGTGTTCCGGTTGACCTTTGGGAAACCACAGTCCAAGAGTCTTTGTGTCCGAGAGATATCGAATATCCTCTTTACTTGTTCAAGCATGGGACTCTTTTGGAGCGGATTGGAACCTTGCACACATCCCAACACTCGAATTGGATGTCCGGCGACTGTTGTAAGATAGAGAAGTGATCCAATCATTCCTCTATACTTTGTGATGTTGAAATCTTTGCCCTCCTCATCAGCATCTAGTGAAGCGGTTGAGCTCATAGGAGTGTCGGCACCATTGCACCGGTCCATCCCAAATTTCTTGACAAATCATTCGAGATATTTGGTTTGGGAAATAAATATCCCATCTTTTCTTTGCTTGATTTGCAGTCCAAGAAAATAGTTGAGCTCTCCCATCATGGACATCTCAAATTCTCCGCATAGTCTTTGAAAATTCTTCACACAAAGCATCATTAGAAGCACCAAATATAATATCATCCACATATATTTGAACCATTAAAATTTCATTTAGCTTATTACTCTTTATGAAAAGAGTTGTGTCTGCTTTTCCTCTAACAAAGCCTTGATCTAGAAGGAATTTGCTTAATCGCTCATACCAAGCTCTAGGAGCTTGTTTCGTGCCATATAGAGCCTTCTTGAGACGATACACATGATCTGGACAATGTTCATTTTCAAAACCAGGAGGTTGTTCTACATAAACTTCCTCTTGTATAAAACCATTCGAGAAAAGCACTTTTCACATCCATTTGATATAGTTTAAAACCTTTTACACATGCAAAGGCTAGAAGTACTCTTATGGCTTCCAATCTTGCCCTTTGGAGCATAAGTTTCTTCATAATCAATTCCTTCTTCTTGATTATAGCCTTTGGCAACCAATCTTGCCTTGTTGCGGACAATGATTGCAGACTCATCACGTTTGTTCTTGAATACCCATTTGGTGCCAATGACCGGATGATCTTTGGGCCTAGGTACCAAATCCCAAACATGATTTTGTCAAATTGATGTAACTCCTCTTGCATTGCTATCACCCAATCATTATCCGAAAGGGCTTCATCAATCTTAGAGGGTTCTATATGAGATATAAATGCGAGAAAAAGTTACTTCATTCAAAGTACTATTTCTGGTTCTTACTCCGATTAATATCACCTATAACTTGGTCTAAAGGATGATTTCTAATAAATTTCCAAGCTCTAGGTTGAGTCGATCTGGATTTTCAATAGAGTTTTGGGGATCAGCCTCAAAAACATTTTCGGGATTTTCAATAGAAGCGAGGAGTAGTTTTCGAAAAGAATTGATTTTTGAAAACATTTTCTTCTTCATTGTCCAAGGCTTTATCAGATTTGGATTCAAAGAAAACAACATGTATTGATTCTTCAACAATACGAGTGCGAGTATTAAAAACTCTATAAGCTCTACTCCTATTTGAATAACCAATGAAGATACCTATATCGGCTTTGGAATCGAATTTACCAAGATTCTCTTTACCATTGTTGTGCACATAGCACTTGCATCCAAAGACATGTAGGTGGCTGAGATTTGGCTTCCTTTCCTTGTAGAGTTCATATGGGGTCTTGTTCAGCTTCTTCCTCAAATAGGCTCGGTTGGAGATGTAGCAAGCCGTACTCATTGCATCAGCCCAAAACACTTGAGAAGTGTTGTTTTCATTTAACATTGCCCTTGCCATCTCAGTGAGGACTCTATTCTTCCTCTCAACCACACCGTTTTGTTGAGGAGTCCTTGGAGCGAGAAGTTGTGATCAATCCCCACATTGTCACGAGAACTCCGAAGGCGTTGTTTTCAAATTCGCCACCATGATCGGTCCTTATACACGAAATTGCAAAACCTTTCTCGTTCTGGACCTTTTTGGCAAAGGTAACAAACTGATCAAATGTTTCATCTTTAGATGACAAAAATATCGTCCAAGCAAATCTAGAGTAATCATCAACTATGACCAAGGTGTAAAGATTTCCACCAAGACTTTTTACTCTATTTGGTCCAACTAGATCCATATGAAGTAATTGAAGAGGTCTACTAGTTGAAATCTCATTTTTTGCTTTAAAAGAAGATTTGGTTTGTTTTCCTTTTTGACAAGCATCACAAACTATGTCATTTTTGAAATTCAATTTAGGAATACCAATGACCAAATCCTTTTTCAAAGCAACTTGTCAAGTTGAAACATATTAACATGAGCTAATCGCTTATGCCATAGCCAACTCTCATTCAAGTTACTAACAAAACAATTTTCAGAAATGAAGCATTGCTAGAGAGGTTAAGAGTATAACAATTTCCATCTCTAGGTGCTCTAAATAAGGCTTTAGTTTTCAAATCATCAATGGGGACTAAATCTTTTCTAACAATCAATCATTCATTTGAATCAAAGATAACTAGGTTACCCTTGTCGGTGCTTTGGCTCACACTTAGGAGGTTGTGACACAATCCTTCTACTAGGTAGACATCTTTGATGAGAGGACCTTCATTGTTTCCTATCTCACCAATTCCGGCAATTTTTTCTGATTGGTCTCCTCCAAATGTGACTCTACCACCATCCTTTGATTTGATTGAAAGAAATTTGGATTCATCTCCAGTCATGTGTCTTGAGCACCCACTATCAATGTACCACTTGTTGGGTCTTGATGCTCTAAGACAAACCTGCAATTTTCAAGGGATCAAGCCTTAGGTACCCATCTTTTCTTGGGTCCTTTGGAGTTAGTTTTGACCTTAGGAACATAAGTTCCTTTCGGTACCCATTGATAATTTCCTCTTTTGGTTTAATTTTTCTTTCCCTTTTATGAAAGCAAGATGAAGTAGAATGACCCTTCTTATTACAGTAATTGCAATGTGCAAAGGGATTTGAAGAGTGAACTGATTTTGTAAAATAGTTCATGTATGTTTTTCGACCACTCTTCTTCTTGCCTTTCTTCTTATCAAAGTTTGGTCTCGTAACCAATGCACGATCTATCATTTATAAAATGTTGTTGTTTCAAAATGACATTGAGCATTTCACTTCCTCTAGTGAATTTCTCAAGTGCCTTTGTAAGATATGAATTCTTTTTCTTGAGATCAGGACAATCTTTACAAATAGTATTTTCGAAGAGGACAACATTTCAACTTGAGATTCAAGAGTAAGATTTCGGTTTTTCAGTTTGAAATATTTTTCAGCAAGTTTTTCAAATTCAAATTGCACAGTCATATATTCATCAAACAGATCATCATAAGGAGGTTTGCAATCATATACCTCTTCAAGTTTAGCACGTTGCTCTTCTTCTTCAAAGCAACTAGGCATATATTTGCTTTTTCTTCCTCATCCTCATCATCTTCATCGGATGATTTGTCACCCCAAATGCCGGAGACATAAGCTTTCTTCTTGTATTTGCTTGAACTTCTTCTTTTCTTTGTCTTTGTTGTTCATTTGTGGGCATTCGGACTTGATGTGACCAGGCTTTTGACATTCGTAGCGATGATCGGCTTCTTTGCCTCATAGCCGGAGCTACCCTTGTGAAATTTCTTGAAGCCTTGGTCCTTCTTGTAGAATTTCTTGAATCTACGAACCATCATGCCTATTTCCTCATCTTCGTCTACATTTTCATTTTCCTCATCTGAATCTTTAACTTCTCTTGTAGACTTGAGGGCAATTCCCTTGTTTTTGCCATGAACTTCATCAAGTCCCTTCTTGAATTTGAGTTTAGCCTCATACTCGAGAGAGGCTGCCGAATAGAGCGGCTACGACGTCATTGACTCTCCTCGAGCCTCTTCAATAGTTTGTGACCTTTGCTTCCCATTCCTTGTTAAGGACATTCAAGATCTTCCTTACTTGGACTGGTTGGTCATATTCTTTTCCCAAGGCAGCAAGTTGATTGATGAGATGAGTGAACCTCTGTTGGAACTCACCAATGGATTCGCCATGCTTCATTCGCGAGAAGATCATACTCGGTCATAAGAGTATTGACTGTTTTGCTTTACTCCACTGTTCCTTCATGAGCTATCTCGAGCATCCCACATGGCCTTAGCAGATGATAAGGTGCAAATACGAAAGTATTCTTGTTGACTCAAAGTGCACTTTGGAGAAGCGAACCGCCTTGCTTTGTTGAGGGTGACGTTTCTTCCGTCGTTCTCATCATATTCCTCTTCTAGCTTGGGAACTCGACTCCATCTTCCACGGTTGATGGCTCATAATCTCCTCTTTCAAATACTCTCCAAAGACCATACTCGGTTGCCATAACAAACACTTTGAATTTGGCCTTCCGAAGGAGTAGTGCTCTCCATGAAGCCAGGTGGTGTTGATAGATGCTCCATCAGGTAAGATACCTTCCATAATGATCCTTCTCGAGTTGTTAAGCTCTTAAGAGAAGACCTTGCTCTGATACCAAATGTAAATGGAGCTATATACCCAAGAGGGGGGTGAATTGGGTATTTTAAAAACTTTTAGAAATATGCCCTGTTTTGAAGTAATGAAACCGAGAGATAGACAGGAGAGGAGGAAGGGAAGGAAAGCTTGCACAATAGAAATTATCCTGGTTCAGTCTTATCGTTGACCTACATCCAGTCCCAAGCCACACTTGGGATTTTCAATCCACTATACTCACAAACCGATTACACACTCGTACTCAAGAGTAGTTCTCTCTCTAGAACTCACTCCCCCTTACAAGTTGTAATCAATACACCCAACCACCAAGTCCCCCGACTGTGGTTATCTCAATCAATAAATGATTTGAGATATAACTCTCTTACGGAGCGAGATAAAATGAACACCGAAGTGCAAGTATCGATTGATACAATACAAGTGAAAGTGAACACAATAAATGACTTAGTAAATTTTCGCTCTCGTAGGTGTATCGGCTTGAGAAGAAGTTAATGAACTCTATTTATAGGTAGAGAACATTAAATGACCGTTGAATGATGAATCCAACCGTTGTAGGTGATTAGAATTAAGTCTCGGTCATCTCTCTCTAAGCTCCAACTAATCCAGATCTTGATATGGTCCGATGTGGAACTCGAGGATTTGCCCGTTGGAGAAGAGTTTTCTTGATGAAGAAAGTGTTTTTGAACGTTGAGAGTTCGTGCTCGAGATGGATTAACCAAAAGGATGTTAATTTTCTGAAGTGCAATAAATGCTCGACCACTTTATGCTTTTTCCCTTGATCTTCATTAATTTTCATCTCGTGCTAACCGAAATCCACTAAATAAACTTGTTAAACATATCCGGGATCATAAGTGAATGGTTCATGAAAGCATTTGGAACAAACAAGAGTGATTCACGAATTCGTATAATTCAAAACGTAGTTTTTGCGTTGCATCTTGCGGTTTGTTCTTGTAAACTCGAGTATGGCCTTGTTCACAAGTGACCAAACCGCGATATCAATTGAATACTCGAGTTTCCACTTTTCGTAGGCAAGCCATCGTGTCTTGTATTTGAAGGACAAGACCTATACTCGAGTTTGCCTATGCAACTGCAGTATGGGTTTAACTTGAAAAATCCATTTGCTCTCCGGAAGTCCAATACTCGAGTTTAGCAACGCAACCGCAGTATTGACCATTCAATACTCGAGTTTGCCAATGCAAACTGCGTATTGATTTATCTTGAAAAATCCTTTTCTCTCCGGAAGGTCAATACTCGAGTTTGGTTTTGGAAACCGCAGTTTTTGACTTTGTTTGAAAAACTTGTTTTGCTTCGGAAGTCCAATACTCGAGTTTGCCAAGCAAAGCGCAAAGTATTGATTGTTCAATACTTGAGTTTGCAAATGCAAACTGCGGTATTGACTAAGTTGGAAAAATCCTTTGATTCACAAGAAGTTCGATACTCGAGTTTACCCATGCAAACTGCGGTATTGACCATTCAATACTCGAGTTTGCCTATGCAAACTGCAAAGATCGACTTTGGTTGAAAACTTGGTTTCTTTACGTATGGCCTATACTCGAGTTTGCCAAGCAAGCTGCGGATTGGCTGTCCCATACTCGAGTTTGCAAGAGCAAACCGCGGTATGGACTTTGGCTGAAAACTTGGTTCCTTTCGTATGCCCTATACTCGAAGTTTACCAAGCAACCGCGGTATTGGCGTCCAATACTCGAGTTTGCAAAGGCAACCGCGGTATTGGCTGTCCAATACTCGAGTTTGCAGATGCAACCGCAGTTTGCAACTTTCGAGTGTTTTTAAAACAACTTTGCAAACTTCAAAACATGTTTTACATTTGTTGTTAATCATCAAAACATATTGAGAACTAACATCTAGAAAGGGGTTTTGTGGTTGTCATTCAGTCCCCGTATAAGTCGGCAAGACTTCCACAAATACACCTGCCTGGCCGGATTGTTTGAGTAACAGAGTTAGGTTCAGAGTTTTCAACCAAGAGCATTTTTACCTGGCACGAACCTTGCTCAGTTATAATAAACCATTGGTGCCGAAGGCAGGGCTAGTCTATGTGGATCAGTCATTCAGTCGCCGTAAAAGTCGGTGAGACTCCCATGATAGACACCTACTTGGCCAATCGGTTGATTAATAACTAAGCTAGGCTCTAAGCCATTACCTTAAAGAATATTTTTGAAAATGAGTGTTGATATAACCTTGGTGTGGTGCAGTAGTGATGAACGGAGATGGACGAGTAAGATATACTGCGCGAAGGACTTAACGCCGATAGGCAACCCTAGGCCAGTATACCACCCTAACTCGGCACACCATTCCAAACCGGTATACCATCCTAAACTAGTGTACCACCTTGAGACGATGCACCACCCTAACCCCGAAAAAACCCCCTGTACCTATTCATGACCATGAATCCTCGAACGTATACCATCCTGAGCAGGTATACAACCCCGAACCTGTACACAACCTTGATCCAGTGTACTACCTTGAACCAATTGCTGGCATACCTTCTGAGCTAGAGAGGCCTGTAGGATCGGATCATTCATCCGTTGATGACAACCGTGAGTATTTTCAGCTGCTAAGCTATCAAGATAACTCCGAGAGTGAATCTTTTTACGAACCGAACCTCCTACGACATGTCCTAGATACAAACAAAAGGCTGATAGGCGCCCTACGAACAGAGTACTTGATGGCGGATCGACACAGCGAGACTAGCAAAGGGATGTACTTCTGATATCTGGAACTGGTCAAAACGATCCATGCACAGAGAAAACACAATGGGTTTCCCTACCAACTAGACGATTGGGTGATATCAACCCTATACCTCTTTCCCTGAGACCGCTTTTGGATGGAACAGACGAATAAGCTCTTAGACGGAGAACGTACAACCGATTTCTACTCCTTTCTAAATCATCTCCGAGGGCTAGTTTTAGACAACATGTAAACGAGAATTTTGTAAAATACGACAATATGAGGGTGTAAGATATAACCACTGGTCATAAACCAGTGAGATGATGTGACATATGTTGGCATGTACATTATATCTTATGTGAAATATATGCTGGATTTACAGACTATATTATCCCTCGGTATTGATATTTAACATTCTTGCAATATCAAATATAGAAAGATAAAATGGCGAATATACGCGGAGCCAGCGTTCCTAGAGGCAGAGGCCAAGGTAGAGGGAGAGGCAGATAACAACAAGCGATACCGTTGCCAGAACCCGAACAACCGCATCAACCGGAGCAGAATGATATGCAGGGAATGAGGAGACCGTTACAAGAACAAAGGGTTCTCATTAATGAACTCCTAGCAGAAAGGCAGGAAAGACGAATAGCAGAGGAACAACAAGCTGAGGGAGAAGACGAAGACGAACAAAATGATGAACGTAGCGAAGAAGCTGAGGGGTCAGAGAGATCTATATCACCTCCTCCACCTAATAGAGCGATGGCGGTACTTCCTCAGCCCAATAGAGTGACTGAGACCACGCAGTATTGGGTCACTCAATTCTGTAAGCTGAAGCCACCAGCTTTCCATGGCAAGCCTGACTCAGGTGAAGATTGGATAATGAGATTGGACAAGATCTTCGAGGTCATGGAATTTCCAGGGAACCGAAAAGCTCAACTTGCAATCTACAAGCTGGAAGGAGATGCGGACCGATGGTGGAAAAGCATTGCGACATCATTACGAGCGCTCTATTGTCCCGTTACTTGGGAGAAATTTCTGGAGAAATTCAACAAACAATACTTTCCTCCCTCGGTACAAATGATCAAGGAATCGGAATTCCTCCACATCCGGCAAGGCCACGAAGAGCCGTTCGACGACTACTACGCTCGATTTACAATCTGTCGCGATATACATCATACCGCAGAATAATGATGGTGAAAGCAAAGTATGGCAAACATATTGATTTATGGGCTTGAACACGAGATGAGAGAAAGGCTGGTATCTCAGCAGTTCACAGAGTTAATCCAAGCGGTGGAATCTTGCCGACTGATCGAACGTAACTTGAAGGAACTACGCACATCAAGAAATTACAACAGCAGCAGTGCAGGTCATGGCGGTTTGAGCCGCGGAAGTTCCTCGCAAAAGAGGGAGGCACCATGGAATAACTCCCAAAGTGGAAGCAATATGCCATTCCAGTCTAGGCAGCAGAACTATTTCAGGATGCAAGGACCCCGACCATGTCCAAAATGCGGAACGAACCACCCAGGGACTAACTGTGCGGGGGAACGAATATGCTACAAGTGTCAGAAGCCAGGGCACTTTTACACAAACTGTCCTCAAAGGACTGCAGATATAAGGCCACAAAACCCAGGCCGGGTTTTTGCTTTAACAAACAACGAGGCCAAAAAATCTCCAGAGATGGCCCACAAAACTATCTCTCGATAGGAATCTACTTTAGATATTGTTCGATACGGGTGCTAATCACTCGTTTATGTCAGATAATTATGCGAATGATTTTTATGCATACATATATATTTCTTGCGACCTGTTGATAGCTACACCACTGGGTGTTAATCTTCTAGCTTATAAAGTATGTTTAAAATCGAATTACGAGTATAAGTAAGTTTAATATAGATATGTGATTGTTTTGGTCTAGCGGGATATTACCGCAGATTCATATAAAATTTCTTGTGTTTTGCCTTATCATTGACAAAACTCACGAAGGAAAATCGATCGTTTATGTGGAATGAGGATTTGTGAGACAAGTTTTCATAGACTAAAGGAGAAGTTGACCATAGGACCAAGAGTTGGTTATCCCGAGATCCGGGTAAAGGTTATATAGTTTGTAATGGTACCATTAGGTATGGATTGGGATATGTCTTGCAGCGAATGGGACAGCATGGTAAGTTATACCTCTCGTCAGTTGAAGCCTCTCAAGTCGAACTATTCTACGAATGACCTAGAGTTAGAGATTTTCATATTTGCTATGGGAACATGGAGGCATTACCTCTAAAGCAAATTATACCCTGATTTATTTAGGGAAATTATGTTGAGGTTCATATGCTTTATAAGTTGTGGTTATTATTGTTATGAATTAAAGGGGTTTTAGTAAGTGATATTATGAATTTCATAAGGTTATGAAGAAGGTACATACATGATTAAAAGAATTGTGTGCTTGACTAAGGAAGGTGTCAATTGAATGTGAAAATAGCGAATTTTGTGCAAAGCTTTAATTGATGTATTTGTTGGGTGTTGGGAGGAGGAGGAGAAATTAATTTCGAAACTGATAAATTGGAGAAAGAGGCGTAGCATAATCTTTTCAGATGCGTGAATAGCGTCCCATTATATATATATATATATATTTCTAAATAATATTTTTACTTACAATATTTTAATTTAATTTTTTACCACACTCTCTTATTGCAATTCTGTCAAAGAAAGTTTATTAGAATTATGTCAGTTTTCATCGCTATTTAAATGAGTAAAGATTGGTAATTTTATTTGCTATTATTCTTTATTCTTCTATTGGTTTATAGCATAATCCTCGACTATGCTTGAAAGTCGTTTTGAGTCATTTTTCGCAAACCTTCATGCTGGGATCACTTATATCACATATTCCTTACGAGTTTCAAGATTAGATCTTTTCTGTTTATATTTGGTAAATCGATCCCACGCATGCTTGAAACGTTTTAAGAGGACTAAATACAGAACGCTGGTTACTAACAGCAGTACTGTTAGTCCTTGGTGCACCATGGTTAACCTCGAGCTCACTTGACATTCGTGGGTGTAATGCTCACGCTTGATATTCGTGAGATTTATTCTCACGCTTGTTAATCGTGGCTTCGAGTCGCGCTTGGTTGCTTACCCTCGTGGACTGTGTGTCCACGCTTGTTTTCGTGGCTTCGAGCTACGCTTGGTTAGTTACCCTCGTGGACTGTGTGTCCACGCCTGTCATCCGTTCTATAGAAATCCTATGCTTAAACGAGTTTTACGATCTACTGTTTTAACTGATTTCGTTTAACAAAACGTGTTATTACGTATTCTGAACTATTTTATTCATGATACTACTTATAGTTTTTTTAAAATTATCATCATATGATGTAGAAATTGTAATTTATTGTCGGATTGTTATTGTTGAAGGATAAAAATGTTTAAATTATTTTTCTGTATTTTATAAAATTCTATAAATGGGACGTTATTCACCAGAAAATTTGTTTGGTTCAGATAGTATTGCTGATGTTGTACCTGTGGCCGAGCAATGAAGAGCCTTCCCAAAATTTAAAGTTCGCTGGCTCATTTTGTGGTGTTGCTACGTGATGTAATTATAAATTTGTACTTTTGTACTACTATTAAAAATTAGATGCTCCACGTAGACTATAGGCGGGATCCTGTCTTTATTTTGTTGGGAACATATGTATATGCATATATAACGGTGAAGCAGAGCTCCGACTGTCATTTTGTCACTTTGAATTATTGTAGGATTTCAGGAAATCTAACTTACAAAGTAAACTCTTCCGCTATTTCTGCAATGCAAACAGTATGTTTTAACGATCGTGGAATGTGTAGATGTAAATTAGATATAGTAATTGTACATACCAGACTAAAGTAATGCGGTATGACGTTTCTTTTAAGTTAGAAACCATGATGTTCAAAGGTACAAGTTGGAAAGGTTAAAAGGTGAAAAATCAAAACTTTGCGCGCATTATTTTGAAAATGACGTGGGCTGTAAAAAAACAGCTACATTTTGTAGCGGTTTTACCAATTAACCGCTATAAAGTTAAACATTTTGTTGCGGTTTTCAATAAACCGCTTCAAGAACCGTGACAAATATGCCTCGTTCTTCGTGAAATTTTGTAGCGGTTGTATAACCACTACAAAATATAAAACCTTTATGATTCTGCCGCGGTTTAATAAGTAACCGCTACAAATGGTTTGACTTTTGCCATTCTGTAATGGTTATTATGACCAATCGCTACTAATTGAGATTTTTTGCAAAAAAAATTTCCAAACTAATAACTTTACGAGTTTAAGACTCGTAAACTTATTAGTTTGGTGAAAATAATTAGAATAAGTTTCTCAATCAATTTTATTGTTTTTTTAAATTTCCCCAAATGAGTCGAGAGTAATAAAATTACGAAAATAGTCCAACATGCGCATGAAGATTCGAATTCATTGTAGCCACCAATCTCCCAAGAAAAACTCAGCGACTCATTCGATCGAGATATCTTCCAAAGAGAATGGTGGCTATAATGAAACCCAATTTTTGGTCGCATGTTGGACTATCTTCAAAAGAGTAGAATTCTTAAAGTCAAAGGAATAAGTAAATCTGGATTGTCACTAAAGGAACATCCTCGTCTTCAACGATGAGAAGAGAGGCAAATATCTGCAGCGCTCATCTCCTGAGATCACCGAGAATGTTTATTCAACGACAATCCGATTTAGTAATTTTTGATTATTTGTAATTGATGTACGGACGGAGACGCTATAAATAGCGTTAATTTTTGTAGCGGTTTTCAATAAAACCGCGACAAACATATAAAATTTGACGCGGTTAATGTGCCACTATACTTTGACCGCTACAAAACTGGGTTGTTTCGCTTTCCTGTGGCGGTTTTTTTGGTATAACCGCTACAAATTAACCGAGACAAATGTTCGCGCCAACGCGGCACCAATTTTGTAGCGGTTATTCCAAATTAACCGCAACAAAGTTCGCGCTATTACGCGCCAAGCTGGTGCCAAATTTGTAGTGGTTTTATTTCTTCTAAGCACTACAAATTTCACGGCAAACATGCCTGCCATTTGGCGTCAATGTTTCCGGTACTAATTTGTTGCGGTTTGGTCTAAAACCACTACAGGTGCATGATTTTGTAACGGTTATTAGTAACCGCTACAGATTAACCGCGACTAATGATGGTTTTTTTATAGTGTATAATGGCATAGGTTTCTTAGTTTTCTTATCTTTGCTCTTGTGTCTCATCCAGCTTTTTTCCTTTGAGAAAACCTTAGTGATACATGTTAGTATTGTAACACCCCAAATTCCATATCAGTTACTGTGCCAATTGACACGTAGTATATAGGAAACGGTGCCACAAGTCGAGTAAAGCGAACGGAGAGCATGCACAAACGTTTGGACAATGAGTAACTGATATAAAATGCCCAGGCATATGCTAGTTAAATTAAATATCCTGAAGGAATATTCGTGTGATACAATAATACAGAACTTGTATTGAAACTCTTGACATAGTAATTATAAATCTTAAATCAAGCCTTAACTAGACTTGTGGTTTGGAACCCAATACAGTTGATCATACCTATTGGATAGGCCAGTGTTAAATTAAGCCTTTCACGGTGACTAATTATTGAAACCACACTGACCAAACCTTTATTAGTTTAAGAACCAATAATATGAACCAACTTTATTAAATTTATGCCAAAAACCATGCTCTGACCAGTGCCTCTTCACGTGTTCCATCCATCGGTGCCTCTTTTCGGCTTTGTCCATTGGTGCCTCTTCACGGCTCCTTCCACGTTGCATTCTCAGATCCCAGTTCCTTTCCTGAACCTTTGGTCAGGATTGAGATTCAATACATATTGAATCTCAGGTAACTGTTAACCTCTATATAAGATATAAACAGTATATGACAACAATCAATCACATATCAGCATCGACGGTACATAGCACACAATAGATATAAGGTTACAACAATGCAGAGCATACAACACATGTATCATTACCAGTCTAAGCACTCACCAGTGCCTCGTGACCTCGTCACGGATCCTCAATTCTAGGAAAACAAGCATGTAGCATTATCACAATAATCCACAGCTACAGCGAATGTAAACACTAATGCTACCAAAATTTAACTAAGCACCGCAAGTGTAGGGTCATGAAAATAGTGAGTGGCAAATCAAGGTCATCCCACAGAGACTCAGTCAAACTAGTGATTAGGTATTAAATTTATTTTTTTCATTTAAGTTGAGCAAATCAGAATTGTTTCAAATAATAATAAAAATAATTTTAATAAAAACAAGAACTTTCAACAGAGAGAGAATTCAAATATCAAGGAGGATAACTTAGAGATACTAATCCCTTGTTTGTTTCTTGGATTTTATTCCCAC
Organism: Acacia acuminata; assembly: GCA_019022655.1. Taxonomy (NCBI): domain Eukaryota; kingdom Viridiplantae; phylum Streptophyta; class Magnoliopsida; order Fabales; family Fabaceae; genus Acacia; species Acacia acuminata. The sequence continues at coordinate 456,791 of JAFJYI010000329.1, forward strand.
TAAATTAATTCTAACTTAACTTCATCAGTCAATCTAAAGTATTAATGTTTATAAATGCCTGTCGGTCCACTTATATACCTAACTCAAATAATTATGCAATGTCTCACACAATTAATTAAGATGCAATTCAAATCAGGCTCACTCTAATTTGATTATGCGGAGCTTCTAGGTATATGTCTATCCTAGACGCAAATTAGATTAAAATCTAATTCCACACTATTTAATCCAAGGTCAATTCAAGATTTCCTTTGTCAAGTTTAATCCTAAATCCCCAAAACATGTTTAATGGTGGCCAATCACTAAACAATGAATAATCAAAACAAGATTAAATAAACTGAATTATCATTAAGCAAAACTAATTAGTGGGAAAAATTTCTAAGTCTCAAACAAGTTCATAATACTCTAAGTTGTAAAGTAAATTCAGCCACACATGGCTTTAAACATCATAGGAATACCAATAAAATCGAGTTCGGAGGCATAATGGAAGAAACAAGATACTTGGAAAAAGAATAAGAAACTAGAAAGAGAGTCAAGTGAAATATCAAAACCAAGAAAAAGAATAGACTAAAGCCAATGACTTCTCCCCAATCGTGCTCTCTCAAAGAACCGATGATGAACAGCAACTTTCAGGTACTCTCTGTTTCTCCTCCTCCCAAACGGCGCTATGGCTCGCCTTTGTCGTTCACTACCAACTAAAAAAAATGACGATGTAGCTCCAAAATGCTATCTCTACTCTTCAAGTCGTCAGCTACTGCTCTCACGCTCCAGAGATAATTCTCTCCATCTGCCCTCTCATTTTTCTTCTTTTCCCATAGTTCAAGTCGTGCTCCTTGTTCCTAGCGAGAATAATCCCAATTGTCCGCCTCCTCCTTCTTTTTTCCTTCGTCACTTTCTTTCAATTAGGTCTTGGTCTTGCATTGATTCAACTTCATGGGCCCAAAATGGTGTCGCTTAAGTCCAGCCCTTCAATTGTTTAGGTTTACAATTTCCATTCCCTTTAATTTTGTGGGCCCACTTGCTATTAAATCCTTATCTTCAATTGATTCTCCTTCCCACGTGCACCTGATTCATCAAAGAAAACATTTAATAAAAGAAAAGAGAAAAAGCAATTATCTAATAACAATAATAACAATAAAACTGAATTTTTATTTTCTCTCTCTCTCTTTTTAAATAGATTGAACTATTATTATTTATTGCCTAAACCCAAAAACTTGTATTTTAAATTGAAATTTTATGAAGTATCCAGATTGATTTCTCTTAAAATCTCAATAAAATCTCTTTAAATTAGTAATAATGACTTCTCAACTGTATCAACATATATCTCAAATTTATTAAAAATGAGAAGTCATCAAACACACATGTGACCTCGGACCAAGTCCTAGTCACGGTGCATAGCCCAAGGCCTAGTCTTGCCCATTACTCCAATCAATCATGAATCAAACAATCATATATATATATATACAAGACATAGCCAATTATAGTTACATATTATCACATCACTTAGAATAATATCCTAAGAGTTATTTTCGCCTCCTTTTACCTTTCTACCCTTGGAGGATTAATTATTCCATTTTAACCCTTACATTTTCTTTAAAACACAATTTCTAGCATTTTGCCTAGATTTTTCACTAACTTTGAAAAATGATAATTAATTCTAGAAAGCTAATTTTTGAGTGCTTCAAAATTTCTCATGACCCTTGACATGTCTATTTTCAAGGAAAAATATTCCCAGAAGCTAGAACATCAAGAATCATTCCCAGTTTTTAAGTTTTCCAACACTGTTCAGTTTAAAACTCCAGAAATAAACCTTAACTTTAACAAATTGTATCTTCTTGTGTATAACTCAAAATGTTACATATTTTATATATTTCGAAAGTCCTATATGTCTAATTTATTCATGTAAAATTTCATGAGTTTTAAATATCATTTCATACATAAAATAATAGCCTAAATGTTCGCTGCCAGCACAAGATTTAAAACTGGAAATTCTACAATTTTCACAAATCTTGTTCCATTAATATCTAAAATTATTTCCCAACATGTACCTCATTCAACATTTTAAATGCAATAGAGGCCTAAAAACATGTAAAGGAATTTACTTCCTAATTTTCTAGATGAAACTACAATTTTACTAAGAACTAAAAGATTGAACTCAAGAATATTACCTCTTGAAGTTCTTACTCCTTCTCCTTGCTCCAAGAACTCTCACTCTCACTTATAAATCTGATATTTTGAGCTGATTTAGTGTGCAGAAAAATGAAGAGGAGAGCCCTCTATTTATAGGAAAATTGCCAAGGCTAAGATGGTAATTCACAAGGTTATTTAACTTAGCTTCTTTCCTTAGCTTAAAGGTATCAAGGACCATATTGGGATTTTTAAATTCAGGTGAATTTACCCTTTTGCCCTTAGTTTTTAAATAGATTAAAAAAGAAAAAGAAAAATGACCCTAGCCGGAGGCCACCGTGGCGGCCGCAAGACGACCTGCAACCGTTGGCGCCTGGGCTTTGCACCGGCGGCCGAGATCCGACGATTTTTTTTTTTTTTTTTTGGTGGACTTGAATCTTTTTTTAAAAAAAAAAATCAATGAAAGTGAGGTCGGTGGGGTTCGAACCCACCCCACTTTCATGGGGGCCAAATGGCCCAACCACTGGGCCATTTGGTTTCTTTAATATATTGTGCATTGACAAATATATATATATATATATATATTTTGTCTTAACATTTTTCATCAACAAACATTTTTGTAAATCTAATTACGAGAACTTGTAAATACCATTGAAGAATTGGTAATTGCAATTAAAATTTTTTAAGAATTGACCTTTATTTCTTGTTTCATCAGAGACGCAAGTGGTAAACTTGAAGAACGAACTGGTAAATACCATTACTAAACTAGTAAATGCCATTGAAAAATTGGTAATTGTCATTACAAAATTTGTTATAAGTGACCTTTATTTGAGGAATGCTGGTAAATACCATTACAAAACTAGTAAATATCATTGAAGAATTGGTAATTGTCATTAAAAGATTTGTTATATTGACCTTTATTTCTTGTTTCATCAGAAACACAACCCAAACTCACATATAAAAAATGTCCTTAGGGACTTTTTTGATATTAGTTGTGAATGTAAAATTACTATGTTGCCCAACTAGATTGAAACATCCCTAATAACAGTAAAATTTATATTGACAACAGGAAGTGCTATTTTGACAACAAAATTTTTAAACTTGAAGCCATTTTAAAACTTGAGTATTTTGATTGTCCCCAAACACACATGAGGCTTTAACAACATTAAAAGCCATATTAACAATAGAAAATGCTATTTTTAAAACAAAATTTTCAAACCTGGAGCCATTTTTAAACTTGAGTATTTTGATTGTCTCCAAACACACAGAGGCCATTAACAATAGTAAAAACTATATTGACAACAGGAAATGCTATTTTGACAACAAAATTTTCAAACCTGGAGCCATTTTCAAACTTGAGTATTTTGACAACATCATGAGCCTATTTTGACAACATAAATAAAGCATGTTGACAGCTATATCTAGGTTGGGAAGTGAATATCATATCAAATTAAATATCATGCATGTGACATCCAAATATTAAGTTGTAGATACAATCAGTCTTCATGTAATAATTACAAAAACATTGTCATCAATACAATAATCCTAGACACAATTGCAATTGCCAAAAAAACAAGTGGTCAATATGACCAGTGCGTGGTGCCCGATAAACCTTGTTTTTAATCAGTGTGCTTTGACTGCTTGCTAGACAATCCTCCTAAGTGTTTGCCCAATAGTGCCATTGACATACATTAGGTAACTTCGTAAACAACAATTCAGATGCAAAAATTCAAATATGTAATATCTAAGGCCCAGACTGCAAAATATATTAAGGCCATGCTGAATCAATATATGTTCACAACCTGTTGTTTCTTTTAGCTGCTCTATGCTCTAAAGTAGCCATGTTGTCCCTGTGAAGAAAGGTGCCCTCTTGCTCACTCCCAAGTGTGGTACACACACTTGAATTAGTAGGTTCTGAAGAACTTTCAGACTTGTTGACGATCACGTTCTTCCCCACCAGTTAGACTTCTGTAGAATTATTTGCATCATCTATTCACTTCATTTAATGAGTCACCAAATTAATAGTGATCAACAGACACTCCAAGTGATGAATAAATTGCTTATAATACATAATTCAAAATAAAATAAGGTAAATCAATTGAGGAATCATATAATTCATACCCCCGGGTTTGTAATCATATAATTGAGGAAATACAGAATCTCACAGACCCAAAATTCCTTGCCTTCATCATTTAAAGAGCGATGAAGATCCAATAAGCTCTAAAAGAGAAACCACACCACCAAAGAGCGAATAAATCCCTGGAGATCCCTGTATCGACTGAACTCATGTTTCTTTTCATTAGTGTTGCTGATGAACGACAACTCGCATGGAAGCAAAAGAACCCAGATTGAGTTTTGCAAGAAAAGAAGATGAACTGAGTTGAATCGCAAAGCCTTTCAGCATCTCGAGGTATGATAAGTTGAAAGGAAGATGGAGAAGCAAAAGAGGCGATCTCAAAACCAAGTTCCCAACCCCTGCAAATTAGTTTAGACCCAGAGAGTTTTGAAAACGCGTAGGCTCAAATAATTTTGGGAAAATCATTGTCAGGTCCCCAAAAACACATAGCAACAAAAAATTGAACCCTAAATCGAAACCTACCTAATCAACTCTTTGCTGGTCTTCAGGGGTAGCATTAGCCCCCGATCTAGCGGCACAATGGCCTCGAGAGGCTCATCCTTGAGAATTGAGAGCCTCAGTGTCTTTGCCCTTTTTCAAGAAAGCGGGAAAGAAGGAGACTCTTGCCCTCTATTTCTGCGATATGCCGAAAAGGAAGAAGAAAAAGTCCTTGGGATAGAATGATGAAGGTTGGTTTCTTTGAGGCAATTTAGTCATTTCATATTGACAACTAATTACAAAAAAGTACCTAAGGACTTCTTTAAGACTTTTTTGATACGTGATTTTGGGTTGAGACTTTTTTATTATTCTTTATGTACCTTGGGACCTCAGTGTAACATCCCATTTTCAAAAGCAGTATATATATTTTTTAATCGAGTAGAGCATCGAAGCGATTGAGTAAGCGATATTTATATTCAAAATGCCGTAAGTGCGGCTGATTGATAGCGGTACGTTATACCGAGTGTTTTTAAAAGTAAATAACAAAAGAAGAAAGTCTTCACTGAGTCCCTATGCGTCGCTTGCCTTTCTCCTCGATCCTCGGTCTCCTCGACCCCGACGCTATGTTAAGAGGCGAGGTTCAATGCCCATTGAACCTCGGGTAACTGATTAACCTCATATTTGTATATACAACATAGACAGTATATGAGCATACAAACAAGCTTATCCCAACAGCACACACGCCCCCTGGCAGATATGTCGCACTTAGCATACGTTTCGCACCTAGCAATCGTTTCGCATCTAGCATTTCGCACCAAGCAATCATTTCGCACCTAGCATTTCACACCAAGCATTTCGCACCTAGCAAACGTATCCCAACACCCAACAAGCATAATAACAGTACATTGAACATACCACAGAGCTATCAACTACCTCACATAAACATACCATACACATAGCACATGTACGCATACAATAAACATCGAGTTAGTGTTACGATCTGTGACGCGAACGTACCTTCGTTGATGGAAAACGGTACTTTTTGACAGCGGTACAACAGCGGTACGTGATTACAGATATCCTATAAGGATAATATCATATTATCAAGACCCAACATCATAATAGGCATTTTAGGTACAAATTACCATTTTGCCCCTAACTCTTCTAATTGGCGGAATTTCGCCAGAACTTTGTTACTTTAACTCTAATCTTCCAAAATTTTGACATATCTCCATCTCCAATATATTTTTGAAATAAATATCATATTTATCCCTAAAACATGATATCTAAACTAACTTGGAAGATTAAAGATTAATCTAGCATTTCTACTATAATTACGAAGGAACTACCAAAGCTTAAGACTAGGGACCGAAGAACTTACCGGAACTTGCTATTTTCTCCGGACTCCTTCTTCTCTCTAAAACCTCTCTCTAAGTGGCTCTAGGAATTGTGAAGAATGAAGTGAAAGGGAAGGCCTATTTATAGGCAAAAAGTATGACACTATTCATACTTTTTCGGATCGGATTCGGCCGTCGGATCTTGACTTTACACATGGCTTCATCTCCACCATCCAATCCACCTCCTTACCTCATTCTTCAAGACCATGATGTCATCAAGATGATGTCACTCCCTTACTTTATGCATTTACCCGATAAAATCCCCTAATCGGTGTTCTAATCGCGTAATCTTGGAAAATCTCAAAAATGCAGGAACACGGACCTTGAAGTTCTATTCTTCCTCTTTGGAAATATCGAGTTAACTAAATTTTTGATCCCATTAAGGGTATTCCATTGTACGTTGAACATTTTCGGAGAGAGGATTTGTCGATTCTGAGAAATTACTTCGGGTAATGCTAATTTCGGGACAAAAATCCATTGATTCATAATATGTCCAGTTGCTTTCTACTTAGTTCAAGGATTTCAAGTTATGATTTATTTTCCATTGGTTTTCACTTTTCTTATCGCCTTTGTTTACAAAATATCTTTTCATCGATCCCTTATTCGCCCGCCGGTTCGAAAATGACTTCCGCTAACACCAACACGGACAAAAATTCACTTGTTTGTAATATGTCGACCTAAGAAACTTTGTTCATGGTTTTCTAGATAGGATTTAATTTCTCGGGTTTGGTTCTTCCACAAATATCTTAATTATATTATTATTTAATTAACAAAATATCATGATATTATTTTTGAAAAACCCACAACCCTTTTCACACTCAAATTTTGGTTTTCTCTTCCCTTTATTATTATTATTTTTTAATTTATCTAAATTAGCTAGAAGCTTAATTAGAGCCTTAATCCCATGATTAGCAATCTTTTAGGATTTAGGGTTTTCATGTTCTTAATCTCACCAATTTTTCTTAATCTTTTCTAATTGATTAGCAAGCGCACTTTATGCTAATATTAGCCATAAACACTTAATTAAAGGATTCTCCATAATCTCCCTTAAATATTCTCTTGTTCGGGCTTAAACAATTAGCCATTAATTACTTAACTAATCACTTTCTAATTGTTGATAATTTTCTTAATTAGGATTAATCATTTTCTCACAACTATTTCATTGACATTGGTATTTTATGTCCCACAAAATTATCATGGGGCAACTTATGCTCCCCAAAATTATATTTAATTTTGCCTCATTATTTTTCAAGGGAAAATAATCCCAAAAATTCCTAAAATTAGAGACAACATACTTTCTAATTTTCAATAAATATTTTATTGCCTCTTGGGATTTATCATAATATTTTCAGAGAATTTCATGGCCCATAATTGCATTTAGGGATTTTGACACTTTAATCCCTCTAATTTCATTAGAAATTTCCTAGACAATAGAATAAGTATCCTACAAGGTTTTAAAACCACATATTCACCTATTTCCAAATAGGTATTATTTGCTAAAATATAATATTCCAGACAGATAATTATCGGGTATTACACTCGGTGTACTTGTCCCTAATAAATATTATTAAACTCATCAATAGAAAATATTGGCTCAACGTATTTAAATAAGGGTAAAGGTGTAAAAATACACATGTGTTTTATCCTTAGGAGCGCCTAACACCACGTGCTTTTTTCAGATGCAAAAATACACATGTGGTTAAAAAATAGGTGCAAAAGTCACATGTTAAAACCAAAAAAAGTTGACTGTTAAAAACAAACATTTTGACTAACGGAGCTGACTTGGCATATATTTACCATTTGAAAAAAGAGAAAAAAAACTGAACACCCGAGCACATTCATCGTCCCATCTCTCCCTCGGACTCAACAAACCCCCCTCAGATCTCTCTTTTCATCATCGTATGCTCTTTGCTGCTCTACACCTGACTAATACTGTTATACTTGTTTACATCTCCGTGAAATGTCAAAATTTACGCTTAAGTGTTATGATTCTTTCCATTTCGCAGTGGCCGAGGGATACTGGTTGAAGCAGTCTTCACTGTCACCTTATGCAGGTTCATCTTTAACTTCTTACTTGAATTTCATGAATTCCTCCCTTCTTTTATCACGCCATTATGTGTAACATAAGGATTTAATTGCCGTTATTTTTTATTTTTTATATCAGGATCAATGTACCATGGTTCTCCTCTGCTACTGACGCTCCTCGGCCTGCTAACTGCTAGAAGGTATCAACTATCAGCTTAAGCTAGTTTGTACTCCAAAACAACTTCTATTCTCTAGAGAATTTTCTCCCTTTCATTGTATTCATCAGGAAGTGGTGGGAATTTTCTGGTTAGAAAAATTAGAAAGTTAACATTTAATAATAAAGTTAACATGACCTTTAGCTTACTTGAAGCTTTTGCTTTTAAGAAACAAAGACTTCTCCCTTTTTTTTTTTTTTCTTTTTTTGCATTTTATTTTTGTGCCGTATTCATATTTAGAAAACTGCAATGAATTTTATAGATTAAAGCCTTTGTAGTGGTGCTAAGCGTGCTCTGTTTTAAACCAATAAAATGGAGCAAAACACATGACATAAAGTAACCTCGTGTAAGATAATCGATCGCAAAATGGAGTTGGTCTTGACTTTTAAAGGTTTCTCATTCTCTCTCTCAATCTCTTCTTCGTTGCAACGTCGCGCAGGTTTAAGATATGCATGGAGGAAGTTATGCCCGCAACGCCGAGAGTTGAACGAGAGGAAGGAGTTTGGATGATGAACAAGTGACGTTGATGAGCTTGCTTGGAATGTCGAGAGAGTGGCGGTGGAGATGAGCCCATTGGAAGAGGTTCACCGGAAAAGAGAGATCCGAGAGGGGATTGTTGAGTCCGAGGTGAGATGGGACGATGAACGTGCTCGGGTGTTCAGTTTTTTTTTTTTTTTTCTTTTTCGGATGGTAAATATATGCCAAGTCATCTCCGTTAGTCAAAATGTTTGTTTTTAATAAGTCAACGTTTTTTGTTTTAACGAAGTGTGACTTTTGCACTTATTTTCTAACCACATATGTATTTTTGCACCTAAAAAAAACACGTGGTGTTGGATGCTCCGAGGGCAAAATACATATGTATTTTTGCACCTTTGCCCTTTAAATAATGAATTTGAAATTACATTAAGGGAAAATCCTAAATAAAACTGCTTGAAATAGGAAAATTCTAAATTAGGTCGGTAAATTCAATAAATCCCTAATTAAGTTATCGACTCAATTTAGAATTTCAAAATTTAGATTAAATGATGTTACTACCCTCTTATAGTCTCCTCTCTCATCTTAAAAGAGTTTCAATATTTGTTAACTTCTTTTTACAATAAGTGTAAATATATATAAACATTAATTTTATATAATAAAATAAAATATTATTAACTTAGATAAAAGAAATTTTATGTTTTGTGGAAGAATGATCCGGAATAATTCAAAAAAAAGTATTAGCCCCAATATTAACTAAATGATTTCTAGTTGAACATTGAGAATAAAAAATTTGTTTTTTACTTGATTTTTTGTTCATTGAGAAAAAAAGGTTAATATAAAAAATAACTTGTTTGGTATAGTAAACTGCATATCAAAGATTTTCATTAGTGATTTTAAAAGTAAAAGATATTTATTAACGTAAAAAAAAAAAAAAAAAAAAAAAAACAACCTATATATCACATAAGTAAAATTGCGTAATTAATGAAGATTTTTTTTTTTTTATTGACCAAAAACTAATATGAGTTCTTTCAACAATTAAATTTTATTCAAAATATTTAATAAAAACATTTAATTGATAACGATGTTATGCGTTTTTTTTTACTCAAATCATTTTTCCTGAACACAAAAACTCCTTTGATTTAAATAAATAATATTTTATTTTATTATATATTTTAAATAAATCATATTTTATTTTATTATATATTAATCTTAATATCTATGCATACTTATTAGAAGACTCAGTTAAAGGGCAATTAAATTCTGTCAAGAGGAAAGATGATAGAGAAGATAAGGATTGTGTAATAAAGTCAATTTACCAATATTTTAAAATCTCAATTTGAGTCTATAACTTAATTTGGGATTTGTTGGGTTTAAAACTTGATTAAGAATTTCTCTATTTTAACATTTTCCCTTAAATTAATGCTTAAAAATACTCTAAAATTATGCCGTTTTTATTTATTTTCTTTGAAATATGATAATATTTTTTATGAAAAAGATCATAAAAAATTTAAAGCTGCACCATTTCATCACTTTGAAATATCAATATTAATAATTTATATAAAATTTATTCATCAAAAGAATCAAGAAAAAACATTTAGAAGGTTGAGGCACTATAGAAAGGAAGATTAGAAGCCTCAAACCGAGTTTATTAATTACCAATTTTACTAGAAAAAATAAATTTGATATGATAACCATTGAAGTCTAAATTGCAATAATGTCTCCCTTTTTTCCTGGTTTCAGTTGGAGAGAATGCTCCATTTTTTTCCATTTCAACTAGGATGTCGGTGAGTTCCTCATCTTCAAACTTACGTATGCTTTTACTTACAATTGAATCAGAATCTCCTATGTAATGCCTCCATCTAGCACTTGGATTTATATGTTCAATACATGATGTTGGATTTTTTTCGCTATTCACTAACTCATCTACTTCATTAAAAAATATATTTTGAACCAAAAATAAGAATGAGTAACTCATCTACATGATGTTCAATACAAATATCTTTCTACTTGTAGCATTTCCTTGCCCTTTCCTTTGGGCCAGCTCTGTTGTATATGCTCTGTCTGGTATATCTTGGTTATGTACTAAAATGGTACATTTATGAAGTTCCTCCACCAACATTAACTTTGGAAGATTTTTGCCATACGAATGGCATTTGCAAGAGCGGAACTAATACGAATCGCATTGGACATAATGATGCCACATTCTACTTGTAGCATTTCCTTTTCCTTTCCTTTGATCCATCTTCATGCTCACTTCGCTTTCCATTTTCTTCAGCAGACCACATGACTTTCAATGATTCAATTAAGCCCAACAACTCTGAATTGGCCTGTCCCACAAGCATTATTCTGTTGGTTATACTTAGTTTTGATGATGTCTTAAACAGATGCCATTCTTATAAGCAAAAAGATTGAGTAATATAGTTATCTCCTACATTGACTAACTACTATGTTTAATGTAGATTAGCTCAAGTTGAATGATAGAGGTTAATCAAGAAGAAGAGGAGATATTGAAGAAGATTAGTTCAAGTTGAATCATAGAGGAAGATCAAGAAATATTGAAGAAGGTAGGAGCTGCAAAGAATTGATGAGCACAAGTTAAATGATGAAGAATGATCAAGTTGGGAGATGGAAGAAAGAAAGAGTTGATTTATGAAGGATGATCAAGAGAAGAAGAAAGAAAGGAAGATCTTGGTAAATGGAATGAAGATATCATTATTCAAGCTCTAAGATTGATGCTAGAAGTCTTCAAGGTCATATGGAAGTTGGAATGGCTCAATTTGAAGTTAAAATCAGCAAAAATTAGCTTCGGGATGAGAAATCTCGAGTTTGGGACTCAATACTCGAGTATGGAAGTGTATACTCGAGTAAAGAAGTGTCTTGAGCACCTCTGGCGTCTCTGGACAAGGTTTACTCGAGTATGGAAGTGCTTACTCGAGTAAACACGAGTAAGGAAGTGTCTTCAGCACCTCTGGCGTCTCTGGACAAGGTTTACTCGAGTATGGAAGTGCTTACTCGAGTAAGCAAGTGTTTACTCGAGTAAGAAAGTGTTTACTCGAGTATGGAAGTGTTATCAGCACTTCAGCTCCACTGTCTCACGTTCAGCACGGGCGAGGTCTAGTAATTCGATGATATCTCTCAAACCAGGAATCGGATTGACGTGAAACCAGTGGCATTTGAAACTAGACATCCAAAGCGTCATTTTGATATATAAATCAAGTCCAAAGGTCTCAATATCAAGGAGCTATGATTTTTTCAAGTTGCCACAAGAATCAACGTCACAGTCCAGACCCACCTTCGGTATTTTGAGTGTAACTCACAAACTAGAAATCCGATTGAGCTAAAATCAGTGGCATATGAAAGTAGACTCAAAGAGCTTTCCATCAAGAGTTGAACGGACCAAAACGGAGTTCAGACCAGGGAGATATGGCCCTCGAAAGTTGACAGATAATCCCAAGTTTTTCTAAACTCGTGCATACTCGAGTAAAAGTTTTCATACTCGAGTAAAGAACTCTTAAAATGATTTTCAACTTAACTCCTGTTCGTGCTTACTCGAGTAAAGGTATCCTTACTCGAGTAAAGGACTTCCAGAGAGCAAAAATATCTTTAAACTAAGTTGCTTACTCGAGTAGATGAATCCTTACTCGAGTAAAGGACTTGAGAGAGCTCCAAAGACTTTATAACTATTGCTTACTCGAGTAGGAGTTTATTAACTCGAGTAAAGAGCTCTTAAACTGATTTCCAGACATGACACTTGTTCTTGCTTACTCGAGTAAAGACTCAAGTATTGCATACTTGACTTACTTACTCGAGTAAAGACTCAAGTATTGCATACTTGACTTACTTACTCAAGTAAAGACGCAAGTATTGAACGCCAACTTCGAATTTCAAATCGACGAATTTGCAATGCCTTCTTGTTTGATCTTAATACTTCCCATGATTAATCTCTAATGTTCCTAGATATGTTTAACCACTTTATTGGTGAGTTTCAGAGGATTAAAACGAAGGATATCAGATTTGTGCAAGAACATCAAAAGCCGTGCAAAAGCTCTAACGGCTAGTTTCTAACGGCTATAATTCTTTATCCAACGAGTCATTGAATATTCTCAACGGTCAAGAAACATTTCTTCATCAAGCAAACTTTTCCCCAACGGGCAAAACTCCAAAGAGCCACTTCAGATCAATTAATCACATGGATTAGTTGGAGTTTAGAGAGAGAAGCACCACACTTAATGATAATCAACTACAACGGTCTGATTCATCCTACAACGGTCATAAACGGTCACAGACCTTTCTCTATCTATAAAAGTCATGGACACAAGCAGAAAAACGTGGAGATACAAGATTACAATGCCAAAATGCTGATACTCTGCCTCTACATCCTTTTCACTGTTTTACTTGTCTAGATAGCTTAGAGAGTGAAATGAATTGTGTTTGTACTTGGTGATTATTTATCCATTCCTTTGAGAGGAAAATTATTGTAAACACATTATCTTTCGAGAGTTACTCAAGATTGGGGAATCTTGAGTGGGATATACATTGTGTTGATTACAACTTGTAAGGGGAGTGAATCCTAGTGAGAGGATTACTTCGAGTACGAGTGTGTAATCAAGCGTGTATTGATTACAGATTGTAAGGGGGAGTGAATCCTAGAGAGAGGATTGCTTGATTACAGATCGTGTAATCAAGAAGATTAAAGATAGTGGATTGAAAATCCCAAGTGAGGCTTGGGGATCGGACGTAGGTCAAGGATAAGGCCGAACCAAGTATAAATCTGTTTGCAAGCTCTTCTCCCTTATCTCTTACATTTACATTTACATTTGAATGTTTGTCAATTGGTTTATAACTCACTTCTTTTATACAAGTTGAATTTACTGAATTGAGAAAAGATTTTCATAGAATCTAAATTTTTATACTTCACCCAATTCACCCCCCTCTTGGTTCAGCCGGTACTTACATATTCCACCGTGAGGAACTAAGCAATCAATTTACAAATTCTTATATTTAAATAATTATATACTCCCTCTGGTCCTTATTATAAGGCACCAACTAGCAAGTTTATTTGGTTCTTTTTATAAGGCACTTGCTGATTCCCAATGAGCATTAATTATTATTTTTTATGTCTGATCATAATTAATAAGGGTAGTTGGTGAGAGTAATAATTAATATGATATTAGAGTTTAGGGCAATTAGTAGGGTTAATATTGGAAACTATTTAGATCCTATGACAACTTTATTGACTTTAACTACATTTATTGGTTTGTGAGAAAAGTTGGTTGGTTCCTTATAATAAGGACCAGAGGGAGTAGATGAAACATAACAAAAGTACAATTTAGGAACAAATTATGCATGATTCACCTGAATGTTCTGAAGAAAACCAGAAATATCAGTAGGGCAACAGGGGCATTTCATCACATTCTTTGAAGAGGCGCCCTCTAAACATAACTAGCAAAAACTTATGTGCACAGGGTGTCGTCACAGGAGAAGCCATAACCTCTCCACAGATAAGGCAGCCAAATTCTGTATATGGAAAACATAACTATGAGGATCACTTCGTCTTCTGAGATCTGCTCATTTAGATTAAAGAGGTCACAGATAAAGCTTTGTAAGTATGGATTAAGGCTCAATAAATCAAATAGATATCCCCGAAAAATTTTATATATATATATAAATAAATAAAAAACAAATAATCATAAATTTGAAGCTATTTAAAACCTCGATCAAAAATCAATGCAAAATGCACAGAATTACAATCGAAAACACCAGAAAAGGAAAACCCTTAAAGAAATAAAACTTTTTAGTGGAAGAGAGATTCAGAGGGATTGTGCAAAAAGAAAAAGCTTAAGAACATTAATTCAAAGGGATTCAAACTGAATGATAAGAAGGAAAATGATTGACCAAAATAAATCAATAAATACTTAAAGAAATGACCGAGATTGCTTGTACAATACTAATATAGATACTTACAACGTAACAAAACAAAGAGCAAAGTTAAATTTGACATTGTAGGGACTAAGATTGGAAAGCAAACATAATATAATAAATTAAAGTTTGCATGCATAGATATTTAGGACAAAATATGCACACAAAACACCTATATAATACTAAAAAATTTAAAGATTTAATTTGGGGAGGAGACTAGCTGGCAAACCCTCCTCCCTCAACCATTCGATCAATTGAACCAACAAAAGAAATTTTCCAACATGGAGAGTCTGGGTGGCCAACATCAGGTATAATTTCAAGTATAATTTTTTATGCAACTGAATCAAAACATCATAAGTGAATAAAATTTCATTGAAAACAAGGCAAAATCTCATGCAAATTGATGGACTAGAGAAAACACCAATTTTTTGGTCAAACTATTTGGTTTGGCTTAGCTTTCATTAGTTTTCTCAGTTACACAATTTTAGTGTATGGAAAAACTATAAAAATCATAACTGTACACAAGATCAACTCAGGCACCTTCTTTGTAATACTATGCTTTGGTTAATTGATGTTTTACAACGTATAAATGATAAAGCTGGAAATATTTGTTACTTATTACAACTTTCAAATGGTAAATCATAAACCAAAAACCCCAATAAAAAACTAAAAAATAATGTGATGGGTAGATGGGGATTTAAATCTATGTTGATTTCATTGATCTATATCTAACCCATAATAAGCATATGAAAGAAACAATGATGTGATGGGTGTATGGGAACTTCAAAGATAATATGAATGAGACATGTGATATATGGTGAATTTCTAAATACCTTTTGGTATTCCGTTGATATGATCTATACAAGTCATAAACTGTTCTCTTTCCTTGCACTTGATCATCCAAAACTTCTATGGATCTAAATCTTTAGTCACTCATAAAACTAAAAAGAAATGTTTTGCTCTGAATAAAATTTGACGGCTACTTCCGAGAGCTTATGTGATGTGTGTGTATATATAACGAGGAGACCTAGGGTTTGAAAGAAGTGGTTATTAATTATTGTAGTTATTTAATCTGTATAAGTATAAGCATATGTCATGTATATAGATTCAATGAATTGGAGCCTTTTACATTTATTGAATCCAACAAATCGTAGCCTTACATTTAATCAAATGGTCCATTGATTTTATTGTTTGTTATTTTGCTTTCTTATATGCGTATTCATGTTAGAGAAAAATCCAATAAAGCCCTATTTGCTGTAACTTGGGCCCATTTAATTGTCCCGTTCATTATAATGTATCTTCTAGAACTAGGGCTTCGTGTCATTTTTTTAATCATTGTGTGCCTCTCTTCATTGCACATGTCACTACTACATACTTATTATTTATAGCAACTGAATATATATTATATCGTTTAAATCATTTAAAGGTCATCTCTATACCTCCTCAATTCATATATTGTTAGAATATTGGGTAAATATATCTGTTTATTTGTTCATAAAAATTACCTCATTTCACCTAGCAAAAGTTTTACATATATGAGCTTAAATATGGTATAAAAAGAATTTCACATGTATATAATTCAACTTCAAAAAATATAAATCACTAGATTATCCTCACTTCCTTCTCTTTAATCCCTGAGAGATTAATTATGAGAATCAAATAATTGATTCGAAAAAATTAACAAAAATAGTTAAGTTAGTTATCTGTAATTAATATATGTTAATTTATTTACATACACTTTTTATCATTTGTATTCACTAAAAAAAAAAGGCGTGTTTTAGTATCGGTCAGTTACTAGCGATTACCAAAAAAAAACTTGCAGAAAATATGTGACCTTGTCGTGGTTGTTCACAAAACCACAACAAACTTGCACCGGCTTCACTAAGTGTCAAAGGAGTGTGAAGTTGTAGTGGTATTTTGTAGTAGTTTTTGGGGAAACAACTGTGGCCAAAAAGGCGCCAGGTTGGTGCCAATGTGGAGCCAACTTTGTAGCAATTAGTCTGTCACAGTTTTTAGAAAATAATCGCCACAAAGTTGGTGACAAAGTGGTAGCAAGTTTGCCCCAGTGAGTTTGCAGTGGTTTCTAGAAGCCGTCCGCTACAAAATTGAAGCGTCACGAGCAGAAGATTTAGGGCTTCCCATTTGTAGCGGTTTGTATAGCGGTTGCAAAACAACCACTACAAACTACTATTAATGACAAGGAACATCATTGATTGTTTTAAAAACTTTGTTGCAATTAATCTTACAACCGCTACAAAGTTACGCACTTCTGCATTAATTGGTAATGGTGTTTGTCATGGTTATGGCCTTGACCACTACAAATCTTGTGTCTATATAAGGTGCCACACCCTCTGTTTACCACTTTTGGAAAAACCTGACGGTATTGGAGAGATGAGGGAAGACGCGTAAGCTTGTTGTTTTTCGGA
This sequence comes from Acacia acuminata, assembly GCA_019022655.1. Taxonomy (NCBI): domain Eukaryota; kingdom Viridiplantae; phylum Streptophyta; class Magnoliopsida; order Fabales; family Fabaceae; genus Acacia; species Acacia acuminata. The sequence continues at coordinate 473,928 of JAFJYI010000329.1, forward strand.
GTGCCATTTTAGAAAAATAAAAGGTGTGTTTGGCACTTCTTTTGGCGTCCTAAATTTAATTTAGGAGGCCAAAAATGCTTTTGTTGGCGTCCTAAATTATATTTTGGATGCCAAAACCACTACTTTTGGCGTCCTAAGCAAATTTAGGACGTCAAAAGCAGTGCTTTTTGGTGCCAGACTTTTCATTTCTGCCCATGTTTCCAAATTCCCCTTCTTTTTGGCCACTTTTGGCTTCCTAAAATTTTTTTAGGATGGCTTAAGTACACGTTTTCTTCCTAAAAATTAAAGGGACGCCAAATATGTGAAATTTTCTCTATAGAATTATAAAAATGCCACCGCCTTCATATTTTACTTCCCTTCCTAGAAAACGGACATCCTTTAAAGAAGTAATATCTATTTTTTGTAATAGTGCGTCCATTATAATGTATCTTCTAAAACTAGTGCTACGTGTCATTTTTTAATCACTATGTGCCTCTCTTCATTGCACATGTATCACTACTACATACTTATTATTTATAGCAAACAAATATATATATATATATATTATCGTTAATATCATTTAAAGGTCATCTCTATACATCCTCAATTCATATATTGTTAGAATATTGGGTTAATTTATGTGTTAGCTTGTTCATAAAAATTACCTGATTTCACCTAGCAAAAGCTTTATATGTAAAAACTTAAATATGGTATAAAAAAAAAGGATTTCAACTTCAAAAAATATAAATCACTAGATTATCCTCACTTCCTTCTCTTTGATCCCTGAAAGATCAAATATAAGAATCAAATAATTGATTCGAAAAAATTAACAAAATTAGTTAAGTTAGTTATCTATAATTAATATATGTTAATTTATTTACAATACACTTTTAATCATTTGCATTCATTACAAAAAGGCATGTTTTAGTAGTGGTCAATTAGTAGCAATTACCAAAAAAAAAAAACTGCAGAAAATATGTGACCTTGTCATGGTTTTTCCCAAAACCACTACAAACTTGTGCCAGTTTGACTCAGCATCAAAGGAGGGTGAAGTTTTAGAGGTATTTTGTAGTAGTTTTGGGGGAAACAACCGCGGAAAAAAAGGCACCACATTGGCACTACAAAAAACAAATGACACTTTGTACCGGTTAATAAAAACCACAACAATATGTAGTGGTTAATAAAAACCACAACAAATTTGCAGTAGCAACAATCGCGCCAAAACACGAGCTTGTTTGTAACGAATTTTGTAGAGATTATCTGAAATAAATGGCTACAAAGATGGTGCCAACTTGGCACGTAATGGCACGAAGGTTTTTGGTGGGAACTTTTTAGCAGTTAAAAGAAATAAACAGCTACAAAGTTGGCACCAGCTTGGCTTGTAACGGTGCAAAGGTTGTGGTGGTTATATTTGTTGAGTTATAGGATAACAACTGCTACATAATTCAAAGGGACACAACATTTGTTGTGGTTTGAGAAAATAGACGGTAAAACTGCCACAAATATTCATAATTTGTAGTGGTTATGTCAAAACCGTTACAAAATTTCAACCTATATATATCCCCGACCCTCAAATCATTTTCACAAGATAGTGCAACATGCAATGGAAGTTTGGGTTGCAAGATAGCTGCCTCTTTTCGATGAAAATAATTAAGTGACTTTTTTTGTCGGAGATTGGCATCTATGTCTGAAATCCAATCATCTCGTGGCATGTTGCAATATTTTGAGTAATGTTGAAAGTTTATAGTGGTTTTTCTTTAAAACTGCTATAGAAAGTAATTACACATACATTTGTAGCGATTATATCTCAATAACCACTACATAATGCAAAGAGACACAACATTTGTCGTGGTTTGAAAAAAACAGAGACTGAAACTGCTACAAATATTCATAATTTGTCATGGTTATATCAAAACTGCTACAAGATTTCAACCTATATATAGCTGCCTATCTCTGATGAAAATAAGTCAATGACTTTTTCATCAGAGATTGGTATCTATTTTGTGATTCCAATCCTCACGTGGTGTGCTACATTATCTTCAGTAATGACGAAAGCTTGTAGTGGTTTTTCCTTGAAATTGTTACAAACTGCAAATTGTTAGACATTTGTAGCGGTTACATCTCCAAATTAAAACCACTACAAAATGTCAAGAGTCAAGATATTTGTAGCGGTTACATAACCACTATAAAATGTCAAGCTGGGCAGGGTAGGGTTTTGTATTTTATTGCAGTTTGCACAGCGGTTTAAGTGAAACTGCTACAAAAGGTATAATGTTTATAGTGGTTAGGTCACAAAACCGCTACAAAAAGTACACCTCTTTAACCCAGCCACTATCACAAAGCAAACCACGCAAGGTTTGAATCATTTCATTTTAACTTTCGTTCTCTCACGTTCTCTTGTGATATTTATGAGTTATGGATTCTAGGAAACATGTAGGGAAAGGGAAAGAGATAGTGCGCAGGAGAGTGTCTCAAAGGGGGCAGTAATAGAGGGAGCCGTGTTAGGGGCCGTGGGTGGGCGTAGGGGTGGAAATATCCCTTTGTCATCATAGATGGGGATCGAAATAGATAAGCTCTTCTCAAATGAGCCAATCCCATTATTAGGTCCATTTAACATCGATGTGACCTTAGAGGAGGACAAGATGTGTTACACGGGTCCATAAAATAACAACCAACCTCGCCCTTTCGGGTGGGGGTTAGAGGGATTCCTTTTACTTGTTACATTTCCTTCATTATTAGGTCCATTTAACTTATATCAGAGTGACCACAATAGAGAATTTAACCATTATGGACAATCTACTATACTTGTCAAAGTAAAATAAAAAAATAAATTTGGTTTTTTTTAGTCCTCGAAAGGTTCACTTTTTAATTGTTGATTGGCAATTTTGGTCCCCTCAATTGTTATTTGTGTTATCCAAAATAAATACCAAAATAATATATATACGGTCATCCCAAATATATGTACAAAACATAATAGGAAATTCCCTATTCTTCAATCTGCACCGATAAGAACTTACCTTTCCAACAAAGTTCTTCCCTGCAGGTACGTCCCCCTATATCTATAGAAATAACTGGAGTCCAAAAATGGCTCCCAGAGTAACCATCAATACTCATGCACTAAATGTGTAAGGCATATGCATGCAACCATGTCATATATGTAAACACAGATAATATGCCAAATATATCACATATGCAAACAGAAACATATGCAACATGTCTTCGAACCATTGGGCCGCCTTACCAAGACAGGCCCTGGAATTACCGGAATCACAAGCCTGATTCCGTTGAGCCGCCACAAAGGCAGACCCCGGCAGGCATCCTCAGTGCTAAGAACTCAATCACAAACATATTCTGTATACATATTTGGCCAAACAAAAACACATATGGCAAGCAACACATACAACAAAAACACATAAGAGTGTATGAGTAAAATGGTTACTACCTGGTGGGGGATGTTCTGTGTTTAATATTTTATTGTGCCTGATGACTTTTCCAAAAATTCCCTTGACCTAAATAGCACCAAAATACCTTATTTTTGGTATTTCCAAAAATAACCTTGTATTTTTAATTAAATCCGAGCCCTTTACTTATTTTCCAGAAAATTCAGTGAATTTGGCCAAATTTTAAAGATTTTTAATAAATTCCAAAAGACTCCAATTGACATGAAATCAGTGCCATATGAATCCATATTTAATTACACCCAAAAAGAATCCATATTTAATTAATACCCAATATTTACTCGTCGGAGAAAACTCTTGTAACTTTATGGGCGATTTTCAACAATTTACTTCTCTTAGTAGGATATTCAAAAAGACATAAAATTATATATCACGGTGAATATCAGGATATTTACTTTACGCCTGTAAAATTTCGGATCAAACTGACCTTTTTTACTATTTTTAAAACGCCGTTGAAGCTTCACTGCCAAGAAATTTTAGAAGCTGGCAGGAAGCTATTCTTTGAGTTTTCGGTGTTTTCGGGTTCGGAAACTTAAACCATGACTTAACCTCATACAAAATCACGTTTCAGAGTCATTGTAACCCTCAAAAACACCAAAATCAAATCACAACACCAAGCCCTAACATCATGGACGAAATCTCAACCTTAAACCTTCAAAGGGCTGAGTTGTCGATGTTTACCTGAATCGGAAATTCGGCTTGGTGATTCGGGTGTTTTAGCTCTTGATCTGAGTGTATGGAGGTTTATGGACTCTTCATTTCCCTTCAGCTCAGCACGCCATTTTGTGGCCAAAAATGAAGAATTGAAGCCTTTAAATAATAATTAAAAGGAATCCAGGTAGTCTGAATTAACTGGGGTAAATTCCTGTCCACTAATTAATAACTTTGATCTTGCTTCTTGACTTATCCATTAAGGACTTCCAGAGGGTTCTAGAGCAGCCCAAGTGGCGCCTCCCCTTCAAAATATCTAGATTTTTACTTTTCATTTGGAGAAAATTACCAACTTGGCCCCGGAATTCATGAAAATTACCAGTTTTAGCCCGGAACTTCTTTATTATTCTTTTCTTTTTCCCCAAGCTCTCTAGATGGTTCCTAGGGCTAGGTGGCGGCACTCTAACCCCAAAAATTTGATTCCTTGATTTTTATTTTATTTTTTTTCAATTTATCATATTTATCCTCTTTTATCCAAAGCACGTAGGACTCGCGGCTTGACTTTTGGATTGAATTTACTTTATCTTTTCCTCCAAGCAAATTTTTTAATGATTAAGGGGAATAGGTGGCACATCATGGGTCCCACAAAATCTGCCCTCTTGCTTTTCCTGCCCTTTTTCACTTTATTAGTCCAATTTTTCAGTCTACTTGGTCCTTATCGGGCCCCCATTTGGTCACAAAAGTGCCTCTTTTTGTATCTTTCTTCAACTTTTCCAGATATTTTCCCTTGATTGGACATACATATGTGGTGCCTTTTCACTTTCCAATATGGCCCCACATTTGTCTCATTCAGTCAAAAAGAAGCCTCTAGCCGGTCCTATCGGTCCCTTTCTCTAGGTTAATCACTGTGGGACCCGCATTTTGTGTTTAGGCTCGAATATGGATAAAATCATCTGATTTACCTTCTATTTCCTGGTGGAGGAGATTGAATGCTTAAGGGGTAAAGATTTGACTATTTTGCCCTATAATCATTACTTATTTTTTGCTTTTTTATCCCGTAGTGACACGTGTCCTCGTAATTATTCTGACTAACTTTTCATTTTTTCTCTTCAAAAACGTATGAAATCCTTACTTGACCAGGAAATATCATGTGCACACTTATTTTAGCACATTTTTTCTTAGCTAATCGTCTCATACCTTAGGGCACAAGTAAATATCATTTTTACTAACTGATTAACACTGTATAAGTGTTTTTATGCCTTTCGGCACTGACACTTTAATTTCTATGACTCTTGAACTCTCGGTCCAAATACTCATAGTTCCAAATTTAGTATCACACTTCCTGAATAGGGTCTACTCGTCTGCCTACTTTAGGCTTGTTCAAAATTCTCAAAGTCCAAAATTCGGGATATTACAAGATGTACATCGATCCCTCAGTGAGATTGATGAAAATGCTGACGTAGAGATTGATTTTCCCATAGGCAAGGTGAAGCGGTTTATTGATTCGGAGGAGGAGTGGGACCAAGGGACCCCTGACCCTCGTCTTCGTGCTTGATCGGATTTAAGGTGGACGTCGAAGGTAAATTTAATTATTTTTGTGACTAAATTTAAATTTAAATTCTTTACAATCAATTAAATTGTAATACCTAGGATTTTTCCTGAAATCCTTAACCTTTTTGATGAATAATTAAGCATAAAATGAAGGTGAATATATCTCTCAAGTTATTATAATTTTGGGCAAATTTCACTTGGAATTAAATGAAAAAAAAAAGGCAAAATATAAAACTAAGATTAGGGATCGTAAAATGTGATATAAGTAGCAAATAAAATGATGGTTATTCTATAACCAAAAGAGGCAAGAAATGCTATGAAGCCACTTAATCAAATTAAAGAAAATTAGCAAAAGCTAATGAGTAAATTAGCTTGCATTAATTAAGATCATTTGCATAATTCTTCTAATTAATTAAAGAGAAATAAAAAGCATTAAAATAGAGGGCTATTGATTTCGAAAAAAATAAGGGCTAAAAATGAATGAAATTAAGCTTGAATAATGAAGCACAAATGACCATGATTAGCTAACCAACCAAATCCTATATTGACACATGTAATAAAAGGGCAATTAAGCTTTTGGTTAGGATGATAATTACCTTTATAAATCTGCCCCAAAAGTCCACAATTCCAGCTAGCCTTGATGGAGCAATGAGAGCCAAGTATCTTAAGATAATATCTCAAGTAATTAAGCCTAAATCCTTAGGTAATTAAATGAGCCAATGAGAATAATTGAGCAATGGAGAAATGACACATGGAAAACAATCCAAAAGCCAAAAGATGATATGGATGTCGACCAAAATTTGAATGGGTAGGATTTTGCGTTGTAAAGTGATGATTAAGACATGTGAAGATGACATTAGATAAGGAAGGAAGGGTAATTACAAAATTGTGGGGTCCACAAGGGCCTGATTTTTTCCTATAAATAGAGGGGGACCTCTCTCCATTTTCTTCAAACCAAAACACGCGTGTATCAAAAAAAAACACGCAAGTAACATCTTTTTTTATTGTAGTTTAATGTATTTTATTTTTTATACATGTTTTTATCTAGTTTAATATGTTTTATTTTTAATATAGTTATATACAATGGTGGGGGATGAAAATGTTTCTTGGCGAGCAAGGAAAGAAATTGCTCATGATGATGACCCTCCCTCCCCAATCAGATTGCTAGTAATGGGAGGGGAGAAGGTGGTGATGATGAGATGGACATAAACGAGCATTAGAAGTTTGTTGATGAGATTAGGATGTCTATCTCTGAGGTAGAGCTCTTCAATGACAAGGAGAGAGAAAGGGAGGAAGGTAACCCTCATTACTCTTCCTCTCAACAGAGGTGGTTCGATTAATTGGGCACGTTGGACTCAAGTGTTATCATGATGTTTTTATTGAGACTTAATGAATTTTAACTCAAACTTTTTGAATAAGGATAATCATTTCTCCAATACCAAGAGCATGCATCATTCATATTTTTACTCTCAATTTAAACATTTCTTCTTGATTTCCTAAAAATACCAAAAAGAGTAGAAACAACTTTATTTTCATGGATTTTAATTTAGAGGAAACCAATTTTAAAACCCTCTTTCTAACTATATTTTTAGCACTTATTCTAACCTAGGGAATTCAAAATAAAAGGGCTCCTTAATAAGAGGAAGATCTGAGTTGTTTTCGCTATATTGTATTTTAATTCGTGGCAAATAATTATCTAACCCCAGATCGGACTTGGTTGTGTCAAATCAGAAACTCATTGTAGTTTTTTTTTTTTTTTTTTTTTAAAAAAAAAAAAAAAAAAAAAAAAAAAACCCCACTGTAGCATTTGCTTTGCGTTTCCTTTGGAACAACTTTGTTGTGTATGTGTTGTTTTGCCTATCTTGGTGATGTACAAAATGGTTCCGAAGTTTGTCTAACGACATTAATTTTGGAAGGTTTTCATCATACGAATGGAACTTATAAGAGCAAAATTAATACAAATCTTGCTTGCCACTGTGAGAAGGATTACACTACGAGTCTACGACACTTGGCACATGTAGTTTTTCCTGCGATCGCCTTAGTTTGACAACATTGCTGCTCCTGTTCATTTTCTTTGCTACATGCATCTGAATCAATTTCTTCATCCTCCCCGGCATCTGTTTTCATGTAATCCGATTTTTTCCCAAAACAATTCTCAATCATCAAGTCCTCTGAATCCCTTTTCTGTTCAGCCAATTCCTTCAGTGAGTCAATTAAACTCATCAACTCCCTGTTAATCTGTTAGAACAAGCAAGCATCCAGATGAGTTTAGAAAACAAGTTTTTTAAATTCAAGATGTTGAGAGCAAATCATGCTTGACAAACCTGAACATTTTGAAGAAAATTATAAATATATTGGTAGGGCAAGCAGGACATTTTTGCACATTCTTTTGCGAACGACGTGACCTTCCGCATCTGTTTCTCTCTCTCATGAAAGATACACCCGCGAATGCTCCTTCAAAACATGTCTTACAAAAATTATGGTCGCATGGCGTGGTCACACGAGAAGGCAAAACTTGCACACAAATAAGACATTTTAATCATATCCGGAAACAAAATAACATTTAAAAAATTACACATCATTGGTTATGTGGATATTTATAGTTTACATTTGGAGCGAATGAACCATTTAATTGGTTGGAACAACTAGATATATACAGAGTTTCTATATCATATCCCCCTGATTAGATCCTTTATTAGTCCATGAGATTGAGATATAATATGATATATGCTATTCATCACCATTCTCATAAAAAATTAGAAAAGATGAAACAATACGAAGATGCTATAAGCAAATAACCAAAGAATAAAAGATAAAGTTGTAGGAGGTATCCTTAGATGATTAAGTACTCATCATAAATCAAATACAAAATTGAGGTACTTTGCAAATAATGAGCTCCATGTTCTTTTTACGCATGTGAAGAAGGGCCAACTGCTTCTTGTGTCCAGAAAAGAGAGTGGCCAACAAATTTTTTTTGTTTTGTCTTTGCCAACATTTTTCGATTCTGTATTTACATTGACATTGACGAAGAGATTACACAAAATCTCAATTTATGCTTATATTTAGAACTAATATATGGAAAACAATTATATTTATTTTGGAACTTTAATCTACAATAGAGAAAACAATTTATCTAATACAAATTTCACCATCATATCCCAGTTTGTCTACCATGTTTCCACCATGTCCACACTTGGCCAAGATATTTTAAAGAACCTGCCTAGAAAATGATTTTTTTAATGTTACCAATATTTTCCTACCTAGCTATGTATTTTAGATAACATGTGTAATCTAGTTGAGCATTATAAAACCTCTATAATGCTAAAAAATTTAAAGATAATAACTTGGGGAGAGGACTAACAAGCAAGCCCTCCTCCCTTAACTATTGAACAGAACCAACAAAAGAAACTGTCCAAAATGGGTCTGGATGAGAAATATTTGTTACTTACAGCCTCCAGAGCCTTATCTTAATACTAAACAACAAAACAACAAATATGAATCATATGGCTCAGCGTTAAGCACAAGGGAAAAGTTAAGAACATTAATTCAAAGCTATTCAAAATGAATGACAAGAATGAAAATGATTACCAAAAATAAATCAAAAAATACTTAAATAAAAGAAATGAGATAGATTGCTCAGCGTTATGATGCTATGGCTGCGGATTTGATAAAGAATATATGAATAAGAAACATGTTGGTAAATTTCTATGTACCTTTTGGTATTCTATTGATCTGATCTTATTTATACAGGTCATAAGTTGTCCTCTTTTCTTGCACTTGATCTTCTTCTTCTTCTTGATCATCCAAAATTTCTATGGATTTAAATATTTAGTCATTGGTAAAACAAAAGAGATATTGTATGCTCTGAATAAAATTTGACGGCTGCTTCTGAAAGCTTATGTCGTGTATATATATAAAATAAGGAGACCTAGGGTTTGAGGTTTGAAAGATGTGGTTTGTAAATAATGTGCTTATTTAATAAACATAAGCCTATTTCATGTATATAGATTCAATGTATTGGAGTGCTTTACATTTAATTGAATCCAACAAATCTTAACCTTACAATTAATCTAACGGTCCAATATATGATTTTATTGCTTGAGGTTTTGCTTTCTGGGGTAGTCATATAAGAGCAAAATCAAATAAAGCCCTATTTGCTTAGACTTGGGCCCATTTACTTCTCCGGCCCATTATAATGCATCTTCTAGAATTAGGGCTATGTGTCATTTTGTTTATGATTGCGTGCCTCTCTTCATTGCACATGTATCATTTCTATAAATAACACATTGCGAAGACCTATTACATGCTGCTAGAATATTGGGTTATATGTGGCGTTGGCTACTTCATAAAAGTTGCCTCATTTCCGAGGTTTTTAAACCTGACCGAACCGACCGATTCAGATCGGAAACCGCGAACCGGAGGGGAAACCGGTCCAAGTTAAGAAGAAACCTCGGTTTCCGAGTTGACCGGGTCAACTCGGCCAACTCGGCCTCAACCGGCCGAGTTGGACCGAGTCGATCGTTGGATTTTTTTTTTTAAAAAAAAAAAAAAAAAAAAAAGCTGAAGAAGTGAAGGAAGAAACTAAGATGGAAACAAAGACCCCCGACTCCAACGGAACCCTCTGCCTCCGACTTCAACCAAAACCAGACCATCTTCTTCCTCAAAAAGCATGGAAATTGCAAAGCAAGCCGAAGAAGAGACTAATTTTCTTGATTTACCTTCCAAAGCTTGATGGGTTTCTCGTACATGACCTCTCCAGTGCTGGAAAGCTCAAACGCAGAGTCACCGGGAAACTGGATGTGAGAAACTTTGGGTGAAGAGAGAAGAAGAAGAAATCGCCAATGGGGTTTATTTTGGAAGTGTGAGGTGAAATGGTCTTGTGAGGTCATTCCTGTCATTTAGTAAGGGATTTCTTGCTCTGACCATTCTGGGAAAGAAGCATGGGAAAGAAACAAAAGAGTCACATCACGTTTAATTTTCTGATGGTTTGGTGGGTTCAAAATTCAAATGCGGTTGGGGTTGTAACTTGTAAGGCTATTGATAGGTGTGTCATTGGGCTATGTGTTGCATTGGTTGCTTCAATTGCTCTTTCTGCATCCGCGTGGTTTTTATTTATTTTTAATCAAAATATGAATATTTTTATCTATTTTAATTAAATTATATTTTTAATTAATATGGGTCGACTCCGATTTGACTCTAGTCGACCCATTGACTTCCACCGGTTCAATGGCCGGTCCGATTTTGAGAACCTTGCCCATTTCACTTACCTAGCAAACTTTTTACATAAGCAATCAAAATATGGTATAAAAAGTGTGTCATATGTATATAATTCAATTTCAAAAACTACAAATCACTAGATGATCCTCACTTCCTTCCCTTTAATCCTGAGGGATTAAATTTGAGAATCAAAGTGACCAAAAACAAAAAATTTGAGAATCAAATAATTAAGGGAAAACTTATTCCCGTTTTGGTCTCCTTAAGTTTTGAATTAGGTCCTTAAAGTTTTTTTTTTTAATACCTTTAAATAAAGAATAACAATGTTACAAATTTGTTAGCCATTGTTGATGAGGGTCAAATTAGGCACAAACGAATCCACATAGGATATGACAATACAACTGTGACTGAGTCCACGTAGGGACTACTTTCACCACTGAGTCAGGTTAAGTCATATTTTTCGGAGAGCAGCGGCAGGTCAACAGTCGCAAAGGAGGCCATGTGAGAAGAGAAGGTCCCCGACCAACCATCAACGTTGATCGCTACTAAGGCCGTGGAGGAAGAGAATATCGGCATCCTCTACATCTAAAGCTTTATCCCCAATTTTGACGAGCTCACAATCTGCTTGTCAGTCAAAAGACAAAGCTTTATCCGGATCCTATTTGAAGCAATGAGCCGTTGGGAGGATTATCATATCATATCCAATTTTTAATGAATACAAACCTTTTTTTGCTTGGTTTTACACTCATTCTTGACAGAATTTTTAGTTTACATTCCAGTGGATGATATAGTTGTATGTGTGGATCAATTTGCCATTGCGCTGCTGGGAAATTTAGAGGCTACTTTGTTTACAAAGAAACGTCTAATGATGTTCCTTGCTTTTCTTCACCACGGCCTCCTCTGCTATTGATGGCCCTGCGATTGTTCATGCCCCAAAATGCCACCCCACAGTTAAAAAGTCCAGTCATAGCCTATGTGGACTCATTTACGCCTAATCAGCCCACATCATCCATATCTAACAGATTTTTAACACGGTTAGTCTTTATTCAATGGTTTACGCTTAAAGAACTAATGGATATAAATGAGTAAACTTCAAGGACCTAATAAAAAGGAAAAGCCTCAGGACCTGATTCAAAACTCAAAGAAACTATAAGGACCCGCGAATTAGTTTTCCCGATAACTAATTTAAAAAAATTAATAGAATTAGTTAAGTTAGTTATTTGTAATTTACATGTTAATTTATTGAAAATACCCATTCCATCATTTGCGTTGTAAACTACTATCATTCATGAAATGCCTTGTATTATGTGTAAAATATGACTCTTTGGAAAAGGAATTGCAAATATGCAAGGTAAAGTAAATCAAGGTGTCACATTCAGCACGGAAAGAAACTTCTCAACTAGCTCCTACTTCTAGCACTAGAGGGAGTATTTGAATCGATGTTTTTTTTTTTTTTTTTTTTTGGGAACAAAACTCATCGTTTATCTAAATTATCGGTTCATTTTAAAGAAATTTGACCACCAATTTTTTTCAAGTAACACCTCCCCAAGCGAGGAACATTATTATTAATTAAAAATATTAAGCCCCAACAGCATTATTAATTAATAGAAGGTCATGATGTTCAGTAATATAAAACTAATGTTGCAAATAGGGCATGATCATCCATTTTCAATCCCTAATGCAAGCTTTTATGGGTCATTGAAGCATGAGAACGGGGAGAATGATGAAGGTGCAGGAAATTAATAGAAGATAAGGATGAAAATAGTTTCATAGTGTGTTGGATCAAGCAAAAGGCCATAATTGAAGTCCAATAGTTGTTGAGTCATTTTGTGTCAATTTAATTTAATTACCTTAATTATATTTTAGTATTGTTTTCAGCCCATCAAAATATAGATAAGTATGCCATGTGCGTAACATATGCACATAAATTAAGTACGTGGCTTGTTTATATTAATTGAGCTTTGATTTTTATATTTTATTTAATTTTTTAATTTTTGTAAATTAAAGAATAATTAGCCAAATTTAAATATGAAAAATACAAAGAGACCTCAAATAATTGGACAAAAATAAGGAAAAAAAAATTAATTTGTGTTTAGTATGAATTTCAAAAATTGGCTTCATTCCTTGTGAATGAAAATTTTGATTTACATACTATTTTGTCTTTTTTTCTTTTTTTTTGGCAAAATGGGGGATATCTAAAAAATTAAGGGAAAATATTTAAGATGTAATATCCTGAATTTTAGGGCCTAGAGATTTGGGAATTAGCCTGTGACAAGATTTTCATTTAAATTATTACATAAAATGAATTAGTATCATATTATAGGAATATATGGAATTTTCATTAAATCCATGACAAAAGACATTTGTTCTAATCCAATTGGCTAATAAAGGATCATTATTGTGCCCAAAAAGAAGAGGCATAAGAAGATAATGGAGAATTCAAGATCATATACACATGGCAAAATAGGAAGATTATCAACAAAAATATCTTTGCCTTTGAAAATGACATATGCACATGAATTCAAAAGAGATAAAAGAGGTATGAAATATCCAAGACTCATGAAAGTGATGCATGGCTAGAAGAGAATAATGAAGACAAAGCAAATTACATCAAGTTGGAGATAAGAATCATGTAGAAAACTCTAGAAAGACAAGCGTCATGATATGAGATTATTTAGCTTCATGGAGAAAGACACTTATCTACTTATAATTAATATAAGTTGGAAAACATAATTATCTCCCAAAAGGCCCATAATTTCGAATTAAGCAAGGTAAGAGGAAAAAGAAGTGAATTTATCACATGATTAATAAGAAGACATCTAGAACATGGCCACATGTCTTCTTATGAATTAAACATTTATTAGAAGGGACACTTGGACACCTTTGTCTATCAAGGAATTAAGAGAGGGACACATGGAAAGGTAAGGAATTAAAGGAAGGGACACCTAAACTACCAAGTATTAGCATGATGTTTAAAGAAGATTAGATAAGGACACTTATGCACACTTGATTAATTATATGTGACACCTAATCATCTTCTTCATTAAGCAAAGGATTACAATCACAAGAGGCATCTAATTAAAGGATATTTTTGCGTCCTGAGGAGGACACATGGCATGACATGGGAAAGGAGGAAGAGAGAAATGAAGATTTCTCTAGAAAGTGGAAGAAAAACCTAGAGAATTCAAAGAGATAATTATGAGGGTAAAATGGTAAAAATCATAGGTGATATTTTGGGTGCCAAGACTTCTATATAAAGCGAGCTTCACCCCTAATTTGGCAACACGAAGGTACCACACACACACACTAGAAGAAAAGAAGAGAGTAGTGAAGAGATTAAGAAGAAGGAATACAAGGAAGATTGAATTAAGGTAAGGAAGTTATGAATTTTACTCTACTTCCTTCAAATTCATGTAGTTATGCTTGAGGTTTGAGTTAATACCCTTGTATGATATTACTGAAGTCCTAATCATCCTTACAAAGGAGTTCCGAAGAGGTGGTGAAAGAAGAAAGGACTTAGAACAAGTAAGTAATCTCCCTAATATCTTGTGATTTTGAAAAGAGATTTTGGTTAGTAGTTGGAACATGATGATATGATTTTATTTTGGTAATTTTTATAGTTTTAAAATGTTTAAAATGGAATTTTATATGAGGAAAAGTATAGAGCATGATTTTGGGAATATTAGGGTTAAGATATAAAGAAACACAACTTGAGAAGCTGAAAAACCAACAGGGGTATTTTCGTAAATTGGGAGTGATTCACATATATCTGACCATGACAAATATTTTTAGTCAAAAATAGACATATCAAGGGTCGAATAGATTTTTGAAACACCTCAATCAGAATTTTCTACAATTAATTATAAATTTTTGAAGCTAATTCAAATATCTAGAATTTTTGGACCTTGTGCGAAAATTAAGGAAAAGTAACTAGTGAATGGATACTTGTTAATACAGAGAATTAATGAGTTTCAAATAGTGAAAAGACTCTTCATAAAAGTGTATAGTTACATATTTTAAAGAAAAATATTATATTGGCAATGACACCATTTATATTACATTACTTTAGGTCTATTATTTCTATTTAATAGCTAAGAGTTTGTTATCCTACTAATCAGCTACTTGAAGGTAAGTAACTTTAACTCATATACTTTGTATGACTTTGTATGTATGTTTTACCATAATTGTGTATGCATTTGGTGTTATTGTGTTTTCCAATGTGTACCTTGCTGAGCAGCCTGTATTGTGAAGACTGCTTGTTCTAGTTTAGGTATGTCGCGCTATGTGCGACCTACTGAATGCTTATGGTTTGCTGTTTATAGTTTTCTTACATACTCTATATATACTCTGGATATGAGATTAATAGTTACTCTGGGATCCTTCGTGATTCCAATCCATTCTAAGAACACAGGTGGATCTTTGAAAGCTGATCAAGGGTCAAGAGGTAAGAATGTGAACCAGGATTGAAGAGTTGGTAGAAGATGTTGTTGATGACTTTTGGTTAATTATTATTCTCATGATAATTGTATAATATTTTAATTGTGTTGGTATCATATTTGGATGACCGTATATTAACCCTTTGGGGAACTTATTCTTTTTATATACTTATTCACCGTATTATATTGTCTAAATTGTTACATGCTCTCGCGCAATCACTCTGATACTTGTCTGTTTATAAATATAACTGGTAAAAAAAGAAAAGATCACACTATGCGCCACCTAGAAAGGCGAGGCCAGTAGGGGTGTAATATAGAAGCCCAAATTTAGACTTGAGAAAAATCAAGGAATTAGTCCCTAATAATAAATATGAACTTTGATGGCCTTATATTATTAACATGATTAAAAAATCCACAAAAAGTATTTCACCAAAAAAAAAAAAAAAAAAAAAGAAAGAAAAAAGAGCCATTGAACTTTTTACTGTTTCTGACAGAATCATTTCCCTTGTTAATTGGATCATCGCAAACATGTTTCCAATTTTTTTCTTAAATTTAAAAATGTAAACGGAGACTTTCTTAGAAGGGAAAATTCATATGGGGTCCTTTTAACAGAAAAAATCTCACAAAAGGTCTCAAGATTCTAAAAATCGCAAAAAAGGCCCCAGGGCCTTTTCTGGTATAAATTTATTAAACGTTAAGAACTAAATCAGCCTCATTAACAACTAAATCAATACCCGTTAACAACTAAATTAGTCACACTAACAACAATATTTTAACAACTAAATGAGTCACATTAAAAATAATATCAACCCTGTTAACAACTAGATCGCCCCGTTAACAACTAAATTTTAATAGAAAATCTCAAAAAAGGTCCTGGGACCTTTTTTAGGATCTTCAGAATCTTAGAGCCTTTTTAAAATTTTTTTTATTAAAAAGGCCTCCATATGGATTTTTCCTTCTTAAAATAAGCCTAATGTCACCTCGTAGGAAGCCACCTCAACGCCAGCACTTCACTAGCGCTACCACATGCCAGTTTCATTATGGGTGTCCCCGCTGCCTGCCACCACTGCATCATCGACCGCCAACTGCCAACATGTGGCCCCAATCACATCACCACGTGTTTCCTCCTCACCTTGCCATGTGTTACCACACCATGATCTTGAAAATGTCCTTTCTCTCCGTAGGTTTGAGCCTTTGCTTGTTGAACTGCAATGCACTTACTCGTTTATCACAAAATTATATATACAATATTTTCATACATAATCAATTATTTATATTTATATATATATATATATATTCCAACATATGTGTGTATTGTATTATATACTTTTTTTATATATTAAAAAATTAAATTTATTATATCATAATTTCAACAATAATTATGAGAAAATCAATTTTTATATATTTATATGGCGGTTAATATCAAAATTTTTATAGCTTTAAAGATAGTATTTTAAATATAATTTAATAAAAATATAATAAACTTTTAATTTTTGCTGCGGTACTCAATTAGAGAGAATGCCCCATTTTTTGCCATTTCAACTAGGATGTAACTTAGGTCTTCATCTTCGAACTTGTGTGCTTTCACTTACAATTGAAACAGAATCTGCTATGCAATGCCTTCATCCTGCACTTGGGTTTATATGTTCAATACATGATGTTGGATTCTTTTCCCTATTCACTAACTCATCTACTTCATTAAAAATAATATTTTGAACCGAAAATAAAAGTGAGAGGTAGTGTTTAGTCTGCAAAGCACTATCTCTTGCCCTTCCTCCCCCATCATGTAATTACACATACAAATACATGTTTCTACGTGTAGCATTTCCTTTTCCTTTCCTTTGGGCCTGCTTTGTTGTGTATGCTCTGTCTGGTGTATCTTGGTTATGTACAAAATGGTACACCTTTGAAGTTCCTCCAGCAACATTAACTTTGTGAGTCTCCCTTCTATCCATCTTCATGCTCACTTCGCTTTCCATTTTCTTCAGCCGCCTTAGCTTTCAATAATTCAATTATGCCCAACAACTCTGTAATGACCTGTCACACAATCATGCCACCAGAGGAACTAAAAACTAAGCAATCAATTTACAAATTATTATATTTAAATAATCATACCGATCAAAAATAAGAAAAGTAAAAATTATGCATGATTCACCTGAATGTTCTGAAGAAAATCAGAAATGTCAGTAGGGCACCAAGGGCATTTGATCACATTCTTTGAAGAGGTACGCTGAGATCTTCCACCTCTGCTTATTTCTCTCACCGAAGCTTAATTGCAAAGGCACCCTCCAAACTTAACTTACAAACATTATCTGTGCAGGGTGTCTTCACAGGGGTAGCCATAACCTCTTTATCGATAAGGCAGCCAAATTCTGCAAATGGAAAACATAACAAGTAAAAATAGACTTTAATTGGACGGGAATAGGGACAAACTTTTTTTTTTTGGGTCAAAAGAATAGGGACAAACTAAAAGCAAAGCATAATGATCATACCCTAGCGCAATCTTTCACTGAATGAAAGATTATAGGCTTTCCTTATTTCCCTCCTAGATCTTTTTACCTCTTAGGGGTCCACACCATGCTTTTGACTAGGAGGTGGTGGTATTTTCCACTTCCAACAAGATTCTTTAACCAATCCATTATACATTTCCCAAAACTCTAATTCTAAAAACAGTGACGTTTAGTGGCAATTTGGAAAGAAAGGAAGTAGTTTTATGTTGACAACAATATGAATAGGATATTTGAAGATAATTTTAAAATATCACTCACATAGAAATCCCATGATGGACTCCCCTTTCTTTCTACCAAGTTTGTAGCCCTTTTCAACTCAGGAATTACCGGCATATGTCGGGGGCGTTGTCCATGTTCATCACTATGTCACGTGCAGAATAATTTACTAGAAGGAATTTCAAATAGGATCAACACATATTAAGTGAGCTACCTAATGCATACCTTGTCCATGGGGCAGCTGGTTCATCGCCATATCTACCAAATAAATACCGGTAAACTTTCAAGCCCTAATCAAGCATAAGCCTTTAGAAAAGTTGCATGAAATCAAGACCCAGAACATGGAAACAAGACCAAAAAAAAAAGAATTATCACATCTACCTGCATTTCGTGTTTTCGCCAACACTTTCAATTTGGCAAATGCCATCATAACGTAATCCTTTCTCGGGGGCCATGAGGGTCGCTTCTTCTTGTGAGATCTGCTCATTTAGATTAAAGAGGTTACGCATAAAGCTTTGTAAGTATGGACTAAGGCTCGATAAATCAATTAGATATCCCCAAAAAGTCTTAATAAAAAAATAAAATAGCCCGAAATTGAAGCTATTTAAATCCCTGATCACAAATTTACGCAAAAAACACAGAATTTACAATCGAAAACACCATGAAAAGAAACGCTACACGAAATATAATTTTTTAGTGGAAGAGAGATTCAGAGGGATTGCGCAAAAGGAAAAAGTTTTAGAACATAAATTCAAAGGGATTCAAAATGAAGGATAAGAATGAAAATGATGGACAAAAATAAAATCAATAAATACTTAAATAAAAGAAATGACCTCGATTGCTTGTACAATACTAATACAGATACTTACAACGTAACAAAACAAAGAGCAAAGTTGATTAAATTTGACATGGTAGGGGCTATGATTGGAAAGCAAACATAATATAATAAATTAAAGTTTTAATGCATATAATTTTAGGACAAAATATGCATTCAAAACACCTTTATAATACTAAAAAACTAAAAAAATTTGGGGAGAAGACTAGCAGACTAACCCTCCTCCCTCAACCATTCAACTGAACCAACAAAAGAAATTTTCTAAAATGGGGAGTCTGAGTGACTGACATCATGTATAATTTCAAATATATTTTTATTATGCAACTGAATCAAAACTTTATAAATCAATAAAATTTCAAAGAAAATAAGGAAAGATCTCATGCACATTGATGGACTAGACCGTACACCTATTTTTTAGTCAAACTATTTGATTTAGCTTAGCTTTAATTAGTTTTCTCAGTTACACACAATTTTAATGTATGGAAAAACTACAAAAATCATGACTATACACAAGATCAACTCAGGCAACTTCTTTGTAATTTTATGCTTTGATTAATGTGATGCTATCCAACGTATAAATGATAAAGCTGGAAATATGTGTTACTTATTACAACTTTCAAATGGTAAATCATAAACCTAAAACCCCAATAAAATCTAAACAATAATGTCACGGGAGGATGGGGATTTAAATCTTAGTTGATTTCATTGATCTATGTCTAAACCATAACAATTAAGCATATGAAAGAAACAATGATGTGATGGGTGGATGGGGATTTCAAAGATCATATGAATGAGACGTGATATATGGTGAATTTCTAAATACCTTTTGGTATTCCGTTGATCTGATATACACAAATCATAAACCGTTCTCTTTTCTTGCACTTGATCATCTTCTTCTTATTGATCTACCAAAATTTCTATGGATCTAAATCTTTAGTCTCCGGTAAAACTAAAAAGAAATCTTATGGCCTAAATAAATTTGACGGCTACTTCCGAGAGCTTATGTGATGTGTGCATATATATAACGAGGAGACCTAGGGTTTGAAAGATGTGGTTATAAAATATTGTAGTTATTTAATCCGCATAAGTATATGCCATGTATATAGATTCGATGTATTGGAGCCTTTGCATTTATTAAATCCAACAAATCTTAGCCTTACATTTAATCAAATGGTCTGTTGATTTTATTGCTTGTTATTTTGCTTTTTGTTTTTTTATAATAAAATTTTAGGAAAGGGGTTGGGCTCACACTACTACATAAAGTAAATACTACTACCCTAAAAAATGTCCATTTTAAAAAAAAAAAGGAAGTAAAAAGTGAAGGTGGTGCCATTGTTGTAATTATTTACTTGAGTTTAAGACTTTAGACGTCCTAAATATTAATTTAGGATGCCTAACAATTTTTTTGACGTCCTAAATTTAGGACGCCTAGAATCAATATTTTTGGCGCAATTTGGGATATTTAAGAAATTTTTTGACGCCAGAATTTTTTTTGGTGTCTTGAAATAGGTTCAGGATGTCAAAAAATTCTTTTTTGCGTCCTAAAATATATTTAGGACGCCAAAAATCAGATTTTGGATGTCCTGAGATAGGTTCAGGATGTGTAAATGAGCATTTTTGGCGCCCTAAAAAGCATTTCAGACGCCAAACCTTTTTTTTTTATATATTGAAATATCGTTCGACTCCCCAATCATCATCGGCCTTCACTTTCTCTTTCAATTCATTTCTCCTCTCATCTCTCGTTATATTCATTTTGACCGATGGAGTCTCATCTCGGCCTTCGCCTCTCATCTCCGACGACGCCGTCGACTTCATTATCTCCGATCCTCGCTCGATTCCATCGCAGACCGTCGTTGCTCGCTCGCCGGATTGGAAGGATCCGAGCCACAAGGATCCTTAACCCTCACGTTTTTAGATTCTCTCAGATCCCCTTCTTCGATCTAAAACCAGATCTTCTATTCTCGTTTCTTCATAGGTGCCTAAAAAGCCGGCGCACGGATGGACGCGATGGGGAGTTTAACAGTCGATCACTACCACCGTACGTCCTCCTCGACGGTGGCGCATCTTCTCGCTTTTCCAAGTGGGAACAACTGAGGGGAAACAGTCGGCGATAGTGGAAGAGTCTAGAACAAACGCAAATGAAGAGCAGGGGAAGGCCGGTGGGCTTTGGAAAGAAGCAACTAGATGCTTTTGGTAAGTGTTATACATTATATGAGCGTTTGTTTCTTGCATCATTCTTTTACATTCTTTTTGTGAATCAGATTGAGAATTTTACCTTTCGACTTCTCGACCGTGAGATGTAATTTGAACCTTTTTATTTTGCTTCTAGAGTTGCCCGTATTCACCGTTTTATTTTTAGCATATTTTAACGTGAGATTAACTCGAGTACATTCTCTGTTAATATGAACCCACTAGTCTTTTTGAAAATTAGTTGACTTAGGAGTGAAGCTATGTCAATCTTTCTTATAATTCTTGCTGGAATAGTTCCTCATGTTTTTTTATTCTGCTTAAAATGTTCATGGTTCTTCTGTGGTATTGAGCCCCCACGTAGATAGAAAATTATTATCTATGTTTTCCATTATTGGGTCTGGTAGAAAGCGTTGAAAAAGCATTTTAAATACAGTGAAGCAGGTTTATCACAGTTGTGGTTTTTATCGGACTCCTTTGAGTATTTTATTCCAGTGTTTGTTTTAGTATAAGTTTGGGTTCCTTTCAGCATCTATGTCACATTTGCGGTGATTGATTGTCTGTATTTCAAGGTTAATTATATTGTAATGCTGCTGCTTGCTCCAGCTACTCAAATGTCATAACATATTTTTATATGCATATTTTTGTTGATGAGAGGAAGCTTCTTGGTTTTAGAACAGGATGGAATAGGATATAAAAGTTTTGTTGTTGCTGGTTAGTGACATGTAGTCAGATTCTGGGAAGAGATGGGCTGTAGGAGCATATGATGCTACTACTTTATTGTGCTTCTAAATGTCTTACTCTGGAGTGGGATTTTGTTTCTTTTTTTGTATTTGTTGTCCAGAATTAATGGTGCCCTGGTTTATTATTGGTTCACGGCATTATGGTTTTCTCAAACCTAATATCTATTGCTGATAGCATATATGAAAGGAATTTTGATTACTAATTTTAAGTTGTGTTCTAATGAATGCAGATATTAATGGCAACAATTTAGTACTGCTTGCCAAAAGTTCACTTATCAAATTTGCTCATCGATTCCCCGACAAGTAGTCGATTCATCCTAACTCGATTGTGCATGTAAGTGGTTGCTTTAAGTGGTTTTTACTGACAGATACATCATAATCTCTTCCCCAATTTTCCTTTTGGATGTTTATTTCTTGCTAGTCATAATGTTGTTGAGCTTTTCTGCTTAAGCTAAATAAATTCTTTGTATGGAGCAGGGTTATATTTGTAACTTAATTGAGACAGGTTGCTTTGTTCGTTTCCTTGGTCGATTGACCGGTTTCTCTCCAATAAGAAAGGTGTTTGATATTTATATTTCTTTATCCTCCCCCTTCCCCTTTTCCTCATCCTAGCTTTGTTAATCGCTAATATGACTAACCTGAATATATTTTTATTTTGTTTAGGCAACTGATGACAAGAAAATCAACCTTTTGGAAGCCTATTACAAAGGGCAATCTGTTCGATGCAATGTTTTAGATGTTAGTATATTAGTTGCAGCTGGTGATGTTAAAATTTTTTTTTTTTTTAAAAAGATACAATTTAATATAAGACTTTATATGTCTTTTTTTCGATAAGTAGCGAGACTGGTAGAATAACACTTTCTCTAAAGCAGACATTATGTTCATCAACAGATGCATCATTTATTCAAGACTACTTTCTTATGAAGGAAAAGGTACGAACAATTATCAGATAGCTCTTTAATATAGCTGATGTCAAGCTTTATATCCATGTTTTTACTCTTATAACAAAGTATATATTAGCCCTATATCAGTAGCGAATACACAGGGCATAACCTCTATCTTCATAGATTCTATGTTTTGAATAGCGG
The DNA here is from genome assembly GCA_019022655.1 of Acacia acuminata. Lineage (NCBI taxonomy): Eukaryota > Viridiplantae > Streptophyta > Magnoliopsida > Fabales > Fabaceae > Acacia > Acacia acuminata. The sequence goes on from JAFJYI010000329.1 coordinate 496,796, forward strand.
GTAGCGGTCGGTAGCGGCCGACCCCAAAAACGGTATAGCGGTATACCGGGTAGCGGTAAAGCCGCTATCGTGAAGTTCAATTGATGACAGAACAGGTTGAGTAACAAGTAGAATAATTAGTGTCATTATGTAGTTGACCAGTCCCATTGATGACAGGAGAGGAGCACATTAAAAGGAAACATAATCGTGTAGAACTTTAATTGATTAAGGAGGTCCGACGGTCTAACTTGAGAACATATGCCTCATGGGCCTGCTTTCCTAAGCATAAAGATATGTAGATATAGGTTTGATTGTAAACTTAGAACTGAAAATATCATTCAGAAAATTATTCAGAAAATATAGGTTTGATTGTAGAACTGAAAATATTTTGATTCACAAAATATCATTCGAAATCAGAATATCATGCCGAAGGGAAGATAGGAACTCGATGAGAAAAGAAAAATTTCAAACACAAAAGATAACAATAAAAAAAGTAGAAGATAAATTCCACATTGCAACAAAATAATACCCATAGATCACCTCAACCTTAACCGAGATATTTCACGATGAAACAGAGAAGTCGGAAGAACTAGCGGCAAACACACGTAAGAGGAGGAGAAAGAGAATATACCTCGACTTAGTGAGCTAGAGATGACGCGACGGCGAACGAGGGGAAGAGGGAAGACAGACGCACACAGGGAAGAGGCAGAGGGACGCGAACAAGAAAAAAAAAAGATCGAAAGAGAAGAGGAAGCAAGAGGGAAATCGAGCAAGAAAAAAAAGAGGGAAAATGTGTCGGTTTCCCTCTTTTTTTTTTCAGACAGGGGACAGGGTAAAATGACTTACATACCCTTCATTAAGTTGGCCATTTTCCCATTTTAGCCCTGATTGGTGTCAAATTTCCAAACCCATGCCATCTGAACAAACCGAGGGAAATCACATAGTTGCGGCCACGATAGCGTCGGATAACCCACGCCCGCGACTTCCGCCATCGCCCGCCACCGTCCGCCACCGGAAACTGTAGCGTTGCGGAGCGGAAGTTACGTTTAGGTGCCGCAACCCGCATCAGGACCGGTATCGCGCGCTATAGCGCCGCGATTTCAATCCTAGCATAGATTGAAGCTTATCTCGTGCGTATGTATCCCGTCTCTTTTGTTGGCATTTAATTTTTCCTGTGACAATTGATGCTCTAATATTACTTCAGTGGAAAGTTGTTAAATATAGTGTTTTTTGGTTCTATACATATTTCTCATGTAGGACTGATCTTCTACCATGATTTCCCCCCTCCAATCTGCTTCTCAGGAATTATAATGACTTTTCCTCTTCCCTTTTTAGTTGATATTGCTTAGAAAAATTTCTTTGCTTTTCTTAATCCAGATTGACAAGTTGCAGTACTTGGGCGCTGGTGGATCTGATTTAAAGTGGGGTGAAGGATTTAGCATTGGGACAATTGTTGATGGGAAAGTTGACGATGTTAAGGAAGTGGGAGTTGTTGTAAATTTTGAAAAGTATAATGATGTTTTTGGATTTATTACGAACTATCAGTGTGAGTTCTCTCTCTTTATTCTGTTACTAGGTATCCTGGATTCTTGAACAAAACGCAAGTGCTAATTTGTGCATTCTTCTAATGTAGGTGTATGGCCTCATCGTTGGTACGAACTGGATTTGTACGAGGTTCTATGACCCGGGGAAATGGTCGTTGTTATCAGTACAGATTTATTAATAATTCTTTAGAAGTATGCTGCATGGTTTAAAGTGAACTGTCAATAAGTGCTTCTTTTTTGCCAATGCTTTATTTGATCATATTTCTATCTAAAGTTTGGCAGCAGTCTGAATCCATTTGCTTTTAATTATGGCATGTCTTGATAGTTTATTTCTTTAACATGAATGCAATATGGACAGGCACCAAATACTAGCAAATTTGTTGTGTACTAATGAGAGAAAACCTTTCCTCATCTTGATAGTTTATTTCCTTTACAAATTTTAGTTTCCTTGAGGAACCTTTCCTCATCTTTGTTCTTCTTCATCGTCGTCATCGTTATTGGCCATATGAGAGACACAAGAAAACAAAAGTATTTTTTTTTTTTTTTTTGAAAAAATTAGGCACTTATGGTGTCCTTAATTTAAATTCAAGAAGTCATAAGTGGGACTTACGACGCTCTTAATTTAAATTCGGGAAGTCATAAGTGGGACTTACGGCGTCCCGATTCAAATCGGACTTACGGCGCCCTAAATTTAAATTCAGGACGCCGTAAGTCCCTCTTATGACTCCCTAAAATTTAATGGGGATGTCATAATTTTAACTTCCCCCAGATAAATGTCCCTTGAAAAAGGGATGTTAATTGGGCCAAATTTAGGACGTTAAAGCCCTTTTTTGTAGTAGTCTCACCCATGAACTAAGGACAAGGCAAAGTTTCCCTTCCTCCTAAGTGATATCAATGTTGAGTAGAGCAAGCCGTCTATTACCCTCAGGCATTTATCTAGGCACCCAGGAGCTAGGATGTCTCCTCTAACGCCTTGACCAACTTTAGAATCCAAGCACATTCCTTTAATGAGAGTTTCCAACCCTTTTATCAGTTGAACCTACGAGGAGTTATTGCTTGTTACTCGTATTTTGCTTTCTTGTGTATCCATGTTAGAACAAAATCCAATAAAGCCTTGTTTGTTATGACTTGGGCCCATTTAATTATCCCGTCCATTATAATGTATCTTTAAGAACCAGGGCTACGCTATATCAAAAAAAAAAAAAAAAAGAACCAGGGCTACGTGTCATTTTGTTAACCATTGTGTGACTCTCTTCATTTCACATGTATCACTACTACATACTTATTATTTATAGCAAACAAATATATATATATATATATATATATATATACCGTTCATATCGTTTAAAGGTCGTCTCTATACTTCTTCAATTCGTATATTGTCTGAATGTTGGGTTGATTTATGTGTTAGCTTGTTCATAAAAACTACATCATTTCACCACAAAAGTTTTGCATATATAAGCTTAAATTTGGTATAAAAGGATTTCACATGTATATAATTCAACTTTGAAAACTATAAATCACTATATTATCCTCACTTCCTTCTCTTTAATCCCTGAGAGACTAAATATGAGAATCAAATAATGAATTCAAAAAAATTAACAAAATTAGTTAAGTTAGTTATGTATAATATATGTTAATTTATTTACAATACACTTTTCACCATTTGCATTCACTACAAAAAATGCTTGTCTTAGTAGCAGTCAGTTAGTAGCGATTACAAAAAACCATGGCAAATATGTGACTTTGTCATGGTTAACCATTACAAACTTGTGTCGGTTTGACTAAGCGTAAAGGAGTGTGAAGTTGTAGCGATATTTTGTAGTAGTTTTGGGGGAAACAACCGTGAGAAAAAAGGCGCCAAGCTGGTGGCAATGTGCCGTCAACTTTGTAGCAATCAATTTGTCACAGTTTTCAGAAAATAATCACCACAAAGTTGGCAACAAAGTGGTAGGAAGTTTGCGCGGTGAGTTTTTAGTGCTTTATATAAATAGATCGATACAAATTCGAAGCATCATGGGCTTGAGGATTTAGGACTTCCCATTTGTAGTGCTCGGTGTACGGCTGCACAACAACCGCTGCAAACTGTTGTGGATGACGAGGAACATCATCATTGATTGTTTTCAAAACTTTGAAGAAGTTAGTCTGACAACCACTACAAAGTTACGCACTTCCGCATTAATTGGTAAGGTATTGGTCATGGTTATGGCCTTGACCACAACAAATCTTGCGTCTATATAAGGTGTCACACCCTCTATTTACCACTTTTGGAAAAATATGATGGCACGGGTTTCTTAGTGTTCTTATCTCAGCTCCTGCGTCTCATCCAGCTTTCCTTTGAGAAATCCTTAGTCATCGAGGTTAGTATTAGCTTTTTAATAATATTTTTTTAATATTGTTTTTCATTGTAGTTTAATGTATTTTATTTTTAACATAGTTTTTTTAATCATATGTTAATATATTTTGTTTTTAATATAGTTATATACAATGGTGGGGGATGAAAATGTTTCTCGACAAGTTGGGAAAGAAAGGGAAAATCCCATTCGGGGCCCATATTGCCAAAAAAATGCGAAAAAAGGCTCAAAGACTCGAAAATTCGAAAAAAGGCCCAAGATTCTCGAAATTCGAAAAGGCCCAAGGTGAGTTGTTAATGGGGCGATCAAGTTGTTAGTGGGGGCTGATTTAGTTGTTAGATGTCTGATTTAGTTGTTAAAAATAAAAAATTTTAACAACTAAATCACCTAATCTAACAACTAAATCACCCCGCTAACAACTTGATCGCCCCATTAACAACTTCGTAAATTCTAAAGGGCCTTTTCCCGTATTGTCGAATCCTTGGGCCTTTTTTCGAATTTTTAGATTGTTTGGGCCTTTTCTCGAATTTTTGGCTAATAGGGGCCCCGAAACGGATTTTCGGAAAGAAATAGCTCATGATGATGACCCTCCCTTCCTAGGCTTGGAATCACTTTCCCGCCTATCCTTTGATAGGTAGGAGAGCTTTCTCTCCTAGACCGTCCGAGATCGATTTGGACGGTCCGGATCTCATTTTTTTTACTTTATATATTTTTTTTAAAAAAATTATTTTAATGGGTAGAAAATCTAAAATAAAAATAATTTCTCAACTAACATTTTTTAAAAAAATGATTTTTTTTATTTAAAAAGAAGCAATTAAAAAAATCAAATGCGGGACCGTCCGATCCGATCGGGACGGCCCGATCGATGGGTAGATGGTGCCTATCCCAAGGATAGGCACCAAAAGTGGTTCCCCCTTCCTATTCGAAAACTGGTAATGGGACAAGAGATGGTGGTGATGATGAGATGGACATCAACGAGATCGGGATGTACGGCTAGGTAGAGCTCTTCAATGACAAGGAGAGAAACGGAGGAAGGTAACCCGCGTCCTTTGTTCCTCGAGAGAGGGTTCGAGGTTGATATTCAAGGTAAGAAGAGTTAAATATAGTTTTTGAGTTTAATTATATATAGTTTGTATATATAAGTTAATATTTTAATTGTTATTTAAGTTAGATTTTAATTAAAGTTAATCCAGATTAGATGTGTGTCGTAGTTAATTGTTTTACAAGTAAGATTTTAATTTCTGTTTATTTTTATAAGTATAAATTTCTATTTTTTTATTTATAATTAATTAATGAGGAATTACTAATTCAATATATTATCAGTTTCCTAAATTACATAAAAAAATAAATTAAATTCCAGTAAATTATATTTTATTGTCATTCATTTATTTAAGTTATTTAATTAATTATATTAATTGTTAATTTTTCATTATATAGGGCCCGATGGAAGAATCCACAAGAGAAGGCCGTGATTGTGCTCGATGGAAGAATCCATAAGAGAAGGGTGACTGTGATTGATGTGACTAAACTCGAGGAAGGGTTCCGCGTCATGGGGCCTTGCAACGAGAGGACGCTACAACCTACAAAGAAAGGGGGCCATTTGTTCAAACACTTTCTCCTGAAATTGGGAAGCAACTTCATACGCTTCCCAATTCTTTTTTAGAGATGACAGAAGATGCCATCAAACAATAAGGTTAGAGCATGGGAGAATCATTTGAAGGTAAATTTTTATTTAATTATGGTTTATTAATTTTTTGTAATTCTAAAGTACATATTTTGTATATGTCATTAATTAATTGTTTGTTTATGTTGCGAGAAAAAGTTTGTTGTTAGAGACCACTCGCATAAGAGCTACTCTCGTCGAAGATGGGCAACAAGTGGAAGATGCTAAGAAATAGGCTTTTTAATTCCCACAAGAAAGGGACCCGGCTTACATCCTTTGCACACTTACATCGGCCGCCGTCCGCTACATGAAATGGCGTCGTTTTGACTCAAAACACACACTTGATCCTTATATATATACATACATACATACATACATACATACATACATACATATATATATATATATATATGTGTGTGTGTGTGTGTGTGTGTATGTATATATTAGAGTCCTACCGGTACTAAAAAGATAATTTAGGATACTGAATCGTACTGAAAAATCTTCATTATCTTGAAAAATTACTTTAGGATCTTGAAAAAATATTTCAAAATGTTGACTACTACTAAAAGGATAATTCAAGATCCCGACTAATATCGAAGAAACAATTCATGATCCTAAAAAATTATTTTAGAATCTTGAAAAATATTGATAGGTACTAAAATGGTACTTCAGATCTTGAATGGTGCTGAAAAAATAATTTATTATCTTAAAAAAATTATTTTAGGATCTTGAAAAAATATCATAAAGTATATTTTTAATAACAGTCAATACCTTGGATCTGTTAAGAATATTTGGTTGGATTAAACAAGATAAGTTCTTAGATTTTACCTTCCTTCATGCCAGCATTGACGGTAAGATTGTTTGTCCATGTCCAAAATGCAATTTCAGGAAATAGCATACAAAAGAGGACTGATAAAGATTTGTCGGGCTCTATCAAAATAACCCGGATTTAAATATTTATAGTATAGGAAACCTGGATCGTTTCTCTCAAGGAATTCATAGCGGGTCTAAAATCAACAATAAACACAATAAAATAGTAACCATAATGGGGGAGTTTTCAATTTAATTAAAACGAAGCCAAACTAGAACAAAATATAAAAAAGTGAGATTAATCATATTAAAAACGATTAACCCAGAATTAGGATTCCATAACCTTCATCAGACTAAAACATAATAACCTAACTCGTGATTGATTATGGACAAACCAAAATCTCTGCGTTTGTCCAGAAACTCCCTCGACTAGACGATCACCTAGCATCGATCGAACAGGTGGCGAGCTCATTGTGCGATCGCACAACACTCTCTATAACCCGGTCCGACCTATGTCCTTGGGATATCAATCTGGGTATTAAATATAATACCCAATCTGTAATTATAATCGAATCCGATTAAAATAAATAGAAACAAATTACGTTACGTTACCGATTGAAGTGCAGGTCCTCTGGATTCGCGGAATCCTCAATCCATAGGCCAACTACCGAAGCTTAACCAAGCATGGCTAGGCAAAATGCAGAAGAAAAGATGAGTGCAAAAATCATGGCAATCACCTCAATATCATCTCAAATTATAAAGCATGGCAATCTCAATTAGTGATGCTAACCAAACAAGATGGTCTCTCAAAGATGCCCTTAATTAATCTCTCAAGTGTATAGGGTTAATAAGTGTATCACTCAAATTCTACTCAAGAAAATATTCATACCATAGGTTTGCTCAATTTGTACTTCTCCACTACTTATAACACATGCATGCAAAAATCAAGAGAACTTGTTATTGAAGGTTGTAATGGAGTTAATAAGTATGGATATGATAGGCTAAGCACCCAACAAATTCAAAGAACATTACTTAATAATAGCAAACCACCTCAATATCATTTTCTTTTTATTTCTTCTTCGTTCTATGCTTCGTCTTTCCTTCCTTCTTTCTTTCTTTCTTTCTTTCTTTTTTTTTTTTACTCTTTCTTTCTTTTTTTTTTTGTACTTTTTTTTTTCGAATCACAATGACCAACATCAATGCCAAATGATGAATGACACAAAATCAAAATCAAAATCAAATACCCCCCCCCCAAACACTTAAAATGTTGCTTACCTAGGCAACCCCCACACTTAAACACAAAACTAAGGTGAAACCAAGGTATGGAATATAAGGGTTTTACACTTGGTTTGTAATGTGGCTGTGAAAAGAATGAGTCAAAAAGGCACAAAGGGGCTAACAAAGGATAGATAATGGAAGGGAAAAGCTATGTGGCCAAAAGGGGAAAAAGAAAGAAAGAAAACAAGTCTCTATCATATTAATGCATGCAAGTGAAAATTTTAGTTTCAAAAAGAAAGGGAGCAAGTTCTAGAGAACAAAAATTTTGAGCAGATATGCACACATGAAAGAAAGAATGGTAAAAGATGAAGTTCATTCATGCAGGTCCAAAATCTCACAAAGGTCAATACCAAATCATGCAGCCAGCATCCGAAAATCAACTACCAAGATATATAATCCAAGAATCAGGGAATCTAGCCCAAACAAAATGATCCATCAAAACCAAAATGTCCAAGTTCACAAGATGTATAGCAATCATAAAGGAGAGGATATTATTCATGAAAACTATTTTTATTTTGAAAAAGAAAAGTGTGAAAATGAAATTTTCTTTCTTTTCTTAAACACAAGGAATAAAAACCAAAATATTTTTCTATTTCTCATTTTCAAAACAAAAAATAAAAACCAAAAGTAAGAACAAATTCCCTCCCCCACACTTAAAGCATGCACCATCCTTAATGCAATAGATAGATCTAACAAATAATAGTAGTTAGGGCAAGTAAAAGAGTAAGGAGGGAGTACCACCGGACTAAGATGAAGTAGTGGAATTGGCTTCTTTCCCTTGTCTGGTTGTAAATCACATGACAGCACCAGTAATGTCCTCTTTTTATATTTAGCAAACATCTTTTAAGATCCACAAATAATGTTTCAGCTCAAGTATAGAAAGTGTTTAGACGGGAGTAATCAATCCATGTGCCTGCATAAAATCACAGCACCCAGCAGTATCTTGTCCTATAGAAATAAGATCAATAAAACTCAACTTATCACGAATCAAGGAAAATCTAAAAAGAAATTGATTAAAAGAAAATGTTGGAACTTCTAGATATTTTGAGCAACCCACAAAATCAATATGACTCTCCTCTAAGAGTCTCTAAAAAATAATGCAAGTGATCACTCAAAATGGTTTCATCATAGTTGCTCAAATTATCACACAAGACAAATTCCACATGTGAAACATCATGAATTTTTTTGGAATTTCCCTCTAAATGCATATTCAAATCAAGGTTTCCCCCGCACTTATCTTTAACAGTATCCCTACTAACAACTATCATGTCAAGATCATGAATAGTATCAAGAAAATCCTTCAAAGTATCGTTATGATTAGTATTAAGCAAGGAATCTTTAAAATCAATAGTCCATGGAGGGGGGGACATCAGAATGAGCATTAGAATAAGAATCAAAATCAACACCAGATTCAAAGTTACCATCTAATGTATCAATAAACTCAATCCATGTAAACTCAGTGCAAATAGGGCACAATTTTTCATTAGCACAACCACAATTAAATGAGTCACTCACAGATGCAAAATCTTGAAAATCAACATAACACGCAGCAATAACATCAACATCCTCAACCACATCATCAATCACATTAATGGAGAAAACTGAATACTCTTCCTTAGGATATTTCATGGCATCAAAGATATTAAAATTCACAAGAAGATCACCAAACTCCATAGAAAGAGTACCATAATGCACATCTATCTTAGTCATAGCAGTTTTCATGAATAGTCTCCCTAAAATGATTGAGGACCTACTGCTGGGAGATTCACCCTCCATTTTTACAATGTAAAAGTCAGCAAGGAATATCTATTCATTTACTTTGACTAATACATCTTCAACAAAACTAGCAGGATGAGCACTACAGCTCCTATTAGATTACTGGATAACAACACTAGCAGAACGCAGAGGACCAAGACCAAGACATTTATAGACAGATACAGGCATGACATTAATTGAAGCACCTAGATCTAACATGCAATCATTAAATCGATAATTACCAATAGTGCAAGGAATAGAAAACATGCCTGGATCTTTGCACTTGCAAGGCATTGGCCGGAGGAGTGCTGAAACATTTTGGGTCATGGTAACATGTTTATTTCCCTTCAGTCGCCTCTTGTTAGTACACAACTCTTTTAGAAACTTGTCATATTTGGGAATCTTCTTGATTGCATCTAAGAGAGGGATGTTGATCTCAACTTTCCTAAAAGTCTTAAGAATGTCCTTCTCTTGTGCTTTTTCTACCAACTTCTTTGATTGAAGGAAGAAGAATAGGAATGTCAAGTTCCTCTTCACATTGCTGCAATGTCTTCTTATTTTTAGAGCCAATCTTCACATTTTCTGACTCTTTTTCTGATGTGGATTCAGTCAAATCTGCAGCTTGTATAGGCTCCTCCAATTGCTTGCCAGACGTAGGGAAATAGCACTAACATTTGCCTTAGGATTAGGAACTGTCTGTGAAGGTAGAGTGTTCGATCCTTGAGGTTGAAGCTGATTCAGTGATATTGCCAACTGCCCAATCTGTGTTTGCAAACTCTGAATGGAAGTTTCAGTTATCTGTTGGAATTGCATAGTATTAGTGGCAAACTGCTTCATTATTTCTTCCAATGAGGAACCAGTAATACTGGTCTATTGTGCTTGCTGTGGAGGAGATGCACAAATAGTTGCGTAGGAGAAGGCCGTAAATAGCTAATAGAGGGGGCGATTGTTGGAAATTCTATTTGTTCTTTGAAAACCTCTCGCTGAAAATTTCAAGAATTTTGTTGGTAATTTCTTAATGTTCTTTGAAACCGGGTTACCTCGGGTTCGATTTTGGTTCAAGCGAAAGTTGGGGTGATTTCTCCAGCCAAGATTATGAGTATTGGAAAAGGCTTTGTTCTGCTGATATTGTGGCTTTCTTAGAAAGACACCCACTACAGCAACTGACTGGTCTTGAAAAGCTGAATCTTGCATAGTAGGGCAAGAATAAGTAGAATAATAGGGGTCAGGACAAAACCCACAATAGTAGCCCATCTGAGGAGTAGAAGACTACACTGTATGTGTCACTGCTAGCTGCCTAACCAGAGAGGTCAGATCATCAAGTCTATTTTCTGATCTCTGCTAATCCGTACTTGAAGAACCAGACTTTTGGGAATTGTATTGTACTGGAGGTGTTTGAATCGGGTAAACAGCAGTACAAATGGCTCTGGTGCCAAACTACTAAGAGTTACAAGCCATAGTCGATATCAAGTCTCGGGCATCTTCAAGTGTCTTGTTACTCAAAGCCCCATAGCTAGAAGCATCTACCAAACCCCTGTCCATAGGTAGCAGAACCTCATAGAAATAGGTAATCAATAGTTGCTCAGTGATTTGGTGGTGTGGACAACTCACACATAACCTTTTGAACCTCTCCCAGTACTCATGCATAGTCTCCCCATTAACTTGTTTAATGCCACTAATTTCTTTCTTAATCGAAGTGGCTCTTGAGGAAGGGAAGAATTTTTCTAGAAATAACCTCTAAATATCAGTCCAGCTCCCAATAGATGAGGGCTAAAGGTAGAATAGCCCATCCTTAGCTCCACCTTCCAATGAGAAAGGAAAAGCTCTCAGCTTGATATGATCTTCATCAATGGCTTGCAGTTTCATTGTGCTGCAGACTACATGGAATTCCTTCAAATGCTTAATGGGGTACTGACCTACAAGACCATGAAACTTAGGAAACAAGTGTATAAGACTAGATTTAAGTTCAAAGTTAGCAGCAAGGTCAGGATATTGGATGCACAAAGGTTGATAGTTAAAATCAGGTGTAGCCAACTCCTTTAAAGTAGGTTGATTTTCTTGTTTCGCCATAATTTCTAAGTTAGCGGAATTGCTACTAGAATCAGTGAAAACAGAACTCACAGAATCAAAAAGATCAACAGGAACAAGAGAGTTAGAATCAAGATCAGAATCAGAGAGTAGCTCAGTATTATCCAGTTTAGTATTATTCCTTTGACTTTGCCTAACAACTCTTCTAGCAGCAAGAATTGTTCTTTCTATTTCAGGATCTCCCTCTAATAAGTCTTCTGGATTGGTAGTACTCCTAGTACTCATGCAACATGAACACAAGGTAGGATTGACAGATACACAAAATTATGAAAAGGCCACAGAAACACAAAAATAAAAATAAAATAAAATAAAATCTAGGGTTAAGGTGTAGATTTGCCAACGAACTATTACCTGAGGAGAATCTGGCACAAAAGACATTTCAAGGTACCAAATTGGCCAGCGAACTATTAAAAAGTGAAAAAAAAACAATTTTGTGTAGATTCGCTAATGAACTATTACCTCGTCACTGTCTTGGTGTCTCCGTCTTCCATTGACTGTCAATGTGTCAGTGACGTCAGCGTTTCCAAAGCTTCCATGGTTGCTAGGTGTTCCACTCACCCTCTTGAACTCATCCAGCAGTCCACAGCTTTCGACCGGCACGCGCCTTGCACCCTGGTTGTATCCCTCTGATGCCACAAGTAGCAACCGTCGTTGCCACGTCGCTTGCTCGCATGGGTCCCATCTCTCGTTGGTGTTTGCCTTATCCAACAAGAAGGCTTAACCGCTTTTTCTCCAAAGATCTTCGCCAAGGTCCTAAGCCAGTGCTTCATATTTTAACGTAATTGTGATAGTTATTTTTTTAATAGTTATTTGGTACTTTTTTTCACTTTTTAATAGTTCGTTGGCCAATTTGGTACCCTCAATTGTTTTTTGTGACAGATGCTCCTCAGATAATAGTTCGTTGGCAAATCTGCACCTTAACTTTAAAATCTATGCTAGAAATTAACCTAAACAAATCTAGAAACACTATCAAATGATTTTTAAAATTTATGGGACCACCACGAACAACTTCTACACTATTGTGGGACCCAAAAATGAACTGAAAAACTTAAAAAGAAAATTGAAAAAGTGGTCTAAATGATGGAATTCGGCTAAAATCGAAGGGTCACAGTGCCTTGGAATTGTGTTCATTTTAAAATATGATTTTCCTTCAGCTCACCAAAAATCAGCCCAATCGGAGTAAGTGAAACAATTTTTGAAATACTCGTTACGTCCCAACGAGATCAAAAAAAAATGAAAAAGGTCTACACTAATCTATTCTAATCTATTATTAATGATTAAACCGATGCAAATTCCCTGGTAACGACGCCAAATTTTGATAAAGATTTGTTGGGCTCTATCAAAATAACCAGGATTAAATATTTGTAGTATAGGAAACCAGGATCGTTTCTATCAAGGAATTCACAACGGGTCTAAAATAAACAGTAGGAAAAATAAAACAATAATTAGAATGGGGGATTTTTCAATTTAATTAAAACAAAGCCAAACTAGAACATAATATAAGAAAGTGAGATTAATCGATTAAAAAGACTAACCTTAATTGAGATTCCATAACCTTCATCGAACTAAAACATAATAACCTAACTCATGATTGATTCTGGACAAACCAAAATCTCTGTGTTTGTCCAAAAATTGCCTCAACTAGACGATCTCCTAGCATTTGATCGAATGCGTGTCAAGCTCATTGTGCGATCGCACAACGTTCTCTGTAACCCGATTCAACCTATGTCCTTAGGATATCAATCTGGGTATTAAATCTAATACCCAATCTGTAATTATAATCGAATCCGATTAAAAGAAATAGAAACGAATTACTTTACCGATTGAAGCGCGGGTCCTCTGGATTGCGAAATACTCAATCCATGGGTCAACCACTGAAGCTTAACCAAGCATGGCTAGGCAAAACGCAGAAGAAAAGATGAAGAATAACATAAACATGATGAACAATTTAGAGAAAATAATAACCTTCTAATTTTAATCTCAAAATCGCATAAAGCGTAATGTCTATATGTTTTTAGCAGCATCTAATTTAACCTAAAAATAGGAAACACAAGGGCTACAAGATTGGCCCAAAAATAGGAAGCCTCTAAAAATAGGAGACCTATAAGAATAGGAAACCTCTAATAAATAGGAAACCTCTAATAAGTGGTCTTTTATTACAAAATTCGGGCAAAATAAAAATCCAGAAAAATGTGTTTGCCTTTAGCTCAAATTTCGTCCATTTTCTTGTCCGAATCAGCCTTCTGAGTTTTCATAACAATTATAGCTCTCTGAATCATCTAAAAACCAAAAGTAGAATGAGGCTAATCCAATATCTAGATCAAAAGTTATGGTGAAAATAGTGAAGCACTGTAAATCTGGAATTTTATTACAAAAAATGAATTATATCTAATTAAAAGCTCAAAGCCCAACTAAGTAATAAAACCCATTATTTATCAATTAAACATTCCTAAATTATTAACCAAGAGATACAAATAAGTGAATAATATTCAATTATCAAGGACGTTACAAAGCATCTGAGATTTAGACAGTTCCCAGAAAAGTACACATTCTAGGGAGTCCGTGGTCAACGACGGAGCTAGGACTTTTTGTTTGTGTTCGCACAATTAGTGGGGGATTCGGGGTTTGGGGACAGTGCCTCGAAAGAGATTTGCCATGCCTCTCAAAATAACCAGATTAGATAAAAGATTTGTCGTAATAGGGAACCTGGGTTGTTTTCTCAACGAATTCGCAGCGGGTCTGAATGGACAGTAACAGCGAAACAAAAATAGTAAAAATGGAGGGATTTTTGATTCAAACAGAATAAAAATGAAATAAACAAAAACAGAACAAGATAAACACAGATTAAACAGATAAACAGAAGATCAACCCAGGATTTCGAATTCCACCACTTCCCTTCCTCGAACGAAAACAGATTTTGAAACAAACTCGCGATTGATTTTGGACGAACCGAAATCTCTGCGTTCGTCTAGAAAATCCCTCAACTAGATGATCGCCTAGCGTTTATCTGAATAGTAGCATGTCACTATGCGATCACATAGCAAGCACTTAAACCTAGTTCAAACTCAATGCTTGTGATATCTCAACTGGCGTTAAATCTAACACCCAATCCGAAAGTAAATCAAATTCGAGATTACAAAATAGAAACAAATATGTTACCGTTAAGAACGAGTCCTCTAGATAATGGAATCCTCAATCTGTGGGCCAATCACAGTAGCTTAGCCCATCATGGCTATGCAAAACAAAAATCGAACAAAAATGAAGAAGTTCATCATGAACACGACGAACAGATGAAGAACAGTTGAGAGAATTTCAAAACTTCTATTTCAATCCGAAAAATAATAACAATGTGAATGCCATAGTGTTCTAGCCACCATCTGACTTAAAGTTAACCTAAAATGGAAATGGGCTCTAATGGTTCAGCCTAAAACGGAAATAAAATAAAAGTGGGCTTTAATTACAAAATTCGATCCCAAATAATATCCGAAATATACATCGACTTTGGCTCCAAAATGGACCGCCCTCTTGTCCAAATTTGCCCTTCATGTCTTCATAACAATTGAAAGCTCTCTCGAATCATCTGAAATATAAATAAAAAATGAGGCAAATCTAATGTCTGGTTCAAGAGTTATGGTAAATATAGTGAAGCAATGTAAAACTAGAATTTTATTATTAAAAATGGCTAAAATAAACAAAGGCCCAAAGCCCAAATAAGTATAAAAGCCATTATTTATTAACTAAAGAGTCCAAAATTATTAATCAAGAGATAAAAAGAAATGTATGAAATATTCAATTATCAAATTCCCCCACAATTATCTTGTTGCACTCTTGAGCAAAATTTGAACAAAAAGACCTAAAAAAGAAACTCTTCTTTTCTAACAATTGCTAACAATGCAAAAATTGGACAAGGGACACAAAGCTTCAAAAGACCAATCAATCAAGACCAAAATCCTTTCATCTAAAATTACAATTCATGTTAATCTCAATCAATCATGCTAATCACAAAAGATGGCCTCTCAAATGATGCGCTCAATCAATTAATCTCTCAAGTTTTTAAGATAAATAAGTGTATCGCTCAAATTCTACTCAAGAAAATTGTTCTACCATAAGCTTGCTCAATTTCTATGTCTCTACTACTCATAACACATGCATGCACAAATCAAGAGAGCTTATTATTAAAGGTTGTAATGGGGTTAGGGTGAAGGTAGGTAATAGTATGGAATGAGAGGCTAAGCACCAAAGAAATTAAAAAGAGCACTGACTAACATTATCATTCTCTTTGTATGAAAACTTTTATTTTACTCATATATTTCCTTTCTTTCTATGTACTTTCTTTTCTTTTTTTCATTCATTCATTCTTTCTTTCTTTTCTTTTCTTTCCTTTTTCTTTCTTTCTGTCTTTTCTTTTCTTTTTTTGCTTTTATTTTCTTCTTTTTTTGAGATATTATACTATGTACATAATCATAATGACAAAATCAAATACCCCCCCACACTTAAACTGTTGCACTCCTAAGCAACCCCTACACTTAAACACAAAACCAAAGTGAAACCAATGCTCAATAAATTTCAAGGTGCGGAATAAAGTGGTTTTACACTTAGGCTTGTAATGTGGCTTAGAGAAGAATAAGTCAAAAAGGCACAAAGGGGCTAGAAAGGAATCATAATGTAAGGGAAAGGCTATTTGGCCAAAGTGAGGAAAAAAAAACCAAGCTTCCATCATACTTATGCACGTAAGTGAAAAAATGTAGTTTCAAAGAGAAAAGGAGCAAGTTCTAGAGAACACAAATCATGACCAGATGCACACATGAATGAAAGAATGGAAAAAGAGGAATCCCATTCATGCAGGCCCAAAACCTCACAGGGTCAATACCAACTTAGGCAATCAACATCACCAAATAAATTACCAAGACATGGAATCGAAGAGTCAAGAATTGCAGACCAAACAAAATGATCCATTAAAACCAAACTGTCCAAGTTCATAATATGTAGCAATCAAAGAAAGAGAGATTGTATTTATTTTCAAAAAGCAAAGTAGAAAAAAAGAAAACAAATAAAAGAGAGATAGGGAGAAGAAAGAAGTATACTCCCCGAGGGTTTAAGGAGGATAAGTGGCATCAATGAGGAGAATCTCTATTTCCTCAGGCTGCTGCTGGGATCCCTCATGAAATTGCTTGAGGCGATGCCCATTTACCTTAAAGGTTCTTCCTGTGGGTGGATCACATAGCTCAACAGCACCAAATGGAAAAATATTAGTGATCTCAAAAGGGCCATCCCATTTAGATCGAAGCTTATCAGGCATAAACTTTAGACGGGAGTTAAACAGAAGAACTTTCTGGCCCACAGAAAATTCTTTCCTCAGAATATGCTTATCATGGAATTTCTTAGTCTTTTCCTTGTATAACCACGAGCTCTCATAGGCATCCAATCTAAGCTCATCCAAGTCTTGCAATTGTAGCTTCTGCTCCATCCCAGACTTAGCCAAATCCATGTTACACTGCTTAATGGCCCAATAGGCTTGATGCTCCAACTCAACTGGAAGATGACATGCCTTACCAAACACAAGTTGATAAGGAGACATCCCAATCGGAGTCTTGTAGGCGGTGCGATATGCCCACAAAGCATCCTCTAATCGCTTACTCCAATCTTTCCGAGTAGAGTTAATAGTCTTTTGAAGGATTTGCTTAATCTCTCTATTTGAGACTTCAGCTTGACCGTTGGTCTGAGGATGGTATGTTGTGGAGACCTTGTGAAGCACTCTATACTTGCATAACAAGGCACCCATGCTTCGATTGCAAAAATGAGAACCCTAGTCACAGATAATGGCTCTAGGAATACCAAACCTACAGAAAATGTTAGACCTAACAAAATCCACACCACATAAGAATCATTAGTTCGGGTAACTTTCGCCTCAACCCATTTCGAGACATAATCAACAGCCAGCAGTATGTAAGTATAACCATGAGAAACAGGAAATGAACCCATAAAATCAATACCCCTGACATCAAATATCTCACAAAACAAGGGTTCTGGGGCATCTCATGCCTACAGGAAATACTCCCAGCCCTCTGACAGTTATCACGTGACTTACAAAATAAATGGGAATCATGAAACAAGGAAGGCCAAAATAATACATTATTTAACACTTTCCTAGCAGTTCTTTGGGGTCCAAAGTGACCACCACAGGCAGAAGCATGAGCAAAATGCAATATAGAGTGAAACTGATGATCAGGCACACATCTCCTAACTACTTGGTCACTACAAAATTTCCACAGATAAGGTTCATCCCAAACATAATATTTAGACTCACTCTTTCATTTAAGGGTTTGGGCTCTAGTGGAATCTATAGGAAAAACACCAGCTACCAAGTAGTTAACTAGATCAGCATACCATAGAAGCTTACCTTGCGGTTGTAGAAGGCGCTCATCGGGGAAATCATCCCGAATAGAAGAGGGTCGAGAGGAGAATAGGTGATGCGACTCAAGTGGTCAGCTACCCAGTTTTGTGCTCTACTTCTGTCTCAAATCTCAACATTGAACTCTTGGAGTAATAACATCCACCGGATGAGTCGTGGCTTAGCATCTACCTTTTTCAAAAGAAACTTTAAAGCAGCATGGTCAGAGAAAACAATTACTCTACTTGCTAGCAGATATGACCTAAACTTATCAAAAGCGAATACAATGGCCAACAACTCCTTCTCAGTAGTGGTGTAATTAGACTGGGTAGGATCCAAAGTCTTGGAGGCATATGCAATAACATGAGATGCTCTATCGACTTGTTGTGCCAAGATAGCACCAACCATATAGTTGGAAGCATCGCACATCAACTCGAAGGGGAGGCACCAATCAGGGGCTGGATCACTAGGGCTGTAGTCAGGCAACGCTTCAAGTGATCGAAGGCCACCTTGCACTCTTCATCAAATACAAAGTCAGTGTCCTTGTGCAAAAGATTAGACAAGGGTCGAGCAGTCTTGCTAAAATCTTGAATGAAACGCTGATAGCAACCTGCATGACCAAGAAAAGAACGAACTTCCCACACAGATACGGGTTAAGGAAAAACAATGATTACATCTATCTTAGCAGGGACTACCTCAATCTCTTTCCTAGACACTATGTGTCCCAAGACTATACCCGACTCAACCATGGAGTGACACTTCTCATAATTCAATACAAGATTAGACTCAATGCACCTATGCAAGATTCTAGACAAATTAGCTAAGCATGCATCAAAATCAGACCCATAAAGGCATCCTTCGGTAGGCATATGTTCCAAAGGGGCATGTGAAGGTCATCTTCTCCTGATCCTTAAGAGCAATATGGATCTGGAAGTATCCGGAGTAGCCATCCAGGAAGCAGTAATGAGACTTACCAGCCAATCGCTCTAACATCTGATCAATGAAAGGTAGAGGGTAATGATCCTTGCGAGTGGCTTGGTTGAGTCTCTTATAGTCGATGTAAACTCTCCAACTATTCTGAACTCGAGTAGGAATAAGCTCATTCTTCTGATTGGCTCTGAGGACATTCACCTGCAAGACCATGAAACTTGGGAAACAAATGGATAAGACCAGATTTTAGTTCAAAGTTAGCAGCAAGTTTAGGATATTGAATGCACAAATTTTGATTGCCCACATCAGGGGTAGCTAATCCTTTCAAAGTAGGACGATCTGCTTGTTCTGCCATAATTTCTGAGCTAACAAAATTGCTACTAGAATCAGTGAAAACAACAAGACTATCGAAGTACTATCGAAACACAATTAGAAAGATCAACAGAATCAGACTCAAGTTCAATGTCCAATTCGGTATTAATCTTATGACTTAGCCTAACAACTCTTCTAGCAGTAAGAATTGTTCTTTCTATTTCAAGATCAAATGGCAACAAGTCTTCAGGATTAGTAGTACTTCTAGTACTCATGCAGCATAAACACAAGGTAGAATTGGCAAATACTCAGAATTACAAAAATGCCACAAGACAATCAAAATTACGAAAATGCCACCGCACACACTCGAATTACGAAAATGACACCATATGTGGTAAAAAGTAGAAAAACACTAAGACAACACAAAAACAAAAACCTATGTTAGAAATTGACCAAAACAAGTCCAGAAACACTATCAAATGATTTTTAAAATTTATAGGACTTGGACAGGGCAACTCCTACACCATTGGGAAACCCAAAAATGGAAAAACAAAACTTAAAAATTTGAAAAAGTGGTCTACACGATGGAATTTGGCTTAAATCTCAAGACCACAAGTGTAAGCATTGTGCCTTGTGATTTAGGTCATTTTCTATCAACCCATAAAATTTCAGCCCATTCCTTAAAAACCGACTAGTAGAAATCATGAAACCGAAAATTAAAACGGCGAAAAAGTGGTCTAAACGTTGGAATTTGGGGAAAATAGGTCAAACCTCACTTTCTTCTTGGGAGTGACTCTTGTTTAAAATGGTCAATTCCTTGTGACTAAGACCTGGTTTGAGTAATTTGGGTCAGAAAATTTTTTGTCCAGCTACTCGAACTACCGAAACGACACTATTTCACTACTGTCTCATCAAATCGATGCAAATTTCGACCGGCGCCAGTATTTTGAAAGAGATTTGTCGTGCCTATCAAAATAACCAGATTCGATAAAAAATTTGAGTAGTAGGGAACTTGGGTCATTTTCCCAACGAATTTGCAACGGGTTTGAATGGACAAGAATAAAAAATGTAAATAGTAAAAATGGGGGGATTTTTGGTTCAAACAGAATAAAAACAAAATAAGCAGAAACAAAATGAAATAACTACAGATTAAACAGATAAACAGAAGATCAACCCAGGATTTCGAATTCCACCACTTCCCTTCCTCGACGAAGCAGATTTTGAAACGAACTCGCGATTGATTCGAGAACGAATCGAAATCTTTGCGTTCATCCAGGAAATCCCTCAACTAGACGATCGCCTAACATTTATGTAAACAGTGGCGTGTCACTGTGCGATCGCACAGAAAACACTTAAACCTAGTTCGAACTTGATCCTTGGGATATCTCAATCTGGGCATTAAATCTAACACCCAATCCGAAAGTAAATCAAATATGAAATTACAAAACGGAAACTAATTTGTTACCGTTAAGAACGAGACCTCTGGATAGTGGAATCCTCAATCCGTGGGCCAATCATAGTAGCTTAGCCTATCATGGCTATGCAGAACAAAAATCGAACATAAATGAAGAAGTTCATCATGAAAACGACGAACTGATGAAGAACAGTTGAGAGAATTTCAAAACTTCTATTTCAATCCGAGATTAATAAAAACGTGAATGACATAGTGTTGTAGCCACCATCTGACTTAAAGTTAACCTAAAATGGAAATGGGTTCCAATGGTTCAGTCCAAAACGGAAAATAAAATAAAAGTGGGCTTTAATTACAAAATTCGAGCCTAAATAAAATCCAGAAATATACATCTGACTTCGGCTCCAAAATTGACCACCCTCTTGTCCAAATTTTCCCTTCATGTCTTCATAACAATTGTAGCTCTTTGAATCATCTGAAATATGAAGCAAGAACGAGGCAAATCTGATGTCGGTTCAAGAGTTATGGTAAAAATAGTGAAGCAATGTAAAACTAGAATTTTATTATTAAAAAAGGCGAAAATAAAATCAAAGGCCCAAAGTCCAAATAAGTATAAAAGCCATTATTTATTAACTAAAGAGTCCAAAATTATTAATCGAGAGATAAAAAGAAGTGTATGAAATATTCAATTATCAACTTCATCCAAGCCCTTCTTGAATTTCAGTTTGCTTTCATATTCAGATAGACTTCCGAATAGAGCGGCTACTCAAGTCATTGATTCTCCACGGGCCTCTTCGATTCTTTGTGACTTTGGTTTCCCAGTCTTTTGTCAGGATATTAAGAATTTTCCTAACTTGAGAATTTTTTTCATACATTTTACCCGAGCCAACAATTGGTTGATTAGATGAGTGAAGCGAAGTTGAAATTCTCCGATGGATTCTCCTGTCTTCATGCGAAGGAGATCATAATCGGTAGTCAACGTGTTGACTCGATTTTCTTTTATACCGATTGTTCCTTCATAGGAAATCTCCAAGGCGTTCCACATTTCCCTTGCAGTTGATAGATTACAAATGCAAAAGTATTCTTGCTGACTGAGAGCGCTTTGGAGCATGAGAATAGCTTTAATGTTGAGTGTAACATTTCTCCGGTCATTTCATCATAATCTTCTTCTAGTTTTGGAACTCTAAGACCATCTTTAAGAACTGACGGAGCGTAGTCTCCTCTCTCGAACACCCTCCATAGACCAAACTCAATTGCCATAACGAAGAAATTGAACTTGTTTTTCCAGAACGAATAATGTTGACCATTAAATCTTGGTGGTCGATTGGTCGAGGCCCCATCTGGTAATATTCCGTCCATGATCTAACTCGGGATGTTAAGTCCAACTGAATAACCCGGCTCTAATACCAAATGAAGGTGGAATATCACCTAGAGGGGGTGAATAGGTGATTTCATAAACTTTTCGCAAATCGCACACTAATACAAATATAGCAGAGGCAGATAAAGGAAATTGACACATAGCAATTTATGCTGGTTCGGTCTAATGCTTCGACCTATGTCCAGTCCCCAAGCACACCTTGGGATTTCCACTAACTCTTCAAATATGAATACAATTACACACTCTGTAACTTAGGATGATCGTTTCACACTCGGACTCACCCCCTTACAGGTTGTAATCGTACACCCACACTAAAGGTTCCTCAACCTTAAGATTTAAATCGAAAATGGAATAAGTGTTTAAACAACTCCTCACGAGTAGATAATAAATGAACACTGAAGAAAAAAGAGTATCTGAAGATATTAAGTGATGTTAATGAAATAGTTTATCGTAATAACACATAATTGAATACGCAGAGTTTTCGATTGTTGGCGGAATTGAATGCGGTGAGCTTTTATAGCATTCGCCATTAATGTCGTTGTGAAGCTTTGTAAACTAGCCGTTGAGTCTCTTCAAAATTCCATTAGGCATAGCTGCGATCCATTGTGAACAGTCGACCGTTGCTTCATTAAATGTGTTTGCTGTCGACGTACTTGTGCAGAGAGTGACTCAGAATAATAGTTGGAATAATGTTAGACCTGACTATCACCCAAGAGGGGGGTGAATTGGGTGTCAGATAAAATATTAGGAACTTTCAAAATCTTTTCGCAACTTCTAAATCAATAAGTTAGATATTCAAATAATCATATACTAGAAATATAAGAGTTTAGGGAAGAGAATATGCAAACCGTGATTTATCCCTGGTTCGGTCCAATCCACGATGACCTACGTCCGGTCCCAGGCTCCTCCTGAGATTTTCAATCCACTATCTCCTTGTTTAACCGGGCACAAGAGAAAAGCCTTTACAATCTGATTACACGTTCTGTACTCGAAGTAATCCTCTCACTAGGATTCACTCCCCCTTACAAACTGTAATCAATACACCTGCTTGATTACACACTCTGTACTCAAGTAATCCTCTCCCTAGGATTCACTCCCCTTACAAGCCGTAATCAACACAACAGTGTTTCCCACTCAAGATCACCCAATCTTGAGTATCTCTCGATAAGATGTTTACAAACAAATCTTCTCTCTCGAAGTGAATAAATAAACATTGAAGTACAATTCAAGATCATCTTACTCTCTACGGTAAACTATGTAAGCATTAAAAAGAGAGTAAGTGAATATCGAGTATTGACATATTGAAGATGTAAGCTCGTGTCTACGATGTTCTCCTATCTTTGAATGCTTCTCTATTCATACACATTCGTCTCTCGGCCGTTGTGTAATATTACCGTTGTGAATAGTAATCATTTTGAATATCGGTCCGTTGAGAGCATTTAAACATCCGCGCCTTCATTAAATGCGTTTGCCTACTTCTGCAGAATATGAGTCAGAATAATAGCTGGAATGTCTTCAACTGCTACACGCTTGCAATAAATGCTTCTGACACATTGAAAAGCCTTTCGGTTGCATAATATCTTATTTCTTTAAAAAATAGAACCCTCCAGAGGCTTTTCCCAAAATTACTTGCGGAGCTAGAAAGTATTGCTCGAGTAAGGTCCGAAAGTAATGTTGAAATAGTTCTTTGAAAATGAGTAAAATGACATTACTTGCGAAACGAGAGTGTGTTACTCGAGTAACTCCGGAAAGTAATGTTGAATAAATAAATTACTTGCGGAGATAAGAAGCCTTACTTGAGTAACATCTGAAAGTAAGATGAATGAGCTTCATTTGAATATTCTCCATAGGCAATAGTATTTCGACACGGTGATTCTTGAAGATGATGAATAGTGCTTCCTTTTCTTCAGCAGGTGTGTCAACTTCCAGAGGCCATATGTCTTGGAATTTAACTCCAAAATTAGCAAATTAAATATCCCTGGAAAGCTCTTCATGTCTTCTTTCCAATGAAAGAAGAATCAGCTCAAAACACTTCATAGTTTCACCGTTATGATCCGATGAATGAAGACTGTTCTTGACCAGCGTTTTCTGCAGCTTCCTGAACAGACTATCAACTTCAAAACATCATATCTCCTTCAATTGATCTCCGTTTTTTATGTTCTTGATGTTTTTGAAAATTTATTTGAGTCTAGGTTCAAATGGCAGTTGTTTCAGCTCATTTGGATTTGTATTTTGTGAGATACACTCAAAATACCAAAGCTTGGTCTGCTGTGTGACGTTGATTTCACTGTCATCTTCTAAAATTCATATCTCCTTCATCTGAACTCCTTTGGGCATGAATTTTATGTCAAAATGACGTGTTGTATGTCTAGTTTCATATGCCACTGGTTTCATCTCAATCCGATTCTTGGTTTGTGAGATATCATCGAAATACCAGAGCTCGCCCAAGTGAATCGTGAAACAGAGTCGAAACGAGTTGTTGGAACAGTAGCTTACTCACATATCACATATTTTCTTACTCGAGTAATGCTATTTTCATATGCGAGTAATGTCGAGTCAGACGACTAGAGGTAGAAGGTGAACTTCAACATAATTACGGTTTTGCCATTCAAAATGAATTTCAACGTAATTACAATTTTGCCATTAAAATGAATTTCAGCGTGGAGAGATCGGGAATGACTTGAGGCAATGTTTTTCTTGACTCGAGGCAACTCCAAAGGCAAGCAAATAACTGTAGCAGGCACATACGGATCCGTATGGCACTATTTATGTATACGTGGCACTATTCACGTATACGCTACTATTCATATGATGCTTCAAATAGCTTAATTTGACTCCGAATTAAGCTATTCCAACTTTCGCTTGATCATAGAGACTTCCGTATCACAAGAACTTGAGTGTTGATATTCCCATTATATTGTGCAAGTTCTTCATTCTTTAGTCTCTTCTCTTCTTCTGGATTATTCTTCATGATTCAACTTGGACTAATCTATATTAAACATGTTAGTTAGTCAATGTATATGATATAAACTTTTTGCTCTAGATAATGGCATCAATATAAGACATCATCAAAACTAATCATAATAAACATTCTCCCCCTTTTTGATGATGGCAAATACCTTAAGAAAAATATGTATGAATATGAAAATATATTTAATGCAACATATTTTCTCGCCATTCTCTCCCCCTTATTTGTCATTGGCAAAAAGTTGAAATAAGGAAAGTAAACTTGTGAAGAGGCAAATATGAAAATAAGCTCGAAATGATTGTCTCTCCTTAATCATATGTCAAGAAAACAATTTTCTCTCTCCCTTTTTGAAAGTATTTGATTTTTAATATCATGCAAGTAGAAAAGAGTTTTCATGAAAATATGTTTGAAAACAATTTGGAGAGATTTTTCAAGAAATTTAAACATTCATGATCAAAAGCAAATTCATATCAAACATGTGCAGAATTTCTCTGAATATAAAAGGATAGAGATTAGAAATGCTCATGTAGGTTTGCAAATGATGGATGATCGATGAAGTCCATTTTCTTATTGTATGCAATTTGGTTGAATCTCGTAGCCTTTGAGATGAAGTAGTTGTAGGCTCTCTTCCTTTATAGAACATAGCTCGGCTTCAACCATCAAAGTATCTTTCCTTAATTTAATTGTTTCTCCTTGTAGAATATTAAGGAAGATTTTTGCAAATTCTCGCGATAATTATAAAACTTTCTTGCAAGGGAGAATTATTAGTGTAGTAAGATATCAAAATTTTCCTTTCTATATGATATTTTCAAATTAAGATAATGAAAGGAAAATATGATATTAACTCATCATCAAAACTAATAAAAACATAGTAAATGCGAGATGAGTATGTTTAAAAAGGATTTTTCTTCAAAGCAAGGAGATGAGCTTTTAAGATATAAAAATATATGAGAATGTGAAGCTCCCCTTAATGAATGCATGACTAAAAATATGAAGCTCCCTTTAATGACTAAAAAAAATATTAAATGCAATGACACATTTAATAAAATCGTGCAGTTTTTTTTTTTAAAAAAAAATATTAAATGCAATGACGCAATACAAAACATTTATTCAAAGATTGAATAGTATCTATTCACAAAAGAAGCAATTTTCATTTAAGATGCTATGGCCCACAGAGTTGCTCAGAGATTTGTATGAATATTGCAAATGAATAAAAGCACACGTTATTGATTGCAAAATGAAACATCAATTAAAAAGTTAGGACCCGCCTTATTGATTAAATAAATGATGCAATGTTGACTTTTAGATCCTCACAAAGCAATCAATGAATATAAAGCACATCTCCTGAACAAAAATATATGAAGCACATCAATTTATTACTCAGGCAACTTCAAATGCCTTTTGTTTGATATTTGAGAGATTCTTCTCTTCTTATTTTCCTCAAGATAGTTAAAATGTACTCTATAGTAATTTGTTCTTGAGGTAGAAGATATTCTTCTTGCATGTATCTATTGCTTCTTATGGTTTGACCTTGTAATTCTAGCAATGGGCGTTCCGAGAGTTTTCTTGTTTGATATGAGTCTCCTTTGAGGCTCATGAGAAACTCTTGGATTCTCAGTACCCTTATGTCCATTGCTTTTTGAATTATCCTGCACACATAAAGTACTAGATGGACATTTCGGTACCCACTTATACTTGGGTCCTTGTACATTAGTATTGGATTTAACTTGTCCTTTCGAAACCCAAATAAATTTATTTCTCACATTAGAATTTCTCCTAATATAACAAGTGTGAGAAATATGACCCAGCTTTTACCACAATAATTGCAAACTATATGATGATATGCATTATGAGATTTTATGCAAGTATTGTGTCGGACATCAGAGTGAAAATTCAAATAAATCTCATTTGAATATTTTTTCTTCCCAATAAACTTTCCAGTATTATTATTGAAAACATTTTTGTTTTTCAAATTAGGATTAATGATTGGTTGAAAAACAATTTTATGCAAACTTTCAAAATCGTTTTTCACATCTACAGAGGAAGGGTTGGAGTTGTTTACCACATATGCATTTTGAGCTCCGTAAACCTGATTTACCATATTCGTGCATGATGAGCTCTTCTTGGGAATCCTCATTCTCTTGTTCTTCCGTGTTGACACAATCATGAAAGTGTTCTAAGATTTCTCCTTCTTCATCCTCAACTTCCAATTGTTCATCAATCGTAGATATACAACTTATAGCTTCAGATGAACTGCCAACATTATCAACTTCAACATATTTGTTAGAAGCATATATAGAATCAAGAGTATCCCAAATATCTTTAGAATTAGAGCAAGATTTGATTTTCTCAAAATCATTTTCGGTTAAAGCACTATACAAAATTTTCATTGCTCTAATATTCGGTGAAAACATTTTCTTTTCTTTTTTTCGTCAATCGTTTCTCGGTTTGAAATCAAAAATATTTGTAAAAACTTTCCACATATCAAAATCAATTGCTTTGATAAAACTAGTCATTCTAGCTTTCCAAAACCAAAAATCAATATCTTTTAAAAATGGTGGAATAGTATAATCGAAACCTTCAGAAAGCAAGCAACACC
Organism: Acacia acuminata; assembly: GCA_019022655.1. Lineage (NCBI taxonomy): Eukaryota > Viridiplantae > Streptophyta > Magnoliopsida > Fabales > Fabaceae > Acacia > Acacia acuminata. Next base: position 524,256 of record JAFJYI010000329.1, read on the forward strand.
CAAAATTAGCCATTGTAACTCTTGAGACGGTTAAGTCCTTTAAACAAGAGCCCTACTCTGATACCAAATGTTAGACCTGACTATCACCCAAAAGGGGGTGAATTGGGTGTCGAGATAAAATATTAGGAACTTTCAAAATCTTTTCGCAACTTCTAAATCAACAGTTAGATATTCAAATAATCATATCGGAAATATAAGAGTTTAGGGAAGAGAATATGCAAATCTGTGATTTATCCTGGTTCGGTCCAATCCACGATGACCTACATCCGGTCCCGGGCTCCTCCCGAGATTTTCAATCCACTATCTCCTTGTTTAACCGGCACAAGAGAAAAGCCTTTACAACTGATTACACGTTCGTACTCGAAGTAATCCTCTCACTAGGATTCACTCCCCCTTACAAACCGTAATCAATACACCCGCTTGATTACACACTCGACTCGAAGTAATCCTCTCCCTAGGATTCACTCCCCTTACAAGCTGTAATCAACACAGCGTGTTTCCCACTCAAGATCACCCAATCTTGAGTATCTCTCAGATAAGATGTTTACAAACAAATCTTCTCTCTCAGAAGTGAATAAATAAACATTGAAGTACAATTCAAGATCATCTTACTCTCTACGGTAAACTATGTAAGCATTAAGAACAGAGAGTAAGTGAATATCAAAGTATTGACATATTGAAGATGTAAGCTCGTGTCTCTGATGTTCTCCTATCTTTGAATGCTTCTCTATTCATACACATTCGTCTCTCGGCCGTTGTGTAATATTACCGTTGTGAATAGTAATCATTTTGAATATCGGTCCGTTGAGAGCATTTAAACATCCGCGCCTTCATTAAATGCGTTTGCCTACTTCTGTAGAATATGAGTCAGAATAATAGCTGGAATGTCTTCAACTGCTACACGCTTGCAATAAATGCTTCTGACACATTGAAAAGCCTTTCGGTTGCATAATATCTTATTTCTTTAAAAAATAGAACCCTCGGAGGCTTTTCCCAAAATTACTTGCGGAGCTAGAAAGTATTGCTCGAGTAAGGTCCGAAAGTAATGTTGAAATAGTTCTTTGAAAATGAGTAAAATGACATTACTTGCGAAACGAGTGTGTTACTCGAGTAACTCCGGAAAGTAATGTTGAATAAATAAATTACTTACGGAGATAAGAAGCCTTACTTGAGTAACATCTGAAAGTAATATGAATGAGCTTCATTTGAATATTCTCCATAGGCAACAAAGTATTTACGACACGGTGATTCTTGAAGATGATGAATAGTGCTTCCTTTTCTTCAGCAGGTGTGTCAACTTCCAGAGGTCATATGTCTTGGAATTTAACTCCAAAATTAGCAAATTAAATATCCCTGGAAAGCTCTTCATGTTTTCTTTCCAATGAAAGAAGAATCAGCTCAAAACACTTCATAGTTTCACCGTTATGATCCGATGAATGAAGACTGTTCTTGACGAGCATTTTCTGCTGCCTCCTGAACAGACTATCAACTTCAAAACATCATATCTCCTTCAATTGATCTCCGTTTTTTATGTTCTTGATGTTTTTGAAAAGGTATTTGAGTCTAGTTTCAAATGGCAGTTGTTTCAGCTCATTTGGATTTTTATTTTGTGAGATACACTCAAAATACCAAAGCTTGGTCTGCTGTGTGACGTTGATTTCACTGTCATCTTCTAAAATTCATATCTCCTTCATCTGAACTCCTTTGGTCTGATGTTAACATTGAGCTATATAGACACAGTTCTTTTGTTTCTTTGAATGTGGTTTCAGGCATTTCCAATGTGATGACATCAGAGTTGTTGCAACAACCACCTAAACTTCTTCCCTCCACTGAGCAACCACCCATGCTTGAGTTGAAATCCCTTCTAGATCACCTGAAGTATGCATTTCTGGAGGTGGATGAACAGTTGCCAGTCATTGTGGCAAATAATCTTCTTCCTGACCAAGAAGAGAAGCTGCTAAGCTTATTGAGAGCGAACAAGAAAGCCATTGGGTGGACATTAGCTGATATCGTTGGCATCACCCTTCCATGTGTATGCATCGCATTCCGTTGGAAGATGACTCTAAGCGGTGAGGCAACCCGAGACGCCTTAATCCTCTTATCCTTGATGTGGTGAAAAAGGAGGTCACTAAGCTTCGCAAGCTGGTATCATCTATCCCATTTCGATAGCCGGTGGGTTAGCCGGTTCAGTGGTTCCTAAGAAGTCCGAGTTCTTGTGGTAGCCAATCGAAGAATGAGCTCATTCCTACTCGAGTTCAGAATAATTGGAGAGTTTGCATCGACTATAGGAGACTCAACCAAGCCACTCGCAAGGATCATTACCCTCTACCTTTCATTGATCGGATGTTAGAGCAATTGGTCGGCAAGTCCCATTCCGCTTCTTGGATGGCTACTCGGATACTTCCAGATCCATATTGCTCCCGAGGATCGGGGAGAAGACGACCTTCACATGCCCCTTTGGAACATATGCCTACCGAAGGATGCCTTTTGGCCTTTGCAATGCACGGCACCTTTCGGCGTTGTATGGTAAGCATTTTCCGAGTTTCTAGAGGATTTGCATGGAGGTTTTTAAGGATGATTTCACTTGTATATGGGTCGATTTTGATGCATGCTTAGCTAATTTGTCTAGAGTTTTGCATAGGTGTATTGAGTCTAATCTTGTCTGAATTATGAGAAGTGTCACTTTATGGTTGACTCGGGTATAGTCTTGGGACACATAGTGTCTAGGAAAGGGATTGAGGTAGATCCTGCTAAGATAGATGTAATTACTACTTTGCCTTACCCCGCATCCGTGCGGGAAGTTCGCTCTTTTCTTGGTCATGCAGGTTTCTATCGGCATTTCATTCAGGATTTCAGCAAGACTACCCGACCCTTATCCAACCTTCTACATAAGGACACTGACTTTGTATTTGATGATGCTTTCAAGGCGGCCTTCGATCATTTGAAGCGTTGCGACTACATTGATGATCCAAGCCCCTGATTGGTGCCTCCCCTTCGAGTTGATGTGTGATGCTTCCAACTATGCAGTTGGTGCTATCTTGGCACAACGAGTTGATAGAGCATCTCATGTGATTGCATATGCCTCCAAGACTTTGGATCCGCTTGATCTAATTACACCACTGCGAGAAAGAGTTGTTGGCTATTATATTTGCTTTTGATAAGTTTAGGTCATATCTCCTAGCAAGTAGAGTAGTTGTTTTCTCTGACCATGCTGCTTTTAAGTTTCTTTTGAAAAAGGCAGATGCTAAGCCACGACTCATCCGGTGGATGTTGCTGCTCCAAGAGTTTGATGTTGAGATTTGAGACAGTGGAGCACAAAGCGGGTAGCTGACTACTTGAGTTGTATAACTCATTCTCCCTCTCACCCCTCTTCTATTCGGGATGATTTCCCTGATGAGCAGCTTCTACAGCTGCAAGATAAGCTTCCATGGTATGCTGATCTTGTTAACTACTTGGTAGCTAGTGTTTTGCCTATAGATTCCACTAGGGCCCAAACCCTTAAATTAAAGAGTGAGTCTAAATATTATGTTTGGGATGACCTTATCTCTGTGGAAATTTTGTAGTGACCAAGTAGTTAGGAGATGTGTGCCCGATCATGAGTTTTACTCTATATTGCATTTTGCTCATGCTTCGCCGCTGTGGTGGTCACTTTGGACCCCAAAGAACTGCTAGGAAAGTCTTAGACAGTGGATTATTTTGGCCTTCCTTGTTTCATGATTCCATCTGTTTTGTAAGTCATATGATAACTGTCAAAGAGCAGGGAATATTTCCCGTAGGCATGAGATGCCCCAAACCCTATATTGTTTTGTGAGATCTTTGATGTTTGGGGTATTGATTTTATGGGTCCATTTCCTGCTTCATATGGTTATACTTACATACTGCATTTGTTGATTATGTCTCGAAATGGGTTGAGGCGAAAGCCACCCGGACTAATGATTCTTTGTGGTGGTGGATTTTGTTAGGTCTAACATTTTCTACAGGTTTGGCATTCCTAGAGCTATTATCAGTGACCAAGGCTCCCATTTTTGCAACCGAAGCATGGGTGCCTTGTTACGCAAGTATGGAGTGCTTCACAAGGTCTCCACAGCATACCATCCTCAAACCAACGGTCAAGCTGAAATTTCAAATAGAGAGATTAAGCAAATCCTTCAGAAGACTGTTAACTCTACCCGAAAAGATTGGAGTAAGCGATCAGAGGATGGTTTGTGGGCGTATCGCACCGCCTACAAGACTCCGATTGGGATGTCTCCTTATTGGCTTGTCTTTGGTAAGGCATGTCATCTTCCGGTTGAGTTGGAGCATCAAGCCTATTGGGCCATTAAGCAGTGTAACATGGATTTGGCCAGGTCTGGGATGGAGCGGAAGCTACAATTGCAAGAGTTGGATGAGCTTAGATTGGATGCCTATGAAAGCTCGCGGTTATACAAGGAAAAGACTAAGGCATTCCATGATAAGCATATTTCGAGGAAAGAATTTTCTGGGCCGAGAAAGTTCTTTGTTTAACTCCGTTTGAAGTTTATGCCGGTAAGCTTCGATCTAAATGGGATGGGCCTTTTAAGATCACTAACCTTTTTCCATTTGGTCTTTGTTGAGCTATGTGATCCACCCACAGGACCTAACCTTTAAGGTCAATGGGCATCGCCTCAAGCAATTTCATGAGGGATCCAGCCGGCTGAGGAAAGAGAGATTCTCCTCATTGATGCCACTTATCCTCCATAAACCCCTTGGGGAGTATTCTTCTTTCTTTCTCCCTCTTTCTTCTATTTGTTTTCCTTTGTCTACTTTGCTTTTTGAAATAAATACAGCCTCTCTCTTTCTATGATTGCTACATATTATGAACTTGGACATTTTGGTTTTAATGGATCATTCTGTTTGGTCTGCCATTCTTGACTCTTCGATTACATGTCTTAGTAGTTGATTTGATGTTGTTGATTGCCTAAGTTGGTATTGACCTTGTGAGGTTTTGGGCCTGCATGAATGGAATTCATCTTTTGCCATTCTTTCTTTCATGTGTGCATCTACTCATGATTTGTGTTCTCTAGAACTTGCTCCTTTTCTTTTTGAAACTACATTTTTCATTTGCGTGCATAAGTATGATGGAAGCTTATTTTCTTTCTTTTATTTTCCCTACTTTGGCCAAATAGCCTTTCCCTTGCATTATGATCCCTTTGCTAGCCCTTAGTGCCTTTTTGACTCATTCTTTTCTAAGCCACATTACAAGCCTAAGCGTAAAATCATTTTATTCCGCACCTTGAAAATTTATTGAGCATTGGTTTCACCTTGGTTTTGTGTTTAAGTGTGGGGGTTGCTCGGGAGTGCAACAGGTTTAAGTGTGGGGGGGGGGGGGGACGTTTGCTTTTGTCATTGTGATTATGTATATAGTATAGTTTCATTTTTCTCAAAAAAAAAAAAAAAAAAAAAAAAAGAGGAAAAAAAAAAAGAAAAAGAAAGAAAGAAAGAAAGAAAGAAAAGCAAAAGAAAAAAAAGGAGAAGAAATAAAGAAAGAAAATACATAGAAAGAAAGGAGATATACAAGTAAAATAAAAATTTTCTTACATAGAGAATGATTGTGTTAATTAGTGCTTTTTTAATTTTTTTGGTGCTTAGCCTCTCATTCCATACTATTACCTACCTTCACCCTAACCCCATTACAACCTTTCATAACAAGCTCTCTTGATTTGTGCATGCATGTGTTATGAGTAGTGGAGACGTAGAAATTGAGCAAGCTTATGGTAGAACAAATTTCTTGAGTAGAATTTGAGTGATACACTTATTTACCTTAAACACTTGAGAGATTGATTGATTGAGCGCATCATTTGAGAAACCATCTTTTGTGAATAGCATCATTGATGAGATTGCCATGAATTGTAATTTGAGATGAAGGGATTGTGGTCTTGGTTGATTGATCTTTTGGAGCTTTGTGTCCCTTGTTCAATTTTTGCATTGTTAGCAATTGTTAGAAAAGAAGAGTTTCTCCTTTAGGTCTTTGTCTTTGAATTTTGCTCAGGAGTGCAAAAAGATAAGTGTGGGCGAATTTGATAATTGAATATTTCATACACTACTTTTTGTCTCTTGATTTATAATTTAGGACTCTTTAGCTAATAAGTAATGGCTTTTATACTTATTTGGGCCTTGGGCCTTTTATTATATTTTAGCCATTATTTAATAATAAATTCCAGTTTTACATTGTTTCACCATTTTTACCATAACTCTTGAACCAGACATCGGATTTGCCTCATTTTTGTCTCATATTTCAGATGATTCAGAGAGCTACAATTGTTATGAAGACATGAAGAGCAAATTCAGACAAGAGGGCGGTCGATTTTGGAGCCGAAGTCATATGTATTTTTGGGCTCGAATTTTGTAATTAAAGCCCATTTTATTTTATTTTTCGTTTGGGCCCTGAATTGTGGATTGGAGCCCCATTTCGTTTTGCCATTTTAGGTTAAGTGAGGCAGCAGCCACAAACACATTCTCATTCACGTTTTTAGATTTTAGTGGATCAAAATAGGCGTTTTAAGATTCTCTCATCTGTTCTTCATGTTCATGATGAAATTTCTTCTCGATTTTCGTTCTGTATAATCATGACTAGCTAAGCTACTGTGATTAACCTATGGATTGAAGATTCCACTATCCAAAGGACTCGCGCTTAATCGGTAATCGTCTAACTCATTTCTGCATTCTTTAATCGGATTCGATTTTTGGATTTGGATTGGGTTTTTGATTAAAAACCCAAATCAACATTTCCCAAGGACGTAGTTCGAACTAGATTAAAGTATCACTGTGCGATCGTACGGTGATATGCCACTGATTCAAACAAACTCGAACGATTGTTCGGTTGAGGGAATTTCGGGCAAATGCGAGAGATTTCGATTTGCCCGCATTCGATCACGAGTTCGGTTATAACTGTTTTCGTCCGAGGAAGGGGTGGAATTCGAAATCCTGGTTAATCTTCGTTATTCTCGTTTATCTCGTGTTGATTTCATTCTATCTCTGTTATTTCGATTTAATCTGTTTGAACCAAAAACAAAACCCCCATTTTATTCTATCGTTTTTATTGCTATACGAATTGAACCGATCGTGAATTCGTTGGGAAACGACCCAGGTTACATTATACTGCAAATCCTTTTCTAATCTGGTTATTTTGAGAGATTACGGCAAATCTCTGTCACTCTGTTTTTCTGAGTTGCATTAAATGCGTCTGCCATGTCGGATTGTTTTTCGCTCAAATTCAATTTAAACAAGGTTAATCAACTGAAATTTAATCAAAAAGATGATTAAACATGATATAGATAAGTTTCGGTAGATTAAGAAAGAATAAATGATGACCCAGTGATTTTAAGAATCAATTAGCGATATTGGAAAATGATAGAAAAGATAAGAATGCATTCTCGAGAATTGTCTTGTTAATACTCGAGAATCATATCGCGTATCAATATTTAAGAATAATATATTAGAGGGCTTTTACCGTGAATTCTCGAGAATTAACTTCATCAATTCTCGAGTACCATTCTCAAGAATTGTTCTAATAAGAACAATGTAACAAGTTCAATTCTCGAGAATCAATATATCAAGCTCGAGAATCATAATAGAAAAAACATGCAATAGTGATTCTGTCGAAGCATTCTCGAGAATCAATTTACTCATACTCGAGAATCATCGAAGTGTCACTACTTGAAAATAATATGATCAAAAAGCATGTAATATCTTGAATCAAACATTATCAAGTATCACTTACCCATTATCGAGAATCACTTACCAATTCTCGAGAATTGTTCTGATGATAGATAAGATATTGGAAGTGAACCACTATGCATATACTCGAGAGTCAAAATTCCATTCTCGAGAATCATATCCATATACTCGAGAATCACGAGTCCATTCTCGAGAATCATAATCAGAAGTTGTTTAGAGAATCTGACAAGTTATACTCAAGAACCATTTTCTCATACTCGAGAATTGTAACCTGAAACACTTAATTGGAAAGATTAATTCATACATTCTCGAGAACCTCTTCATAATGCTCGAGAACGCATTAATGCAATTATTTAAGCCTGATTCAAAACCTTAAAATCTTTCAACTAACATGGAAGAAGATACTTTTGGAATCCTTTTCCTCCAGAATCTCATCTTCACCCTAAAAAATAAATAAATAAATAAATAAATGGCTCAGATTTAATTTTTTTTCCTGAAACTATTATTATAGTATTTTATAATTTAATTTTTTTAAGAATTTGTTTGTATTGTAGTTATGAATTGTGTAGATTAGATTTTAACCGTATAAATAAACTTATTTATATTTAAAATAATAGTTTTATAAAATACGAAATCAATCATCTATTTCTTAATTTAAGGGTGTATATGAGATTTTGAGAGGAAACTATGACAAAAGATTGACTACGACAAGAAATGTATTTTACTTCCCTAAAAATGTCTGCTTTTCAATGAGAGAAGTAAAAAATAAACACGATCGCATTTTTGTAATTCTGTGGAAAAGTTTTGATATATTGGACGTTTCTTTAACAAAATTACTACATCCTAATTAGAAAAAAGAGAGAAGAAAAAAAGAAGGGGATTCTAGCGTCTCAATTCTTAAAAATAAAAAATAAAGAAATAAAAAAAAAAGGGTTCCCTTTTAAAATTGGAACACCAAAAGTGGTTGTTTGGCCTCCCAAATTCAAAATTGGCACGTGTCCATATATCTCTCCTTTTTTTTTTTTTTTTTTTTTTTTTTTTTTTTTTTTTTTTGGTCAAGGTGTCCATATATCTCTCCTGCTATCCACCTTCCTTCCTCTCACACCGTCCGACCTCCGTGCTCCCACCTCACCACCGTAGCTCCTCCGTCCTCCGTCCTCCGTCCTCTCTCCCACCGTCACTCCACCCGACGTCCCCAAAACTTGACCCCTAAACCTCAGGTATCTTCCTCATCCCATTTGTTCTGTTATGTTTTTTCATTTAGCCCTGCTCTATTTCGATAGCCCGATTCTTAACCATTGGTACTCAATTAGGTTAGGGACTGAGTACTTCAGAACTTAACTTCAGAGCAATTGTGGTGTGAGTGTCCTTGATTTCATCCCAAGATCTGAGGGTGGCTCTCCACATATTTGTCTTAACCGATTAAATCAGTTATGCATCACATTTACTGGGTGTGTGTATGTGTGTCTACATATATATATATATATATATATATCATCTAAGGCCAGCTCAGTCCGCACATGGAATTGGCTTTGTTTTGCCTCTGCAACAACAGGTGCTAAAATGATCGGCTGGTGTGAATTTCTGCACTTTCCAACGCAGTTATTGTTACCAACTTTTGTAGAATTGTACACATTTTTTTGTACTGTAAGTTTCATAATCATAGGTTGTCCAAGTTGGGAGCTCCTCTAATTAGAATTGATTATTGGTGCAGACCCCTGGTTCGCCTGTTGCTGGTGGAAAATTTGGAGGTAGAAAGACAAATAAGCAGATAATACTTGTTTGTCATGGTTATACACAGGGAAACGCAGAGGTAAAAAGCTGCAGTATGACTTGTTCTAGCATTTGGTGCAAAGGTTGATGATTATTTTCTGAGAAGGAATATGTTTGAAAGTGTCCAAAGGATCAAAACTGTTAATTTAAGATGTCATAGTTGTATCTCTAAATGATGTTTCCATGGAATCTGGTTTCATTGACTGCTTCTTCTTTTGTTTCCCCCATATGAGTTTGTTGACGATAATATTTTAATTAGAAGAATTTTGCTCATGCAGAAAAGTTCCTTTGAGATTTATCTGGATAGATTTCTACTTGTCAGGTTTCTAAATTAGCACCCCTGTGTTGAACAGCATGGTTTTCTTTTAGCTGGTGATCAACAATTTAATATGCTTGGTCTTATACAGGTACTGCATCCCAGTTCTAATAATAATAATTCGCCTAAAATTATCCGATCTGATCATTGGCATGTATAACAGTCCCATAAATCTGCAGTGCTAATTCTTGATTTGAAAGTGAATTCCATAATTAGCAAACCTAACAGAGCCTGTATTGGGACAGCAAATACCATCTCTCAAGTAAGCTCTTTGTTAGTGACTTCCAGTTAATTACAGTATTCATAATCCCTATTCTTATTTTCTTTACCTTATTACTAATATTATTTGACTTTACTTGTCAGTAGTGAGATGATCTGATTTTGAAATAACAGTCTAGTAGTCTTTCTGTATTTGAAAACGTGGTACTATTTTCCTTTCCATTTATGTTCATCATGAAGAATGAGAAATGAATATCAAGAGTTATATGATAAATGCTCGGGTAATTATTTTTCAATCACAGATTGAGGCTTGAAGTAGGAATAGTCTTTATTCCTTGATTTCCCTTATTGTTCGAAGCTTCAGTTTTTAGTAACCTTTCAAATTGTTGACTTCTATTTCAGTTTAGTAAGGGAATAAAGCAGCATACCTTTCTCCTGCCTTGTTTCTTCGTCTCTCCAGTTTCTTCTTTTCCCCTTGTTTCTTCCTTTCATTTCCTTGATCTCATCTGCCAACTTCTACATCTTTATTTCTTTCTCTTTCACATTCTGAACATGATTTTAAGTACAAGAAGCTGCTGATTGCTTGGCTGCTGACTGTGTGCCACGCTATATTGAGATGAAGCAGATGGAAAACCTGGATGTTGAAACAATCTTTCAGCAATCCAAAGCAAGAACTTATTATTTAGATGTGTGCGTCTATATGCAAGCATTGAAAAATCATTTATTGACTACTTGAGCAATAGATTAACTTTTTGTGTTGGAAGAGGCTATACAGTACTGAAATTTGAAAGAAAAGTATGGACTACCTGATATCGATCACTGCAAGGCATGTAAACTTGCTAGAGGTTCTAGGAAATTTTGGGGCTAGCCTTTGCTGCCCGACAATACGCCCAGAAAAAAGATTAGAGAGACTCTTCTTTGTTTAATTTGAACTTTGGGAATGTTTACTTTGCTGTCTCCATTCAGCCGTTTAAAAATTGGTATAGCTTCTGTGGTATGGGCATTGAAATTGGATTGTGTTATTTAGGAACTGCTTTCCATCTTTAATACACACCCGTCTTGAAAGTCGGTGACTGCAGATATCAAATGAGCTCTCACCCATAAAAGTTGTTAGTGACTTATATCAAGTAGCTCTGTTTCTGTTTGATGCCTTATTTTTTGTAGCAAAAAGTTCTGAAGTTTGTTATATGTCTGTTTCAGTAATAAGCGGGGGAAGTCATTGATTATAGACACAGGGTTGTATAGCCTCAAGAAATCAGAAATTAGGTGGGTATGCAAACAGAGGAGTCTACCAATAGCTTTTAAATTATATACAGTTTTTTCTCCAAAAACTTCTAAACTTTGTTTACCATATCTTTCAATCCATTATTTCCTTTCAATTCAATTTCCATATCAGAAGAACAATCACACGCTCTGAACTCTGAAAACAATTAGAGTTGTCTTCTAAAACATTCTAACCTGTATGCTAATTTGAAAATGGAATTTTGATTCTTAACCTCAAATTCTGAGAGAACCCAAACCCCACTAAAATCGTGTGCCAAAATTTTTTCACACAAGCTTTGAAAATAAAAAGCAAAATGAAAAAGAAAAGCTCCTTCACTTTAATACAAAGTGCAAGATGCCCAGAGGAAAATCTGGGTATATCCAATTTATTACTCAATTCAAAGAGTAACCTAAATATTTGAAAAATATCCATAATTTATAGCATAGTATCTCCAAAAGAGTCTGATCAAAGATTATCAACCACCAGAAATAATGTTCACACCAAATCTGAGCCCTCTCCTCCATTTTCACTCTTGTTAGAAAGAGGAGCGAGTTCTTCTGCAGCTGAAGCCTCAAAATTCTCAGAAATCTCATGATGACTAATCCATAAAACCGCATGAAGCAAAACAATAGGCATGGAACATGCTAAAGTCACTCCAAGATGAATTCCTGCTTCTGTTATAATAAGTTGAAACATAGTGGCAATTGCAAGTAGAGCCAAAACAAACCTTTTGTCTATAACTCTATGAAGGACATAAGAATTTGGGTATGCCCTTAATAGCAGCAAGTACAAGGTTGTCACATAGCTCATGATAACCAGAAGAATGAGAGAAACCTTGCGTTGAGGGATTAGGGTTATGAAGAGTATGATCCATACAAAAAGCGTGTAATATAACCCTAAATTCCCCAAGTTTCCGATGATCCGAAGAGCTGCAGCTTCTAGGGTTAAGGGAATGTTAAGAGGGCAATAACAGTTGAATTCCTTGAACTGCTTTTCATGAGGTGCTTTTGGTTCTTTGGGTTGATCAGTTGATGAAGATGCTGGGGATGATGAAGTGGGAATTCTTTGGACTGTTCCAAAACTTGCCATGATATGGTGACTGAAAAGAGAGTTTTGAAAATGGAAAAGAATATGTGATATATGGGTTCTTTCTGCAGCTTGCTTTGGTTTAGATCAGGCTTGTCTTAATTTGTAGCTTCAAGAGGAAAGAGTAGAACCCCCATTTTCCTTTGAACTTCCCAGTGGAAGACTTTGAATAGAGACTTGGTCAAGAGTTAAAATAATTATTTTTGTTTTGAATTAATGTAACATATCATTCGATTCTTATAGCATTCAAAAAAGACAGCTTGTTTGACCTCTGAATATACAGGGAGCACCTTGTTTCATTTTCATCGATTAAGCTTGCCTCATTTTCTCTTTATATCCGCTGCTTGAAAATGGTGGCGTTTATACCAATTCACAGCCACTGACACATTGACCAATAAGGGGGATTGCACAGGCCATACAATGAATCTAATAACCCAACAAATTTATTTCAATCCTTTGAGAAAATTGATTTTATTGTTTTTTTAAAATGATTTGTTAATCCTTGTTAGCTTCCTCAAGTATAGCTCTTCGTTTCTATACTCATAATACAGGTGATACAGAGACATATAAGTTGTCAAAAGAATAAAAATAGATATTTTAAAAATAAAATGATGAAATGAAATTTATGAGCATAATAATTTGGGTAGTGTTCATTCAACATCCTAAAATATCTTTCACATATGCCTAACATACTAAAGTATTTTTTTGTACAATTTACAATTTATCTTTTAAAATATAAATTTCACAAGAGCAATTTTAACCTTATCATTAACTTCTCAAAAAAAAAATTATTAAATGAAGGTGTATCTAGAACTCTACAATATTTTATAAAGTATTGACTTAGAAAAAAATACTTTTAAGGCATTGAGAGAAAATTAACCCAAATTATTATAAAAATAAGTTATATTTTATCATTTTACTTTTAAGAAATCTCTTTTATTTTGTGACAACTTATATAGTCCCTCGATCCTATTTAATAAGAACCCGATAACTAAATTACTCGTTTTAAAAAAGCAATTAAAATTAATTAAAAATAATAAGTTTGTTTTGAAATAATTTTTTTTAAGTATGTCCTTATTTATAAAGGGTGAATAAGAGGAAAAAAAAAACTAGAGTAAATATAGGCATCATCACTCCTATAACTAATGTAATATATTAGTTAATGAGAGGCACAAATGGCAAATATATATATACTAAATATTGAGACAACTCCTGTTCGATTTTTATAAAAGAGATGAAAACAATTTAATTTTTGAATTCTTATAAAAACAACTGGAGGGAGTATCTTCATATCCAAATTATTATGAGTATAGGAACTAAAAGTTATAATTAAGGGAAGCTAACAAGGATTGACAAATCATTTTTTAAAAGCAATAAAATTAATTGTTTTAAAGGATTGAAATAAATTTGTTTGGTTATTAGGGCCCGTTTGGTTCAAAGAATTTGAGAGGAGGGAAAGGAACTTTGAGGAGGAAAAGGAACTTAAAGGAAGGGAAAGGAAGATTTGAAAGATGAGGGAAGATGGCTTGAGTTGTTTGGTAAGAAAAAAATGAAGGGTGGTTAGTTGGTAAAGAATTAGGAAATGTCTATTTTACCCTCAAAATAAATTAATTCAAAATAAAAAAGAAAAATGTTTTTTTTGCTAAAATATATTTTTTTTAAAAAATTTCTGGTTAAGTTCGAACTTTTGGAAAATTTTTTTTTTTTTGCCAAATTCAAACTTTCCCGCCAAATTTGAACTTTCCCGCCAAGTTCGAACTTCCCGCCAAAATTTGAATTTCAGGGGCAAATCTATCCAAAAAAGTGAATAGTGACCAGGGAACTTGAGATCCCATCAAAATTGGTGGGATCTCAAGTTCCCACATATGAGGGAAGAGTGGTGGGCCCGGGAACTTGGGTTCCTGGGCACTTAGACAACCAAACGTGTTTTCTGGAGGGAACTTTATTAAGTTCTCATTCCTTCTCCCAAGTTCTTTGTACCAAACGGGGCCTTAGATTCATTATGTGGCCAGTGCAATCACAATGTGGACTTTTGAGGTTTTTGTTACCAAAATAAGATTTTTTTTAAAAAAAATTTACCGGATTGGAGCGGTTGGCAAACTATTTACCAATCTAATGCGTCAATAGCGTCGTTGACTCACGCCCTCCAGTAATTTACAGTGGCGTGAGTAGTGAAAATTATCACGCCATTGGGGTCAATTAAATTGACCCCAATAATTGACGCCCGACGCCTTGGCGTCAAATTAATTTTTTATTTTATTTTTTTTAATATAATTAAACTCACACTATATCTGGGTCCTCTCCTCCAATTTTACTTTTGTTAAGAGAAGCGAGTTCTTCAGCAGCTGAAGCCTCAAAATTCTCAGAAATCTCATGATGACTAATCCATAAAACCGCATGAAGCAAAACAATAGGCATGGAACATGCTAAAGTCACTCAAGATGAATTCCTGCTTCTGTTATAATAAGTAGAATCATAGTCGCAATTGCAAGTAGAGCCAAAACAAACCTTTTTTCTATAATTCTGTGAAGGACATAACAACTAGGGTATTCCCTCAATATCAGCAAGTACAACGTTGTCACATAGCTCATAATGACTAGAAGAATTAGAGAAACCTTGCGTTCAGGAATTAGGGTTATGAAGAGTATGATCCATACGAAAAGCGTGTAATATAACCCTAAATTCCCCAAGTTTCTGATCATCCGAAGAGCCGCAGCTTCTGGATTTTGAGGAATGTTGAAAGGACAATAAAAGTTTAAGGTGAATTGCTTTTCATGTGGTGCTTTTGGTTCATACGGCTGATAGTTGGATGAAGATGGTGTTGAAGAGGGAATTATTCTCTTGGCTGTTCCAAAAGTTGCCATAATAGGGTGAATGATTGGATTAGAGTTTTGGATTATCTCCAAAGAGAGAATTTTGAAAAAGAGAAAGTATGTGATATAGGTTTCTATGTTAGTTCGGTTTGGATCAAGATTGTGTAAATTTATAGCACAATGAGGAAAGAAAATTCCATTTTTTTGCTTTGAATATTTCTGGTGGAAGACTTTTGAAGAAAGAATTGGTCTTGAATCACGGAGAATATAATAATCATTTTCATTGTTGACTTTGAGACTACTTCTGTTACGTCAATCATTAGAAAAAGTATTATTGAAGATTCAAATAAAAAATTATTCGAAATCACTTTGGAGGATCCTATAATTTTTTTAATAAAAAAATTGAATGATATTAGAACTTAAAATTAACAATGTTTTATCATAAAATATTTAGATATATATATTTTCTAATTGGTGTCCTCAGTTATAATTTTTTGGCTTGGCACCCCGGTGAGAAAGAGTTCTAATTTTCTGAATATAAGTCTTTATCAGGGAACGAAATGCTCCACTCAGTTTTAATTTATTCTTGCATTTTCTTAGAGGCTATTAATTTTGTAACTCAAAGTTAGAATATTTTTCAATTTAAGGCCTTAAGTGTGTACAATTTGGTGTATAGCCAGAAAATTGACTATTAATTATAAACTGTTTGCTTATTAAATATGTGATAACAATATCTTAATTACAAATAAATATTCATAAATTTATTACGTTGACGGACTTGTGAAGGATGGCCAAGTCAAGGGAAGAAACTGTCACAGTCGAAATTATTGGAAACAGTTGTTCAATTAAATAATGCATCATTTGTTTAATTGGAGTTGTGATATCATTTTACCTGTAGTTTTTTAATCTGCCCCTTTATATTATGATTGTAATAAAGAGTAAGACAGTAAACTCACAGAGTTCTAACAAATTCATGACAATATCTTAAGTTTAAATTGTGAGCTCGAATTATAAACATGTAAGAGTTTATTTTTATCAATAAGTATCTAGTAAAACTATATAATTAAATAATTAAAATATAAAAATTATATTGCAACAATTTGATTTAAGCATATTTTAAATCTAAATGAATCTGTCAGCAATAAGAGTGAGTTGACATTAAACATAATCTTATATGAAGATATTGAACAAAATCAAATTACTACTATAGATTCACGTATAGTTGACGTTCTATATTTAACTGTTTTTTTGAAACCGGTAAATAATCCGAGGCAGAGTTAAGGCAATAAAATAGATAACAGTTATTTAAAACAACTATTAGGTATATGAGACAATATTTAATGGTTCATATGACCACCATGATATATAAGCTTTTTTTTTTTTTTTTTTTTTTTTTTTTTTTTTTTTTTTTTGGAAAATAACATATTTACTTGATGATTATATGTAAAAGACCGTCAAATTTATTCTACCACTATATGACGGTTGTTTCTTAAACCACTTGAAACTTATATATTTGTTGGTTTTTCAATTAAAATTGTTATATATAATGTTTTAAAATCCCTTTCCTAACCCTATTCTGTCGTGATTTTAAAACTAGGATAACTTTATTGAAATTATAATACATGGGTTTAATATTTCTTCTATTTGTTATAGGTTAATATGTAAGCATCCAATATCAATAGTTCCTCAAGTATTGATGAAGGTCCTAACCCCTCCACCAAAAACCTAGAATTGGACTTCCACCATTGTTATCAGATGTGTTTAGACCTGGACCACTCAGCAGTGTTTTGAGAACAGAGTGGCGGCGTCTGCTTCTACTGCAAACTGAATTTTGATAACATCAACGGGCATTGCGATGGTTGGAATATCAGACAAGTTCAACTGCGAACTGAAGTTTGAGAACGAATCATGTGCATGATGAACCCAAAGGGACTACTACGAAACTTGGCCTGTGAAATTAGTTTCAAAATATCGATAGCCAACTCTTCTCCGATGTTCGCGAGCTCGCGTCGCACTTGGGAGCTCGGAGGGGTCTACTTCTGCTTGCTGCAGATAGATTCCAAGATCCGCTCTACGAAGTCAGGAAGAGGGACATGCCCCATTGAAGTGACCAAGAGGGGGAACTGGATTACCGGCTCGTCCTTTGGACGAGCTGGGGGAGCTCGTCCGCACCGGCCGTCGGATCTCGGATCGATGGCTCGATTTTTTATTTTTTATTTTCTTTTTATTTTTTTCTATATGAAAAAATCATTTTTTAAAAAAATGTTAGTTCAGAGATTAGCTTTATTTTAGGTTCTCTATCCATTAAAATTATTTTTTTTTATCAAAAATTAAAAAGTAAAAAAAATAAGATCTGGGCCGTCCAGATTAAATCTGGACGGTACGGACGAGCTCCCCGGAGGAGCTGGGAAACCGGTTCGCCAAGAGGGACATGAAACGAAAAGGACATCTTGACTGACCTATTAAATTATTAATAGAGCAGACTTGGCTGGGGACAAAGAATAAAATTCAATAAAGTGAACTTCTACGTATTTTCAAATATCGATTTATTCAATTGTTCAATTTCAAAAACGCCTTGCATGATAAGCGTGTAAATTAGATTAATTCAATGTCCCCACATGAAGTAATTGAATCGACCTCTTCAGTTAAGTTCTAAAAAATTATGAGAATAATAACTTTTTCCTCATATCTAAAATAGAAGTCACTTTTATAAGAATTCTTTAGTCTACAATATAATAAAAATTAATTAATATTTATTTGTCAATTTTGTCACTGTGGTTAATACTTAAATGTTGCTCATTGTATTTTTTTTCTCTTTCTTTCAAAACCTTATTTTATATGGGTAAAGCTGATTTTTTGTTTAGTTTATGATAAATTTTGTTCTGATATAGAACACTGATATCCAGCCAAGGGCTGGTATGTTGATCTTGGATGGTTAGGCTCTGCCTGAATATCTATGGAGGAGATAATCAGGAGAGCGTGGGATCACCGTACACGACAAAGGGGTGGTGTGTGTGCACGCGCGAGCGTATGTAAATAGTCTAGGTTAGAATGTGTGCACCTTGTTACTGTCCTTTGTATTTATAGAGGTGTCTGGTGCGATATCCGGGGCACGCCATTAATGGGGCACGCCATTAATGGCGCGCCATTAATGGGGCGGATATCCGGGCTACGCCATTAATGGGGCATGCCATTAATGGGGCGAGTATCTCGGTAGGCCGTTACGATATGGGTGGATCTTGCCTAGCCGAGATTTCCGGATCTCCACCTATGATTAGCGGATCACACTTCCTGGCTCTATTTGGGCCGTGCAATGGACTTGGGGCTTTTGGGCCGGTCCGTAATAGTTGCCCCCCAGCTTGGCTGTTCAGGTTTCTGGGCGGCCGAGGTGTGTAATGCCCCCGGTCCCGGTTTAGGTCCGGGGCCTATGCTTCATTCGGACCGGCTTCTAACACCGTGGCCTATCCCTATTATGACAGTCTGGGTGGTGCCCTCGGTTATGCCTGACCGGGGCGTTTCGCTTGGCCTCGGTCTTACATAATTAGCCCCCTATTCGTGGGTAAGCCGTTTGGCCTTCTTTCCGTAGGCGTAATCATTGTTGCTTTACACCTGGCTTGCCCTGTTTGGAAAGAGTCTGCAGCCGTCGCGCCCCTCCGAGTGCCGATTTGCGTGCACATTTAATGCTTCTATGTCATTCTGTGCATTTCCCATCGTGTCTGGGTTCAAAGACCGAATTGCCCCCGGCGTTCCCTTTCCTTGTCACTTATATGAAGTATTTATTTCATGTTTGCCTCTTCACTTTTTCCCGCAACAACTTCTCTGTGAACTTGCTCTGGGTTTGTAGGATTATCTCCTCTGCCAAAACTCCACTGTTCTCCATTTCCACCGTTCGAGTTTCCCTCTTCTTACTCATACAGGTATTTTCCTTATTCTTCTTTACTTTTTTACGGCGTACTTCATACCGATTATATGTCCTTTGGTCTCTTATCTACGTTTCGCACTCCTTTTTCTTTACGGTTTTTCGAGTATCATTTGAGACCATTTTCGGGTTTTACTCGCTTTTGACACATACGCGTCTGTGCTTGCCTCTCTTTCGACATAAGACCTTTAGTTCTTAGGTTCTAGTTCCTTCTTGATGGATAGAAATAGGCGTTTTCCTAAACCCAGATCAATGCTAACCCCTGAGGAAGAGGAGTTTCTTCGCACTCGCTACCTGCGGGCTTCTTATTGGGTTCTCAGAACCGAGCTTCCGGAAGCGGAGAGGTCAGCCCCTTTACTCCGAGGCGGGTTCGGTTACTCAGGACGAATCGGGCCCCAACCCATACCGACTAGAGTTCTGTCTCCTTCTCCTGTCCGAGCTTTTGCACACAACGTTCCTATCTTATCACCCGTACAGGCCGGGGTTGGCTCTTTTGCCGGCTCCATGTCTCCGGCCTTATTAGCCCAACCGCTCAACTTCTGTGAGGGTCCACCCTCTGCGAGCTCGGATCCTTATCCCGATGATTATCTCGGCCCCTGCTAGGACTGCTTGGCCGAGGGTGCATTCCGCATTGCGCACGGTGGAGACTCCAGAGCCTCCTCGATTATTGGTTCTTGCCGGCATCGGCAACCTTCGGGCCCCTCTTCTGGCGTACCCTTTCGTCCGAGTCCGCCATCTGTTTTACCTTCTAAGATTATTTTACCAGGTATTTCCAACTCTGCTAATTGCATTTTATGTTGCATATAGGTTTATGGCTCCGAAATCTCTGCCCTCCAAGCAAAGGACCGAGGCTGAGGAATCGGACTCTTCTAGTCCACCTGAGGCTCTGTGTCGTAGGTTTCCCTGGTGTCCCATGAGGTCTTGAAGACCCGATCCTTGATGTCGGAGACCGATATTGCCCGTTTGAATCTACCCGCCATGGAAGGGTGCATCATACGCCGCCCGGAGGCCGACGAGCCTATTTGTGCGGAACGGGAAGTAGGCAGTCCCAATTTCTTTTTCTTTTACCGGGATTATCTTACTCGGGTCGATGTTTGCTTCCCTTTCACCCATTTCTAGATACTGGCCCTGCTGCACCTGAGACTTGCCCCGTCTCAACTTTATCCGAACGGGTGGGCTTATCTTGTTGCGTTCGAGCAACTGTGTCTCTCCTTCCCGGTTCCGATTCCCTGCTCAACCAATCTCTTCTTCTATTACTTCGGCCCCTTTACCCCCGGCTCTCCTAAAGAAAGCAACAAGCTAAAAGGGTTGGTATCTCTCCACGTTAATCCCAACCGGAAGCTCATGAAGCCCTTCTCCGATTCGTTTAAGCGGTTCAAGAGTGCGTTTTTCAAGGTTGTCACCGTGCCTGGTAAGCAAACCTGGTTTTTGAAGGGGGTTGAGGCTGCCGACGTAGAGTGGCGTTTCCCTCTATATTGGATGGAGAGTCACCATAAAGCTACTCCCTCATCCTTTCAAATTTCGAAAGATGAGCTCCTGCCAAAGACGGCCCCTGATGTCCCTAGGTTGGACGCCTACGTGGAGAAGTATGGCGTCCAGAGTGTAGCCTTTTTCATTTCCGGGGAGGGATCTAGGCCTATCCCCTCTACTTGTAGGAGTTCCTCCTTCGCCATGTTATTTGTCTTTTGGTCAAATTTTGTATATTGTTGGAGTAATTTGTGTTTATTCCTGACTTCCCTTTACTTGTCCTTTTCAGCTCACGACATGAGGGCTCTTCCAGGTTACTTGACGAAAGTGAATCCGGCCGCGGCATCACTGAATCATCGGGCTCGAAAACGGGCCGTCCCCGTCAAAAATGCTATGCCCGAGGCTAATGCCTCTGTTGTGACAAAGAAGACTAAGGTCTCAGGCGGCGAAGGGTCGGCTCCATCCATCCCCTCCGGGCCATCTCAGGAAGTTGTTTCCGAAACTCCGAAGGGGAAACAGATCGTTGTCTCTGTGGGTGAAACTGTATCTACGGTTATCGCGACTACTCCTTCGGCATCGGTTCTCCCGGCACCTTTGCCAACTCCGCCTCCTCCACCTCCTTCTACCGGGCCCTCACGTCCTTCTTCCGTGCTTCCTCGCAGCTTCATATGGGACAAGGGGGTGACCAATGAACTGGATGTCGCGTTCCTTCCCCCGGGAATTTATGGAGAGCCGGCCTCTGTCCCCGCCTAGCTTTGAGGAGGTGTATGCAGCGCAACGGTATTTATGCAAATCTGTTGGGTTGCTTCAAGCTTATATTCTCGTGAGGGAGAAGTATGCTTTGGTGGATGCAGAGAATAAACGCCTGAGAGCGTCTCAGGAAGAGGTGGCAGCCAAGCGAAAAGCTCTGGAGGAGGCTGTGTCGACGAAAAAGGCCTTAGCCGAATCTGAGGCCAAGCTGCACATTTTGGAAGAGGAGCGGGATGCCGCCCGGAACGAGCGGGATGCTTCTAAGGCCGCGGTCGTGAAGATGGATAAAGATCTTCTACAGGCGCGGGAAGGGGCGGAGAAGTCAGCCTCCGAGTGTGCCCGGGCCCAGAAAGCGCTGGGCGACAGTCTTGAGGCGGTGAAAGCCCTTTAGAAGCAATGTGATATGCTGTCCTCTAAGCTTACAACATCCGAGGAGGCCCTTGCCGTGGCGCAGCAGGCGCGCTTGGAGTCCGATGAGCTCTTAAAGCAGACTGCCAAAGATTTCTTTGACAATGCTCTGGAGCAGATCCAGTTCTTGAATCCGACGATGAAGCTTAACTTGGACGGCTATGATTTTCGCGCTTTTGTCAAGGACGGAGTCTTAGTTCTGTATCAATCTCCTTCCGCCAATGCGTCCCGATCCGAAGAAGAGGGAGGAGAGTCAGACACGGAGAGCGAGGCAACCAAGGGCTCTCATGAGGCCGGCCCGTCTAGTTAACTTTGACTTCGTTCTTTGGTGGACGTCTGTGCCCCTTTATTTTGAACATTTCCTGCTTTTGTGCCGTTCTGTACATATATGTATGACTATGGATGAATTATTTATTAGCCCTTCTGCCATTTTTTAAATTCCATAATTGAGATTTGTTGACTGTAGTAGATACGAGTCGTTTACTCGACCAACACTAATGTGTGGGAGGATGGGACAGGGTTGTATGTTTTAACCTCTAGGGGTGTTAACTTAACCGCACTACCTCGTTTTGGCTTGACTAGTCGGAAAAGTTGATAGGAACCAAATTAAGGGGGAGGCCGTCACATGTCAACCGAGGTGTCTATTACCTCAAATCTGACATTTTGACTTGATCGGGGTCGAAATGATGACTGCTTTCTTAAATCGGGCGAGCGTTGACGCGTCAATTTCGCGAAGGCCACGTATGGCATTTTCGCCGAGCTCTTACCAATGCACGTCGGAGTACAACGGCCGGTGTCATACATCTAGATGTTTTTATGTTAATGACCGGGTGTAAGTACCTCGGTGTCGGGTTTTGGACCGGGCTTAATGGCCTCGGTTTCACGCTTAAGCAAGTAATTGTGCACATTGATGCATTTCCTTGATGGATTCCTTCATTAAATAAAACAGCTCTAAAGAGCGTAGAAATGGTCATGAATTATTCAGATGCAAAATAAAGAACAATTGGAGAAACATAAGGAAAAGTAAGAAATAACCGAACAGTAGCCTTTGTGTCTACGGGGCCGAGCCTTGACCTAGCTGTAATAGATCTTTAGTTTATCGGTGTTCCATGTCTTCTTAACCGGCTTCCTTGCCGGGTTTCGAGAACATACTTTGAAGATCGAGTTTTTCTTTAACCCGATAAGGACCTTCCCAATTTCTTGCCGAGTTTTCCATCTCGGGAATTCTTGTTTCCGATGTCGGCCCGCCGAAGTACCAGGTTACCTCGGTTAAAGGATCGTGGTCGAACCTTCCGATTATATTTTTCCGCGAGTAGCTGCTTGGCGGCAAGTTCCCGGCAATGCGCTATGATTCGGATCTCATCAATTAGGTCCAGGTCTGTCTTTAGGGCGTCGTCATTTGATGGAGGTCCTTCCAGTCCGGCTCTGATCTTTCTCCATGATGGCTGCCCGATTTCGACCGGGATCATTGCTTCACATCCATAGGTTAGCCGGAATGGGGTTTCTTGAGTCGAGGACTGCACACTCGTCCTGTAGCCCCATAGAACGATTTGTGGAGCTATTCGGTCCAGTGAGTCGGCCTTTAACATGGGTTTCTTTAATCCGTCAAGAATGATCTTATTAGCTGACTCGGCCTGGCCGTTAGATTGCGGGTGTTCGACGGAGGAGAAGTGTTGCTGGATGTCCAAGTTTGACATTAAGGCCTGGAATCTATGGTCCGTGAACTGGGTTCCATTATCGGTGACGACTTCGCAGGTATCCCGAATCGAGCAAAGATGTTATGACGAACGAATCTCATAATTCGAGACGAGGTGATCGTAGTCAATGCCTCCGCTTCAATCCATTTGGTGAAATAGTCTATGGCGACAATGAGCCATTTGAGTTGTCCAGGTGCCGGCTTGAACGGTCCGAGGATGTCCATTCCCCATTTATAGAAGGGCCAGGGGGCCGACATCCCTTTTAACTCCGTCGGTGGTGGCCATAAGATCCCAGTGTGTTTCTGGCAACTGTCGCACCGCTTGGCGGCTTCCATAATGTTTCATGGTGGGACAATAATAGCCAGCGCGTAATGCCTTCCTTGCCAAAGCCTTGCCCCTCATGTGTTGGCCGTTGCATCCCTCATGTATCTCGGTCAATACGTACCTTGCTTCGGACTCACCTAGGCATGGCATCATTGGGCAGTGCACTCCTTTTCTGTATAGTTGATCATTGACCATAGTGTAGATGGCGGCTTCTCTCATCAGCTTCTTTGCGACAGTGGAATCTGTTGGGATGATCCCCCTTTCTAGGTAATCTTTGATTGGCTTTCTCCAGTCCGTGGCGGACGAGATAGTCATGACGCACGTGGGCTCAGCCAAATTCTGTTGGATCACATTCTATGACTCCCCGGACCTTTAGTACTCGCTAGTTTGGAGAGAATATCAGCCCGGGTATTCTCTTCTCTCGGGATATGAGAGACAATCACTTCTTCAAACTCCGTCATTACTTCTTTTGCTTTGTTCAAGTACTTAGCCAACAGGTGGCCTTTTGCTTGATAGCTGCCATCAATCTGTGCGGCGACGAGTTGTGAGTCGGTGAACACCTTAACTCGCCGCACTCCACTCTCTTTTGCTTGAGACAATTCGGCTAAGAGGACCTCGTACTCGGCTTGGTTATTGGAGGTCGGGAATTCCAACTGGAGGGAATGCTCAGTAGCGACCCCCTCGGGGCTTTCAACAATGATTCCTGCTCCACTACCTTTTAGATTGGAAGATCCGTCTACAAATACCTTCCAGAATTCCTCGCTAGCCATAATCGAAGTCAATTCTCTGATGAAATCGGCCAATGCTTGTGATTTGATCGCATGCCGGGCTTCAAAAGTGATGTCAAACTCGGACAGTTCAATTGCCCAGCTTGTCATTCGCCCTGCCAGGTCGGGTTTGTTCAAAATCTGTCGGATTGGTTGACTTGTCCGGACTACCATCCGGTGTCCCTGGAAGTATGGCCGAAGCCGTCTCGCAGTCGTCAGTAATACGAACGCCATCTTTTCCAGCTTCTGGTATCTGAGCTCAGCGTTTTGTAACGCTTTGCTCACAAAGTAGATGGGTGTCTGTCCGGCCTCGGTTTCTCTTACTAAGGCAGTGCTTACCGTCTCATCTCCCACAGACAGGTACAAGAACAAGGTTGTTGGTTCTCGAAGAGATTTTGATGATTGCCAACAATTGTAAACAAAGAATGAGGATTTGCTCTCAGATGTTGGAAAACCCTGAGTGAGAGCAAACCTCGAGGTTTCTGGGAAAACCTCGAGGTTTGGCCTCATGAGGGAAGTATCGAGGTTTTGTATTCTAACTTGAGAAAAATTGGTTTCACAAAGATATGTGAAACCTCGAGGTTTATTAAGAAACCTCGAGGTTTTGATCTTCCCGAGAAAACCTGGTTTCACATCAAGTTGTGAAACCTCGAGGTTTATCTCAAAACCTCGAGGTTATGCCTTGGCGCCAAACTAAGGATTTTAAAAGTATATGTGAAACCTCGAGTATTATCGAAACCTCCGGTTTTCGGCTTCCGAAGAGCTAATGGTTTTCAGCGAATTGAAAAGCTCGAGGTTTCCATAGAAACCTCCGGGTTTGTGTTTTGGGTCAAAACAAACAACCTTGTCATTTGGGCAAAACCTCGAGTATTTCGAAAACCTCGAGTATTGTGGCAACCCGAGAGCAAATGAACTTGCACTCATTCTAAAACCTCGAGGTTCCTTGAGAAACCTCCGGGTTTGGTTTCATCGCATCTTTGCTGGGTTTCACACATGATGTGAAACCTCGAGGTTTCTGGATAAACCTCGAGGTTTGGAGTAAACCCAAGGAACCTTCGTGATTGCAACATTATAAACCTCTAGGTTTAATGATAAACCTCCAGGTTTGAGGTTTTGATGTAAAAACATGTTCAAACTTAAATGAGCAAACCTCGAGGTTTGTGAACAAACATCAGGTTTCTGGACGTTGTTTGAAATTTGAACTTAACGATTTTGCTATACCTTCGTGTTTGATCTCAATGCTTTCCATGATTATTCCTTATTGGTACTAGATATACTTAATCATCTTTTTAGTGAGTTTCAGACAGATCAAGGAAGTTTACAGAAGGTTTAAAGCAAAAGCAAAAGTGATGTCAGAACATTAAATGCTCAACCCAGAAACTTGCATCCTTTTGGTTAATCCATCTGTACACGGTTGCAAAGCATTAAAGAATGATTTCTACATTAAGAAACATCCTCTCCAATGGATTAATTTGCAGAGAGTCAACTCT
This sequence comes from Acacia acuminata, assembly GCA_019022655.1. Lineage (NCBI taxonomy): Eukaryota > Viridiplantae > Streptophyta > Magnoliopsida > Fabales > Fabaceae > Acacia > Acacia acuminata. The sequence goes on from JAFJYI010000329.1 coordinate 550,244, forward strand.
GACCATCCAACCAGCTGGACTAAGTGAGTTTCAGAAAGAGAAGAAGACCTAAGTAGCTCACAACTTCTGTGGATCATCTCCAACGGTCGATTATCTATGCAACGGTCAATTAATCTTTGTCTAGCTATAAATAGAGCTGCATTCAATTCTTCTCAACAACTACAACAACTGAAAACGCACAAGCATTCAAGTTTCTTAACTACCTTTCGTTTTTCACTTGTATTCGTCTTTTGACATTATAAGCTTCAGTGTTTATTATCATCTACTCTTAGAGAGAGCTTTTTATCGTAAATCATTTATTGAAAAGAATCACAAGTCAAGGGGACTTGGTGATTTGGGAGTTCATTGATTACAACTTGTAAGGGGGAGTGAGTTCTAGAGAGAGAACTACTCTTTGAGTACATAGTGTGTAATCTTTGTGATAGTGAAAAACCCGGAGAGTCCGGGATTTGGATGTAGGTCAAGTTGTTAAGACCGAACCAGTATAAATTCTCTGTGTTCAGCTATTCTTCTCTCTACTCTGTTCATCTCTATTTTTGTTATCTAAAAACAGAGCAGATTCGAAAAGTTTTTAAAATACCCAATTCACCCCCCTCTTGGGTATATAGCTCCACTTTCATTTGGTATCAGAGCTTGGTCTTCTCTAAAGAGCTTAACATCTCGAGAAGGATCCAATGGAAGGCATTCTACCACGATGGAGCTTCAATCAACAGACCTCCGGGTTTCAATGGAGAGCATTACTCATTCGGAAAGCCAAATTGAAGGTGTTTGTAATGGCTACGAGAATATGGTCTCTGGAGAGTATTTGAACGAGGAGACTACGCTCCAACTGTTCTGGAAAATGGTCTTAGGATTCCAAAGGAAGAAGAAGATTATGATGAAAATGACAGAAGAAATGTCACACTCAACAGCAAGGCGGTTCTCCTTCTGCAGAGTGCTCTTAGTCAACAAGAATATTTCCGCGTTTGCAACTTAACCTCTGCTAAAGCCATGTGGGATGCTCTGGAGATTGCTCATGAAGGAACCGTTGGAGTTAAGCAAAATAGAGTCAACACTCTAATGACAGAATATGATCTCCTTCGTATGAAGTCGGAGAATCTATTGGTGATTTCAGTGAGATTCACTCATCCGATCAATCAACTTGCTGTATTGGGCAAAGAGTATGAGCAACTTTGTCCAAGTAAGGAAAATCCTCAACATCCTCAATAAGGAATGGGAAGCCAAAGTCACGCCATTGAAGAAGCTCGTGGAGATTCTATGGCATCTGTGGCAGCCCTTTTGGGAGCCTTTTTGAATATGAAGCCAAGCTCAAGTTCAAAAAGGGACTTGATGAAGTCCATGGCAAAAATAAGGGAATTGCCCTTAAAGCTGTCAAAGAAACTAAGGAATCAGATGATGATGAAGATCCAGATGAAGATGAGGAGATTGGTATGATGGTCCAGAGATTCAAGAAATTCTACAAGAAGGACCAAGGTTTCAAGAAGTTTCACAATGGTAGCTCCAGCTATGAGGCAAAGAAGCCAATCATTTGCTACGAGTGTGAGAAGCCTGGCCACATCAAATCAGAATGTCCCAATCTGAAGAACAAGGACAAAGAAAAGAAGAGGTTCAACAAATTCAAAAAGAAGGCATATGTCTCTGGTATTTGGGGAGATAGTTCATCTGATGAAGATGATGAGGATGAGGAAGAAAAAGCAAACGTATGCTTAGTTGAAGAAGAAGAACATCGTATCAACTTCGAAGAGGTATATGATTGCAAACCACCTTATGATGAATTTTTGCTGAATATATGGTGTGCAATCCGAGTTTGAAAAATTAGTCGACAAATATTTCAAATTGAAAAACAGAAATCTTACTCTTGAATTTCAAGTTGAAAAGTTTTCATCTTCAGAAAATATTGCTTGTGAAGATTGTCCTGATCTGAAGAAAAAGAATTCATACCTTACCAAGGCACTTGAGAAATTCACTAGAGGAAGTGAAATGCTCAATGTCATTTTGAAACAACAAAGATTTATAAATGATAGATCAGGAGTTGGTTACAAACCTAATTTTGATAAAAAGAAAGGGAGAAAGAAGTCGGTGAAAAATCCTATATGAACTACTTTACAAAATCAGTCCATTCTTCAAACCCGTTTGCACAATCGTAATTATCGCCTTGAGAAAGGGTCATACTACTTCTTCCCGCTTTCACAAGAAGGAAAGAAAGAGTAAACCCATAGGGAATTATCAATGGGTGCCAAAGGGATCTTACAAGATTCCTAAGACACAAACTAACCCCAAAGGACCCAAGAAAAGATGGGTACCTAAGGCCTCGATTTGTTTGTGTCTTGCGGGTTTGCCTAAGAGCATCAAAATCCAACAAATGGTACATTGACAAAGTGGATGCTCTAGGCACATGACTCGGGGATCAATCCAAATTTGCCTCAATCAAGCCTAAGGATGGTGGCAAGGTGACCTTTGGTGGAAATCAATCTGGAAAGATTCTTTGGAGTTAGTGAAATTGGCAACAATGAAGGACCACTAATCAAAGATGTCTACCTAGTCGAAGGACTTTGCCACAATCTCCTCGGTGTAAGCCAAAGCACCGATAAAGGTAACTTAGTTATCTTCGATTTCGAGGAATGCTTGATTGTAAGTAAGGATATACTTCCCTTAGAAAACATTAAATCAAAAGCCTTGTTTAGAGCCCCTAGAGATGGCAACTGTTATACACTTAGTCTCTCTAGCAATGGTTCTGTCTCGAAAAATGTTTTGTCAAGAACTGGATGAGAGTTGGCTTTGGCACAAGCGATTAGCTCATGTCAATATGATTCAACTTGACAGATTACTTAAAAAGGATCTGGTGATTGGTGTTCCTAAACTTCATTTTAAAAATAACATGCTTTGTTATGCTTGTCAAAAAGGGAAACAAACCAAATCATCATTCAAATCTAAGAACGAAATTTCAACTAATAGACCTCTTCAATTGCTTCATATGGATCTAGTTGGACCTAGAGTGAGAAGCCTTGGAGGCAATCTTTATACTTTAGTCATAGTTGATGATTTCTCAAGATTTGCATGGACTATATTTTTATCCTCTAAAGATGAAACATTTGATCAGTTTGTTGTTTTTGCCAAGAAGGTCCAAAACGAGAAAGGATTCTCTATTCAGGAGAATCGAACGATCATGGAGGAGAATTCGAAAACAATGCATTTGCTGAGTTTTGTGACAAAGATGGGAATAGACCACAACTTCTCGCCCCAAGAACTCCCCAACAAAACGGTGTTGTGGAAAGAAAGAATCGAGTTCTCACTGAGATGGCAAGGGCCATGCTGAATGAGAACAACACTTCTCAAGTGTTTTGGGCTGATGCAATGAGCACCGCATGCTACATCTCAAATCGGGCATACCTCCGGAAGAAGTTGGACAAGACTCCCTATGAGCCGTACAAAGGAAGAAAACCCAATCTAGCTCATCCGCATGTGTTTGGATGTAAATGTTTCATCCATAACAATGGTAAGGATAACTTGGGAAAATTTGATCCCAAAGCAGATGAAGGTATATTTTCGGGATATTCAAATACAAGTAAAGCTTATAGAATCTTTAATACTCGTACTCGCATTGTTGAAGAATCTATGCATGTTGTTTTCTCGTGAATCCAAGTCCGATAAAACTATGGATGATGATGAAGGAAGTATCTTCAAAAATCAATTCTTTTCAAAAACTACTCCTGCTTCTATTGAAAATCCTAAAAATGTTTTCGAGACTGATCCTCAAAACAATGTCGAAAATTTTGATCAGACTCAACCTAGAGCTTGGAAATTTATTAGAAATCATTCTTTGGACCAAGTTATAGGTGATGTTAATCAAGGAGTAAGAACCAGAAATAGCACTTTAAATGAAGTAACTTTTACATCATTTATATCACATATTGAACCCTCAAAAATTGATGAAGCCCTTTCAGACAATGATTGGATAATAGCAATGCAAGAGGAGTTACATCAATTTGATAGAAATCAAGTTTGGGACTTGGTACCTAGGCCCAAGGACCATCCGGTCATTGGCACTAAATGGGTATTCAAAAACAAACGAGATGAGTCTGCTATCATTGTCCGCAACAAGGCAAGACTTGTTGCCAAAGGCTATAATCAAGAAGAAGGAATTGATTATGAAGAAACTTATGCTCCAAAGTGGCAAGATTAGAAGCCATAAGAGTTCTTCTTGCCTTTGCCTCGTGTGAAAAACTTTAAACTCTATCAAATGGATGTGAAAAGTGCTTTTCTGAATGGTTTTATTCAAGAGGAAGTTTATGTAGAACAACCTCCAGATTTTGAAAACGTCCATCATCCAGATCATGTATATCGTCTCAAGAAGGGCCTATATGGTCTTAAACAAGCTCCTAGAGCTTGGTATGAGCGATTAAGCAAATTCCTTCTTGATCAAGGTTTTATTAGAGGAAAAGCATATACAACTCTCTTCATAAAGAATAATAAGCTTAATGAAATCTTAATTGTACAAATATATGTTGATGATATTATATTTGGTGCTTCTAATGATACATTGTGTGAAGAGTTTGCTAACAATATGCAGGGAGAATTTGAGATGTCTATGATGGGAGAGCTCAATTACTTTCTTGGCCTACAAATTAAGCAAAAGAAGGATGGGATCTTCATATCTCAAACCAAATATCTCAATGATCTTGAAGAAGTTTGGGATGGATCATTGCAATGGAGCCGATACTCCTATGAGCTCAACCGCTTCATTAGATCGATGAAGAAGGAACAGACTTCAACATCACAAAATATAGAGGAATGATTGGATCATTGCTCTATCCGACAACTTGATCGTCCCGACATCCAATTCGGTGTAGGGATGTGTGCAAGGTTCCAATCCGCTCCCAAGGAGTCCCATGCCGAGCATGTGAAGAGAATCTTCGAGATACCTTGCGACACAAAGACACTAGGATTGTGGTTTCCCAAAGGACAACCCGAACATTTGATAGCATATTCGATTCTGACCATGCTGGCTACAAGACCGATAGAAAAAGCACAAGTGGCCAATGTGAGTTTCTTGGAGGTTCACTTGTGTCTTGGTTCAGCAAGAAGCAGACGAGTGTGGCTGTATCATCAACTGAAGCTGAGTATATGGCAGCATCAAGTTGTTGTGCTCAAGTCTTATGGCTCAAATGAAGAATCGTCTGATCTAGGAATCAACTTGAAGGAGATCCCTATCTTATGTGACAACACAAGCACAATAAGCTTAGCCAAGAATCCAGTGCAACATACTCGGACTAAGCATATTGATGTGAGGCATCATTTCATAAGGGATCACGTTCAGAAGAAAGATGTCAAAGTCATGTTCATCCCAACTCATCTTCAACTTGCGATATCTTCACCAAACCTTTGCCCAAGGAGTCATTCAACTTTATTAGAAGAGAATTGGGAATGGTAAATCCCAACGAGTTGTAAGTAATTCTTGCTCAAATTAGTAATACATTGTAATCTTGATGATTAAAAGTCACTAACTTAAGCATCGGAGTGTCTAGACGTGTTTTATGCAGGATACTGTGGTTTTGCTGTCGAGGAGCAAAACCTCGAGGTTTAGAAGCAAACCTTGAGGTTTGGTGGAACATGGTCAATCATGGTTTTGCTGTCAAAGAGCAAAACCTCGAGGTTTTGCTAAAAACCTCGAGGTTTGGTGATACATAACCAAAGTCAGAAAATTTCAGAGAATAGAAACCTCGAGTATGCGAGGAAACCTCGAGTATTGGATGAGACAGAAAGCTTACCACTCTGAAGGACAGTAAAACCTCGAGGTTTTTGAACAAACCTTGAGGTTTTCGTGCTGATGGGTCACAGGTTCACAGAACACCTCTGACGTCCGTGTTAGTACCCTCTCATCAAAACCTCGAGGTTTGGCATGAAACCTCGAGGTTTGCCATCGCCTATATATATGCGTCACTGTTCATGTTCTTCAAACCTCAACCTAAACCTCTAGGTTTTGCTTCCTTTCTCGTCACCCACTCTCTGAATCTCCCATTTTTCGATCTAATCCTCTCTTCTAAACCCTCAAATGGCATCGAAATCCAAATCCCAAGCTACTTCTGGTTCTGATTCCAGTGGGGATGAAACTAAATCATGGTCTCCACCTCCACCTCCTCCTTGGCAACCGATTGAAACCTCATCTCCTCGTCCTTCTGATCGTCCAGGCAGGAAAAAGACTCGGTCTACTCGTCTTCGTTATGGCATTGACAAATCGATCAGAGGCGTTCAAGGAGAACTCCCTGATGAAGAGTCTCCATCGAAGAGCAGAAAGGAAACCAAGGGCCCTAGGAATGAGGTCTCCTTCAAGGAACCTGACAAAGAACCCGCCAAGGGTCCTTCAAAGAAGAGGAAAGAGCCCGAACCCAAAGGCAAAGGGAAAGGGAAAGCTTCTGCTTCTGGCTTAGAATCTACTGGAAAGGATCCATCAAAGGCGACAGGAATTTCAAAATCCACTGGTCCAACTAAGGCAAGAACCAATAGGGCCTCATTTGCCAGGTCCCATCAATCATCAAAGGGTTAGTCATCCTCTCACCCTCAACCAGAAGAAGAAGAAGATGTGCCTCCTGTCATGGCCAATGCAATATCAGACATATACAAGCACATCTCTCCACCAAATGGTTTTGTCATTGATCCTGCTGCTCTTCCCAAAGCTGACAATGAAAAATTCAGGGAAGCATACCTTCATCGCCTTTTCTGTCCTGTGGTGGTTATTGACTTAAAGACATTTCAGAAAGAATGTCATTTTGACTTATCGCCTTGGCTGAAACCATATGAATCCTTCATTTCCATATCTGCCCCTTTTACCCCAAACTTAGTTCGATTGTTTTATTATAAGATGGAGTATAACAATGAATTGGGCGATTATGGAGAAGTGATTGAGGAGAGGGTCACCACCACTGTTAGGAATGTCTCCTTTACCCTATCAGCTGCCATTCTGAACAAAATTCTGAGAATTGACAATCCCCCGCCTGTTCCTGACTTTTCTTACAGTAACCAGGAAATCTTCGAAACACTTAGGCCTGGTGAGCCTTTTCCTCCAGATCAGTAACTCCGACTCACATTCAAACCAAGCTCCATGCCGGCTGTGAATCGTGTTTTATGGTATGTCTACTCGAGGAACTTTATTCCTAAAGGCGGCAACTGGACTCACTTCACTCAGAATGACTACAGACCCTTTACTGCTTTTGTGAGGAAGGTTCCCTTCAACCTTGGTGACTGGCTTCTCAAAGGGATGACTGAGTTCCGCTTTGCCAAGAGACAATTATCTCATATTCCGTATCCCTCATTGGTATCGGTCATCCTTTTCTACTACAAGATTTGGTATGTGGGTACTGCTGACACACTTGAGTATCCCCCCTTCTTCGGGAAAAATCAGATGAATCTGATGAAGATCAAGTTTGAGGGGGAAGGTTCTGCTCAATCTCAAGCTCCTTCAAGATCACATCCGCCCTCACAAGCTCAAGAGGCCCAGTCTGCACCTCCACCTCCTCAGCCATCACTGTTATCTAAGCTGGCTTCTCAGATTAAGCAAACTGTGGATGCTGCTCTTGCCTCCATGACTATGCGCATGGAGTTTGAACTAGGCAAATTACGGGCTGAGATGACTCGTGGACATACTGGTCTCATTGAAATTCAGGATGCCATCAAGGAGCACCTTGAAGCAGTTGCTGGGCAATCAGCCGAGGTTAAGGAAAAGGCTGAAGAAATTGAGCTCAAGATGTCCACTCAGCTCATTTCTCATTCGGTCCTTACTGATAAGGTGGACAAGATCATGCATCATCTCCACATTGGCTCTTCCTTTACTCCTGGCTCCAATTCTGATCCCAGCCCTTCTGGCCCTTCTCCTAGTTCTCCCTCACCATCCTTCACTTTCACTTCCCCTCCTATCCCTTCCTTCTCTCAAACTCCCTCAACTCCCATTTTCCCCTCTCCTGTCTTTGAGGCTACCACTCCCACCACCATAATCCTTCCTTCACCATCTACCCCTACCACCGAGATATTACCCTCTCCATCCATTGCCACCCCTGATACTGTCATCTTTAATCCTTCTCCTCCCTCTACACCCTTGGTCAACCCTCCTTTTGAAGATGACAAAGGGGGAGAGACCAGCAAGGAGTAGCAGTAGCAGTAGCCTTTGAAGTTTAGGTTTAGAGGTTTTTTGAGAATCATGGCATTTTGTGCATTTTGTATTTTGAGTTGTATTACAGTATCTTGTATTGCTTTTTAACTGAAATACAACTTATATGTTCATGCTTCTGCTCATAACTGATTATTCCCTTGCACTTACATTCTGCACATAACTAAGTTCCTGAAACCTCTGATAATTTCAAAGTTTAATTACAACATGAAAATTTTCTTGAACTTTCAAAGATGTTTGCTTACAAGTGTTGTCATCATCAAAAAGGGGAGAATGTTGGTTCTCGAAGAGATTTTGATGATTGCCAACAATTGTAAACAAAGAATGAGGATTTGCTCTCGAGATGTTGGAAAACCCCGAGTGAGAGCAAACCTCGAGGTTTCGGGAAAACCTCGAGGTTTGGCCTCATGAGGGAAGTATCGAGGTTTTGTATTCTAACTTGAGAAAAATTGGTTTCACAAAGATATGTGAAACCTCGAGGTTTATTAAGAAACCTCGAGGTTTTGATCTTCCGAGAAAACCCGGTTTCACATCAAGTTGTGAAACCTCGAGGTTTATCTCAAAACCTCGAGGTTATGCCTTGGCGCCAAACTAAGGATTTTAAAAGTATATGTGAAACCTCGAGTATTATCAGAAACCTCCAGGTTTCTGGCTTCCAGAGAGCTAATGGTTTTCAGCGAATTGAAAAGCTCGAGGTTTCCATAGAAACCTCCAGGTTTGTGTTTTGGGTCAAAACAAACAACCTTGTCATTTGGGCAAAACCTCGAGTATTTCGAAAACCTCGAGTATTGTGGCAACCCGAGAGCAAATGAACTTGCACTCATTCTAAAACCTCGAGGTTCCTTGAGAAACCTCCGGGTTTGGTTTCATCGCATCTTTCTTTGGGTTTCACACATGATGTGAAACCTCGAGGTTTCTGGATAAACCTCGAGGTTTGGAGTAAACCCAAGGAACCTTCGTGATTGCAACATTATAAACCTCCAGGTTTGAGGTTTTGATGTAAAAACATGTTCAAACTTAAATGAGCAAACCTCGAGGTTTGTGAACAAACATCAGGTTTCTGGACGTTGTTTGAAATTCGAACTTAACGATTTTGCTATACCTTCGTGTTTGATCTCAATGCTTTCCATGATTATCCCTCATTGGTACTAGATATATTTAATCATCTTTTTAGTGAGTTTCAGACAGATCAAGGAAGTTTACGAAGGTTTAAAGCAAAAGCAAAAGTGACGTCGAACATTAAATGCTCAACCCGAAACTTGCATCCTTTTGGTTAATCCATCTGTACACGGTTGCAAAGCATTAAAGAATGATTTCTACATTAAGCAACATCCTCTCCAACGGATTAATTTGAGAGTCAACTCGACCATCCAACCACTGGACTAAGTGAGTTTCGTAGAAAGAAGAAGACCTAAGTAGCTCACAACTTCGTGGATCATCTCCAACGGTCTCGATTATCTATGCAACGGTCAATTAATCTTTGTCTAGCTATAAATAGAGCTGCATTCAATTCTTCTCAACAACTACAACAACTGAAAACGCACAAGCATTCAAGTTTCTTAACTACCTTTCAGTTTTCACTTGTATTCGTCTTTTGACATTATAAGCTTCGGTGTTTATTATCATCTACTCTTAGAGAGAGCTTTTATCGTAAATCATTTATTGAAAAGAATCACAAGTCAAGGGGACTTGGTGATTTGGGAGTTCATTGATTACAACTTGTAAGGGGGAGTGAGTTCTAGAGAGAGAACTACTCTTTGAGTACATAGTGTGTAATCTTTGTGATAGTGAAAAACCCGAGAGTCCGGGGATTTGGATGTAGGTCAAGTTGTTAAGACCGAACCAAGTATAAATTCTCGTGTTCAGCTATTCTTCTCTCTACTGTTCATCTCTGTTTTTGTTATCTAAAAACAAAGCAGATTTGAAAAGTTTTTAAAATACCCAATTCACCCCCCTCTTGGGTATATAGCTCCACTTTCAAAGGTCTCCCCTTGCTCTGGCTTCATTAGTACCGGAGGGGTCGCCAAACATCGCTTAATTTCTTCAAAGGCTGTTTCACAATCCGAATTCCATCCTCCATGAGTTTCTTTCTTCAATAATTTAAAGAAAGGTAACGCCTTCTCAGCCGATCTAGGTAAGAATCTTGTCAGGGCAGCCAAGCGACCTGTTAATTGCTGAACTTCCTTCTTAGAGTTCGGGACTTGCATGTCTAGCACGGCCTTGCATTTGTCCGAGTTAGCCTCAATCCCTCGATTGGTCAGCATAAAACCTAGGAATTTCCTACAGCACTCGAAGGCACATTTGGCCGGGTTCAACCCGATTCGGTATCGTCTTAATTTTTCAAACGTCTGCTCTAGATCCGGATATGCTCCTCGGTTGTTTTGACTTCACGATCATGTCGTCTATATAGACCTCCACATTTCGTTCGATTTGGTCCTCAAAGACGCCGTTCATCATTCGCTGGTACGTAGCTCCGGCGTTCTTCAATCCAAATGGCATGACGTTGTAGCAATAGTTAGCCTTGTCGATCATGAAGGCGGTCTTCTCTTGATCCTCCGGGTGCATAGCAATCGATTGTAGCCGGAGTAAGCATCCATAAAGGAAAGCAACGGTACCGGCCGAGTTATGAACGAGTTGATCAATGTTGGGCATGGGGTAGGAGTCCTTTGGACACGCTTTATTCAGATTGGTGTAGTCAGTGCACACCCTCCATTTGCCAGTTGGTTTTAAGACCATGAACACATTTGAGAGCCAAGTTGTATATTGTACCTCTCTGATGAATCCAGTGGCAAGGAGCTCTTCACCGTGACTTTCAAGGGCTTTCTTCTGTCTGTCGTCGAGATATTCCTCTTCTTCGGGCCATTGGCTTCGACCCCGGCCATATGGCGAGTTTGTGGCAAAGACAAAAGTGTGGGTCGATCCGGGTATTTCGGGTGACGTCCGTGCGAAGACGTCCCGATTTTGTCTTAAGAACTTGATCGGTCGCGCTTTTATATCTGCGTTCATGTCTCGCGACTTTAGTTGTCTTGGAGGGATCCGTCCCGAGGATTACTTCCTCCGAGATCCCCTTCCGGCTCTGGGCGTGGGTTTTCTGATTCACGGAGATCCAGCTCTACCATATTAACCGACTGCCGGGGCGCCCCTCATTTCTGACATCGGCCATAACCTCGTTGGTTCGGAGCCGCGGCGGGGATGACGGTCCTTCCTCCTCAACTCGGAGAGTCTTGAAGTAACATTGCCGTGACACTTTCTGGTCCCCGGACACTTCAACCACCCGATTCTTATCGTTGATCATTTTCGGTTTACGGGTGCTTAGTGGATGCTAGCATGTCCCAATTGTGTATAGTGGGTCGGCCCAATATAATATTGTAGGGAGAGCGGAAGTCGGCCACTACGAACCTTACACGTTCTGACTTGAAAGCTTCCTTGGTTCCCAGCGTTAATCTGAGGTCAATATATCCTTTTGGGAAGGAACGCTCTCCATTAAACTCGATTAGGGTGGATTTGCACGGCTTTAGGTCTTCAACATCGAGGTGCATCCTCTGGTATGCGTCCCAGCTTATGATGTCGGCCGAACTCCCTGCATCCACGAAGATCCGTTTGACTTGGCAATTTACTACGATTCCGGTGATGACCAATCCGTCCTGGTGGCCGGGAATAACCTCCTTGAGCTCCTCGTCCGTGAAGACTAATGGGGGTGGTTTCGGTTTCGATGAGCTGCCTTTAAACTTTGGTACATCTTTTATCGTCAGCACCTCCCATGGTATTTCTTGACCGGCTTATAGTATCTCCACCTCCTCCGAAACCGCCGCTGATGCCATTGCATTGGAGATCAGTCTCTGGGAAACCGTCGACAGGGCCGGTTTTCCGTTTCTTCTAAGGTTCCCGAGTGTCCGTAGCCGGACTCCTGCTTCGACGGCTACTATTCCGCCTGCTTGTTTTGCCTTGAGTTTTGATGACGTATTGGCGAAGTTTCACTTCTCTCACAAACTTTTCGATAGCATCCCCGAGTTCATAACATTCGTCGGGGGTATGACCGGAGCAGTCGTGGAAAGTGCAAAATTTTCCTCGATCTGTAGTGGACCGGTTTCTGATAGGTCTCGGCTTGGCCACCCTTTTCATCTCAGTCTGGGCTACCTCCTTCCACAACTGCGAACGCGGAACATTCAAGGGGTGTAGTTTCCGTACTTCGCCTTATTATCCGTCCTCCGTTGTCGGGTCGCTCTCTCTCGCGCGTCTGCGGGGTTCCGCTTGTGCTTGTCCGTCGGATCCCTTCTTTCGTGCAATGAATTCCTCGGCCTTCTCGGGTTCATTTGCATTGGCGATTTCCATTTGCTCGACATCTAGGTACTTCTTTGCTTCGGTATAGAATTCGAGTCAATGAATAGACTCGATTCTTGCGAGATGTCTGGCCGGGCGTGTCATTGGGTCCAGACCGTTGATGAGGCAATGTACATGGACCTCTTCAGATAATGAGCGTACCTGCATTGCCGTGTCTCTGAACCGATCCAGGTACTTCTGCAACGTCTCGCCATTCTTTTGTTTTACCTTACTCAACGTGAATTGAGATTTTGGTTGTTTCTTCTTTGGTGGCAAAGTGCAATTCAAACTTACGCCCGAGGTCTTCAAAGTTCCGAATGGAATTATTGGGTAATGAACTCAACCATTTGTGGGCCGGTCGGTTAACGTGGTGAGAAAAGCCGTAAGATGACCAGACCCTCTATTGACTCCGACCCACATCAACTTTTCAAATATCTCCAGGTGGTGACGTGGATCCGGGTCCCATCGTACTTGGGAAGATCGGCTAGGTCAAAATTCTTCGGGTAGGGGGCCGTGGCCGTTGCACGGAGAATGGGGTCCCACCCGAGCGCCCAAGTACTTCATCTTATATTGCCGCGGTGACCCTCGTGTCCGAGGCGCCGTGATTGCCTCTCGAAGCTCATCCGAGTCCTGATCAAGGTCTCGGTCTTCATGACTATCAAGGTTTCAGTCTTTATAACCGTCTTAGCGGTCTTCTCGGCCTCGGTCTTCCGCATCCCGGATCCTCAATTGCCTCTCCTTCTTCCTTGTGCGGGTCGGCTGGCGTTCTCGCTCCTTTCTTGCTTCCCCCTCTTTCCTGTCGCGGGCCCATTGATTTGACTCTGGGCTGCTACGCGGACTACTGCTGTCCAGGCGTACAACCTCCTTTCCCTTCCGAGAGCTTATCTGGGTTTCGCGTTGAAACATGTTTTCAAGCTTTTCCTCAATCATTAATTCCAGAGCATGAAAATCCTCTTGCCGTTGGAGGTGATCTAGTTTTTCCTTGTTTTCGAACCTCTGAAGCATCGACTCTTGGGTTCTCCTTAAAATGTGGACGTCGGTGTCTAGTACCTGAGCGTCTGGAGCCGGGGCCGTCGGGGCTTGGACTCTTGGCGGCCCCTCTTGCGAAGGTTCGTCGTTGGAAGGAGATGTGCTCTCCGTGTCAGTAACGTAACCCTCCGGAGTCTTTTCTCGTGGAGGTTGATCATGAGTCTGCGGTTGACTCGGTCCGGCCTAATGTTGATTTGGTGGTAAAGTGCTTTCATCGTGCGGCTGGTTCAATCGCTGGCTTTGCCTGTGGCTTCTGGTGTTTGCCATTAGTGGTCACGGGGATAGAAATTTAAGGTTCCCCACGGTCGGCACCAATGTTCTGATATAGAACACAGATGTCCAGCCAAGGGCTGGTATATTGATCTTGGATGGTTAGGCTCTGCCTGAATATCTATGGAGGAGATAACCAGGAGAGCGTGGGATCACCGTACACGACAAAGGGGTGGTGTGTGTGCTAACAGTGAGACTGTATGTAAATAGTCTAGGTTAGAATGTGTGCACCTTGTTACCTGTCCTCTGTATTTATAGAGGTGTCTGGTGCGATATCCGGGGCACGCCATTAATGGGGCACGCCATTAATGGGGCGGATATCCGGGGTACACCATTAATGGGGCGAGTATCTTGGTAGGCCGTTACGATATGGGTGGATCTTGCCTAGTCGAGATTTCCGGATCTCCACCTATGATTAGCGGATCACGCTTCCTGGCTCTGTTTGGGCCGTGCTATGGACTTGGGGCTTTTGGGCCGGTCCGTAACAAATTTAATAAGTTAACTATCATTTTTATATCAAAGAATTAGTTAAAGAGATTTGTATCGTGCATAAGAGGGAATATACATTTAGAGCTTTCCCTTAAATTTGCTTTAAAAAAAAAATTAAAAAAATCTAACATTCAAAAGCTTTACAAAGAGCACCTTGACCTTAAATTAGGTCTATGATTCACTAATACATTCAGTTGTTATTAATCAATAGTACAACCATGTGTCCAACATTTTCTAACCAGACATTTACAAAAACGTTCATCAATTCAATACAAGCACAAGCTGCTCAATAGAAAATATGAGTGTTCAATTTATTACTCAAAATTCCAGATTAACATAAATCATTTAGTCCTAAATATAACACCAAATTTTTAGTGTAATTTGCACTACAAGCTAAGTTCTACATTTAGGACTGAAGGTAGTATCTCCAACAAACTCTAAGATTATAACAGCGCTCAAAACTCACACCATATCTGGGTCCTCTCCTCCAATTTTACTTTTGTTAAGAGGAGCGAGTTCTTCAGCAGCTGAAGCCTCAAAATTCTCAGAAATCTCATGATGACTAATCCATAAAACCGCATGAAGCAAAACAATAGGCATGGAACATGCTAAAGTCACTCCAAGATGAATTACTGCTTCTGTTATAATAAGTAGAATCATAGTCGCAATTGCAAGTAGAGCCAAAACAAACCTTTTTTCTATAATTCTGTGAAGGACATAACAACTAGGGTATTCCCTCAATATCAGCAAGTACAACGTTGTCACATAGCTCATAATGACTAGAAGAATTAGAGAAACCTTGCGTTCAGGAATTAGGGTTATGAAGAGTATGATCCATACGAAAAGCGTGTAATATAACCCTAAATTCCCCAAGTTTCTGATCATCCGAAGAGCCGCAGCTTCTGGATTTTGAGGAATGTTGAAGGGACAATAAAAGTTTAAGGTGAAGTGCTTTTCATGTGGTGCTTTTGGTTCATACGGCTGATAGTTGGATGAAGATGGTGTTGAAGAGGGAATTATTCTCTTGGCTGTTACAAAAGTTGCCATAATATGGTGAATGATTGGATTAGAGTTTTGGATTATCTCCAAAGAGAGAATTTTGAAAAAGAGAAAGTATGTGATATAGGTTTCTATGTTAGTTCGGTTTGGATCAAGATTGTGTAAATTTATAGCACAATGAGGAAAGAAAATTCCATTTTTTTGCTTTGAATATTCCTGGTGGAAGACTTTTGAAGAAAGAATTGGTCTTGAATCACGGAGAATATAATAATCATTTTCATTGTTGACTTTGAGACTACTTCTGTTACGTCAATCATTAGAAAAAGTATTATTGAAGATTCAAATAAAAAATTATTCGAAATCACTTTGAGGATCCTATAATTTTTTTAATAAAAAAATTGAATGATATTAGAACTTAAAAGTAACAATGTTTTATCATAAAATATTTAGATATATATATATATATTTTCTAATTGGTGTCCTCAGTTATAATTTTTTGGCTTGGCACCCCGGTGAGAAAGAGTTCTAATTTTCTGAATATAAGTCTTTATCAGGGAACGAAATGCTCCACTCAGTTTTAGTTTATTCTTGCATTTTCTTAGAGGCTATTAATTTTGTAACTCAAAGTTAGAATATTTTTCAATTTAAGGCCTTAAGTGTGTACAATTTGGTGTATAGCCAGAAAATTGACTATTAATTATAAACTGTTTGCTTATTAAATATGTGATAACAATATCTTAATTACAAATAAATATTCATAAATTTATTACGTTGACGGACTTGTGAAGGATGGCCAAGTCAAGGGAAGAAACTGTCACAGTCGAAATTATTGGAAACAGCTGTTCAATTAAATAATGCATGTGTTTAATTGGAGTTGTGATATCATTTTACCTGTAGTTTTTAATCTGCCCCTTTATATTATGATTGTAATAAAGAGTAAGACAGTAAACTCACAGAGTTCTCACAAATTCATGACGATATCTTAAGTTTAAATTGTGAGCTCGAATTATAAACATGTAAGAGTTTATTTTTATCAATAAGTATCTAGTAAAACTATATAATTAAAATATAAAAATTATATTGCAACAATTTGATTTAAGCATATTTTAAATCTAAATGAATCTGTCAGCAATAAGAGTGAGTTGACATTAAACATAATCTTATATGAAGATATTGAACAAAATCAAATTACTACTATAGATTCACGTATAGTTGACGTTCTATATTTAACTGTTTTTTTGAAACCGGTAAATAATCCGAGGCAGAGTTAAGGCAATAAAATAGATAACAGTTATTTAAAACAACCATTAGGTATATGAGACAATATTTGATGGTTCATATGACCACCATGATATATAAGCTTGATTTTTTTTTTTTTTTTTTTTTGGAAAATAACATATTTACTTGATGATTATATGTAAAAGACCGTCAAATTTATTCTACCACTATATGACGGTTGTTCTTTAACCACTTGAAACTTATATATTTGTTGGTTTTTCAAAATAAATTGTTATATATAATGTTTTAAAATCCCTTTCCTAACCCTATTCTGTCGTGATTTTAAAACTAGGATAACTTTATTGAAATTATAATACATGGGTTTAATATTTCTTCTATTTGTTATAGGTTAATATGTAAGCATCCAATATCAATAGTTCCTCAAGTATTGATGAAGGTCCTAACCCCTCCACCCAAGCCGCCCCCTCCACCAACCCCTCGAGTACGTAGCAGGATGATGATGCACAACTTATAGCACAAGAGGACAGAGCACTAAGGGAGGGTCTTGTTGTAATGAAGTAGGTCAAGTAAGTAAAGAGAAAGGGGAGGGAGCTTAATGTAAGATGGAACAAGAAATGACAAGTTGTAAAATCTAACAAGTTCATTAGCTACCTCGGGCATGTGATAAAAAAACATGCCTATCACTATGGACAACTAGAAGAAGGCAACTGAGTCAATGAGGAAGCTAAGGTTGTCTGGGATGAAATGGAGGTAAGATATGATGCTACACAGTTAATAATATCTTGTTTATTAGTATACCTAACACTAACAATGATTTGTGCATTTTGTAGTCTAGACTCCACATAGATGAGGAGAATAAGGATTATGTGCTCGGGAAAGATGCAGGGTACTACGCTTGTTCCGAGCATTTGTGATGAAAAATATTTGTTGGAGCCCAACTCTATAGATGAGTCGGTGGTTCTGACAATGCTAAAGCAAGTTTTCAAATAGCCCAAATTGGCTGATTTAATTTTGCACGGTCACGACACTCTAAATCGTTCAAGGTGAATTAAATTTAAATGAATAAAAAGTCAATGGTACTTCCATATTAATGTAATGTGTAACTCTAAAATTCTTGTTGTTTCTTTTCTAGTAATTAAGCGCGTCAAATCGTAAGAGGGTAAAGAACAATGAATACCCGTACAATGAAGGCCGCATGGGGTATGCGAGCATTGAGCAATAGTTGATAGAGAAGCATAGATCAAGATTAGATATCACTATCAATCATTTAGTGTTGCAAGCTGCTACGAGGCAAAACAAAGAGGGAAACATTGACATTCCTTGTGTGTAGGAGATTGTCTCAAGAACGGTAAGTAATATAGCCCCCGGAATTAGGAAAATATGGAGCCGCCACCAAAATTCTAAAATAGGGTAATTTTGGATTTTTTTTTAAAAGTGAAAATTGGTCTTAAAAGTCAAGACGGGTTCATGGGTAAGTGTTAGGCATCCTACAAAGACACTGTCCATATGAACGGTTACCATAAATTAATTATTTAAAAAATAATATGGCCTTTTAATTCTATCATAATTACCTAAAAGAGAAAAAATTATTTACAAGAAGAGAAAATAAAAAGAGAAACAAAATTATTTATTTACATGGTTGGACTTGACCTAGGATAAAAGCTTAGGGCCGACGTACCCTTAAAAGGGATTACAGCCCATGTAGTTTATTAGGGTAGAAAGGCGTGGCACTTGGTGAGCGTCTTTTAGGAGAATTTTATTTAATTTATTCGGAAAAAATATTTTTCTTGTTTGGTTCATAGTTTTTTAAAAAGGGTGATTTCTATTTTATTTTCTGGAACCAAATTTGTTTGTTTTAAGAAAAGAACCTCTTTTCTTTATTTTGAAACTTTTTATTTGAAAACAAGAGAGTTCATCAAGCCAGCAAGGAATTGCATTCTCATCATATCATTCATTGTAGAAAGTCCAAGATGGGAAAAAAAATCAATAAAGACATGAGAGTGTGTACCTTTAATGTTTTGAATTTCACTACAACAAAAGACAGAGTGATTGAACTACATAATAAACAAGAGGCAATTACAATCACATTAACACATGGTGAGAATGTGTACCTTTAATGCTTTGAATCCCACTACAATATGAGGTAGACTCGATAGAACCACATAATCACTACTAACAAAAAGGCTATATGAGGTAGACCGATAAATCCTTGTCAGTGTCATGGGAAAGGTCCAGCAAGAGGAGTAGTTAGACTGGGTCTTTATTGGAGTGGTGGAAGTTTCAAGACCTACATCTGAGAAGCCACAACAATGGGAAGGTACCACTCATGATCTTCACAACGAGCAACAAAAGCCCTACACCCCGGTGAGATCCCCTTTGAGAAATATGAAAAGGCGTGATAATCTTATACTGCGAAATCCTATGAAACACTCAGCTCTAGAGGAAAAAAAAACCAGATTCAGACCCAAATCTCAAAGAGAAACCAAAAACCTGAAAATAGGGTTTAACATAGATTAGAAAGGGGGAAATAGTCGAAATTAGTAAAAATCTACGAACCTTTTGGATCTCAAATGCATCAAAGCCATTGGGTTCACCAGATTTAAGCTTTGCCCAGAAGAATAGAGAAGAATACATCGAATAATATAGCACATTGAGAACAAGAAGAGGAAGGAATCAGACAAAACAGAGAGCTTAAAGCATTTGTGTGAGGTAGGTTGAAGGTTGGTGACAGTGAGCTTAGATCTTGCAATGGAGACATAGTCTAAGAGGAAGCTGGAGATTTGTGAAGAAGATGAGTTAGAGTTATCGTCACGGTTGTGGGCTGCCTGCGGTAGCCTTTGTGGGTTCCTGGTAAAGTTCACGGTGGGTGAGATTTAAAGTAAAGAGAGAGAAAACGAGTCAGAAAGTCAGAACCAAGGTTGGAGCTAATGTGGGTGAGATTCAAAGTCTTATATTGAGACCTTAAGCATCCTAATTTATAATTGGGATGTCTCGAGTGGACTTTAGGCATCACAATTTAAAATCAGGGACGCCTAACGTGATGCTGAAAGACTACATTTGGCATCTCAATTTTAAAAGGAATGCAAAGAGTAGAGTTTTGGTGTCAGTTTATGCAAAAGGACGCCCAATATGCCAAAATTCTCCTACATTACAAAAATGCCACTGCTTTTCTTTTTTACTTCCATTTTTCAAAAATGGAAGTTTTTTAGGGAAGTAAAATCTATATTTTGTAGTAGTGAATAAGCAAGAGGCGATTAGAATCACATTACCTATATCTACTAAACATGACACCAAGCAACATTAGAAAACAACAAAGATCAAGATATCAAAATCATTTAAGCATGACACCTATCACAATTAGAAGACAAGGCAGATCATGGTCAAGTGTAGATAATGGAAAAAGCACATACCTCTTGATCTCGAATGCAACACATCTAGCAACAATATATAGGATAATTCAATGACATAATGAAAAACAAGTCCACATAACTCATAATCCCTGATTCAACACGTCCAGCAATGCTAACATATATTAAACAGATGACTCACGCACTTGTTGGTATGAGAACGTTGGGTTGTGGAGAGATAAGGATAAAGACAAGAACATAGTCATAAAAGAGCACAGTGGCACTACAAAAAAAAATCAATTTGTAGCAGTTGAATGAAACTACTACAAATATCAGGATTTATAACTGTTTATTCAGATACCGCTACAAATTTGCAATGGTATGACTCACGCCAAGTGGCACACTAGTTAGTGAACAACACTTGTAATAGTTTTTATGAAAAAACAACTACAAAAAGTTGTAGCAGTTAAGTTATATAAACCGCCACAAATATGGCAGTTCATTTGTAGTGTGGTTTATATGACAGGAACCATTATAGAAAGCAAAGGGCCACATAATTCTAGCGGTTCTGATGTATAACCACAACAGAATACATAGGGTTTGCACATTTATAACGGTTAATTTCATATTGAACAAGGTAGGGTTTCTTGTTTTGTAGTAGTTGAGGTAGCGATTCTTTGTAAAACCACCACAAATATCAACACTTTGAAGTGGTTTTGCAACAAACGGCTACCAATATCACCACTTTAAATGCGTTATCATTGCTCATTTGACCATTTTTTTGCAAATTCATTTCTCACACACCCTATAAAAAC
Source organism: Acacia acuminata (assembly GCA_019022655.1). NCBI lineage: Eukaryota > Viridiplantae > Streptophyta > Magnoliopsida > Fabales > Fabaceae > Acacia > Acacia acuminata. The sequence goes on from JAFJYI010000329.1 coordinate 570,913, forward strand.
TTCGCTCCTTCTTTGGGGTTCTCGCTCAAGAACTTACAAAGTTAGGCACTTGAGGTTAGTAAAGTTAACTCTTTTATTTTGTTTTTCCCTATTATTCTAATTTGTTATAAATATTGATAATTTTCTTAATTATTTAATAAAAAATGAAGTTATTATGACTTTCAAGAGAGATAAGGGCAAGGGGAAGGAGGTAGAGCGTCCCCGGACCTATTCTCGTGAGGGAATAGTAGTAGTGGGGGTAGTGGTAGGGGCGATAGAAGGTAACATGGAGGTAGACATTTCCCTATGCCATCATAAGAGGCAACCTGCCACAACAGCTTATCCAGAGCAGCTATAATAGTTGTAATATCCTAAAATTTGGGCCTAGAAACTTGATGATAAGCTTGTATCAGGAACACGGCTATACCTCGTTCAAGAAGTGTGATGTCCTTGAATTCTGAGAATTTAATCTTACATATGGGATTTTAGTATGGGATCAGACCCCATTCATACAAGAAAATATTAAAAGTCAAAGTGATAAACGCACCTTGTACTTGGAATTGACAAATGGCAAGTAAAGGGGTGAAAAACCTAATTTGTAACTATTCAAATTGTACATGTTCTTTCAAGTTAAAAGATCATTAAATGTTCCTTCAGAAGGGCCATTATTTCAGCCTATAAGGAGCTAAGAGGGAAAAGAGAGAATTTAATGAGATCTTGATATTTTAATACATGCTAAATCATGCAATTAACTCATCCTTATCCAAAATTGACAAGTGTCCAACTAGGGAAAGATATTGACTAGTAAAAGGGACACATAAACATGTGAATTAAAGGCTTGAGGGTAAGTCAGTTTTCTATGAATGGCAGCATATCACCAAGATGGGGTGAATTGAGGGTTTTAAAAATTCTTTTCGATACACCCAGTATAAATCTCTTATGTGAAGCTCTCTCTCTCTCTCTCTAATTATACTGGTTTGTCTTAACTCATGACCTACATCCAGTCCCCTGACTCTCTGGGATTTTCACTATTACTTCAATCAGATACATACTCTGTACTCGAAAGTTATCCTCTCATTAGGATACACTCCCCTTACAAGTTGTAAACTAATAACCCAATCTCGAGTCCCACGACTTGAGATTCTTACAATGATTTAATAATAAAAAATGAAACTTTCTAAAAGAGCAGATGAATAAATGTGAAGAATATTTATATCGAAGATATTACACTTGAAAGTGGAAAGTAAATGCAAGTTGAGCGTTTTTGCGTTTTTGTCTCTCTTGGTTGTTGAGAATTGAATGCTTCAGCTTATATATGTTGGGAGCATTTAATGACTGTTGGAAATCTTGATACAACAGTTGGAAGTATCAAAAGAGCTGTTGGGTTGAACCAGGTGCATTTACTTTGTCACTTTGATTTAATCCAGATGCTCAAACTTTCCTTGTTGACCTTCTGTTGGTTGATTTCCTTGATGGTAAGTGAACCAGTCGAACAAGTAATAAAGAGTAAGTAGAGTATTGTCCCACAGAGACTGGATACCAAATGAGGACACCGAATTGCAGAACAGTTGTGTTTGAAAGAGAACAAACTTGATTTGGCTGAGGGTTTTTATGGCTATACTAATAAACAAGAAAATAAACAGAGCGTCGTAGTCGTAAGAAGATATCAGTAGGAAAATAGGCTGAGCTTGGAATCATTTTTAAGCATATCAATCCCCCAGTTGCTTTGCACATTGCTATAGCATCTATACTGCACAACTTCCGCAATGCTACAATATAGCTACTAATTACAACGCTATTCAGTTAACCGACCACTATAATCTATCGAAGCTTCCAAGTCCGATACATATAATACTAACTTTACTCCTTCCATATCCCTATGACAATTTTCTAGTTAGATCTACATTACAAAGCAAGGTGTTATGGTTATGAGCGGTAGACCCATTCCTGAAGCCTACAATTATAGGTCAAGCCTTGCACCAGCCTGCCTAGCAATCACTATTTCTCAGAGGTCTAACCTCGACTCCTTGCTAGTAAGCCGAGGCCACAAATCTCGCCCTTAGCTTTCGCTAATCGACAAGTTAATTAAATCACTGATAAGCAAATTGAATTTATTGAATTAAGAACTAGCAACTGGATTCATTCCAAACTTAAGAAATCATCCTCGCTCAGCCATAGGAAATTTAGTTCATGACGGTGTGGGAAACGCAAAACAAATAACAACAGAATGACCCATGATGAAAAGATTAAAATGAAAGAAAACAGAAAGCTTGACAAAGTTCCGACGACGTAGAAGAGGCCCTGTCACGTCACTACTCCACGTCTTCTTCTTTCTGTCTTACTGCAAGGAAGGATGCTGGGCTCTCCTGAAGTTTCTCGTGCCTTGTGAATTCTCTCTCTTCTTTTTGAGTCCCGTATGAATAGGATTAGACTCTTGGCGACTCCTCTTTAGGGTTGGCTTGCTGTTTCCTTTTATAATCAAGCTTTCTTGCAGCGTAAGTTCTAGGAGCTGGGCCTTTCCTAATCTGTCGAGATCCAATCGTGTCCCTCTTTCCAATCTTACTAGATTGATTCTGCTGATCCTGCGGGATTCTTCAAATCTTTTAGTTTCGATCATCTACATCTTCTATTCCGTTACGTCAGCAATCTACCTGTCATTCTCGTCCTTCACATATTTCTTGAAATCATCTTGACAAAAGATCAGTATGCCGCATATCATTGCGTCCTTTACTTTACTATAGCTTCAGAGATGCCTTGTATTGCACTTAGATACGCTATCAGGATGCTATAGCATAGTATCAGCTTTGCTATATGTTTGAAAGAGATTTGCCGTATCTCCCAAAATAACCAGATTAGAAAAGGATTTGCAGTATAATGTAACCTAGGTCATTTCCCAACGAATTCACAATCGGTTCAATTCGAGCAACAATAAAACAGAACGAGTAAAAATGGGGGGGGGGGGTTTGGTTCAAATAGATTAAAACCGAAAATAAACAAAACATAACGCAATAAACAAAAATAGATTAAAATTGATCAACCTAACATTCAGATTCCAGAGACTTCCATCATTAAACGAAATATGAACGAAATTCAGTCATAAAATATAGGGAAAACATGGCATAAATTGTGTTCATCAAATACCCTCACACTTAGCTTTTTGCACTCCTGGGCAAAATAAGATAAATCCAACAAAAACTTATTGTCGTAGTACTCCTGTCTGTATAACTTTATTCACACAATTGCTTTTAGTTCCTGTCCCCGTATCGGCAATCCCACTGCCCAGCACTAGCGTTTCGTGGACTGACTAGCACACAATCGCTTGAACCTCTCCCAATACTCATACATGGTCTCCCCATTGATTTGTTTAACACTAATGATCTCCTTCTGAATAGCAATGGCTTTGGAGGAAGGAAAGAACCTTACTAGGAATAACTTCTGCATATCATCCCAACTCCCAATAGATGTTGGTTGCAGATTGTATAGCCAATCCTTAGCCACACCATTTAGAGAAAATCGAAAAGCTCTCAGCTTAATGTGGTCCTCATCAATTGCTTGAGGTTTCATCGTGCTGTATACCACATGGAACTCCTTTAGATTCCTGTGAGCACATTCACCTGCAAGACCATGAAACTTGGGCAACAAATGGATAAGACCAGATTTAGTTCAAAGTTAGCAGCAAGTTCAGGATATCGAATACACAAATTTTGATTGCCCACATCGGGGTAGCTAATTCTTTCAAAGTAGGACGATCGCTTGTTCTGCCATAATTTCCGAGTTAGCAAAATTGCTACTAGAATCAGTGAAAATAACAAGACTATCAAAAGTACTATCAGAAACACAATCAGAAAGATCAACATAATGGACATAATCAGAATGGTCACAATCAGACTCAAGTTCAATGGCCAATTCAGTATTAATCCCACGACTTAGCCTAACAACTCTTCTAGCAAAAGAAGAATTGTTCTTTCTATTTCAGGATCAAATGACAAAAAGTCTTCTGGATTAGTAGTACTCCTAGTACTCATGCAAGATAAACACAAGGCAGAATTTGCGATACTCGGAATTACGAAAATGCCACCAAACAATCAAAATTACGAAAATGCCACTAGAAGTGGTAAAAAGTAGAAAAAACACTAAGACAAAGACAAAAATAAAAACCTATGTTAGAAATTAACCAAAACATGTCCAGAAACACTATCAAATGATTTTTAAAAATTATGGGACCACCACAGAACAACTCTACACTATTGTGGGATAGGAAAATGAACTAAAAAACTTAAAAAATTGAAAAAGTGGTCTAAACGATGGAATTTGGCTTAAATATCAAGACCGACAGTACCCATGGGATTGTGTTCGTCTTAAAATGATTTTCCTTCAGCTCACCAAAAATCAGCCCAATCGGAGTAAGTCAAACAATTTTTGAATTACCCATTGTGTCCCAATGAGACCAATAATGGTCTATACTAATCTATTCTAATATACTATTAATGATTAAACCGATGCAAATTCCCCAACATCGGTGCCATATTTTGAAATAGATTTGCCGTATCTCCCAAAATTACCAGATTAGAAAAGGATTTGCAGTATAATGTAACCTGGGTCGTTTCCCAACGAATTCACAATCGGTTCAATTCGAACAATAATAAAACAGTAACGAGAAAAATGGGGGGGTTGGTTCAAACAGATTAAAACCGAAAATAAACAGAAACAGAATGCAATAAACAGAAATAGATTAAAATCAATCAACCCAACATTCAGATTCCAGAGAATTCCATTATTGAACGAAATATGAACGAACTCGCGTTTGATTCTGGACGAATTGAAATCCTACGTTCGTCCAGAAAATCCTTTGACTAGACGATCATCTAGCATTTGTTCGAATAGTGGCGTCTCACTGTGCAATCACACAACAACATTGTAACCGAGTTTGAACTCAGTCCTTGGGATGAACCAAACCGAATATTAAATATAATATTCGAACTATTTCCAGAAATCGAATCCGATAAGAAGAAAACAGAAACGAGTAAAGTTACCGATAAAGCATAAGCTCTCTAGACAAATCATGGAACCCTCAACGTTGGGTTAATCATAGAAGTTTAGCCAAGCATGGCTGGAAAATACGAAGAACATACGAAGAACACGAAGAACGTGAAGAACATTGCAGAGAAAATAAAACTTTTGTATTTAATCCAAAACTTTCAAAAACGTGAATGACCCAAGGTGTTGTAACCACCATCTGACTTAAAGTTAACCTAAAATGGAAATCGTCTCCAATGGGTTCAGCCCAAAACGGAAATAAAATAAAAGTGGGCTTTAGTTACAAAATTCGAGCCCAAATAAAATCTAGAAATATACATCTGACTTCGGCTCCAAAATTGACCACCCTCTTGTCTGAATTTTCCCTTCATGTCTTCATAACAATTGTAGCTCTCTGAATCATCTGAAATATGAAACAAAAATGAGGCAAATCCGATGTCTGGTTCAAGCGTTATGGTAAAAATAGTGAAGCAATGTAAAACTGGAATTTTATTATTAAAAATGGCTAAAATATAATCAAAAGCCCAAAGCCCAAATAAGTATAAAAGTCATATTTATTAACTAAAGAGTCCTAAATTATTAATCAAGAGATAAAAAGAAGTGTATAAAATTTTCAATTATCAAAGTTCTTCTCATAAAACCTTGTAACTTGTTTTTTTCTTAGCACATGTTTAGTATGTAAATGTTTTTTATCCTTCAGTTCCTACATCATGAATTAATGCCTTTTTGCTTAGATTGATTGCAGTTAAGCTCGTATTTACTATACAATTCAGTCATAAAATATAGGGAAAACATGGCATAAATTGTGCTCATCAAATACCCCCATACTTAGCTTTTTGCACTTTTGGGCAAAATAAGATAAAGCCAACAAAAACTTATAGTCGTAGTACTCCTGTCTGTATAACTTTGCTGACATAATTGCTTTCAGTTCCTGTCCCCGTATCGGCAATCCCACTGCCCAGCACTAGCGTTTCCTGATGTGTGGCATTGTTTAGATGAAGACGCGTCGAGAGGCTCTCAGTGTCCATGTTTACGCTCTCTTACCTTGGGGATTTTCACTTTCTCTCTTGTCATGCCAACTTAGAAGTTCCACAGCCTTGTGAAAGTTCTAAGATTGCTTCCTAGCATCTAAGTGTTCATTCATCCAAAGGACTTCTTGGGTTATAATGGTGTGGGTAGCTAGGTGTTAAGGTGAGAAGTGGTGGTGAATGCTATAGAAGGGTATTTAGACAAGTCTCTTTAGCTTTAGCAGAATGCCTCCATTTGAACTTTGCATTTCTTGCTGCTTTTTATTTTAGGCCTTTTCTTTCTCTGTTTTGTTTTGTTTTTTGTTTTTTTATAAGCCAAAGAGGAGCAAAACAACAGCTCTTTTTTCCAGTTCTTTTTGCAGCATTTTTCATGGGAACACTCTACCCTAGCATTTCTTCATAGTTTTCTTCAAGCTTGTCTCGCCTAACTAGTTCTCGTTTATAGCACAATCGCGAAGGCTCATGGGGTAGCAAAATAGGGATGATGATAAGCGGTGAGGTATCTGTTTTGTGTATAGGAATGGAGGGTGGAGGGTGTGATATGAATGCCTTTTTCCTACAAATTACATGCTCAGATGCTAAACAGTCTACCGAAGAACTAAGATAAATCAAGGATCATACTTGGGTTAGTAGACATGCTCACTAGAATAAAACAATTTGGCTCAAATAAATCCTTCCATTGTGGGTTCTTCTCTCTAAACTTCCTCATTGTCACTTTACCCCACATCAGGTTGGCTAGCACTGTCAATTTCCCAAGCCTAAAGGTTTAGTTCTCTTAGGCAATCTTGCTATACTTCGTTATACAGACATTCATCCTACTGCTACAAAAATTTGTTCATGCTTCATCATGCAATTTGAAAAAAATTTCAGTTTGTGCAAAAGCTAAATTCAGGGTAAATTACTATGACATAAGCACATCGGAGCAGCAGAATATTATATCACATAATTAATCCCTCCCCCACACCTGAACGATGCAATGCCCTCATTGCAGCAGCATAGAACGAGGGGTAAGCATAAATAGAATGCGCATAAGGGGCGGCAGGAGGTAAAAATAAGAGCAAGAAAGCAGATTGATCACAACATCATTTGTTACACCCCTACCGGCCTCGCCCTTCCGGGTGGAGGGTTAGAGGGATTTCTTATAAACTGTTACCTTTCCTTAGTTATTAGACCATTTTGATTATAAATTAGAGCACGCGCAATAGAGCATATGACCGGTTTGGACAATTACTGTACTGGTAAAAGTAAAACAAACATAAAGTAAAAATCCCTCGAAGGGTTAAGGGTACAGTTATCCAAAATGAAATACCAATAACAATATACATTCATCTCAAAAATATAGAATACAAAATGATAGGGCATTCCCTATTCTTCACTGCACCGCTGGGCCCTACCTTTTCCAAAAAGGTTCTTCTATCTCAAGCACGTTCCCCTGTGTCTACAAAAGCGTCTGGAGTCCGAAAATGGCCGCCAGAGTAACCGTCAATACTCAAATATTAAATGTGTAAGGAGTATGTAAGTTACCATGCCAGATATAAATACAGAAACATGCCAAACACATACCATATATGCATCCAGATCATACCACAGTACAACACATACCACAATCCAAGAACCCGTACAGCTGCCTTACCAAGGCAAGCCTCGGTCTCACTGGATTCTCAACCCGTAAAGCCGCCCTCACTAGGCCAGCCTCGGACTGAAATACAACTCGCACAGCCGCCAATTAAGGCCGGCCTCGGACTGAACGTCCTCAGCGCTCAGCGCTAGGAGTCATACAACTATGTATGCATATTTGGCACAAAATATACAAAGAAAAACACACATGGCAAACACTAACATACAACAAAACACATAAGATATCTGAGTAAAACGGTTACTACTTAGTGTGGTAAATATTGTCCTTAATATTTTATTGGGCCTGCTGACTTTTCAAGGGTTCCTTTGACCTATATATCATTAAAATACACTTATTCAGTATTTACAAAAATGTCATTAAGTTTTTCTCGTCAAAACCAAGCCCAACCCAAAATTTCCAAAAATCTAGTGATTCTGGCCCAACTTGTAAGATTTTTAATCAATTCCAAAAAAATAATTTTGGCATGCTTCCAGCGCCATTTTAACCATTGAAATGTCTATTTTTCATGAAAAATATTCACAGACTCTGAAAGTACTTTTATTGTGACGTGTTTCTTACTTTTCACACCTGGGCCAGATTTTGCCCTATTGTAGACAGAGCCAATTTTTATCTCTTAGTAGAAAAATCCAAAAATCATAAAATTAGATATCACAGTGAACCTGAAGATGTGTAATGTTTTCCTGTAAAACCACAGCCAAAAATAAATTCATTTACTATTTGTAGAACTCACTTGAAGGTCCACTGCCAGGATTTCCAGAATCAAGAACAAGCTTCCTTTTAAGGCTTTTTCGGTGATTTCAAGTTCGGAAACTCAAACTACAACATCACCCCATACAAAATCATGTTTTAAACCCTTTGGGACCATAAAAAACTCCAAAATCAGACCCCAAAACCAAGCCCCGACCAGAAGCACGAAAATCCAAAGTTTAAACTTTAAAGGTTCAAGTTGTCGGTAGTTACCTATTTCGGAGCTTTAGCTTGGTGGAGAAGGTGGTTGAGAGCTTGATCTTGGCTATGGAAGCTGGCTGGTCCCTCCTCTCTCCTTCAGCTATGCCACGCCTTTTAGGAATTACTCAATTTGACTCAAAATGCCTTTTTGTCTTACCGGTGGGGCCCACACGTTAATAATTGGATTGACTAAGCTTACCTCTTCTTCAAATCAAATTTTCATAGATAAAAAATGGTTATATACGCCTAGGGGTCCCACAAAACTGATCCCCATTAATTAATTCCATTTTCCCACTTTATCGGTCCAATTCGGGGTCTACCGGTCTCTATCGGGTCCCACCGGGTCCAAAAGTGCATTTTTTTGTACTTTTTCTCTGTCTTTTCCAGATATTCCCCCCTGCCTGTGCATACTCATGTGGTGCCTTCCCTATTTCCAAGGAGGCCCCACATTTGTCTCATTCCATCCAAAAATAATCCCCTATCTAGTCCTTATCGGTCCTTTTTCCTATCGGTCTATCGCCTGTGGGTCCCACGTCTTGTGTTTGGACCAGAGTATGAATAAAATCATCATTTTTTCTCCCCTCTCATATTGAGCGAGATTGAATGCCTAAAGGAAAAGGATTTGCCCTTGCTTTTCCTCTTTTACCCCTGAAGTGACACGTGTCCCAATGTGATCATTACTCTGACTCTTGCTCTTTGACCATATGACTTTTCAGTGTTTCTTTCTCTTCCTATTTTCCTCTAAAACACAGAGGATCCTTATCTATCCAGGAAATGTCACACTTCTTGAACCGGGCCTAGTAGTCTACCTAACTTAGGCTTATTCTCAAGTTTCCATACCCGAAATTCAAGATATTACATTTCTCCTCCTGTAAAATAAATTTCGTCCTCGAAATTTGGACATTTACACCTCGGGGAATCATTTTGACTATTCAATTAATTATTTTTCTGTCTATGCTAACAAGATTTGCAACATAGTCATCAGACAATAGTTCCGTTCATTATGGGGATGTGTATTCTCATCGAACACGCATCACAATTATTCACTACTCTCTTTTAACTTGTACCCACGTGTAGTGTTTAATCTTACAAAACCAATTATTTGTTTTCACAATATCGGATTTCCCAAGTCTTACTACTTGTTCTTTTTGCCACTTGGCTTATCACATATTGGCCTTCCGGCTTAGTCTATTATCATAGCACGAGACTTTTTAGCCTTACCGTCTAGGGAATTACCCTAAGGTCTTAGGCTTCTCATCTATCACTTGGTACAGTTTAGATGTTTTGCCAGCCTCAAGATGTACTATAGACACACTAGTCTAAAGTTACCATATCATACAGTGCTAAGCAATCACAGGTCTTACAGCCTAGGGACACCGCCCCATGCAATCCTTGCACATCGGGTCTTACTGCCTTGAGCCTCTGCTCATTAACTTGTTTGAGTTTCCTCAATTCTAAGTTCTCATATCGTTTTCCTCTTGCTTAGCATGGTAACTGGCAATTTCTGTTCCTGGATCAACATAATAATGAACTGCACCACTTTTTCATTTCAATACAATAGCAACGACAGTCATGTCACCGCTTACTATGTTGTGTCATATTTAATATTTCAAATTTTGACATATTTGAAAATCTCTGTGGTCGCAGTACATTTCCATAGTCATACAAAATAGTATTTTCACATTTTCAAATTCAATCGCTACCAGTTCAAATTTTCATGAAAACAATTTACTGCCGGACTATTTTCAGAGAACATCCACTACCAGCATACATTATTGAGCGGGATTATTCATTTCACAAATTCTACTTTCAAAAGATCTCGCCACCACTTCTATCTTTCAGTACAACAGTACATCCCAATCCTTTTATATCCAAACCAATGCACTTGTTAGCCAATGTGGGAGAGTTGCCGTCCACAAGGGACCCAGTGTCCGCACTGGCACATACAATAACAGGCCACCCATTGGAATCCCATACCGGGACAAGGACCATTGTCTACGGAGCCCTGCTCCAAACGTCTGCGTGGGTGCCGGCCAGACAAGGCAAATCGCGCGCCCCTACAAGGTGAAACTACTCGGATTGGGTGCACACACACTGCTGGTGCGAGTATCAATTTCTTAATCTAATCCCCTCAAAAGAACTTTCAACAATAGCTAGCGATTTCAAAACATTTTCAAAAACATCTGGTAAGATCCATGGCGAATACATCTACAATAGTTTCGGCTCTACCGTTCATGTCTTGCGTCCACTACAAACATGGTTCACAATTCAATTTCAAATCTGGGCTCCATCAGGACCCTACTTATGAGACAACACAATTCTAGTACAATCATTTTAAATTGTTCTCAAATTCTGAAATCATTTCATTAAAAATATTTCTTTAGACAAATTCAATTTCAAAGTTCACAATATAGCAGGTGCATTGGCAAATTCAAAATTCAAGTTTCAACCATACCAGGAACGGACAACCGACACAAAAGGTCATCAAATCCAATTACATCTCGACTCTATCCTTGGCTACTTAAGTCATTCATAAGATACTCAGTCCATTCCATTTTCCTTTGTCAAGCCATTCCGGAACAATGCGTATCTCTTAGGCTTACAACCCTTTGGCACTTCACCCGATATTCATGGTCTAATAGTTGTGGGCTTCTACCAGCCTAACGCCATACCGGTCACACAGGACTTAGAGCTTCTTATTGACCATATATCCAATTTAACGACCTGGAATCATACCATTTTAGTAAGTCTTATTGCCCATTATATTTTTGTATCATAGTTTCTCCCAAAATAATACATATAACACTGGAGTACCCCATAACAATACATCGATATCAAATAATCCCCATTTGGGGTCATTCTGTTTATCATCTCTTAATAATGATCCTGCTCCAGACATAGTCGCATATTCAACTTCCCCTAACAGGTATTTAATCCACATCTTTCTGGAAACCGACTAGCCACTCCCAAATCTACAGCTATCGATCCTAATCATGAGATTGAAACCTGTGGCTATCAGGGTTCTAGCTATTATTTGGTTCCATCGAGGCACTAATTCTCAGCCATACATTCTCAGGGAATATTCTTTATTCAAGATCTTTTCCTATGCTGATATGGCAACTAATAACCTCAAAATACCCCATATCATATAGGTATTTCCCTTAAACATACCTTGAATAACATAGTATCAATCAATATTATCGAGGTTTCTACTTTCAATCATTCTTTCTAAGGGAATATCATAAGGTTAAAATCATTCCCTAGTAACAAGTATCCTCCAAATACCTCATGCACATGGGTACTATATTCTAGTGCCTCAATGCATGTAGATCAATCAAATGCCTAAGGAATCTCATTATCAAATCAGATCATTAGGTTCATCAACCTAATTCTGGAACCTCGACCATACCGAATAAACATGTTGTGATCATCATGATTCATGACCGACAACGTTCAGACACTATCCTCAAAATAACCTTGAATCAATAATTGTCAGATTCACAATCGGCTCCTAAAACCTCAATATCAGTTGAGCTAAGTAATCATATTACCTCAATAATACCCAAAATGCAGACTAGGATTACGATTCACAATTTCTAGTCTAAACCTCGAAACATTCAAATAATATCAATCCTATTCACGAGGTTCGGATCTAAATTCTTAATATCACAGGGGTATAATCTAATATCATTTTATTACCTCAAGGTTAATTATTAATCCTCCCCAAATATTCTGAGAATTTAATGTCGATTAATTTCACAGGGTTCCTACTCGATGATATTGAAACCTTAATACAACCTTAGTCACATTTAACCTAGGCGTTAATTCTGCTTAAGATCAGATTCAAGCCTAGTCTCAATCATATCCTTACTCACTCTAATATCCTCTTAGTATCTCTATGGATCACCATAAGTTATACCTCAAAGAATTCAAGTCTTAAATCATAGGATCTCACATTCCTATAGCACTTCCCAGGGGGTCACCCATCCCAAGAATTTCTCTCGCCAAGCACGCTTAACTTTCAAGTGCCTATCAGATCGGGGGTACAGATACTAATACAAACTCATATTTGGTATAACATATACAAAGAAAAACACACATGGCAAACACTAACATACAACAAAACACATAAGATATGAGTAAAACGGTTACTACCTAGTGTGGTAAACATTGTCCTTAATATTTTATTGTGCCCGCTGACTTTTCAAGAGTTCCTTTGACCTATATATCATTAAAATACACTTATTCAGTATTTAGAAAAATGCCATTACGTTTTCCTTGTAAAAATCGAGCCCAACCCAAAATTTCCAGAAATCAAGTGATTCTGGCCCAACTTGTAAGATTTTTAATAAATACCACAAAAATAATTTTTGCATGCTTCCAGCGCCATTTTAACCATTCAAATGTCTATTTTTCAAGAAAAATATTCACAGACTCTGAAAGTACTTTTATTGTGGTGTGTTTCTTACTTTTCACACCTGGGCCAGATTTTGCCCTATTGTAGACAGAGCCAATTTTTATCTCTTAGTAGAAAAATCCAAAAATCATAAAATTAGATATCACAGTGAACCTCAAAAATAAATTCATTTACTATTTGTAGAACTCACTTGAAGGTCCACTGCCAGGATTTCCAGAATCAAGAACAAGCTTGCTTTTAAGGCTTTTTCGGTGATTTCAAGTTCGGAAACTCAAACTACAACATCACCCCATACAAAATCATGTTTTAAACCCTTTGGGACCATCAAAAACTCCAAAATCAGACCCAAAACCAAGCCCCAACCAGAAGCACGAAAATCCAAAGTTTAAACTTTAAAGGTTCAAGTTGTCGGTAGTTACCTATTTCGGAGCTTTGGCTTGGTGGACAAGGTGGTTGAGAGCTTGATCTTGGCTATGGAAGCTGGCTGGTCCCTCCTCTCTCCTTTAGTTGTGCCACGCCTTTTAGGAAGAGAAATGAAAAATTGAGCTCCTTTTAATATTAATCTAAAAGTAACTAATTGGTTCCAATGTAACTAGGTAAATTCCTTCTTCAGTTGGTAATTAATTGGTCTAGATTAATCTTTATCCCATGTGAAAATTTCAAAGGCTTCTAGGAGGTTTATGTGGCGCATCCCCAGCCCCTTTCAACAGATTCCATCTTTTTATTTGATAGGAATTACTCAATTTGACTCAAAATGCCTTTTTGTCTTTAGGTGGGGCCCACACGTTAATAATTGGATTGACTAAGCTTATCTCTTCTTCAAATCAAATTTTCATAGATAAAAAATGGTCATATGCGCCTAGGGGATCCCACAAAACTGATCCCCATTAATTAATTCCATTTTCCCACTTTTCGGTCCAATTCAGGGTCTACCGGTCTCTATCGGGTTCCACCAGGTCCAAAAGTGCGTTTTTTTTGTACTTTTTCTCTGTCTTTTCCAAATATTCTCCCCTGCCTGGGCATACTCATGTGGCGCCTTCCCTATTTCTAAGGCGGCCCTACATTTGTTTCATTCCATCCAAAAATAATCCCCTAACTGGTCCTTATCGGTCCCTTTTCCTATCGGTCTATCGCCAGTGGGTCCCACGTCTTGTGTTTGGACCAGAGTATGGATAAAATCATCATTTTTTCTCCCCTCTCATATTGAACGAGATTGAATGCCTAAAGGAAAAGGATTTGCCCTTGCTGTTCCTCTTTTACCCCTGAAGTGACACGTGTCCCAATGTGATCATTACTCTGACTCTTGCTCTTTGACCATATGACTTTTCAGTGTTTCTTTCTCTTCCTATTTTCCTCTAAAACACAGAGGATCCTTATCTATCCAGGAAATGTCATACTTCTTGAACCGGGCGTAGTAGTCTGCCTAACTTAGGCTTATTCTCAAGTTTCCATGCTTGAAATTCAAGATATTACATCATTCGCAAAATGGCCCTGGGGCAAACGCCCAAGGCATGCGCAGCTTGTCAGATGAAACAAAATATAAAAAAATCAACAAAAGAAAATATAACTAGGGGGCAGGGGCACTGCTGGCCGTATCCTCATCGGAGGAAGTGTAGTCCACCCCATTGACGATGGGATCCCTGAATGTGATTGTGAGAGGGAGAGGGCTTTCGGCGAACCATAGCGATGGGCGGGGGAGAACACGCGTGGGTCACTGTGGATGATCTTCAATTCTGTGTGTAGTCGACAAAGATATTTTAGGATCATGCCCTAGTGTTGGTGTCGATGTATGGGCTCCAGTAAAGGGGTGCATTGGAAATCATGAAGGCCTTGTCATACGCGGAGGCAGGGCCTGTGCAAGCTGAAGAGTCGGTGGAGTAAGAGGAGGATGACGAAGTGGGTATAGGTGCAGAAGGCGATTGCGTAGGTAGTGGATTGGGTTGACGGTGGGCATAAACTTGTCGAGGGCTCCTGGTGAAGCCACATCATCTTCTTGACTCTAGACATGGTGGTTGGGTAAAGGGATTAGTTATGGAGGAAGAGGGTCAGAAGGAGGTGAAAAGACGCAGGACGAACGGATGGGGAGAGTAGGCTGGATAAAGGAGAAATTTGAATGTGAAGCGTTACGACTCTTGAAAGCGATGAGTTAAAGTGATTTGGCGCGTAGTGGCCCCAATGGAGATGGCCCGATATCAAAAACTCATGCACATAGTGTTTATTTGAGAGACAGGTGCGTACCTGACTAGCTTGTAGTGGGCTTCAGCCGCCTTACTGTGCTGGGGCCGAGATGCCTTTTATCATGTCTTAGCATTGGCCATGCTGGACTCGTCCCCTCCTGCTGTTATGCTAAGAAAACAAGAAGTTGGGCTGCCTCCCAATAGAGCTTACTTTAAAGTCTTCAACCAGACTTTGCCATAGCAGTTTAATTCTGTGATAGTGCAGGGAGGTTGCTCGCTTCTTTACTGCCTTTGCTGTCATCTTCAGAGGTTAAGTACTTCTCAGCTGGGTCTTCGAATCTCTCGGTCTTGAGGATTGAGAAGG
The DNA here is from genome assembly GCA_019022655.1 of Acacia acuminata. Lineage (NCBI taxonomy): Eukaryota > Viridiplantae > Streptophyta > Magnoliopsida > Fabales > Fabaceae > Acacia > Acacia acuminata. Next base: position 586,502 of record JAFJYI010000329.1, read on the forward strand.
TGACCTGATTGTCATTAACGCGCATAGTAAGTTCTCATTTTTCCATATCGATCAGCGTTCACCCAGTTGCCATGAAAGGTCTTCCCAGGAGGATTGGAACGTCACGATCTACTTCGAAGTTAAGAATAATGAAATCCACTGGGAAGATGAATTTATCCACTTTACCAGGACATCTTCGATTTTTCCTTCAGGTAGAACGATGGAGCGATCGGCTAGTCGCAACGTACCTGTTGTGGCCTGGCTTCCCCAACTGCCAATTTTTTGAAAATAGACATAGGCATGAGATTGATGCTGGCACTTAGGTCACACAGATCTTTCCCTGAATATTGAGGTTAGATTGTAAAGGGGATTGTGAAGCTGCCAGGGTCTTTTAATTTTGGTGGAAGCCGATTTGTTAGCATGACACTGCAGTCCTGGGTCAATGCTACCGTCTCAAATTCTTCTAGCCATCTCTTTTTGGACAAAATTTCCTTCATAAATTTCACATAGCTAGGCATCTGTTCTAATTCTTCCACCAGAGGGATATTAATGTGCAACTGCCGTAGCATGTCCAAGAATTTCTAAAATTGTTTCTCTTGACCTTGCTTCTATAGTCTTTTTGGGAAAGGCGGGGGTTGCTTTAGCATCTTTGAAGACCCGAGATCACGATTACGCTATGATGATGATGTGGTAGCATTCCTTGCTGGGTGTTGCACGTGATCATCTAGTGCGGAAAGTGGAGGCAATGTCACGGTTTGATATCATGTTCAAGTTGTGAAAGTCTTGGGTGCCTCTGTTCGTCTTCAATGAGTTGTTCAGTACTTTCTTGTCCCTCCTTTGATTTCCCAAATTTCTGGTCAGCAACAACTGTAGGTTGCTTGGTTACTCTCATGTGTTCCAAATTCTTGCTGTTTCGGAGCTCTATTAATTTGACTTCCTCTTTTCCTTGGATTATGGGGACTTCATTGTCACTAGGCAGAGATCCTGAGGGTCTATTGTTGAGGGCAGTAGCTAGTTGTCCCACTTAGTTTTCAAGGTTCCTCAGGGTTACTTGTTGATTCTGAATGATTGCATCATTCTTTGCCATATATTCCTTCAGAAAAGTTAACATAGAGTGTTGTGGTTCTGAATCACTGCCCTGCTGCCGTGCTTTCTGGGTAAACCCTGGTGGGTTTGATGTTATGTTTGGGTATTATAGGCCCGATGATTGCCCCATTGCTTGTTGGCCTTGAGAACTCCATGAAAAATTGGGATGCTGCCTCCATCCAAGATTGTATGTATTAGAGTATGGGTTCTTGCTGTTACTTCCCTTGTTAAAGTTGTCGACGATGTTAATCGATTCGGGGTTGGCAAAACATTGAGAGTAGAGGTGCTCTCTGCCATAGTACACACAAGCTACCTGAGATGGTTGCAGTGATGCGTTGCTTGATGGAAGGGTCAGTCCTTTCACCATATTGGTTAAAGATGATACTTGAGCTGTGAGAGTAGTTATAACATCCAATTTATGTATTCCAGCAATAGTTCAGGAGGATGTAGTTCTGTCTACTTGCCACTGATGATCGTTCATAGCCATACGCTCCAATAAATTGTGGGCTTCTTCATAGGACTTCATTAAGATAGATTCGCCAGATGAGGCATCTACAATTGATCGTGTTTGTCCATCGAGAGCTCTGTAGAATGTTTCTAGTTGGACCCATTCACACAGTCCGTACTGTGGGCATCTTCTGAGGAGGTCTTTGAATCTATCCCAGGCTTCATAGGTAGATTCACCAGACTTTTGTTGAAAGTTGGTGATGTCCCCTCTGAGTTGAGCGTTCTTAGTAGGTGGGAAAAATTTAAGCAAGAACTTACTTCCCAGATCATGTCAGGAGTTGATGGAATTGGCTGGTAAGTTATTGAGCCACGTTCGAGCCTTGTCCCTAAGCGAGAATGGGAATAATTTAATCCGGACGGTGTCGGGTGTGATTCCTGGAATGACGAATGAATCACACACCTCCATGAAGGCCTTAAGATGTAAGTGAGGCTCTTAATGCTCGAGTTTGTTTAAGAAAACTAAAGTGCATGACTCGAGTTTAACATTTCAGGCTTGAGTCACATGATCATCATCTTTGAAGTTAAAATGAAAATATCTCGTAAAATTGAAACGGAGTGTAAAATGTTTTGAGTCAAGTCGTTCGCGTAAACTCAAGAGTTTAATTCTTCTTTCGAAATGAGCTTCGCGATAGCATTTTGAAAATGTTTTGAGTTTGCGTAAACTCAAGTCATTAAGTGACTAACTCGAGTTTAGGACTTCTTTGGTTTGAACATAAGTTTAAGTCCATAAAATCTAACTTGAGCTTTCAAGATCGGGCTTGAGTCACTTTATGTTCAGAATATTGCGAAAACTCGACCTTGCACAAGTTCGAGTTAACCATAATTGGCTCAAGTTTGTTTTAAAATGAAAAAGCTTTGAAAAACTCTAGGCCAAGATCAAACTCAAGTTTTCATTTAGACACTCGAGTCAACCTAAGTCTAAATGACTTGACTAACTCTATCTAGTGTTAACTTGAGTTTGGCAACTCATAACTCGAGTTTAGTCTTAACAATAAGTTCTTGGTTAAGTTTGAACAAGTTTCAAACTTTTTTAACTTGACCATTAACTCCATTTAAGTTTACAATTGTCGGTTATGATCAAAACACATAGAGAACTAATATTCTCCCCCTTTTTGTTGATGACAGTACTTGTAAACTATTTGACAGATTTTTAAAAGAATTGATCATTTAAAAAATGAATTGAACAAGCAAATAGAACACAAAGATGAATGTCACTTCATTTAATGCACTCAAAATTTAAGTACATCGAGTTTAAGCACGAGAATAACGGGAGCAACAACAAATACAACGAGATAATATAATATCAAAATAGTTGCTCTTTCTCGTACTTCTCCCCCTTTGTCATCATCTACGAAGGAGTTTTAAATAAGAGGGAGGACCAAAGGAAGTATCAAGTGGTGGAGCTGAGATAGGAACCTAAGGTTGAGGTTTAAGGAAAGATGTGGGTGGAGGATAGTTAGGGGAAACAGTTGAAAGTCTGACAGTGGAAGTGTGAGAGAGAGGTATAGGAATAGTGGTTGGGGTAGAGGCAACAACAGGGGTAGTAGAGATTATTGGAGTGGTGAAAGTGAAGGTGGTGATGAAAGGGAAGGTGACAAAGATTTGCCGTAATCTCCCAAAATAACCAGATTAGAAAAGGATTTGCCATATAATGTAACTGGGTCGTTTTCCAACGAATTCACGATCGGTTCAATTCGAACAAACAATAAAATAGTAATAGTAAAATGAGGGGTTTTGTTTTTGGTTCAAACAGAATTAAATCGAAATAACGAGAGATAGAATGAAATTAACATAGATAAACGGAATAACAAAAGATTAACTCAGGATTTGAATTCCACCCCTTCCTCGGACGAAAACAGTTATAACCGAACTCGTGATCGAATGGGCAAACCAAAATCTACGCATTTGCCCGAGAAATTCCCTCAACTGAACAATCGTTGAGAATTTGTTCGAATCGCAGTGGCATATCAGCATACGATCGCATAGTGATACTTTAACCTAGTTCAAACTACATCCTTGGGAAATGTCGATCGGGTTTTTAATCAAAAACCCAATCCAAATCCAAAAATCGAATCCGATTAAAGAATGCAGAAACGAGTTAGACGGTTTACCGATTAAGCGCGAGTCCTGGATAGTGGAATCTTCAATCCATAGGTTAATCACGGTAGCTTAGCTAGTCATGATTATACGAGAATGAAAATCGAGAAGAAATTTCATCATGAACATGAAAACACGAAGAAGCAGAGATGAGAGAATATGAAAACTCCTATTTTGATCCACTAAAATCTAAAAACGTGAATGAGAGTGTGTTTGTGGCTGCTGCCTCACTTAACCTAAAATGGCAAAACGAAATGGGGCTCCAATCCACAATTCGGGCCCGAACGAAAATAAAATAAAATGGGCTTTAATTACAAAATTCGAGCCCAAAAATACATATGACTCAGCTCCAAAATTGACCGCCCTCTTGTCTGAATTTGCTCTTCATGTCTTCATAACAATTATAGCTCTTTGAATCATCTGAAATATGAGACAAAAATGAGGCAAATCTGATGTCTGGTTCAAGAGTTATGGTAAAAATGGTGAAGCAATAAAACTGGAATTTATTATTAAATAATGGCTAAAATATAATAAAAGGCCCAAAGCCCAAATAATTATAAAAGCCATTTTTTTATTAGCTAAAGAGTCATAAATTATCAATCAAGAGACAAAAAGTAGTGTATGAAATATTCAATTATCAAATTCCCCACACTTATCTTTTTGCACTCCCGAGCAAAATCAAAGAGAAAAACCTAAAGAAGAAACTCTTCTTTTCTAAAAATTGCTAACAATGCAAAAATTGAACAAGAGACACGAATCTCCAAAAGGTCAATCAATCAAGACCACAATCCCTTCATCTCCAATTACAATTCATGGTAATCTCAATCAATGATGCTAATCACAAAAGATGGTCTCTCAAATGATGCGCTCAATCAATCAATCTCTCAAGTGTTTAAGGTAAATAAGTGCATCGCTCAAATTCTACTCCAGAAATTTGTTCTACCATAAGCTTGCTCAATTTCTACGTCTCCACTACTCATAACACATGCATGCACAAATCAAGAGAGCTTGTTATGAAAGGTTGTAATGGAGTTATGGTGAAGGTAGGTAATAGTATGGAATGAGAGACTAAGCACCAAAGAAATTAAAAAGAGCACTAATTAACACAATCATTCTCTATGTAAGAAAATTTTTATTTTACTTGTATATCTCCTTTCTTTTTGTGTATTTTCTTTCTTTTTTTCTTCTCTTTTTTTTCTTTTTCTTTTTTTTCCCTGCTTTTCTTTCTTTTCTCTTTTTTTTTTTTCTTTTGCTTTTCTTTCTTTCTTTCTTTCTTTCTTTCTTTCTTTTTCTTTCTTTCCTTTCTATACTATATACATAATCACAATGACAAAAGCAAACATCCCCCCCACACTTAAACTATTGCACTCTGAACAACCCCACACTGAAACACAAAACCAAGGTGAAACCAATGCTCAATAAATTTTCAAGGTGCGGAATAAAATGGTTTTACGCTTAGGCTTGTAATGTGGCTTAAAAAAGAAGGAGTCAAAAAGGCACAAAGGGCTAGCAAAGGGATCATAATGCAAGGGAAAGGCTATTTGGCCAAAGTAGGGAAAATAAAAGAAAGAAAACAAGCTTCCATCATACTTATGCACGTAAATGAAAAATGTAGTTTCAAAAAGAAAAGGAGCAAGTTCTAGAGAACACAAATCATGAGTAGATGCACACATGAAAGAAAGAATGGCAAAAGATGAATTCCATTCATGCAGGCCCAAAACCTCACAAGGTCAACACCAACTTAAGCAACCAACATCACCAAATCAACTACCAAGATATGTAATCGAAGAGTCAAGAATGGTAGACCCAACGAATGATCCTTTAAAACCAAAATGTCCTAGTTCATAATATGTAGCAATCATAGAATGAGAGACTGTATTTATTTTCAAAAAGCAAAGTAGAAAAAGGAAAACAAATAGAAAAAGAGGGAGAAAGAAAGAAGAATACTCCCCAAGGGGTTTATGGAGGATAAGTGGCATCAATGAGGAGAATCTCGCTTCCTCGGGTTGCTGCTTGGGATCCCTCATGAAATGGCTTGAGGTGATGCCTATTAACCTTAAAGGTTCGTCTGTGGGTGGATCACATAGCTCAGCACCAAATGGAAAAAATGTTAGTGATCTCAAAAGGGCCATCCCATTTAGATCGAAGCTTAGGGCTTACTAGGGCATAAACCTCAAACGGGAGTTAAACATAAGAACTTTTCGGCCCACATAAAATTCTTTCCTCGAGAATATGCTTATCATGGAATGCCTTAGTCTTTTCCTTGTACAACCGCAAACTCTCATAGGCATCCAATCTAAGCTCATCCAACTCTTGCAATTGTAGCTTCCTCTCCATCCCGAGACTTAGCCAAATCCATGTTACACTTGTTTAATGGCCCAATAGGCTTGATGCTCCAACTCAACCAGGAAGATGACATGCCTTACCAAAGACAAGCCGATAAGGAGACATCCCAATCGGAGTCTTGTAGGCGGTGCGACATGCCCACAAAGCATCCTCTAATTGCTAACTCCAATCTTTCCGGGTAGAGTTAATAGTCTTCGAAGGATTTGCTTAATCTCTCTATTTGAGACTTGCTTGACCGTTGGTTTGAGGATGGTATGTTGTGTAGACCTTGTGAAGCACTCCATAATTGCGTAACAAGGCACCCATGCTTCAGTTGCAAAAATGGGAGCCTTGGTCACTGATAATAGCTCTAGGAATGCCAAACCTGCAGAAAATGTTAGACCTAACAAAATCCACCACCACAGAAGAATCATTAGTCCGGGTGGCTTTCGCCTCAACCCATTTCGAGACATAATCAACAGCCAGCAGTATGTAAGTATAACCATATGAAGCAGGAAATGGACCCATAAAATCAATACCCCAAACATCAAAGATCTCACAAAACAATATAAGGTTCTGGGGCATCTCATGCCTACGGGAAATACTCCCTGCTCTCTGACAGTTATCACATGACTTACAAAACAGATGGGAATCATGAAACAAGAAAGGCCAAAATAATCCACTGTCTAACACTTTCCTAGCAGTTCTTTGGGGTCCAAAGTGACCACCACGGGAAGAAGCATGAGCAAAATGCAATATAGAGTGAAACTCATGATCGGCACACATCTCCTAACTACTTGGTCACTACAAAATTTCCACAGATAAGGGTCATCCCAAACATAATATTTAGACTCACTCTTTAATTTAAGGGTTTGGGCCCTAGTGGAATCTACAGGCAAAACACCAGCTACTAAGTAGTTAACCAGATCAGCATACCATGGAAGCTTACCTTGCAAATTTGTAGAAGGCTGCTCATCGTGGAAATCATCCCGAATAGAAGAGGGGTGGGAGGGAGAATGAGTGATGCGACTCAAGTGGTCAGCTACCCGGTTTTGTGCTCCACTTTTGTCTTGAATCTCAACATTTAACTCTTGGAGCAATAACATCCACCGGATGAGTCGTGGCTTAGCATCTGTCTTTTTCAAAAGAAACTTCAAAGCAGCATGGTCAGAGAAAACAATTACTCTACTTGCTAGCAGATATGACCTAAACTTATCAAAAGCAAATACAATAGCCAACAACTCTTTCTCAGTAGTGGTGTAATTAGACTGGGCAGGATCCAAAGTCTTGGAGGCATATGCAATCACATGAGATGCTCTATCAACTCGTTGTGCCAAGATAGCACCAATCGCATAGTTGGAAGCATCACACATCAACTCGAAGGGGAGGCACCAATCAGGGGCTTGGATCACTGGGGCTGTAGTCAGGCAACGCTTCAAATGATCGAAGGCCGCCTTGCAAGCATCATCAAATACAAAGTCGGTGTCCTTATGCAGAAGGTTGGACAAGGGTCGGGCGAGTCTTCTTGAAATCTGAATGAAACGCCGATAGAAACCCGCATGACCAAGAAAAGAGCGAACTTCCCACACAGATGCGGGGTAAGGAAAAGCGTAATTACATCTATCTTAGCGGGGTCTACCTCAATCCCTTTCCTAGACACTATGTGTCCCAAGACTATACCCGACTCAACCATAAAGTGACACTTCTCATAATTCAAGACAAGATTAGACTCAATACACCTATGCAAAACTCTAGACAAATTAGCTAAGCATGCATCAAAATCAGACCGATATATAGTGAAATCATCCATAAAAACCTCCATGCAGTCCTCTAGAAATTCAGAGAAAATGCTTAACATACAACGCTGAAAGGTGCCAGGTGCATTGCAAAGGCCAAAAGGCATCCTTCGGTAGGCATATGTTCCAAAGGGGCATGTGAAGGTCATCTTCTCCTGATCCTCAGGAGCAATATGGATCTAGAAGTATCCGGAGTAGCCATCCAAGAAGCAGTAATGGGACTTGCCAGCCAATTGCTCTAATATCTGATCAATGAAAGGTAGAGGGTAATGATCCTTGCGAGTGGCTTGGTTGAGTCTCCTATAGTCGATGCAAACTCTCCAATTATTCTGAACTCGAGTAGGAATGAGCTCATTCTTCTGATTGGCTACCACAGTAACTCCGGACTTCTTAGGAACCATCTGGACCGGGCTAACCCACTGGCTATCAGAAATGGGATAGATGATATCAGCTTGCAGAAGCTTAGTGACCTCCTTCTTCACCACATCAAGGATAAGAGGATTAAGGCGTCTCTGGGGTTGCCTCACCGGCTTACAGTCCTCTTCCAACAGAATGCGATGCATACACATGGAAGGGCTGATGCCAACGATATTAGCTAATGTCCACCCAATGGCTTTCTTGTTCGCTCTCAATAAGCTTAGCAGCTTCTCTTCTTGGTCAGGAAGAAGATTATTTGCCACAATGACTGGCAACTGTTCATCCACCTCGAAATGCATACTTCGGGTGATCGAAAGGGATTTCAACTCAAGCATGGGTGGTTGCTTAGTGGAGGGAAGAAGTTTGGGTGGTTGTTGCAACAACTCTGATGTCATCACATTGGAAATGCCTGAAACCACATTCAAAGAAACAAAAGAACTGCGTCTATACTGACTCAATGTTAACATCGAATCAAGCTCATCAAAATCGAGTTAAGCTCATCGAAATTAGAATCAGGATGCACATTAGGATCAGGATGAAGCTCAAACTCAGAATCAATATCAGAATCCACATGTAATGTAGAATCACCAAATAATGCAGCATTAAGCAAATCAGTGCAAACAGAGCACCATTCATTATCGACATGCACAAATGGGAGAATCACTCGATGCAAAATCGGGATAATCAAGACACCAATCAACAATAACATCATCCGAGCATCATCAATCACATCAATGCAGAAAAAGAGTGTTCTTCCCTAGGATGTTTCATGGCATCAAAGATATTGAAATTGACAGATATATCACCAAACTCCATGGATAGAGTACCGAATGCACATCTATCTTAGTCCTAGTTGTTTTCATGAAAGGCCTCCCTAGAATGATTGGTGACCTACTACCGGGAGACTCATCCTCCATATTTAAGATGTAAAAATCAGCGGGAAATATCGGTTCATTAACTTTGACTAATACATCTTCAACTAAACCGAAGGATGAACATTACTCCTATTAGCTAGCTGAACAACAACACCGATGGGACGTAAAGGACCAAGACCAAGAGATTTATAAATAGATGCATGACATTAATAGAAGCACCTAAATCTAGCATGCAATCATCAAATCTATAGTTACCAAAATAACAAGGGATAGAAAACGTCCCTGGATCCTTGCACTTGCGAGGCATTGTAGGCTAGATGAGTACTGATACATTCTGGTTCAAACTCACTCGTTCACTCCCCTTCAGCCGCCTCTTGTTGGTGCACAACTCCTTTAGAAACTTGGCATATTTAGGAATTTGTTTGACCGCATCTAAGAGAGGAATGTTGATCTCTACTCTTCTGAATGTCTCAAGTATATCCTTCTCTTGTTTTTTTCTCGCCAACTTCTTGGATTGAACTGCTCTCGAGGGAAAGGAAGAGGAATGGGTATGTCTTCCTCTACACCTTTCGCACTCGCTTTTTATTTTTAGAGTCAATCTTCACATTTTCTCGACTCTCTTTCTAATGTGGAAGTCACATTCGCAATGTTTTAGGTTCCTCCAATTGCTTGCCGAACGAAGGGAGATAGCACTCACATTCCCCTTAGGATTAGGAATTGTTTGTGAAGGAAGAGTGTTGGATCCCGAGGTTGAAGCCGGTTCAATGAGGTTGCCAACCGCCCAACTGTGTTTGCAAACTACGAATGGAAGTGTTAGTTTTCTTGTTGGAACTGCATATTGGCCGTGACAAATTGCTTCATCATATCTTCAAGTGAGGAACCACCACACCACTACTACTAACATTGTGTCTTTCGTGGAGGTGCACATATGGTCGGGTCGAGGAGGTGGTGCCGGCAAAGGCAAAGGAGGTGTAGATTCTTGTTGGAAATTCCGCGTGGTCTGTAGTGTCTCTGTTGGTAATTCCTAGAATTTTGCTGATATTGGTTACTCTGGTTCTGATTCTGGTTCCAACGGAAATTGGGGTGATTTCTCCAACCAGGAATATAGGTGTTAGAGAAGGCATTATTCTGCTGGTATTGTGGCTTTCCTGGAAAAATACCCACTGAAGCTACTGACTGGTCTTGATAAGCAGGATCATGCAATGTAGGGCAAGAGTCGAGTAGAATGGTAAGGGTCGAACGTAACCCACATGAGTACCCAATCCGAGGAGGAGAAGATTGCACCGTCGTGTCAGCGCGTACCGCCTCACCGGAGAGGTCGATCATCAAGTCTATTCTCTAATCTCGAGAATCGTCTTTGGGATCGGAGGTGTTTGCACATGGTAAACAGGAGTATTATTGGCCCCGGTGCCAAATTGCCGAGAGTTGGCTGCCATCTCGGGAGATCAATTCTCGGCATCTTGGTGTCTTGTTACGTAGAGCCCCACCGCTAGAAGCATCCACCAAACCTTTGTCCACTAGTAGCAGACCATCATAGAAATGGGTAATCAAGAGTTGCTCAGTGATCTGGTGGTGTGGACAGCTTGCACATAACCTTTTGAACCTCTCCCACTATGAGAAAGCTGCATGGATTAAGTCATAAGCTTATCTCATGTATAACCGCATCACAACGCCCTATGACCTGAGATCATCGTGGATTCTTACATGATGAATCACTGGTCTTTGACCTAGTCAAAAGTCACCTTTGACCGGGTGATGATAAAGGCTGGGATCGGGATCGTGGTTTTCATGCGGAGGGACGTGAATGGTCAAGATGGAATTTGTCCCTCACATTTGTAGAGAGATAATACCTTTGGGCCCTCGATGAGTGAGTCTAAGAAATGTATGGCCATATGTGATGGAAAGGAGTTTCCATTTCACTTATTAGACTACTCGAGAATCGAGAAAGTAATAGTCAAGAAAAGGAAGTTGACATTATCCATGCCTCATCCTTGACCAAATTATCGCGTGACAAAAGGGACATGACATGGTTGTACGATAGGTGAATCGTGTCATCGATCCCCATGTGAATTGGGTAGTCGCAATGTCTTGCTAGAGGCCGCTTGCGATTTGTGGGGTGACAAAGTGTTGGCCCACCGCCAATCTCACATGGGCTGCTGTGGTCGCACACAAGAATAATCCAACACGGGTAAAAGTGTCCGGGTTCATTGAATCTCGATTAATTTGAGATTAATGAATACCGAGTTTAATGGGGTAAATATATATATATATATATGTATATATTTAAATTCGAAAATAATATAATGATATTATTTAATTGAGATTAAAATATTATTATTATATTATTTGTTTTATGTTTAATTTATTTGATAAATTAAATATCTAAAACAAAAGAGATATTGTATCTCATTTAATTTTCGAATAAAGATATTATTGTCGTTTAATTTAAATTGAGATATTAGTATCTCAGATTTAAATAAATAGATTGATATCAATTCTCGGATTTAATTTATTGAGATAAATTAAATCGGGAGGCTTTTAAATTTCGATTAAATAAATAGGTTGGATTAAATCTATCGATAGATTTAATTAATTATTTTTTAATCTAGATTCGAATTCGAAATTTCAGATCGGCTTTTAATTCGATTAAATAAATATTATTATATTAGATCTATCGGATAGATTTAATTAATATATATTTAATCCAGATCTAAAGTTTGAATTCAAAAATTAATACGATTAATTTTGCATTAAATACGAACAGGTTTTAGAAAACCTACGGGACTTTCGATCGAGCGTATTACGAAAAGCCGCGAGAAACCCTAGAGTGAAAATTGAGAGAGACGCACAAGAAGGCGCTAGCACGCCGCGTAGCCGTGTACGAGGATTGTTCGTGTGGATACCAGTAGAGGAAGAGGATTCTAAGAGTCGTCTTCGCGATCGAGGAGGTAGCCCACTTTGTTCAACGAAGAAGAAACCACGAACGAGTTCTTAAAAGGTAATATCCGGATTCCTTAGCCTTGGTTTAAACGCACCTGAGTAATCCTCGGGACGGGATTCGTAGAAATTTTAATCCGCTGCGTTGTACGGATCCCTACAGTGGTATCAGAGCCAACTCAACGTGCGTTTAAATTAGGCTTCTTCGTGTTTGATTATATATATGATATATGAATGAAAAACGAATCCTGGATATTTGTATGCAAGAAGCCGAATCTTTGTATGAAAGAAACCGAATCTTTGTATGAAAGAAACCGAATCTTTGTTGCAAGAAATCGAATCTTGAATGCTTTAATTTGATAATTCGCATCAGGGTTTGAACAATGGTCGGAATCATCGACACGTTTGATGTTGATCGAACGTTGGTGATTCTCGGACGTCTTGTTCGCGTGATGATCGGATCAAACGTTCGAGAGACGATGATCATACGCAACGTGGGTTGAAGGCCGAGTCGAACACGCCTGGATTCGCGAGGATGTTAGGGTTCATCCTTCAACGTAGTTTTCTCGGGCTGTCAGTTTAACGATAGTCATGTTAGACATGGTCGTTCGGACGCTCGTATAAATAAAGCGTTGGGGACGGCTTCTTCATTAACGATAGTCATGTTAGCGGGACCGCCGTAGGGACCGCCTGATTGTTCGTAACGCGATTAATTAAATCATGGCATATTATATATGTATCATGTAATATAAAATAAAATTAGAGAATTTTATCATGAATTAATATACATTATAATTTACCTTTCAAAGTGTTGTTTGGGTATGGTGAATAACATGGCTCTAGGGTTGTAAATTTTGTATATGGCTCGCGTACCATGCCTCTCTCCAAATAATCTTGATATACATTCTTTTCTCATCTCACTCCCCTCGTATGTAAAACGAGTTTCCTAACTATGTACTTCCTTTTATTATTTAGAGAAGTCCCCTCATTGGCTTGAGAGGACTCTAGGTTAAATGAGCCATGTTGTGTCACGAGTTTCTTAATTATGTTTGATGTGATCATAGCATAATTAATTTACACATTATATGATATACAATAAGGATTGCATTCATATAGGTAGAATTAATAAGATTAATTGATATAAAAATACCCTCTAAATACAATCTTAAGTCACAATGCCGTCAATAAATGAATACTTGTCAAAACCTAGATCACCCATTTGTATGTTCCACCAAAGTGGATGCATTTGAGTTATCTTGGTGAGGCAAGAGAGAGTAATGGTGATACTCTATATTCATTATTGTCTTGACTTAATTGAGATTATCAAAACGGTTTTGGATGTCAAGGCATTGGATGGGATTAAACATGCTAGGTCATATGATGATCGAATCCCATAAAGATCTAAGAGTTACATGTGATGTAATTGGCAAAGTGGATTGCCTACCTAAATAACTTGGTTTTAAGCGTCCTGCCAAAGCAG